>CM058237.1:100142488-100742488 GCA_030180135.1 Orychophragmus violaceus | reverse complement strand
GAAGCAGAAGGGAATGTGATCCCTGAAGCTGAGCGACATGTTGTTATTCCTGATACTAGAGCTCAAGGTGGAGGCGCAGGTGGACAAGGATATCAACGAGTTGAAGTGCCACCTAATGCACCTAATCCACCAGTTGGGAGGACTATTGCTGACTACAACAGACCTGACGAGTTCTATGCTAACAGGTCTGTAATTGTACCTCCTCCCATTCAGAGGAATGAATTTGAGCTGAAGACTTCCTACTACACTCTTGTGGGACAGCATCTCTTTCATGGATACCCACATGAGCATCCCATGGACCATATTGAGAACTTTGAGTCTTTGGTGACTAGAATGAAGCATAATGGAGTGAGCTATGACTTTCTGCACTGTAAGCTCTTCCCACACTCACTTGGAGGAGAAGCTGCAAATTGGTTGAAGCATAATGGAGTGAGCTATGTTCTGCTTCTTCCCACTCATCTAAGCTCCTTTCCCACCGATCTTAGCCGTCCTCCGACCATGGAACACTCCTCATAGATCTCTTTAGACCATTTGTCCGCTATTCCGGTCTCATGGTACGTCCCACCGACCCTAGCATGGGTTTGGGATGTTACAACAATCACACCTAAAGAGGAATGTCAATCGGAGCCACTGAATGCATGAGCTGGTAGAATGTTCTCTGGATCAGGTTAATATATAGAAGAATCAAGTAGATGATCATTTGGCTAAACCCTAAACCCTAAACCTCCTCCCCCTCCCTACGGTTGTGGTTTTGAAGACTTGAACAACAACCAGCTATGATAAGGACTAGATCACTGAAGAAAAATGGGAATAGAGAGATGAGAATTAGACTGTGAATTTTTTTTACCAATAGTGTGGTAGTTTAGTGGTAGTATAAGAAGGTTGATTTCTTGCGCCCCGATTCAAATCCTATTGGTATGGACGGGTGTTTTTCAAATCAGAATATTTGAAAACTGATTATGGGTTTGTAGGAGATTATGAGCTTAAAGTTTTGAACTTCTATGATATTCAAACAAAAAGTGTTGGCCTAATTTAGTATAAAAGCAATCGTATGAATGAATAGCTATATTTATATTTTGTCAGTTACCTCTGAATTGTAATTGAGAATTCTTACAGGTAATAAACCAAAAAGCATTCATTATGTCAAGTTTTAGAGAGAGTACAAATTTGTGATGTATCCATCTATCTTGCAACCAAACATATCAACATACAGTAAGTCCAAACCTTAACATACTGATAATACTTTTTTCCGAAACTGACTTTCTTTTTGAATTCTTGTCTTTGCACACTAATTAACGAGGATCAAACTCAGTGATTGTAACATCATTCCAAGTCATAGTTGGTGCAGTTATGTGGTTTTCTCTTGATTCTCCATCTCCTAAGTAAAAAGCAGGTTGCGAGGGTCTCTGTAAGGTGAAAGAACTTGCGTTGAACATTACAGCAATCGAATCCATTGTTGGTCTACTCTCTGCTTTCTCCTGAACACACAACAGACCAATGTGAATGCATTTCAAGATTTCGTTACTTAGACCTCTTGTCTCAACCAGACTTGGATCCACAATGTTTAACACTTTCCCTTCTCTCCAGCATTTCCACACCTACACATAACACAAATTAAGAGCTGAATTGAAACCCAAAAAAAAAAAAAAAACTTTTAGGGTTTCACTTACATAGCTAAGGAGGAACAATGAGCTTTCTTCTTCCGGTGACCAACTGTTTTTCTTGCCTGTAATAATCTCAAGTACTAGTACGCCGAAGCTATACACGTCCGTTTTCACCGAGAATTGCCCGTATATCATATATTCTGGAGCCATGTAACCGCTGCAAGCCTGCAACGACCAAACAAATTTCAGTTTTGCTTTGACACAACTGATAGAAGTTAATGATATATATATATATATTTTATTTATTTATGTTTGGACAGCTTACTGGGTTCCTGCAACTCTGTTTGTAAACCTAGTCTGACTTGGTTGGTCTGTATCAAACAACTTAGCCAATCCAAAATCCGCAATTTTTGGATTCATTGCATCATCCAATAGAATATTGCTTGCTTTAAGATCTCTGTGAACAATTTTGAAACGAGAATCTTCATGGAGATAAAGAAGACCTCGAGCAACACCCACGATAATCCTGTAACGTGTTTCCCACTCTAATGTCGTTCTTCTATTAGTATCTGAGAAAGAAAACGATTTGGATCAATCACTACAAGTAAACTAGAGATAGAGATGCTATACATATATAGTGGATCAAAAGATACCAAATATGTAATGGTCTAGGCTTGTGTTCTTGAAGAACTCATAGATGAGTAGTCGTTCTTGTCCATCAAGGCAGAAACCTAAAAGCCTAACAAGATTCCGATGTTGAAGTTTCGCAACTAATGAGACTTCGTTTATGAACTCATTGTTTCCTTGTCCTGATTTCATTGACAATCTTTTCACAGCTATCTCTTCTCCAGAATCAAGAACACCCTATTGATCATTACGACACACTTAAGAGACAAAAAAGAATGTGATCAAGATCATTGCATAAGAAACAATCAATCTAATGACCTTATACACTGCACCGAAGCCACCTTCTCCAAGCTGGTGATCAGGAGAGAAATCATTAGTTGCTAATCGTATGGTATCAAAGTCTAGTTCCAGTAATTGGGCATCTTTAATCTTACTGTCTTCGACATCTTTGCCTGATCCAAAAGTAATAAAAATGTTTTAAAAAAAAACTCGAGAAAAGAGTCTCACCCTAGAGATTAGACTTCCAACTAAAACAAAAATCCACCTTGTCTTTGCTTTTCCTTTCTTCTATTCCTTGTCAATAAGAAGTGAAGGCAGGCAATAATAATGGCAAAACCAACAACAGAGCCAACAGTGGTGATTGTAATCTTTAATATGTTTTTTCCTGCAAAAAAAAAAAAAAAAACAAAGTTAAGAAAAGACTACAAAAGGTACTCTGTAATTTTAGGTTATAAAGGTTTCTTTAGCACAAAGGTTGATAAACACACAAGTAGTTAATCTCAAGTTACCTGGTTGTGGTCCTGGTTGTGGTCCTGGTTCTGGTCCTGGTTGTGATTTTAGATCAGGCTCATACTCGCTCTCTAGACGGAAGAATCTCAAGTTACTCTCTATCTGAAAACTACAGCTGGGACAAATCCACCTGATACCAACTCTTCCTTTCGTCGCGTTCCGGAAACCATAAGTGAGACAGTCGTTGCAGTCTTTCTCAGATAAATCCGGCGTGCACTGCACGGCAGCAAAGAATTTCGTGTTAGGGGGAGGACCAGTACCATTTCCTTGAGCATACTTCCTATTAGATCCACCTGCAGCAGCAACTGGTCTGAGTTGGTTAAGTAACTCGCTCTGCAACCGAATATACTCGTTTCTATCACCCGTTGCATTGTTCGGGTTTGGTGCCTCCAAGACAGGACTCGTTTCCAGTTTTCCGATAATGGGTTTGTCTGAGTAACGAAACATACATTTCGTGGAACGTACGTAAGCTTCTCTGGACTGTGGGCAATACAATGATGTTAGATTCACTGCAGCTTGGGAGATACAGTTTAGACAATCTACGCGAGTGAGTACTCTGTTGCAGAGTCCCATGGCTTCTATTCGTTCTTGACCAGAATTTCCAGCGACCGAGAGGTTGTAGAAGTTGTAGGTATTGGAAGGGAGAGAAGGGATTGAAGAGACAAGACTGTTAAGGTTGTCGGAGAATAAAGATCCGGAGAAGTTGCTTTGTTGAGACAAACATGTTGGTTTTGAAGGGAATTCCCATACAAAACTTTCTATGTCGACGGAGATCGGTTGTGCTAAGCTGAGAAATGGGACGAACAAGAAGAAGAAGATGAACAAGTGTTGTCGTCCAGAAGCAGAACAAGAACCTGTCATGATCAAAGTGGATTTTCTTGGAAAAGTTCAGATTTTACATGTTTATTTTCTTCAGGGGTTTGTTATAAATTCTAAACGGAATCCAGTGAAATGCCAAAGTCCCCAGAAATCTTTTCAAATCTGACGCAATTTGTGCGTCAACGATGGTGGGCATGATTACATTCTTGTATTTTTTTAAAAGTAATTACATTCTTGTATCTTTCTAAAAACTATTGCAATTTTGTATGTTCTTTTTAAGAGAAAATGCATAAAATAGCACAAAAAACATACTTTATCATAAATATAGCACCAAGGGAAATAATTTACATTTTTAGCATTATTTTAATTACAAAGACTTTTATAACATTATATAATTTAGGGTTTATGATTAATTATTTAGGATTTAGGGTTTATTATTTAGGGTTTAGGATTTAATATTTAGGGTTTAGGGTTTATTATTCAAGGTTAGGGTTTAGTATTTAGGATTTAGGGTTTAGTATTTAAGATTTAGGGTTAGGGCTAATTTTGTGACAAAACATGTTTTTGTGCTATTTTTATGATTTTTCTTCCTTTATGCTATATTTTTAACAAATCATGTTTTTGTGCTATTTATGCGATTTGCCCTTTTTATCTTTTAGCATGATTAAAAAAACCCAACTACCCCTAATCCTCAAATCATTTTGCTTTTAATGGTTTGTCAAGTTTTGTTTCTTTTTCTCTGATTATTGTATTTAGTTATAATAAGTTTTAGGTTTTTGGTTTCTTACTAAATAATTTAGTTGAATCAAATTTGTAATAACTTTATATATTATATACAGTCGGGTTACTTTCGTAATCAATTTCTTCTCTCTCTCTTTCCTTCCCTCTCTCCCTTCTCTCTAGCCGCGTCGCTCATCTTCATCTCGTTTCCGGCCATCGGTGGCGGCGAATCGCCAAGCCGATGGTCGGGTTATTTTTGCAATCTTTTATTTTTTTAGTTTCTCCGATCTTCTCTCCGTTTTCTTTGTCTATAGAGAGAGATCTTCTCGTCGGCTATTCCCCAATCTGTGTCGGGCTTTTCTCCCCCGGGTAACTCCGGGTTATCGATCATCTCCCCTCTGCGATGCCGTTTCAAAGCCGTGAAATCCTTATCCTTTCTTCTCCGTGACCAAGCGCTCTCTGCCGTTGGTTCTAGTTCCCGCACGAGTTGTCCGGGCACGTCATGTGCTTCTCCTTCCCGGTGATTTCTTCATCTCGGATGTCTTGATAGAAGCGCAAATCTAACGGTGGCTTGAAGAATCCAGATAAGTGACGAGTTTTCATATTCGGTGGATGCGATGGCTTTGTGGAGATGATCGGCAGGCGCAGCCGGTGCAGCGGTGACGACACTCGAACGGCGACCGGAAAACTTCG
Source organism: Orychophragmus violaceus (assembly GCA_030180135.1). Taxonomy (NCBI): domain Eukaryota; kingdom Viridiplantae; phylum Streptophyta; class Magnoliopsida; order Brassicales; family Brassicaceae; genus Orychophragmus; species Orychophragmus violaceus. The sequence continues at coordinate 100,737,236 of CM058237.1, read as the reverse complement.
TCGGCGTGGTGCATGCTTCCACTTCTCGACGAGTGATGCGTGGCACTAATTTAGCCTATGGTTTCCACCTGTTTTTCGGTTTTGTCTGTACTGGGCTTAATTGCCTTTGTCTATTTTACTTATCGATCATGCACTTGTCATTGGGCCTGTTTTTCACCTTTTTGGGATTTAATGAAATTGCTTTGCCGGCCAAAAAGGTATTACTAACTATGATATATAACTATCAGATGTACCCGATTTCATGATATACCTGATTTTTTCGTTTGCTAATGTATCTTCACGCAGTCAAATCGGTTTCACTGAAAGTTGTTTACGATGGACACTGTCTGTCCACCCATTTTCTATTATCTTACGCATTCATCCACGGCTTTTTGCTTTGGTACGAAAATGTAACGCATTCCGTAGAAGACCTCGTAAAACGTTACGGGCGAATCTGAAACGTATATAATCTATCCATATACCGTACCTTTGTTGGATCCTTAGTGATATATTGACCATGTTTTAAGTTAGAGATATGAATTGACCAACCATTCCCTCGAATACATTGTTCACTAAAATGAGTTTATCGTCTACCTCAACTGCTCCCACTTCTGACCAACCCTTTCCTTGTAGGTCGTTTGGACTAGCAGCGCCTACAATGTGTTGGTGTGGGGAACGCATTGGAGCAGGATATGGTACAACTCGTTTCAACCTTCATCGGAGGTGGTTCAAATGTCCGGAAGCTAATCGGGTTAGACACTTTTATTCAGTTTCCGTTGTCCCTTCTACTCTTCTTTAGCTGCTATTTATTTTAGTTTACTCTGTCATTTTTACGCCTAACACCCAAGGGAAGGTCACTTATGCGAGTGGGTGGATGACGCGATTATGAAAGAGATAGATAGGGTTTCACAAGTTATCAAGAAAATGCAAGAAGACGTTAGAGTTCTGGAGAAGAGGTTAAACTCTGTTAAGGATGAATTATATATTAAGATGGCAAGGAAAATATCGTTGGGTCTCGCCAAAAACAAAAACGCTTGTTGTAATGAAAGGCATGTGCTGGAGAAGTTCAACACGATGCAGCTTATTTGGATTGTGGATGTTTCTTCCTTTGCAGCCGCTTGGACGTTTGGACAGTTAAAGCAATCATTTATGTTTGAATAACGGAGCTCAATATATCATCCTTTTGTTCGTTTCGTGGTTCCACCTTTCAGCTATAACTTTTTCTCTTGCTCTCTATGCTCACTATTCCATGGATACCTATCCAGTTTGTCGTCTATATCTCGACATAAAACAGAGCATATAGTTCATCAAATACAACTGTGTTATGGAGGCTCCGGAATCATGTTGAATGTATTACGAAATATAACTAGTTATAGCTCCTTTCTTTTATTTACACCGATTAGTAGTTCTTTATGTCATGGATGGTAGTCTTATCTTTTTTACAATGCCTGTATTTCACTCATCTACTTAAATTTTATAAAATTAGTTTTATTAAGTCTACAGCATCTCTTGAGCAATCTATAAATAATATATGTCAACGGCAATCTATAATATATGAGTTCTGTAAACCCCAATCTCGTCCTCATTTATTCTCTCAATATTCTCGACTTGCCGACTACACTGAGGAGACTAATTCTGGCCAAAAATGCAAGCGAAAACATTCTAGAGCACTTCAAAATCAGAGCTGTATGCAAGACTCTTCGTCATGATGCTGATCACATGGATACGTTATTCCAGGTTGACCTTATAAAGACTCACCACGATTATCAAGGGATACTCCAGATACAACGTGCCTGTCTAGATGCCCAAAATCCAATCGCAGTATTCTTGAAAGTAGTTTCGGATTTCATGTACACAGAAGAAAGAGCTGACGCCTTTTCCCGCCTCAAACACTACGCCCTCGCTGGAATCAAGCCCGCCGTGTATTGCTACGACGTCATTCGCCGTTCCATTTCTCCTAACCTGTATTCTGCTTCGAACATTCCCATTCTCTCTCGTGTTGCTATTCGTTCGCTTAGACACCATGTCAGAGAATTTCAGCGAATCACTTGGCCCATGAACATCTTGCCGGGTCTCAAGGCCATATCCGACTCTGTCAACTCCGGAAGACTTGCATCCTGCCCTTGCGCCGTTCATCGCTATTGGCTTGACTTACTCCACGAAAACGTTAAAGGTTACGGTATGTGTGATTTGTGTTTCCGGGCAATCGAGACTTCAGTGTTTTTCTGTATAATCCCAGAGACTTTCTTCAAATGGATCGAGCTCGATCGCTGGGATGATCATGTTGAAGACACTTCTGCGTGGACAGGTTTTGTAGACGCTAATGTCCTAGATGCAGATGGGTGGGGCGGTGCTCATCTTCCCATCACCGAAGGTGCCGCCGTGTGATGGTGCCGGTCTTAATTAACAAGGTGCCGCCGTGTGGGTCGTTGGTAATGCGCTAAACGCCATTAATGCGGCTTGGGACGTCTAAATGTTTATGATTTACGTTCCTAATTATGATATTAGAATGACTCTAATTTTTAATGTTTAAGCTGGATACAAATTTCGATAGTTGCTTATATCCACCATCTCATCTATTTTTTGTATTCCAAATGCTGTCCTTACCAACTTTAACAACTAAATATCAACTCAAACCATCGAAATCTTTGCTAACCAACAACGTATCCATTGGAAATGTTTGAAACTCTCCACTATCCCCCCCCCCCCCCCCCAAACATCTGCCCAATTTCCTCCCTCTCATGAATTACAATCTTACTATCCATACATTAGACCTTTTCCAGTTGTTATCTTACTCCTTTTGTAACACAACCATAAATTCCTTCTCTCAATTCGTCAACTTTTCCCCCATTTTCGAAATGTTTATATCTAGATGTGTCAGTCAAGGCGACTTGTCTTTTCAGCCATTTCATAATTTCAATCACGTTTATATTCTTTCCCAATGCAAAGGAGCAATTGTTATTTTTTAATCTAATTTCCCCACATCCGATCCATACATTTAATTATTTAATTATGTAATCTAATTTACCCTCAATTATCTATTAACAGGCGATCCATGCATGTCACCTTATCCGTTTTCATCAGCTATCCATCTCGGATTTTTTGGATGAATATTGTCTGCCTGAGACAAGCATCGATCGACACACTCTTGATGTCGATCGATGCAGTCCGGATACGTCTGATGAAACCGCTATTAATCACCTTTTGTCGATCGACACATCTAATGCATCGATCGACACAGATCGCAGACGGATCCAGAAACCTGCAACAGTCCCAGAACGAGTCCACAAGCCCTCTAAGCCATATCCTAATGCTCCTAAACTGTCTAAACAGAAGCTAGACGAGACTAATTGCATGAAAGTGATGGAAAAGAAGCTGATTCAGATACAAAGAAGCTTCCAGACCCATGAGTCTTTGTGTGAGATTGTTCCATCTCTAAGGACAGATTCAAGCATTCTCTGTATGACTTAGGATCTAGTGTGGTTCTCATGCCATACTCTGTGGCAGTGAAACTGGGAATGATGGATTTCCAGCCTACTAGGATCTCTCTTATCCTAGCTGATCGATCAAAGAGGTATCCAGAAGGAGTTCTTGAGGACATTCCTGTCAGAGTTCGAAACTACTTGATTCCAACGGACTTTGTAGTGCTGAAGTATAATATTGAGCCAGATGATCCTTTGCTACTTGGTAGACCTTTCTTAGCTACTGTTGGAGCTGTGATTGATGTGAGACATGGACTGATTGATCTTCACCTGGGAGACAAGCCTTTGCGGTTCAAGATGGATAAGCTGCAGAAATCAACCCTTGATGGACAGAGCTTTAGTGTGGAAATGGAACCAGAGATTCCTATTGGAGAAGAGAAGATGGCAGTTCATTCTGAACTTGCTCTAACATCTTCAGATCATGCAACTGCTCTTAAGCAGAAAGCTCCAGATCTCTTCCATCCACCAAAGCACATGTATGAATCTTCTAAATACAAACCTCCTAACCACAAGACTGTGAATGTAGGAAAATGCAGTATCCCACCCTCGCTTCGCTCCCACCCTGGTTCTCTTCGCTCTTTTCTTGGGAGATCTCATGATCCGAAAGCTTATGCACCACCTTGGTGGAAGAGACATTCACGGAGACACTCCAAGTCTCTGTTGAATCCCCCATAAGTCTGATCTCCTTTCCATAGTCAAGCTACTGACTTTAAACAAGCGCTGAGTGGGAGGCAACCCACTAGTTGGTTCGTTTTTTTTTTTTCATTTTTTTTTTTTGATTTTGTTGCTTTGATTTTTCTGTTTTGGTGTGTTTAAAAGAGTGAGAAATTATATGCTCAGAGTTTTATCCCTAAAGTTAATACTGCAAGTGCACAGTCGTGACTAGTAGTATATAGGGTATCGAATCCACAGAGACTCTAGACCTTACGATAGATTGTTGAACTGTCAAGTTAAGCTAGGTGAAATAAATTAGAAACTAAATAGCAAGCAGAAAAGTAAATCAGATAGCAGGAGTGGTTTGTAAGCAATCAACTAAAAGCGCTAAGTCTAGGGAGGTCTCAGGAAATCAGACAAGTAAATTTACTATCAGTCAGGATCAAATTAAGCACGGTTCTAGAACTCAAACACAGATATAGAATTAACCAACTTTCGTTGCGAGAATTCTCTAAGTATAATAGCAGAAACCCAAATTTCTTGCAATTCCTAACAAATTAAACTAGCCTTAAGTGCAAGTTCGATATGTTCACAATTCAATTAAACCAAATTTCTTTGCGGATAATTCAATTGCTCAACCTAAATAGTTCAGATTCTAAATCACACTTTCGTGTCAATTTAACAACCTAAAGTCTAGATTCTAAGTGATCAGGTTAGAAACTAGTATTAAGCACAATTTAGATTGAAGAACAATTAAGTTATGAATCCTAAACTGATAAATTAATCTAACAAGTCATGAAAACCTTTATGAGAATCCCTAAACCTAACTATGAATCTACTCAGACATGATCAATGAAACACAAATCATAGAATAAATAGATTGCATAAATAAAGAGTAAGAATAAAAGGGGTTCGAAATCTTCTCCAAAAGCAGGAAGCAATACAGGTTCAGCTCAGCCCCAAAAAGCTCTAAAAACTCTCATCTCAAAGTATGAAAGAGTATGTAAAAACTTAGGAAAGCATATCTAGAATAAAACACCAAAAACCTAATTATAAAGCCTTAATCACGGCTGGGGCTTCTTTGTAATTATTGGAAACTTCTGGGCCAAAGTACAATTTCCAAACTCTTCATTAAACCGCCGAGAATAAGTCTGACTCGCATGTGTTTCGATCGATGCACAAGATGTGTCGATCGATGCACACCTCTGTTTTGGACAGTGAACTCTATCTGTCGGGTTAAATCTCCAAAATACTCCAGAAAGTGCCATAATCACCAAATCCGCTCCAAACGTGCCTATACCTAATAACACCTGTAAATGACTCTAAAGAAACACCAAAAGACTCTAAAACATACTTATATCATGGTCTAAAACCGGTGAAAACCATGATATATCAACTCCCCACACTTAACATTTGCTTGCCCTCAAGCAAAACAGAGAACTAAAATGTAGTGAAAAGGTTTGAAAACTTTCAGAAACTCTTTTCGTCTTAGAAGCAACAACACTCAGAGTCCCTTTAGGAAGCCACATGAAAGATTCACCTGCAAGACATCAAGACCAACATATAATTTCCCCACACTTAGCAACTGTCCCGAGTAAACTCCACAATCACATTCAAGCATTCAAATTCACCCTACTGACTTCTATTAGCTATTAAGTGCGGTCTCACCTAAGGAGTATCGAACAAAGGGCACATGGACTCTTACTGTGTTAGCTCTAGACCACCATACTATCTTTTCTGGTTCCTTTCTTCTCTTTTCCCTTCCTTAGCAACTGATTTTTTCCCACTGGGTATCATTTTATTTTATTTTTATCAGTGCTCTTCTCGTTATGGGGTGTACTTTGGACACATTCCATGGATGCACATGAGGTAATAGTGGTAGCTACCACTCCCGCGACCACTTCGGAGCTACTAGCTCATCCTCAGTTTATTATTCTCTTTTTTTTTTACTTTAGAGAAGGGGAGAAGGGAACCTTACTTGGACAGGTTTACAAGCTGTGTCAGAACTAATAGAGGAATCCGACTCAAGGTATACCAAGCCCTTAGGTGAGAAAATTAAGTCAAAATTAATGGTGAAGTCAGTAAAAGATCCTCTGATACCTGAAGTGATGTGGGTGTTCTCAGTAGGCTGTTCCGTGTTGAGGTTTTCTAACAGTCATAGATTGATCCTGCAAGCTCATCCCAATGGTCACTTAAGTTCCTGCAAGTGTTGTTAACTTCCCAAAAATTCATTGTTTCTTACTTAAACCGTTTTGACTCGATAAAACAAATTTTGAAAACAGGACTGGCTCTGTCTCGCACCTGCATCGATCGATGTGCATAAATGCGACGATCGTTGCAAGGCGATTGCGATTATGAGTCGATCGTTTCTCAGATCCGCAACGATCGCTGCAATGCGATTTTCGTGTTGTGACGATCGATACACAAGACATTGTCGATCGTTGCATTGCGATTTCGTCAGATTTGCAAACAAAACTCACCAAAACCAAAAACAAAACGTAAAATCCTAACAAAAACACCAAAAATCAATATCCAAAAACGAAACAGTGGGTTTCCTCCCACTCAGCGCTTGTTTAAGGTCATTAGCTTGACCGGACGAACAAGATCGGACTCCTGGAGGTTTCAACAGAGATTGTGAGTGCCTATGTGAAAGTCTCCTCATCCAAGGTGGAGAGTAAGCCGTGTCGGTGTGAGCTCGTCCAAGAAAAGAAGGGATATGATGTTCTCCAGGATCTGAAACCAAAGTTTCACTCTTTTGCTCTTCCTGTCCATCCTCAATGGTAAAGGTTTGACCATCAATCTTTGCCCTGCGCAGCATATCCATCTCAATGTGTAGAGGCTCATCTCCCAGATAGAGATCAATCAGATTGTTCCTTACATCGATAACTGCTCCAGCCGTGGCTAAGAATGGTCTTCCCAGTATTAGAGCATCATCCTGCTCACTGTCGTACTTAAGCACCAAGAAATCTGTCGGAACTAAGTAGTTTCCAACTCTCACTGGGACGTCCTCAAGAACTCCTTCCGGAATCCTTATTGACTAATCAGCTAGAATAAGAGAGGTCCTAGTGGATGAAAAATTTGTCATCCCCAGCTTCTCTGCCACAGAGTATGGCATGAGGCTTTCAGCAGCTCCTAAGTCACACAAAGAACGCCTGAAGCTATCCTCAAAGATGGAACAACTCAGCACAAATATACCAGGATCCGGTAGCTTCTTAGGGATCTGAGTTAGCAGCACATCACTGATCTGTTTAGGGACCACTATCACCCAATCTTTCAACATTTCGTCCATAGGCAGCATCTTCTCCAAGTATCTCTGCACACAAGGGTGATATGGTGGATCTTCAGATTGTGGCTCTTCTTCCAACTTCTCATCCATCTCTTCCAGCTGTCTGGCCTTATCAATCTCTTGTTGAGTTATCTCAGACACCCCAGGGAATAGTCTAATAAGCTCCTGATCCGTCTCTTCATCAGTGTTTCGTGAAACAAGTGAAGCTGTCTGTTCACGACATGCGCAGAAGGTGCATCGATCGATGCAACCAATTCCTCACAGATTCCAGCCAAGAGTTTTGCCTCAGTTTTGGATTTCCCAGCTTCTTCCACCAGTTCAGTTGTACTTAACTCAAATTTCTCCCCTTGGTTTGAACCATCATTAATATAAACTGACCAAGCTTTTATGTGGGTGTCCATGACATTCTTCCCTTTAATTGAGCTTGAAATTTAGCTCACTTGTGTGTCCAATTGCCTCACATGTGTACTTAAGGATTCAAACTTCCCATTGAGATCCTCATACACAGCATCTAACTTCTTGTTGAATTCCACAGCAGTCTTAGTCTGCCCTTCCAGCAACTACTCCATCATTGCCTCCATCTTGATCTCATGAGCATTAGCAGCAGGAGGTGTCTGGAAAGAAGATGATCCATAGGTTCTCTGGTAAGAATTACCTTGCTGAAAAGGCTTCTGATAACCAGCAGTCTGTCCAAATCCAGAAGAGTTTTGATTGCTTGTGAAAGCACTCTTCTGTCCACCATTGAAGAACTTGTTACCTTGCTGATTTCCAAACCTATTCCCTTGAAATCCAGCGCCACCAATGTAGTTCACATCCTCTTCCTGGTGATCTTCTTCAGTTTGGAACACTTCAACTTCCTGAGCAAAATGGACAGCTTTCTTTCCAGTCAACAAGCTATGAACAGTGTCCAACTTACTCCTGATATCAGCAATCTCCAGATTATCTATCTTCCCACCAGACTCTTTCCTTCTCCTATTAGCAGTCTTGGTGCTATTACTACTCACCAAGTTATCAATCAGTGTCTTAGCTTGCTCAGGAGTCCTTGTGTTGAAATTTCCATTGCTGGAATTATCCAACGCAATCTGGGAGTGGAGATCAATACCTCTGAAGAATATGCCCATCAATGTCACTTCAGTGAATCCATGATGAGGACAGTCTCGTTGGTACTTCTTAAACCTCATCCAAGCAGCCTTAAGAGACTATGTAGGACCTTGGGAGAAAGTGAGAATATCCTGTCTCGACTGATCAGAGCGAGCATCATCATAAAAGTGCCTCAAGAACTCTCTCTTCACAGCATCCCAAGTAGTAAATTTCCCAGGTGGAAGTTGTTTCAGCCAAGCTGCAGCATCTCCAGCGAGAGAATAGGGGAAGAGTTTGAGAAACAGATAGTCATAATTCACCCCATCGTACTTCATCCCAGTGACAATGTCCTCAAAATCATCAATGTGGTCCATGGGCTGCTCATTTGGGAAACCATGGAAAGCATTCTGCCTCAGAATAGAGTAATAGATAGTCTTGATCTCGAAGTCATTCCTCTCAAAACCAGGAGGTACAATCGCTGACCGGTTAGCATGGAACTCATCCGGACGGTTGTAGTCAGCAAGAGTCCTCTCAGCAACAACCATCTGCCTCTGCCCTAGTCCTTGGCCTTGTCCTTGGCCTTGTCCTTGTCCTTGGGGCTGTTCGGGCTCAGGTTCAGGGATCACATTCCCTTCAGCATCTATCCTATGCCCATCATCATTGTATCGGTTGTTCTGGTCGTCTCTCAAAACACCTTGAGCATCAGGTCTCAGAATCAAGCGATTTTGCACCATCCTTGCTCGTTGACCTTTTATGTTAGTACTCTCTAGTCTAGCAAGCTCCTCAAGTCTGAGATTCACAAGATTCACGTTTGGATCACTTCTGGTCTCACGCTTATGCATAAACCGTCGGTAATCGCAGTGCAATGATCGATGCTAGGATGCAACGATCGATTCAACTCGAGTCGCCTTGTGTCGACCGATTCAAATGAATGCGTCGATCGATGCAAAGCGAAAGTCAGACTGCGACAGAGAAAAACAGAGAAATTAGTAATAAAAAACAAAAAAAAACAAAAAAAAACAAAAAAACCTAGTCTAAACCCTAAGTTCAAATCTATCGAAGACTCAAAAAAATCCCCGGCAACGGCGCCAAAAACTTGATATGCTAAGATTTTTATCCCTAGAGTTAATACTGCAAGTGCACAGTCGTGACTAGTAGTATATATGGTATCGAATCCACAGAGACTCTAGACCTTACGATAGATTGTTGAATTGTCAAGTTAAGCTAGGTGAAATCAATTATAAACTAAATAGCAAGCAGAAAAGTAAATCAGATAGCAGGAGTGGTTTGTAAGCAATCAACTAAAAGCGCTAAATCTAGGGAGGTCTCAGGAAATCAGACAAGTAAATTTACTATCAGTCAGGATCAAATTAAGCACGGTTCTAGAACTCAAACACATATATAGAATTAACCAACTTTCGTTGCGAGAATTCTCTAAGTCTAATAGCAGAAACCCAAATTTCTTTGCAATTCCTAACAAATTAAACTAGCCTTAAGTGCAAGTTCGATATGTTCACAATTCAATTAAACCAAATTTCTTTGCGGATAATTCAATTGCTCAACCTAAATAGTTCAGATTCTAAATCACACTTTCGTGTCAATTTAACAACCTAAAGTCTAGATTCTAAGTGATCAGGTTAGAAACTAGTATTAAGCACAATTCAGATTGAAGAACAATTAAGTTATGAATCCTAAACTGATAAATTAATCTAACAAGTCATGAAAACCTTTATGAGAATCCCTAAACCTAACTATGAATCTACTCAGACATGATCAATGAAACACAAATCATAGAATAAATAGATTGCATAAATAAAGAGTAAGAATAAAAGGGGTTCAAAATCTTCTCCAAAAGTAGGAAGCAATACAGGTTCAGCTCAGCCCCAAAAAGCTCTAAAAAATCTCATCTCAAAGTATGAAAGAGTATGTAAAAACTTAGCAAAGCATATCTAGAATAAAACACCAAAAACCTAATTATAAAGCCCTAATCACGGCTGGGGCTTCTTTGTAATTATTGGAAACTTCTGGGCCAAAGTGCAATTTCCAAACTCTTCATTAAACCGCCGAGAATAAGTCTGACTCGCATGTGTGTCGATCGATGCACAAGATGTGTCGATCGATGCACACCTCTGTTTTGGACAGTGAACTCTATCTCTCGGGTTAAATCTCCAAAATGCTCCAGAAAGTGCCATAATCACCAAATCCGCTCCAAACGTGCATATACCTAATAACACCTGTAAATGACGCTAAAGAAACACCAAAAGACTCTAAAACATACTTAGATCATGGTCTAAAACCGGTGAAAACCATGATATATCACGAAACAGGCAGAATCGCTCAGCATCAATCGACACATCCTTTGTGTCGGTCGATGCAGATGCGATTTACGGTTTGCCGATTCAATTGCGGTTCATACACCGGTTATCTTCATAACCGCGAGCATATTCGCCGTGCATCGATCGACACCACTTCTGGCATCGATCGACACAGGCCGACGACAGGTAAGTGTTCTGATCCTTTTCGGTTTGTTTTCATTCCGATTTTTCTTCTCACCGAGCCTAAGATTGACACCACTGAAGACAGTGTGTTTCAAGTGTGGGGAAGGTAGCTACTGACGCGCCGCTTTTTCTTTTCTTAGAGTCAGTCCAAAATTTGTTTTATTGAGTCAAATTGAGTAGGAAACAAGGACTTTTTGAGGAGATTACCACACTTGCAGGAACTTAAGTAACCATTGGATGATCTGCAGATGATCTATGACTATTAGAAAACCCAACATAGACCAGCCTACTGAGGACACCCATATCACTTCAGGTATTCAAAGAATCCATTACTTGACTTCACCTTTAACTTGACTTAATTCTCTCACCTTGGGGCTTGGTATAATTTGGATCGGATTCCTCTGTTGGTTCTGACACAGCTTGTAAACCTGTTCAAGTATGGTTCTCTTCTCCCCTTCCTTGAAAGTAAAAAAAAAAAAAAAGATAAACTGAGGATAAGCAGTAGCTTCGAAGTGGTCGCGGGAGTAGTAGAGACCCCTATTACCTCTTGTGCATCCATGGAAACATGTCCAAAGTAATACTCCGAATAAAAAGGGAAGAGCACTGATAGAAAAAAATAAAATGATACCCAGTGGATAAAAATCAGTGCTAAGGAAGGAAAAGGAGAAGATAGGAACCAGAAAATGATAGTTGAGTGGTCAGATGCAAACAGAGTAAGAATCCATGTGTTCTTTGATCGATACTCCCTTGGTGAGACCGCACTTATTAGATCTCAAAAGTCAGTATGGTGAATTTGAATTTTCTGAATGTGATTGTGGAGTTTACTCAGGATAGTTGCTAAGTGTAGGGGAAGTATATGTTGGTCTTGATATCTGCAGGTTTATTTTCATATGGCTTACTAAGGGGAATCTGAGTGTGGTGCTTCTACGATGAAACGAGTTTCTGAAGTTTTCAAACTTCTTCTCTTGATCTTGGTTTTCTGTTTGCTTGAGGGCAAGCAAAAGCTAAGTGTGGGGGAGTTGATATATCATGGTTTTTAGGACTTTCAACCATGGTATATGTCTGTGTTATCGAGTCTTTTGGAGTCCTTTTATGTGTGTTTACAGGTCTAGGTACGTTTGGAGTGGATTTGGACATTATGGCGCATTCTGAAGCTATTTGGAGTTGTCCGAGAAGAAGAAGTCACTGCCGATATCAGATGTTTATGTCGATCGACACACATTGTACATCGATCGACACATATACGAGATGGACTTTTCTCGATGGTTTAATGAAGATTTGTGGAATTTACACTTTGGCCCAGAAGTTTCTCATAATTACAAAGAAACTCCAGCCGAGTTTAGATCATTATATTAGGGTTTTTAGCCACTTGTTTAGGCTACACTTTACTTACGCATTATTTTATTCAGAGAGAGAGAGATTTAGAACTCATATTCCTTGTTTCTGTTTTATGATATTTGGTTTTCTATTCATTATATCTTTTGCTTCAATTTCCATGTCTGAGTAGTTTACCAGTTAGGTTTAGGGATTCTCACATGGGATTTCATGGAATTATAGGTTGATAAATCTGTAGGGATTCATATCTGCTAGTTCTTCATCTAGGGTTGTTCTTAATGCTTAATCTGAATTAGCTACCCAGATTTATGATGTTAGGTTGATCTCAACAACGACAGTTGATTAATTAACTAGAAAGAACCTAGATGAGCAATTTGACTTTTCGCAAAGAAATTTGGTTTAGGAGAATTATGAACGAAAGAACCTGAGATTAATGCATGTTTAGGATCTCTAGAACTCGCAACGAAAGTTGGTTGGCTAGGATTGTTAGACATAGATAATATTCACAACAAAAGTTGGTTTCTTATGCTTCTATGATTCTAGTTCTAGAACATTTCTTAATTAGATCACAATTGATTGATTAGCATATGTTCCTGATTTCCTGAGAACTCCCTTGACCTGACGCTTCGTTTGATTGCTTACAAAACCACTTGTTTTACTTTATGTTCTGATTTACTGCTTTAACTATTGTTTTCTAGCTTAATTCGACGTTTTACAATCTATCGCAAGAGTTTTGAGTCTCTGTGGATTCGATACCCTATATACTACTAGTTCACGTCTGTGCACTTGCAGTGTAGATCTAGGGATTAAAACATAATCGTATCAGAGAGTCATGTGTTTGAAAAGTTGGTGGAATTTAGGCAGAGCGCCTCTGACCTAGACTCCCGCTTTGAGGGGTTGAATGAACTAATGACGAGATATATCCAAGCCTTGCGAGAAGACATCGAGGGGATGAAAGCAAGACTTGTCTTTGTGGAGGAGGGTGTGGCGCTATACAAGAAGGCAAGCGCAAATTGAGGAACCGTTATCGCTAATGAAGTTAAATTGATCTTCTAAAACCATCGTGATTTAACGGGGTATGAAATAGTAAGGAAATTGAGAATTTTCTTAAAAAATGGAACAACTTCGGAAATTTCAATTTAGGGAAGGAGATGGCAAACGTGAAGTCCACGACTTTGTATCTGAAAGATACGGCCATGTTAAAATGGCGGAAAAAAAATACATAAATATAGATGAAAAATATATCCGATCGAGATATGGGAAGAATACAAAAAGAAATAAAGTGGCAATTCTAAAGTAGCAATTCGAGTCGTGGGATTGTACACTTAAACTTTAAAAAAAAAAAAATTCATAATTCTTTAATATCTTCTGCAGTTTGTAACTAATATTTGCGTAAAAGTTCCAAAAAATTAATATTTCTATAAAGTTCATGTTGTGAATTAAAAACTAACCGTTATCCTTTTTTTAAGCAACAAACTAAACGTTATCCATACGTCGGAATTATTGATAAACGGCAATGGTTAGACAAGTTGGACCATTAGGAACGGTACTGTGCCCACTGACTTGACTGACTTGTGTTGATGTGATATGTCTCTCCGCACTTACCCAATAAAATTAAAAAAAAAAAACTCGTTTTCAAATCAATATTGTAATAATGCACTGTGAGTCTATGACGAATGTCGATTGATTCCACCACCGTAGTAGGCTTAGTAGCAGTGCTAGGTAGTATTTAGAAAAGAGAGATGGAAAATGAACATAAATATATATAAAAAAAAAGTTTCAACCTAAAATCATGTGATAAATATCATATGATTTTTTTTAGACATCTGGTATCTCATCAGTTTTAAGGTCTCAAAACTATAATCCATGTGCACGTCTTATTTTATCCGCAATTTTTTGAAATGACCAAATAGAGCATGTTGAATAGGTGGATAGAATCATGAGTGTGACACATCCATGTTCCGTCTTCTTACCATTACCCCAAAAACACTTGATTAATATCATATGCTTTCAAATTTTATTTTCACCAATTTTTGAAGGGACTGGCATTTGATATAAAAAAAAAATATAATTTAAATTTAAATATATATTATTTTAATATGATTAGTTAAATATGGCGTTTTCTGTCTACATGTTGTAATTTTCATATTTGAATTATAAGATGAGTTTGATATTAAAATTTCTACAATCCATTATCTTATATGTTATGGTGTGTTGAAACCTAATTTCGTTTGATAAAAAAACATATAAATATATTTCACAAGATAAAGGTTATCTTACAAGATAAATATATTTTGAATTATTTTTAATTTTGTGGTGGGTCTTATGTTCCTTTAATTTCACGATGGTTCACCGGTGTTCAGAAAGAAACAAATGATTTGTGGAGATTTGGATTTGAGGACGAGATCTAGTTATGGTTCCTCTAAATTTGGCGCTGAAGGGCTTTGGTGGTGCTCTCCTCTGTTTACGCTTTTATTCTTGTGATGTTGATTATGGGTTGGAGGTGGAGTTTGTGCCGATAGAGAAGTGGGGTTTGGAGTGCATGAACTTTGGTAGCTTTTACTAACTTTTAGGTTAGTGGATGGCACACAGGATGAAAAAACTATTCAAGCGGCTGATTACGGCGACATTTTTCTGATAAACCATTTTGCAACCTCTATCCATGGAACTCTGATAATAGTCTTTCCTATAACATGTATTCGGGGCATAGTTCTTCACGGCATGTCTCAATAGCTATCTCAAGTGGTGGTGGTGACTATAGCGGTTCTAGGCTTTGATTCCAAAGTCGAGTTTCTCTCTCGCGTGGTGGTGGCGACTTTGCGGCTTCCAGCATTGGCAGCGGCAATAAGGCTTCGAGTCTAAAATTCTTCATCTTTAAGGCCGGTTTTTGTATATTCTCTAAACTTTGTATGTTTTAGTCAAGCCTTTTAGAAGATTTGTAATTGTGTTTTTGTTTATTTTAATTTTCTTTGTACTTTGAGAAACGAACACTGCAAGAAAACAAGGCCGTAACCGACGGATTTTCCGATAGAAAATTTTCCGTCGGAAATTCAGACCGATTCCGACAGCTTCCCGACGTAGAATCGACGGTTTATGAGTCGTCGGATATCCGTCGGTAAATTCCGACGGAAACTCAATCTGTCGGAATATTTCCGACAGATTCCCGACAGGAAGCATAGTCTGTCGATCATCCGTCGGTAGGCCGTCGGTTAATAAAAAACTGGTAGAAGGGCGGTCTCGAACACGAGACCTTTGCACAGCTATACATTGTTCCCGAACCACTGTAATACGCTGAGTTATTCGTTTATTTAATTCAACATTATTTATATATTCTGTCATTAGTATATAATATTTTTTTTAAAAAAACAATTTTATTTATGAGTTTAAAAAAACTTAAATTCATTGTTATTTTAAATAAAAATTACAATAATTTTTTTAATTGTTATTATTTTGTGATTGGTTCCCGAACCAATTCCCGTCGTTCGTCTCCCTCCATTGATTGACCATGATGTTCCATTCTCCCGCCGGAATCCAAGCCGGTAAACCGTCGGTTCACAACCGTCGATAAACCGTCGGTTAACAACCGTCGGTATACCGTCGGTTAACAACCGTCGGTAAACCGTCGGTAAATTACCATCGGTTTGACGTCGGTTTTCTTCCTATCGGTATATTGTCGGTTCGCCGTCGGTTTTTGTGTTGTCGGTAAGCCGTCAATAATCTGTCGGAATATTGCTTGTCGGAAAATTGTCGGAAAATGTTGACGGACTTCCGACAGATTGTTTTTTCCGACGCCGTGGAACCAACGGATTTGTCCTGTCGGAATACCATCAGAAAATTTGTCAAAAAAAAAACGCAAAGGAGTTGTTTTCTTGATTTATCAAGTTCGATTTTCCTTTATTTCTCTTTTCTATATTGTTCAAATGAATCCTCCTTTTTTTGTCGGTCTTATTTTCTCCAGTTCTTTTTTTTTTTTAATTGTTAATTGGAGGGACAATAACAAGACTGGACATGGAAGAAAGTTCCAAAGATAAAGTGGGCTGATAGTCTGAGGATCAAATCTTTAAATGTTCTTTGGAATCTTCTTTTTTCTTTCTTTATTGCTCTGTTTAATGTCTGTGCTCAATTCAAATCGAGTTCATTACACTACAAAACTGTCTTTTGGGACTTTGTTTGTGCTACTTTTTTTTTTTATTTTACAAATTTCCTAGTTTTTTTTTTGCTGGAAGGATTTTTATTTCATAACTATAGATGGATACATTTTTAGAATTCAAATTTACAAGTCTAAAACCGGCTATCACAACCCGATACCAGAGTCAAAGCCGGCGGACTAAAAAACAATACTCGGAGACAAAATAAACATAAAATCATAGAAAGAGACCAAAAAACAGTCTCAACACTAAAGGACCATTAGACAAGACCCGTTAACAACCACCAAAAAGAAACAAACGTCAGATCGAGATCAAGCTAATATGACAACGAAGAGGTAGTGAGCAACGAACATCGAGAGAGAAAATAAGCATAACATCTGAAGCCGAGAATTATTGAGGCCTACCCACCGATATTTATTATATTGCTCCACACTAGGAGCCACGAGCACGCTGTATGCAGACCAAGCCAAGGAAAACGAAGGACCAAACTGTTTACCATTCACTACCAACCGACTAGATGTAAAAAGGCCGAAGCCCCAATTCCATAAAGTTGGGCCAGAGAACCCTTGCCAGAGGTAGGAGACCAAAGGCAGAAGATAAGGAAGAAAACCACATGAACTATACCGAAGCAGCCAACAAAAAAGAAAAGCACACTCTCCAAGCTAAGCAACAACACCACCCGAAGCATATTAAACCAACACCACAACAGCTAAACGAAGGAAAAAACCGCCGAGCTAACCAAAACTGCTAGCAAGAAGATCTCTACCCATAAAGCTACAACTCTTAACACTAGATCTGACAATAAAGAGACTTAAGGTTGAAATTAGCAGACTCGCCTAACAACACGACACTACCCATAAGACAACTAACAAAACTTAAACCATAAAACCTCCTAAACAAAATTCTCAAAAACCAACGGCCAAACCAAAAACCAATCGAACCAAACTCCAATCGATAACTGTTTCGAGCCACGCACGACCACGCCAATGACATTAAAGAAGACGCCACCGGACCAGACGGAGACAGGGTGACGCAACCAGCCCACCACGATGGCACACCATAAGACTAGAAACCACCAGCGAGAGTAGAACGGAAGACTCAGATCTACACCACACCGCACACCGGGCGGAGACGACAACCGAACACGAGCACAACCGTGCGGAGAATCATGACAGTCGACAGAGGAAGAAGGACGTCAGAGGTTCGCCGAACAAGCTAGACGAGAACTAAACACAGGAACCTCTCCCCGGCTCCGGCGAGGAGCGCCGGCCACCGGAGAGTCAACGACAAATAAAAAATCAAGGTCGGCGGCGCTTCGATAAATGTGCCTGAGAGAAATGGGGATAAGGCGAACTCTGAAAAAAACTTAAAAAAAAACAAATTTTCTTGTCAGAACAACAATATATATACAACGGTTTAAAAAGTTTTAAAATAGTTATTGTATTTTTTCATTTTTATTTTGCTTCGAATGGAAAAAGTGGATCAAGCGTTGCGGATAGCCGGTTTAAGCGGTTCAAGCGGATCAAATGCGGATCTAACGGATCAGGTGTTTCAAATGTGGATCAAACGTTTTAAAATATAAACTTGAAAGGGAAAAGCAGTACATAGCATAATTAAAATTAATATAAATATAATACATATATTTATAGTTATATATATATATATATATATTATGTATAAAATAAATTAAAATACATTACATGAGTAATAAAAAATAATAGGTTCTAATATTTCAATTTGCTCATGATGTATTTACAATATGTCCATTTTATTGAATTAACATTAATCATAAACAAATAATGTTAAATTTATAATTATTATATTTTCATCTTTTTACTATACAATTTTACTTCAGTGTTAATATATTTATTTTTATTATTATAAAAATAGTATTTACTATTTTAGGTGAAAACATATAATACAAAGTACAATTTTTATATCTATGGTTTAAGAGGAAAACATAGATATAAGCAAAACTATTGTATGATTATATTGTACATTTATAATATTATTTAATAAAACTAATAGCATACATAGGTTGGTTGGTTAATTAGTCAGTTTTGATTATATACTGAACCAAATCAAAAACAAAATGTTTCAGTTGAGAAGAAATTTAATCAAATGGTTTAGAATTAGATACAAAATTTTGGTTTGCTTGGGATAGGTTTGATATATCTTTTTTTTTTTTGTTAACACCTTCCTATAGTTATTTTAGCCCAAAAACATAACATATATAATTGAATTAAAATATATAAAAGGATCGTCCGTGATATATATCGGCTTCGAATGGAGAAAATGGATCAAGCATTGCGGATCAGGCGGTTCAAACGGATCAAGTGAATCAAAAGCGGATCAGGCAGATCTGACATATTGAAAACGGATCAAGCGGATCAAAATGCATAATTAAATAAAAATTAAAATTAAAATAAATATAAATATAACAAATAAATTTATAGTTATAAAATGTTATATATATATATATACTACACATAAAATAAATTCAATACGATATACAAGTAAAAAAAAAACAGGATCAAGTATTTAGATTTTTCTATAATATATTTACAATATGTTATGTGATGTCTCTAATATACTTATAATCCATGTATTTTAAAATTTTATTAAAAAGTACTTTGATTTGGCCAAAACAAATATCTCAATAATATATATGTGACACTAACATGAATAGCATCAAATTTGAATAACTCTCATATTTTACCCAAAAACAAATAACTCATTATGGACAAAGTTAAAATTTTGTAGAACATCATATAACCAAACTAATTTTTAAATAAATTACCATGTATATTATTATTTAAAAAAAAACTAAATTAAAAGTGAAAACAACAGAAACGCTAAAAATACTTTACGAGTCCGAATGATAAAAGCGGATCCGGCGGTGCGTAACAAGCGGATTGAGCGGATCAAGCACACAAATGCGGATCAAACGGATCTAGTGGAACAAATGCGGATCGAACGGATCAAACATTCCAAAATATGGCTTCAAATGGAGAAAGCAGATCAAGCGTTGCGGATCAAGCGGTTCAAGTGGTTTTGACGGATCAAGTGCGGATCAGACGGATCATGAAGGATTATAGTGTTTTTTCAAGGTTTAATTCTCGTATTACAACCTAACATATAATCTTAACAGATCTAGGTTCTTGCAAAACGAATCATAAAACCAAACCTGTAACATTACCTATTGATTGCACAGCGGATTGATGGTAATGACAAGATCAGTCTAGAACAGATGAATCACCTATTCCTCCTTGAGTATCCACACTCTTACAAGCAAGGGATGGCTGCTAGACCAAAGAGATGGATGATCAGAGAGAGAGGTTAGAGAGAGAGATGAAAATCGCGGCTGCCAGGAGAAAAATCGCAAGGATACTTAATCCCTTAGGGTTTTCGAATCCTTAACCTCTCATTAATGGGTCCAAGTCATTAGACTAATGGCTCATTAATCTTTTGGGCCCAAGACACAAATCAGACAAAAGCCTGCATTTTGTCTGGCCCAATTCTCTGATCCAATACAGTAAATGCCACTGCATCTTACCGTATTTATTCCATTTAACTTTCCCGTTAGCTATGGTGTGTGACCCTTCGGGATCATACAATACTGGTAATAAGTCCTAAACTTATAGATCAAGAGCGGACTCTAGCAAGTCATCATGATCACCCAGTATTTATGACTTATGTCTGATCTCGACATTTATCATACTTTCTAGAGATAGTACGGTAGATTTCAGGACATTCCCAACAATCTCCCACTTGTACTGGAATCCTACACAGGACATTCCCAACAATCTCCCGATTGTACTAGAATCCTACATTCCCTAGTCCTTTTGTCTTAATATCTCGATCTGGCATAAGGCAAGATGCGTGTCATCCTTATATAGCCAGACCATGTTTATCGGACCAGATTTGATACTGACAATGCAAACGACTTGGGCAAGTCCGTTTGGGAATGGCCATTCTCTTACCAGCTATCAAATCTCCGATTGGCCTAGAGATATTACCTCCGTTAAACGGCAGGGACAAATCCCATCTTGTTCCATCACTATGAACTACACAATTCATAATACACCCAACCAAGGTCCGTATAGCTCCCAGTTACGAAACAGCGTTAGACAATGATCAAAGCGTATTACTCCATGTGCAGCCACATGCATGCGAACTCAGGTCTAAGGACTATACTCTATAGTCGTATATGAGAACCTCTTATGACACAGATATTAATATCTTGTAGAGTTCTCATCAGCGGGCCATGTCCGGTCATATGTTCCCCTACATATACCTATGTGTCGACTTTGATGCCGCGCATCTATGACCCCTCGAAACTTGGTCATAAGTCTCAACACAATCTAGTCTCTACAGGTTGTTGGTGTTCCAATTTCAACAACCTTCGACTATGGACACTATGATTTATGTCACTTCGTTAAATATGGGGTTTCAGGATCAAGTCTACTCATGTACTTCGATGACCCATATATAATGACATGAATCATTTTGGAACGATTATTTTATATCACAGTTAAAAATAATCCAGAAATAAAATTTCATTAACATTTAAAATGTTTACATGAACCAATCAAAATAACTAAAATAAAGCTCTCACAACTCCCACTAAAAAAGAGATTACATAAGAATATCTCTAATTCCTACAACAGCAGTATGCAACTCGTGCTTAGGTCTCGGGAGTGGCTTTGTCAACGGGTCAGCCACGTTCTCATCAGTGGGAACTCTGCTGACCATCACTTCACCTCTATTCACTATATCACGAATCAGGTGATACCTTCTCATAATGTGTTTGGATTTCTGATGATGTCTCGGTTCCTTGGCTTGAGCAATTGCACCATTGTTGTCACAATACAGTGCTAGAGGCTCAGTGGCATTTGGGAATACACCGAGTTCAATCAAGAAGTTCCTTATCCAAACTCCTTCCTTCGCAGCTTCCGAAGCAGCGATGTATTCAGCTTCAGTTGTGGAATCTGCCACGGTGCTCTGCTTGGAACTCTTCCAACTTACTGCACCGCCATTCAGACAGAAGATGTAACCAGACTGTGACCGGAAATCATCTTTATCTGTCTGAAAACTTGCATCCGTGAATCCACTGATTTCAAGCACTTCACTTCCTCCGTAAACCAAGAACTTATCCTTAGTATTTCTCAAATACTTCAGGATATTCTTTACGGCAATCCAGTGACTCTCACCTGGACTAGACTGGTACCTACTCGTCATGCTTAGTGCATAAGCAACATCAGGACGAGTACAGATCATGGCATACATGATAGATCCTATAGCCGAAGCATAAGGAATCCTACTCATGCGCTTAAGCTCATCAGGTGTTTTAGGACACTGATCCTTGCTTAGTGTAGCACCATGTATCATTGGCGTGAACCCCTTCTTGGATTTATCCATTCCGAATCGATGCAGGACTTTATCTATATAAGCATCTTGACAAAGTCCAATCAGCTTTTTAGATCTGTCTCTAAAGATTCGGATTCCAAGAACATACGCGGCTTCACCCATGTCCTTCATGGAAAAACAACTTCCCAGCCAGTCTTTAACAGACTTCAGCATTGGAATATCATTTCCAAGAAGCAATATGTCATCGACATATAGGATAAGAAACGCCACTTTGCTCCCACTAGTTTTCTTATACACACATTGTTCCTCTTGGTTTCTGATGAAGTCAAAGTTCTTTATTGCTTCATCAAAACGAAGATTCCAACTCCTCGATGCTTGCTTCAATCCATAAATGGATTTGTGAAGCTTGCATACTTTCCCAGCATTCTTAAGATCAATGTAACCGTCAGGTTGTGTCATATACACATCCTCCTCCAAGACTCCATTCAGGAAGGCGGTTTTCACATCCATCTGCCAAATCTCATAATCATAATAAGCGGCAGTTGCTAGGAGAATCCGAATTGATTTCATCATTGCCACTGGTGAATAGGTTTCATCATAGTCTATACCATGAATTTGCTTGAAACCTTTTGCCACCAACCTGGCCTTGTAAATCTGGACATTTCCATCCATGTCAATCTTCTTCTTGAAGATCCATTTACACTCGATGGCTTTTGCACCAGCAGGTAAATCAACCAGTGAAAACACTCGGTTAGTAGACATGGAGTCCATCTCGGATTCTGTGGCTTCACGCCACTTTAAGGAGTCAGGGCCCATCATGGCTTCTGCAAAGTTCGAGGGTTCATCACCGTCAATGATCAAAAGATCATGGCAATTAGTCACAAGGAATCCCTGATATCTATCAGGTTCCTGACGGATCCTTCCGGATCTTCGAACTTCAGGTACTGCAGGTTCAGGTTCTATTACAACTTCATGTAATTCATCCTGCTGTTCTTCCTCATTAGGTTGAACAGGTTCCTGTCCTTCTTGAATTTCATCAAGTTGTACCTTACTCCCACTATCTTTTCTAGAGAGAAACTCCCTTTCAAGAAAAGTACAATCCCGAGCAACAAAGATTTTGTTCTCGGATCGCAGATAGAAGTAATAAGCCTTGGTATCCCTAGGATAACCAATGAAGTAGCATTTGTCAGATTTTGGTGTAAGCTTGTCTGAGATTAATCTTTTTGACATAGGCTTCACAACCCCAAATTCTGAGAAAAGACAAAGCTGGAGATTTTCCAGTCCATATCTCATATGGTGTCTTTGCTACTGCCTTTGATGGCACTCTGTTCAGTGTGAACGTTGCGGTCAGCTAAGCATATCCCCAAAGGGATATAGGAAGGTCTGTGTGACTCATCATGGATCGGACCATATCTAACAATGTCCGATTCCTTCTCTCAGACACACCATTCCACTGAGGTGTTCCAGGAGGTGTGAGTTGGGAGATAATCCCACACTCACTCAGATGATCACGAAATTCCTGGCTCAAGTATTCTCCTCCTCGGTCCGACCGAAGAGCCTTAATACTTTTACCAAGCTGGTTCTGTACTTCATTCTGGAATTCTTTGAACTTTTCAAAGGTTTCCGACTTATGTTTCATCAAGTAGACATATCCATATCTACTGAAATCATCAGTGAATGTAATGAAGTACTGAAAGTTTCCCCTAGCACTTGTGGACATTGGGCCACACACGTCAGTATGTATCAGGCCCAATAGTTCACTGGCCCTTTCTGTGGGTTTATTGAAAGGGGCCCGTGTCATTTTGCCCATTAGGCAAGATTCGCATTGCTCACAAGACTCAAAGTCAAATGAGCCCAAGAGTCCATTTGAATGGAGCCTCTTGACGCGTTTCTCACTAATGTGCCCCAAACGACAATGCCAGAGAAACGTTTCATTTTCTTCGTTAGATTTGAACCGTTTTGTATTTATGTTATATACTGGAGCAGATTGATCCAGCATGTACAGCCCATTTATAAGAGGGGCACAGCCATAGAACATATCATTGAGATTAAAGGAACACAATTTATTCTTAATAGAAAAATCAAATCCTTGCAAATCCAACAATGAAACTGAAATGATATTTCTGCTTATAGCAGGTACAAAATAGCAATTCTCAAGTTCTAAAATCAATCCAGAAGGTAAAGACAACAAGTAAGTGCCAACGGCCAGTGCTGGAACCTTCGCTCCATTGCCAACCCGCAACTCTACTTGCCCTTGCTTCAACCTTCTACTGTTGCTGAGCGCCTGCATATTAGTACAAATATGAGCCCCACATCCAGTATCTAATACCCAAGTGGTATTATCAGAAGTAGTAGTATTTACTTCAATAACAAAAATACCTGAAGATTTAGTCTCCAAGGACTTCTTCTTCTTCAGACTTTCCTGGTATTTCTTACAGTCCCTGCGGTAATGCCCTGCCTCTTTGCAAAAGTGGCAGATATCAGAAGGCCCAGCTTTAGACACGGGCTTGGGCTTGGCCTTTTCATTGCTGACTACCTTGCCCTTTCCCTTGTCTGCAGCGGATTTCTTGAAACCCTTGCCCTTCTGAACCATGAGTACAGACGACTCCTTGGTCTTCTTCAGATTCGGTTCTGCAGTCTTGAGCATACCATGTAGCTCAGGCAACGTCTTTATCAACCCATGCATATTATAGTTCAAAATGAACTGGTCATATGCAGGAGTAAGAGACTGCAGAACGATATCACAAGCAAGCTCTTGGCTTATAGGACAGTCGAGCCTAGTCAAATGATCGAGATAACCCATCATTTTCAGAACATGTGGACTCACTGCTGCATCCTTAGCCATTTTACAGTCCAAGAGATTCTTAACAGTTTGGAATCTCTCTGTACGAGCCTGCTCCTGAAACAACGCTTTCAGATTTGCCATCAGCTCCATGGGACAAGTCAGGCCTTCCCACTGCATCTGCAGTTCGGGAGCCATTGTCGCCAACATCAGGCAAATCACGTCATTAGCATCTGAAGAATGCGTATCCCAAGCATTCTTCACAGCTTGTGCGGCATTATTCGCAGGTCTAGGAGAGAGAGCTCTTTCAAGGACATAAGCCTTCTTCTCCTGCCTGAGCACAAGTCTCAGGTTCCTGGACCAGTTCAGGAAGTTTGATCCGTTCAGTTTGTCCTTCTCAAGGGCAGACCGGATCGAGAAAGTGTTTTGTGTTGTTGTGCTTGACATAGCTGAAATATGAGACAATAGAGATTTTAGTTATTAAGTTCATAAAAGAGTAATCTTAAAAACTTATAAGAAAACTCGCATTGTATTCAAAATTTCTTTGTTTAACCTCATAAGAATACAATGATTCCGAGACCCATGTTCAGCTAAATCCAAAGTGGACCACTGGCCGTCACCCGGAATTAGCTTTACTTGGTAAGCATACACACAGCTAGTTATATCTCATATAACTCTCGGTTGTGAATTGGACCCGAGGCCCAAATTCACCAGATGTCTCAAGCCCCGGGACTCCCGATGGCCCAGTCAAGGAAACCAATCTCTTACACTCAAATAATCACTAAAGTCTGAGACTCCCAATGAAATTAGTGACTATATACTACTTTACTTATGCGAAAACAGACACCTCACACTGTAAGCCATATCTGTAATCGAATAAGCGTTAAGTAGCTGACAAGATTGGAAAGACATCCAAGCTTGATATTGTTTTTGAGGATTTTTAAGTTTTATTTCCAAAAATAGAAGATTACTATTTTTGGAAATTTACTTCTTTTAGAAACTTTCTAAATTTAGAAACATACTAAAAATAGAAATTTCTAATTTAATATTTTATTAAATATTTTGGGTTGGGTCACAAATTATAGGCCCAATTCTTGGCCCAAGACCATAGAATTCCAGTTGGCCCAATAATTTGACATAACCGATTCGGTTTATTAATTCTGGTCCAAGACCAAATTAACTATCAAAACCATCGGTTATTTACTAAACCAGACCAGCTCTAAATTATTTGGTCCAACCAAATCAAACTTAGACCAGCCTTCGGTTTAGGTTAAAATTCAATTTTTGAATTTTAAATCCGGTTTAACCAGAAATTAAATAATACCAATTGTATTAAATAATTTCCAGCAAACCGCGATTTTGGGTTAACGGCTTAAACCATACAATTAAATAATTAATTGATTCATTCATTAAATCACGCTAACCAATTGAGATCTTTATAATATCTCTTTTAATTCAAAAAAGCGATTTTGACTTTAATCTTTCAAACAAATCGAATTCCAATCGATCATGATAATTAAATCAACATCGTATCATGCTCTCTTTTACACAAGAAGACAAAAAACTCTTTTGACATTAACAAAACAATTTTGTCCATACAATGAAGACAAAAACATGTTCCAATTCAATAATGAAAGCGATCGTTCATATATAACTTAACCAATTCAATCATGGAAAGTCAAAAACAAACTTTATATTAATAAAGTCAACAAGCGAACCTCTTTTTAACAAACACGATTCGATTAAACAAAGTCAAACACGATCGTCATTTTCCAATAACAATCACTTATACGAAGCTTAACAAAACGATGGATAGGGTTTTTAAAGTCAACATCCAAGATGCGATTAACAAGCGATTATTACAAAGCTTATGATTACGACTTTAAACAATCATTATGATCCAAATTACAAGAATCTAATGAACCTATGCTCTGATACCACTGAAGGATTATAGTGTTTTTTCAAGGTTTAATTCTCGTATTACAACCTAACATATAATCTTAACAGATCTAGGTTCTTGCAAAACGAATCATAAAACCAAACCTGTAACATTACCTATTGATTGCTCAGCGGATTGATGGTAATGACAAGATCAGTCTAGAACAGATGAATCACCTATTCCTCCTTGAGTATCCACACTCTTACAAGCAAGGGATGGCTGCTAGACCAAAGAGATGGATGATCAGAGAGAGAGGTTAGAGAGAGAGATGAAAATCGCGGCTGCCAGGAGAAAAATCGCAAGGATACTTAATCCCTTAGGGTTTTCGAATCCTTAACCTCTCATTAATGGGCCCAAGTCATTAGACTAATGGCTCATTAATCTTTTGGGCCCAAGACACAAATCAGACAAAAGCCTGCATTTTGTCTGGCCCAATTCTCTAATCCAATACAGTAAATGCCACTGCATCTTACCGTATTTATTCCATTTAACTTTCCCGTTAGCTATGGTGTGTGACCCTTCGGGATCATACAGTACTGGTAATAAGTCCTAAACTTATAGATCAAGAGCGGACTCTAGCAAGTCATCATGATCACCCAGTATTTATGACTTATGTCTGATCTCGACATTTATCATACTTTCTAGAGATAGTACGGTAGATTTCAGGACATTCCCAACAGATCAGGCGGTACAAAAACGGATCAAGCGGATCAAATGGTTTAAAATGTAAAACTGAATGGGAAAAGCGGTTCATAACGTAACTGAAATAAATATAAATATAATAAATATATTTATGATTATAAGTATATATATTATACAATAAATAAATTTAAATACAATACATTCGTAAGAAGAAAATATTAAAATTGAATATTTCGATTTGTCTATGAAAATTTGGATCGGATATTTACAAATTTTGGATCAAATTCGGTTCAATTTTTTGCGGATTTGGTTCAGATTCAGATATCTGAAATTACCAATAAATATCTGAAAAACTCGGAAAAAATTATTCAAAAAGATCTAAAAATATTCGAAAATATTCAAATTATTCGAAAATCCCATAAAATATATTCAAATTACCTAAATGTATCTCAAAATACTTAAAATATCCATCATACAAAAAACTGATAAAATAACTACTAACTCCCCAAAAATACTCGAAATAATAAAATCACTCAAAATTATGTCAAACTTTGGATTACTTTGGATATTCGTTTGGGTTCAATTAGAGTTTGGGTATTACTTGATACCCAAAATACTTAAACTTAAATCTTATTCAAATATTTTTAAGAATATGTTCGGATCAGAATCACAATTTTCGGGTTGGATTTCAAATTCAGTTACAAATATCCAACGCTATTTATATCAATAGATAAATTAATACTTATACCAATATATAAACAAATTGATTCTTATACTTATTCCATAAATAAAATAACTAAAATTGAAATAAAATGAAATATTAAAAGAGATGCACCTGAAACACTCCAATATGCGAGCAGATCATGATCTACTTGTGGTTCTTAATTTTTCTTCGCGAAAAGAACCACAAAGGGTTCATTCCACTTTTTTATTGATATAATTTGTTGAACCGAAAACTACTACTAATTATGTTGCGGGAGAATCATTAAATACAATAAAAAAAGAGAACCATTAAATAACTGCTTCCATTCTTAGGTATTGAATGGAGAGTGTATAAAAGGTGGATGAGCCGTCATAGGTGGACGGCCCACTTTTTGTTTCACAATCACGTAAAAAGTGAAAAAAAAAAGAAAAGGATAGGAGATATGCAAATGGAGGGAAAGCGTCTTGTCTTATTACTACAAAAGTGTATGAAATGAAACTTCAGCAAAAAGGAGTGGATAATACGATCCATTTGTGGATCTGAAGGCAAGGCACACATTTCAATAAAATAAAATAAAATAAAATATCTGTGACAGACAACCTCAGGTATTATGAAATTCATCAATACAGTTTGGGCACAAGGTTAATCATATCATCCGTGGTGAAATAAAGGCAACCTCAGGTATTATGAAAGAAGGAGGAATGGGGACCTATCTGGGAATCCCGGAGAGTCTTGGGGGATCGAAAACAAAGATATTTAGTTTCCTTCATGACAGACTCCATACCAGAGTCAATGGATGGACGATTAAATATCTGACAAGAGGAGGAAAAGAAGTTTTGATTAAGTCGGTGGCTACGGCATTACCCAATCATGTCATGTCATGTTTTAGATTACCAAAAACGGTAACGAAAAAGCTGACCAGTGTTACGGCACAATTCTGGTGGAGCACAAACGGCAATCAAAAAGGGATGCATTGGATGTCTTGGGATAAGTTATGTCGGGACAAATGTGAAGGGGGAATAGGCTTCAGAGACCTGGAGAGCGTTAATACAGCTTTTTTAGGAAAACAGCTCTGGAGATTGATAGAAAAACCAGAATCTTTATTTGCGATGGTATTCAAAGGCCGATATTATAGGAATGGGGGTCCTTTAGACCCATTTAAGTCATACTCCGCATCTTATGGATGGAGAAGTATCACTTCTGCTAGATCTTTGGTTAACAAAGGACTAATCAAAAGGGTTGGAACAGGAGAGACCATATCTGTATGGAATGATCCCTGGATTCCAGGCCACCGCCCGAGACCAGCAACCAGTAAAACAATTTCTTTTGATCCCTCACTAACAGTGAGCCAATTGATTGATCATACAAATCATATTTGGGATGAGCAGCTTATTAATAGCCTTATCAACCCAGAAGATACGGCACTCATTATTGGTTTACCAATTAGTAAAATCTCTAGGCCGGATGACATTGGCTGGCATTACACAAAGAGCGGAAAGTATTCGGTAAAATCAGGTTACTTTTTAGAAAGGAAATTTCCGGATAAAGGATGCATAAATACGGTGTATGGACCAGATGTAAAACGACTTCAGGAACAGTGCTGGAAGTTAAGGTGCCCGCCAAAAATTCAACACTTTATTTGGCAGGTAATCTCGGGTTGTCTATCGGTTACAAAGAATTTAAAAGCCCGGGGAATTAATTGTGACACCCGGTGTGGCAAGTGTGGGACAGAAGAGGAATCAATAAATCATGTTCTGTTCGAATGTCCGCCGGCTTTACAAACTTGGGCCCTTTCAAGTATACCATCAAATCATGGAAGTTTTCCATTACCCTCTTTGTTTACCAATATGGATTATTTGTTCTGGCGAGTGTCAGCAGATATTGATATTAGTTACTTCCCTTGGATTATTTGGTATAATTGGAAGAGTAGAAATGATAAACTATATAGTAATATTGATCGGGATCCGCGTGAAATTTTACGACTGGCAGAAAGTGAATCCATAGCATGGAGAGAGGCACAAAATTCGGTACTATTGGGTAAAACAGGAGCACAAAGGAATCAGGACGATATCGTTACAATACCGACACGGGTGGAGATTAAAGGAAGATGGTGCTTTCTGGACGGTTCTTGGAAGGAAGGAGATAGGTTTTCAGGACAGGGATGGTATAGCATTTACGAAGGCGACAGATATATCATGATGGGAGCAAGGAATATCATATGCAGCTTATCTCCACTTCATGCAGAGTTCGAGGCACTTATTTGGGCTATGGAGTGTATGAAGCGGTGGAATCAAAATGATGTAACCTTTGCAACAGACTGTTTGGAGCTGGTGAAGATAGTGTCTACACCCACAGAATGGCCTGCGTTCACGATATATTTAGATGAGTATGAGAGTCGCAAGAGTTTCTTCACAAGGTTTGTTATCACTCACACTCCTCGAGCACACAACACAAAGGCGGACAAACTGGCACGTGGTGCAAGGATCCAGTCTTCTTATTTTGTTTATGTAGATCCTGTTTCACCGTCTTGGCTAGCTGAGAACTGGTAGAATCGTTTGTTGTTGACAAAAAAATAAAAAAAAAAAATAAAAAAAAAAATAAAATAAAATCACAAACATTTGCTTATAAATTCATACATCCTCACTTGTTCGAATCACGTAGAGCATCAACCCAAAAAAATCGTAAGGTATGTATATTTCTTTTTTAAACATTAATGTATATTTTAAGTTATATTATGTTATTTAAATATGTTAATAGTTATATTTTTTTTTTCTTGAATCATGTGAAAACGATATTAGTAATATAATTGTATAGTATCATATTTTGTAATTATGTTTTTATTTTATAATGGAGGATTCTTTGTGAATTTCCTAAGTATATTATTGATGTGCAAAAGAGAGTGGTAATTGCTACAATGGGTCTACATAATTTTATCTGAATTTTAAATTTTATGGATGATGATTTTGCTGAAGTAATGGGTCAATCACATCTTGGAAGCACCAACTCAGAGAATAATTAAGTGACTTGGAAACAACAGATATAGCTGATGGTTTAATGGTGAATATTCGAGAACATATTGCAAATACATTATGGGCCAATAAAAATATTTTGTATTATTTTTTTTATTAAAAATTTATTTTAAATTATTTTATGTTTTTGTCAAAAATTATTTTTTGTATTATGCAATGAATATAAGTATTATTAGTTTGTACAGTACTTTGGACCATTTTTTATCCACTTTTCTCAATCAAACATATATTTTGGACCACTAGATCCGCTTGTTCTGCTAGATCCGCACTTTATACTGTTAGATCCGCTAGATCCACTTGTGTTTTATTTGATCTGCTAGATCCGCTAGATCCGTACCGCCTGATCCGTTTTTCTCATTCGAAGCCATAGTCTATGGCTTCGAATGGAGAAAGCGGATCAGGCGTTGCGGATCAAGCGGTTCAAGCGGATCAAGTGGATCAAATGCGGATCAAGCGGATCAGACGATACAAGTGCGGATCTAGCGGATCAGTTCAAAATATATGCTTCGAATGGAGAAAGCGGATTAAACGTTGCGGATCAAGTGGTTCAAGCGGATTAAGCGGATAACATGCGGATTTGACGGATCAAATATGGATCATATATAATATATATTATAATAATTTATATTATTTTTTAAATATTTATTTTATAACTTTTAACATATTCTCTTTTATGATATTAAACAAATATTTTTAGATAATTTTAATTTTAAGCTGTATTTATATTAAATTAATTAACACAAATTTTTCAGAATTTTTTCTAAAAATGAAAAACTTATCATAAAAACCGTTATGATAATACATATGTTTCTACAGTTTGATAACATCAGTATATAAAACTAGTATACATAGTAGTTTTATATTGTATTAGACTCGAGATTGCTATATATTATTTTTCATATTTTCAGCATGTAATATTTTATTTAGTGTAAACAAAATTTATTCAGTATTTTTATTATTATAGCAACATTCTTAGGCAATTTGTAGAAGAATAGAAATGTGTTGCTTTTTGATGGCTGTAGATTCTGCTCAAGAGAATCGGTATCAAAAGCTGCAAATGATGCTAGGGAGTGGTCTCAAGCTCAGGTTATCGACAAGAAGGAAGACACCAGATTAACGTTAACAAAAAGACGTCAAAAGCAGGCTGGATACCGCCTGAACAAGATTGGCTCAAGTGTGATATCGGAGTGGCGTGAGACGAGAAAAACAATTCAAGTGGGGCATCATGTGTGCTTCGGGATTCATCAGCCAAGGTGGTTATGCATAGTAGGAAGTTCCTTTGCGAATGTTTCGTCACTGATATGGCTAGGTGCAAGAGCTAGTTGTGGGCTATCGAGTGAAGGAATTTCTAGCAGATCCTAATCCAATTAGGCAATCCTAGTATAAATTCCAAGCCTAGGATCTAAGTTTCATGTAATTGAATCTATCAGATCTCAGAATTACCTGGTGATTAGCAGCGGAAGATTTGCAGATAATCGAGATCTAGAGCGCCTCAAATGTTGCGCCTCTACTGGTATCCGCACACACACAAACTGAACAGAAGGGATGCTAGTACCTATTAGAGATCAGATCTCTCGAGAGGTTTCTGTTTCTTTTCTGGTGGCTGTGAATTAGGTTAAGATCGAGTTTAGGTCGACCATATATCTTATATATGTCGACTTAAACCACAACGGAATTAACCAACGATTAAACCGAATTAATCTGGTAATCCGCGAGTCGTGTCGACCGACACACTCTCTGTGTCGATCGACACTGTCGATCTGTGTCGATCGACACTCTCGATCTGTGTCGACCGACACACTTATTGTGTCGATCGACACTGTCCAGAAACTTTGTATTGAATGCATATCAAATATGCATTCACCCGATCATTACATTAATGATTAACCTCATATACTACGTCCAGTTTGCTTAGGTGTGTGACCCTATAGGTCCATATAACACTAGCAATGAGTTTTCAACTCACTGATCATAAGTGGCTTCTAGCAAAGCATTACGACTTCCCAGTGTCATATGATTGTCTCATCTCGACAGTACGACTTTCATTCAAGAGCAAGTACAATAGATTTTAGGACATTCCCAACAATCTCCCACTTGTACTGGAATCATCTATTCCTTTAATCCCTTTGTCACTATATCTCGATCTGGAATAAGGCAAGATCTGTGTCACCCTTATTTAGCCAAGATCATGTTCATCGAACTCCGATTTATATTGACAAGACAAACGACTGACAATCACCTCGTTTGAGTGTGGCCACACATTTCTCAGTATCAAATCTTCGATGGGCCCTGAGATATTTATCTCCTGTTATATAGGAGGGGCAAATCCCATCTTGTTCCATCCCTGTTTCTTCACACGCTTCATGATACGCCTAATCAATGCCCTTATAGTCACCAGTTACGGCTGACGTTTGACAAGGCTAAAGCGGACCAATTCACATGTAAGAAAACATGATGAACTCAGGTTTAAGGACTATACTCTATAGTCGTAATGAAAACTCTCATGACACTTATATAACTATCTCGTAGAGTTTTCATCAGTGGGTCATGTCCGATCCTGTGTTCTCCAACACAGATCTATGTGATTGACTTTAATACTCTTATTAATAACTCCATGAAACTTAGTCATCAGTCACCTCACATACTAGTCTCACGTGGTTGTTAATGTCCCACTTTAACAACCTTGACTAGGGACCAACATAATTTATGTCATTTATTATCTATAGGGTTTCATGATCAAGTCACATACTTGATGACCTATAAAATGTCATAAATTACTTTGGGACTATTATTTAATAACCATCATTAAATAACACAGATGTCAGATTTCAATAACATAATCAAATTATGTTTATACGAACATCATATCATAACTAAAATTAACAATAACAACTCCCACTAAAATTAAGATCACATCTTAAGACATCTAATGCCTTTAGCAGTAGTCTGACCCTCATTCGCTCTTGCTCAGCGTGTGTCCAAGGACACTGCGTCTTGCTAAGAGTAATACCAAGAGTCATTTGCACGAAGCCCTTCTTGGAATCCTGCGTACTGGACCTGTGCAAGGCCTTATCACCATAAGTATCTTGACACAATCCAATTAGCTTATCCAATCTATCTCTATAGATTCTTATTCCAAGAATGTATACGGTTTCTCCCATAATTTTATCGAAAAACAACTTTCGAATCAAGTCTTAACAGACTGAAACGATGGAACTTCATTTCCGAGAAGTAGTATGTTATCAACATACAATACTAGAAATGCAACTGCGCTTCCACTAGTCCTCTTGTAAACACACGGTTCCTCTTCGTTCCTGACGAAGTCAAACCTTTTGACTGCTTCATCAAAACGAAGATTCCAACTCCGAGATGCTTGCTTCAGTCCATAAATGGACCGATGAAGCTTGCATATCTTCCTAGCTTCATTAGGATCAATGAAAACTTCAGGTTGTGTCACGTACCCATCCTTTTCCAGAATTTCATTAAGGAAAACTGTTTTCACATCCATCTGCCTGTCATCATAATGAGCGACGGTAGCTAGGAGAATCCGAATGGACATAAGCATGGTGTCTGGGATTCGGTTTCTTCACAGTTAATACCATGAATTTACTTGAAACCTTTTGCCACCAACCTAGCTTTGTACATTTGAATATAACCATCCATGTCAACTTTTCTTCTTGAAAATCCATTTACTCACAATGGCTTCTACACCATCGGGTAAATCAACCCAAGTCATACTTGGTTCTGTGACATGGATTCCATTTCGGATTCAGCGGCTTTCAGCCACTTTCGGAGTCAAGGCCCATCATTGCTTCTTCAAAATTTGCAGGCCCGTCACTTTCAATGATCAATAGATCACGGCAATTGGTTACGAGAAATCCACATTTCTCGGGTTTGTGACGGTTCCTTTCGGATTTGCGAGCTTCAGTTTTGTGTAAAAGTCGTGCACATATCTCATATGTATACTTTTACCACGACCTAATTAACCAAGATTTAAACCGTAGTTAATTAAGTCATAAATCAAAATCAATATTTTGGTTCGCGATCTGTGTCGATCGATACAACTTTTGTGTCGATCGACACTTCTTCTGAAACTCGCCTTTTGAATGTATATCGAATATGCATTCACCAGATCCTTGCAAACCTTAGGCATCACAGGTGCAGGTTCTACAACTCCTTGTAGATCCAACTGCTGCTCTTCCTCATCAGGTTGAGCAGTCTCCTGTGTTTTTCGAATTTCTTCGAGTTGTACTTTACTCCCACTGTTCTTCTTGGAAAGAAAGTCTTTCTCAAGAAAACATAGTTCCGAGCAACAACCAATTTGTTCTCAGACTGGTTGTAAAAGTAACATGTCTTGGTTTCGTTAGGACAACCAATGAAGTAGCACTTATCGGATTTGGGTGTGAGCTTATCAGAGATTAAACATTTTATATAAGTCTCGCAACTCCAAATCTCCATGATGGATAAATCAGAAACATTTCCATTCCACATCTCATGTGGTATCTCTGTAACTGATTTTGATAGAACCCTATTTAATGTAAACGCAGACATTTCTAGAGCGTATTCTTAGAAGGATAATGGAAGATCTAAGTGACTCATCATTGATCGAACCATATCTAATAAAGTCCGATTCAGGAGGAGTGAATTGTGAAACACTTTCACAATCTCTCAGATGATCACTAAATTCTTGACTTAAGTATTCACCTCCATGATCTCATCGTAGAGCTTTAATACTTTTGCCAAATTGATTCTGTACTTCATTCTGGAACTCTTTGAACTTTTCAAAGATTCTGACTTATGTCTCATTAATAAGGCATAACCGTACCTTCTGAAAATATCAGTAAAGGTAATGAAGTACTGAAAGTTTCCTCTAGCACTAGTGCTCATTGGCCCATATACATTCGTATGTATAAAGCCCAATAAGTTACTGGCCCTTTAATTTTTATCGTTCGCAACCTGTATCGACCGACGCACCGTTTGTGTCGATCGACACTACTTTTGTTGAAAGGGGCCTCCGTCATTTTACCCAATAAACAAGATTCACTTTACTCATTATGATTCATAATCAAATGAGCCCAAAAGCCCATCACTATGGAGCTTCTGAATCTGTTTCTCATTTATGTGGCTCAAAACGACAATGCCAGAGAAAGAGTTTGATTCGTATCATTTGACTTGAATCTCTTGGTACTAATGTTATAGTTAGGCACGTTTTGGTTTAGAACATAAAGTCCATTCTCTAATGGATTGCTTTTATAAAATATATCATTGTAATCAAATGAATAACACTTATTCTTAATTTGAAAACTGATATCCTTCCATATCCAAACAAGGAATAGAAATAATGTTTCTGCTCATAGCAGATACATAGTAGCAGTTCTTAAGTTCCAGAATTATGCCATAAAGAAAACAAATGAAATACTCCTACGGCTAATGCAGCAACTCTTTCTCCATTTTCCACGCATAGACCCACTTGTCCTTTCTCCATAGTCCTACTTTTGCTCAGGCCCTGCATATTTTCATAAAATATGAGTACCACAGCTGGTATCAAATACCCAACAAGTAGGACTATAAGAAGTAACATTTACTTCTATAACATAATACCTGAAGAAGAAGTCTCGTACGTCTTCTTCAGCTTTTCATAATCTTCCTTGAATTTATTGCAGTTTCTTTTCAAATGCCCATAACCATTACAATAACGGCACTTAACATCTTCAGAAGGACTGGTTTTAACCTTAGGAACATGGCCATACTCGCTTGGATTCACAATCGAGCTCGTCTTGCCATCACCTTTGTTCTTACCAAGTTTCTTAAACTTTTTACCCTTTTGTACCATAAGGACATTTGGGGTATCCTTCTTGATGTTAGGTTCAGCAGTCTTAAGCATCCCATGCAATTCAGTCAACGTCTTCGTCAAGTTGTTCATGTTATAGTTCATAACAAATTGATCATAGCTTGACGGAAGTGACTGTAGAATGATGTCAGTAGCCAACTCTTGGCTAATGGGACAATCCAGTTTCCCCAGGTTATCAATATAACCCATCATCTTTATGACATAAGGACTAACTGGTTCGCCCTTTGGTAGCTTGCACTCAATCAGAGACCTAACCGTCTGGTATCTCTGAGTTCGTGCCTGCTCCTGAAACATACTTTTCAGGCCAGTGATCATCTCTTTTGGCGACTCCACGTACTCATATTGCTTCTGCAATTCCGAGTTCATGGTAGCCAACATAAGACAACTCACATCCACCGCATCATTAGAATGCTTATCCCAAGCATCCTTATCTGACTGCCAGACATTGGCTCGGTACTTCTTGGGGAGAACTTTCTCAAGGACATAGTCCTTTTTCTCCTGTTTGAGAACAATTCTCAAGTTCCGATACCATTCAAGAAAGTTGGATCCATTTAACTTGTCCTTCTCAAGGACGGATCACAGGGAGAAATTGTTACGATGGTTTGTGCTAGACATAGCTGAAAAACAAGAAAGGTTTAGTTATGATGTTCAAGAAATGAGAAGTCTTAACAATTAAGAAAACTTGCACTATATTCAAACAATGTTTCCTCAGATGAATATAATGATCCAAGACCCATATTTCACTAAACTTGAGTGAGCCACTGGCTATCACCCAAATTTTAGCTATCTAGGTAAGCAACAACTTTGCTAGTTATATCCAATATAACTCTTGGTTGTGGATTGACATCTCATGTCTAATCCACCTGATGTCTCTGAGCCCAAAACGATTTTGATAGCCCAGTCAAGTAAACCAATCTCTTTAAGTCATGTAATTGTTGATACCTTGCACTGCAAGCCTATCAACACGATTACTTCTTGCCTTACTCATGTAATTGTGGACACCTTGTACTGAAAATCTATCGCACAATGAAACGAGTCTTGACAATTGACAAGATCGGGAAGACATCTAAACATACTTGATATTTAGTTGAGGAACGGAACCTTTAAAACGTTCAGTTTTATTATGTTTTAATTCTTCTAATTAAAATTGATTTTTCTTGCTTTGGTTCTGTGATTTCAGGTTCCATAACCTAAACCATCGAATCTGATGTCGACCGACACTACTATAGTGTCGATCGATGCAGAATAACCAAAAGCAATCCGCGATAACCGATCAATCCAATTGATCCAGTTTTGAATACCGGTCAGTGTCGATCGATGCTACACTAGTATCGGTCGATACCAACCTAATCAAACCAATCGCAATTAAGTCATTCACAGTGTTCAACCATTATAAACCAAGCTCGATAACCGGTCCAATCCAATTGAACCGATTCATCAAATTCTCGCGAGGTTTGTGTCGACCGACACAACTCTTGTGTCGATCGACACTAGGCGAAACAAATTTTATTCGGGTTATCCTTCTGTGTCGACCGACACCGGATTGGTGTCGATCGACACAGGGCGATAAACCCTAATCGATTTTCAATCAAAAAACCTAAAAACTAGATTTTCAAGAAAACGAATTTTAGCATGCTTGTATCAACTATACAGAGATCCAGATTCAACTAATCTAATCAATATGCTACAGATTCAATGGAACCCTAAGGCTCTGATACCACTAAAGGAATTTCTAGCAGATCCTAATCCAATTAGGCAATCCTAGTATAAATTCCAAGCCTAGGATCTAAGGTTCATGTAATTGAATCTATCAGATCTCAGAATTACCTGGTGATTAGCAGCGGAAGATTTGCAGATAATCGAGATCTAGAGCGCCTCAAATGCTGCGCCTCTACTGGTATCCACACGCACACAAACTGAACAGAAGGGATGCTAGTGCCTATTAGAGATCAGATCTCTCGAGAGATTTCTGTTTCTTTTTTGGTGGCTGTGAATTAGGTTAAGATCGAGTTTAGGTCGACCATATATCTTATATATGTCTACTTAAACCACAACGGAATTAACCAACGATTAAACCGAATTAATCTGGTAATCCGCGAGTCGTGTCGACCGACACACTCTCTGTGTCGATCGACACTGTCGATCTGTGTCGACCGACACACTTATTGTGTCGATCGACACTGTCCAGAAACTTTGTATTGAATGCATATCAAATATGCATTCACCCGATCATTATATTAATGATCAACCTCATATACTACGTCCAGTTTGCTTAGGTGTGTGACCCTGTAGGATCATATAACACTAGAAATGAGTTCTCAACTCACTGATCATAAGTGGCTTCTAGCAAAGCATTACGACTTCCCAGTGTCATATGATTGTCTCATCTCGACAGTACGACTTTCTTACAAGAGCAAGTACAATAGATTTCAGGACATTCCTAACATCGAGAGCATGGAAAGTTTAAAATTTTCCACGGTAATATTTGTGGTGGATGCTAAGGATTTGATCGGAGCTGTAACGAGACCTCCGGCGTGGCCATCTTTCCGATGGTTTTCAAATCTGATTTTGAGAGATTTTCGCTATATTCCGGACTGGAAATTGATTCATGGTTCTGGGAAAACAATTAGAGGAGCATCTCTTATAGCTAATAGTGTCATCAGAGAGGATCTATTACAATCTTATGTGTCTTGGGGTGGTCCGCATTGGTTGAGTAACCTGTTCAGCAGAGATGGGGTGTCCCGGATGTGATCTTAGTAGTTGAGATCATTTTTGGCTTTGATTGTTTTAGATCCATTGTGGGTTGCACTTGTAACAACATTACTCTGTTTTGGGGACCTTGATGGTCTGATAAATATATATATATATATCCTTCTTGAGAAAAAAAAAGCAACATTCTTAGGCAATTTAGTAATAGTATTGTTAATCACATAACATAAAAAAAAAATTCAACATAACTTCTCAATTTCGATAACGAATTTGTATACTTTAGTTGTTTAGAAAAATTTAAAATTATGCAACATAATTATTTTAAATTTAGTTTTAATATTTATTTAACTCCATTATTCTATGCAAAACCAGAATTTAGTTATGAATATATATAATAATGTGTAAGCTATTAATTTAAAAAATTTGGAAATATAAAATTATAGTACCTAAAAGCATCCGGTAGATCATTTTAGATATTAGGTTGAGCTAAGGTAAACTTTGATTTGGATACTTGATATATATATAAGAAGTAAAAAAAGATGTAAAAAAGATGGAGCACCCTTAAAACACATATGTTAAGGAGTGTAACAAGAACTGCTTGCGGACCTTTATTAATCTGAACCACTTCATACTTTTAATATTTTATTATTATAAATTTAAGAAACGCTTTTCAATACAAAAAAATCGTGAATAGGGGATATATTGCGGTTCTCTCT
Source organism: Orychophragmus violaceus (assembly GCA_030180135.1). Classification (NCBI taxonomy): domain Eukaryota; kingdom Viridiplantae; phylum Streptophyta; class Magnoliopsida; order Brassicales; family Brassicaceae; genus Orychophragmus; species Orychophragmus violaceus. Next base: position 100,697,033 of record CM058237.1, on the reverse strand, counting down.
ATCTGGCGGAGGAACTTTCTTTGAACCGCTCTTCCATTCATAGCCTATGTTTGAATTGTAAAAGTGGATCAAAAATTGTGGATCATGCGGTTAAATATATAAAATAAAATTTATTAAATCTGAATTACTATTTTATTTTATATAAAAATAATAAACATAAAATAATAATAATACAAATATAAATTTAATATTACATACTGAATTCTATTATAATAATATTATTTAATTTATAATAAATTACATAATTATATTACATAAACGTAAATATTTATTATATATATTGGTAGTTTCTAAATTAATAATAATGATTAGATTATAACTTCTGACAATAAAAATATAACTTTATATATTATTTTCATCTTTTTCAACATGTGAGATTTTAATTTATCATTGCTATTATTATAGCAAAAAGCAATATTATTTCATGTTATGTATAAATTAATAAACTTAAATTTAATAGTCATTATCATGTATTATATTTAATAATTATTTGTATAATTATTTTTAATTCTTCACATCAAATTATATCAATTTTTACTTTTTTGTTTGATTTTTTAACAAAAATGGAAAAAAATTCACACCAAATACCAAGTGAATTTACTGTTACTTGCATATCACAAATTTAACTCACAGATTTGCTCCATTAACGGATGAAACACTTTTATTATCATGAACGGCATATGCTATCAAATATTTGCTGAATGGGAAAGTAAAAGTGTGTCACCCTCATCAACGTACGATCTGCTGTTACTCTGCACCTCCATTCAGAGCCTAAATTTGTTAAGTAATTACTATAGTTAGTGGTTCATAATTTTTGTTCATATATTTTGAACCATTAGTGGTTCTTTAATTTTATCTTATATAACTATCATAAATGATGTGGTTCTATCGTTGCTAGTGGGTCACCAAATTTGTTTAATAATCTGAACCACTAGTAGATCAACTCTTATATATTATTATTTTAATTGCTAAAAACATGTAACTATATTTCACTTGAATGAGTGATTTAACTGTGTATGCTCTGCATGAGTGGATGAGCCGTTTTTTTTCCTCTCTCCATTTAAACCCTTTATCTAGACAAAATTGTAGTTTAATTTGTAACAAAAAATTAATGAATTCTCCGAAAGGAGGGTCAATCGTCTATTCTCTCTCCAAAGCTCCAACCTCTCTCTTCCCTTTTTCAGATCTAATCCGTCTCTCTGCTCGCCAACGTTTTGGCCGATCGACGGAGAGGGCTTCTCTTCTCTTACCTTGCCTCGCTCTTCATATGTGATGTGCTTTGCCTAGGTATGGTTTTCGTGGTGATTTGAGCTCTGTGGCGTCACAGCGGTCCGTCGAAGGTCGATCTCGGCGGCTCCGACCAAATATGGGTCCTAGAGGACGGGATCCGGTGAGGTTTCCTCCGGGTTGTCGGGGGCTGGCTTTTGGCCTTTCCCTCTTTCGGCTACGGTCCAGTTACATGTACAGAGGTCGGGGTTGATGGGCGGCGGAGGAGTGTCGCGAAAGGTGTTTGGGGTTGCATGAAGCTGCGGCGAGCTCGAGTAAGCCCGAAGGGCGGCGTGAAAGAGCTCAAGCAGACGACTTTGTGGTGGCGGGTTTCCGGATCCGGTCTGCAATCCTTTGCGGTGGAAGGGCGCTCCAAGGCGGTTCATTAACCTGTATTCCGGCGTAGTACTTCGAAGCGGTTCTCGGTTTCGTCGGTCCGATGGTGGTGGCAATCACGGAGGCTTACTGGCTCCAGCGCCAGCGTGGCGGTCTCTCCTCTCTCCGTGGTGGCGACGATCGATTTCTAGCATTTGTCTCGAGAGCTAGGGTTTCTGACTCTTCTAGGCCGGATAATTTTTGGGGATAACTGGGCCTAAGATTTTTAGTATTTCAGGCCCATTTGGGATCTTTTGTAGGCTTCTTATTTTTAGTTTTCATGTTTAATTTGTAACACAAACTTAATTAATATAAGAAAACTCTTTGTCAAAAAAAATCTAGACAAAATTGTTGAATGAAGCTTTACTTTCCTCAGAAAATGTAAAAGAAAAAAAAATTACTATATTTATGTATTTGCCTCGTATTTACCTTACTATTAGAGCTCGGATGGTAACTGCATTTTGGCGAAATGATTTTAAAGTGCAGTGTAATTCAAATAAGATATATGCGAAAAAAATATATTTGTATGACAAGTGTAGTTTTTGTTTGCTTTAAAAAATGTAAACATTTTTTTTCTTTTTAGAAAAACACGAATTTTAAAAAACATATAATTGGTAATCTAAAAACGGTTACCATTAAAAGCCTTAAGTACATGCACTTGATGGTATATGAAAACATCCTTACATACATCATAAATATTTGATTCACTAGAGATTCTCATACTAATTAAAAAGCAGCTTATTTATCAGCCGTTGCTTTTGCTAAATATGTTCCTTGTCCTCTTTGGTAATGGCTTGGCCCAGCCCATTTTAAATTTTTGGAAGAAAAGTAGAAAAGTCTTAAGCCCAAGCCAAAAAGCCCATTTTCTTTCTTGAAAACCCTAGTCTTTTCTTTATAAATAGGAGCATTCACCCTTTGAGAAAAACAGAAGAAGAGATTCCCGGTGAAGTGATATATCATGGTTTTTACCGGTTTTATACCATGATATAAGTGTGTTTTAGAGTCTTTTAGTGTCTCTTTAGAGTCTTTACAGGGATTATTAGGTACACGCACGTTTGAAGCAGATTTGGAATAATTGGAGCTAAATGGAGCATTTTGGAGTTTTGACCCGAGAGTTTGAACTCACTGTCCAGAACAGAGTAGTGCATTGATCGACACACATCAGCATCGATCGATGCACAGCGAGTTGGGCCAGTCTCGGCGAGAGTTAATGAAGAATGATGAATTTGCAGAATTGTCCAAAAGTTTCAGATATTTACACAGAAGCCCCAAGACGTGATTTAGCTATTTAATTAGGTTTTTACATCAGTTTTTAGATACGCTATCATACTTTAGAGCAGAGAGTTTTTAGAGCTATTTGGGGCTGATCTGATCCTGTACTACACCTCGTTCTTGGAGAAGATTTCGAACCCCTTTACTTATTTAATCTCTTTTATGATATCTATTAATTCATTGATTATGCTTTCATATTCTATGTCTGAGTAGATTCATAGTTAGGTTTAGGGATTCTCATTAAGGAATTTATGACTTGCTAGATATAATTAATTCAGTTAAGGATTCATATCAATATATGTTCTTCATTCTAAATTGCGTTTAATGCTAGTTCTAACTTGATCACTTAGAATCTAGATCTTAGGTTGCTAGGTTGACACGAAAGTGTGATTTAGAATCTGAACTATTTAGGTTGAGCAATTTAATTACTCGCAAAGAAATTTGGTTTAATTAGATTGTGAACATGTCGAACTTGATTGTTAAAGCTGGTTTAATCTGTTAGGAATTACAAAGACATTTGGATTTCTGCAATTAGGCTTAAAGAATTCTCACAACGAAAGTTGGTTAATTCTATATATGTGTTTTGAGTTCTAGAACTATACCTAATTTGATCCTGACTGAATGATTTATCTGCTTGTCTGATTTCCTGAGAACTCCCTAGACTTAGCGCCCTTAGTTAATTGCTTACAACCAATCCTGCTACTTGTTTACTTTCTCGCACTGCTTTTAGTTTCTCAATACAATCTGCTTTCTCCTAGTTTAATCTTTTCTGTTCTAATTCTATCGTTGCCTAGAGTCCTCGTGGATTCGATCCCTAAGTACTACATTGATATTACTGTGCACTTGCAGTTAGTATAGCGTTAAAACTTTACACCTATCATGACGCCCTGCTCCCGTCCCATCGCAGCCACCGCCTTCAGAGACCAGATCTAGGGCTCCTCCATCGTTTAGGGTTGAAAGTAATCCCGAAAGCCCTTTTTCAGATTTGATTTACCCAACCCGAATACTAAAAGCCTCGTAACTTTATATCTGTGATGAATCTGGGAAATCTGAGACACCATTGCGTTCCTCTCGATGATACAAAGCCGTAGCCGTCAACCTCACCACCGTAGGCCTTACGACGCGCCCACACGCGCCCATGGAAGATTGGAGAGTGAGATCCACGCGCCGCCGCCGGAGCCACGCACCCCCGCCGGAGCCACGCGCCGCCACTGTCCGCCGGGAGCCACCGCCGCCGGCCGACCGGAGCCGCCGCCTGTCGCCGGAGGTCCGCCGTCACCGGTCACCATAGCCGCTGCCGCCGGCCACCGAGTCGACTCACCGGCGACCGAGTCAACTCGGTTGACTGGTGGGTTGACCGGTTTGGTTCGGTCATTCTGGTTTGGTCCGGTTCAATTCGATTTCTGGTTTAAATCAATTTCAATTCCAGTTTAGTTGGTTTAGGTCGGTTTAGTTGGTTAGAGCTGATTATTCAATTGGATATGGGTTGACTTTGACCGGGTGGACCTTGACCGTTGACGTTTGGTCAACAAACTTCAATTGCTTATAACTAGCTCGTCCCTAGGCCGACTTGAGCGACAGAGAAGCCTATCTCACTCGATTTTACGTCCTCTTTTCAGATCTGATGTCCGTTTGAGCTAATGAAACTCTTAAATTACGCTTTTGCCCCCAAGGTGAGGACCGGTTGTGATCTCCCTTGCTCAATTTCAATTTCGGACGATAGTCCTTTGTTAATACCGTCTTTCCTAGGTAGTGTAGGAGAAGTAATGTGCACTATGTGATTGATTGAAATAACGTAGAACTACTAGGTTATCGCTTAAACCGAAAACGTTGCTTGTGCTTAATGGATATGTGTGAAGTAGAACTGTGGTAGGGCCCCCGAAAGGGTGTTGAGTGGCAGGACGCGTATAACGAGGTTAGGTACGCATCCTTTGAATTGTCACGCGGGGTTTGGGCGAGCTCCCCAACATTTTGATGAGCTTCAGGCTGTAGGTGTCCAGAAGTGTGAGGGATATGGGGCCTGGTAAGCACGACTGGACTTAGAATTATGTGGTGAAGCCTTCGGGCATGTTTGCAAGGTGATATTAGCTTAGGACTTGTGATTCGTAATTGTGTGGCAAAAGCCGGGATCGTGGCTTCCTTAAATCTGCCCTCGCTGGGTAATTGTGTTTGAAATAATTACTCAGTCCTCTTTTCCTTTCCCGTCCCCCTTTTCCTTTCAGGTTCGGATGCGGGATTGATCGGTCATGTGATGTCATTGGTGGATTTGAATACAAAGGAAGCGCCGGGTTCCTGGGACCGATTGAGATGGCAGCCCGGTCGGACCGAATCCGGTTCGACGGGTGCCTGAACGCCGCTCTCCAGTTTGCCGGGAGGCGGGATTTACAATTTGGTATCAGAGCCAGGTTAAGGTCCCCCAATACCATCTAGGGGATCAGCTTTCGTTGTTTCCCAAAATTGTGTTTTCAGATTTTTCAAAACTGTTTGCGAAAGTTTAAAAATGAGGTTACTTTGCGAAAGGACTTTTCAAGCACCAATTATATCATCGGCTATTCTCCATGTTGGTCCTAGTTTAGATAGAATTTTTCCTTGAAGGTTGGGGTAAGTGTCTTTAAACCTCAGTGGTGCTACTGACCGTAAGATGTGTGCAGGATGTATGTCGTGATGTGTGCCGTTGAGGGGTATGTTGGGATGTATGTTGCGGTGTGCGCCTACAGGGTAGCCGGTACTATTGAGGTGTGTGTCGGGGTCATCGTCTGTTCGGAGCACTGTTCAACCAAGCGTGCGAGGGCGATCAGGATGTGGAGACGTTCACTAGAGAGGCTACTGCGGGAGTATAGCAGAGAGTTGCAAGAGTTACAGGAAGTGCTAGAAGAGTTGCAAGAGGCGTCGGGGAAGCTGCAAGGAGTACTGCAAGAGCTGCAAGAGGTCGATGGAAATATCGGATTGCAAGGAGGCCATTTGGAAGTGGCGGTGTTCCAATTGGAGTAAGCGGCAAGAGTTGTTCGTGGTGTTTGGTGCACAAGGAGCATTTGGAGACTGTCCAAATCTATTCCAAGTAGGGAATCTTAGAATCGGTTTGTGACATCAACTTCAATGAGTTATGGACAGCTCGGTTGAAGTCTGATCAAGCTGGAAGCTAGAGAAGATCTTCGTGGTACGGCAGGTTTGAGATTCAACAGTAGAACCGAAAAGGAAACGGTCTTCCTTGGAGTTCTTTGTGGATTACTAGAGCAGGTAATGGAGCTCTTCAAGAAAGAAAGGAGATCGCAAAAGCTTTTGGGAAGGCGGAGCTGGGGCATTGAGAAGTGCCTAGCAACCGGGCTCATATTTGTTGCAAGCGCAAGAGGACAAAGCTGACTATTGGAAATGGAAATCCAACGGAAGAGTTTCAGGAAAGTACTATGGCGGATTGGTCGGAAGCTGCAAGGGAGAGCAAAGGAGGGCGAGTTTAATGGGGAAGGAACCCCACAGGATGGCGCTTGGAAAACACCACAGCAGGATCGGAAGGTAGGAAACCTCGAGCTGGAAGACAGATTGGAAGACGGTTTGGAAATCAGAGTGCGCAGCGGAAGCATGGTAGGTCGTTTCCCTCAAGCCAGATTGGAAGTCGGTTTGGGAATCAGAGTGCGCAATGGAAGCGTGGTGGGTTGTTTTCCACAAGTCAGGTAGCCATAATGGACATGGTTAGCCTCATCGTTCACCAAGGATAAGCAAGGATGTCTGCTTGAGCGACAGTCAATGCCATAGTGCACGGGAATGGAAACCGTTGGAGAGAATCCATTTGGAAGTGGATGATACGCTGTGGCACGGTAATGGAAACCATTGAGGAGAAGTGGATTTGAAGCGAGCACCTTATTCAAGTCAAGGACCACTCGTAGGATGAGTGTTGTTTCTAAATGTTGGAGACCGACCCTAATGGACATGGGCGGTAGCATATGGCATTTGTGTGCATTTTGAAGTTGTTGCTGAATCAGTACCGGGGAGTTAGACACTACAGAGCGTGGTTGGAAATGAGGGGGGAGAGAGGCATGCTTCCGTCCCGTCGCAACCACCCCCTCCAGAGACCAGATCTAGGACTTCTCCATTGTTTAGGGTTGAAGGTAATCCCGAAATCCCTTTTTCAGATCTGATTTTCCCTAAACCTAATACTAAAAGCCTCGTAACTTTTTATCCGTGATGAATCTGGGAAATCCGAGACCACCTTCGCGTTCCTCTCGACGATAAAAATCCGTAGCCGTCAACCTCACCAACGTAGGCCTTACGACGCGCCCATGGAAGATTGGAGAGTGAGATCCATGCGCCGACCACGCACCGCCATCGGAGCCACGCGCAGCCGCCGTTCGTCGGGAGCCGCCGCCGCCCGCTGCCGCCCGCCGCCGACTGGAGCCGCCGTCTATCGTCGGTCACCGGAGCCACCACCGCCAGCCACCGAGTCGACTTACCGGCGACCGAGTCAACTCGGTTGACGGGTGGGTCGACAAGTTTGGTTCGGTCAGTCTTGTTTGGTCCGGTTCAATTTGATTTCTGGTTTAAATCAATTTCAATTCCGGTTTAGTTCGTTTAGGTCGGTTTAGTTGGTTAGAGCTGGTTATTCAATTGGATCTGGGTTGACTTTGACCGGGTTGACTTTGACCGTTGACTTTTGGTCAACAAACTTCAATTGCCTATAACTAGTTCGTCCCAAAGACGATTTGAGCGAAACAAAATCCTATCGCACTCGATATTCCATCCTCTTTCCAGATTTGATGTCCGTTCGGGCTAATGGAACTCTTAAATTATGCTTTTGCCCCTTCTTTGGCTAAGGTGATGACCGATTATGATCTCCCTTGCTCTATTTCAATTCCGGACGATAGTCCTTTGTTAATACCGTCTTTCCTAGGTAGTGTAGGAGTAGTAATGTGCACGATGTGATTGATTGAAAGAACGTAGAACTGTTATGTTATCGCTTAAACCGAAAATGTTGCTTATGCTTGATGGATATGTGTGAAGTAGAACTGTGGTAAGGCCCCCGAAAGGGTGTTGAGTGGCAGGGCGCGTATAACGAAGTTGGGTACGCGTCCTTTGAATTGTCGCGCGGGGGTTTGGGCGAGCTCCCCACCATTTTGATGAGCTTCAGACTGTTTTGTGTGAGCTTCGGCCTGTAGGTGGGTCCAGGAGTGTGAGAGATGTGGGGCCTTGTAAGCACGACTGGACTTAGAATTGTGTGGTGAAGCCTTCGGGCGTGTTTGCAAGGTGATATTAGCTTAGGACTTGTGATTCGTAATTGTGTGGCATAAGCCGGGATTGCGGATTCCTTAAATCCGTCCTCGCTCGGTAATTGTGTTTGAAACAATTACTCGGTCCTCTTTTCTTTTTTCGTCCCCCTTTTCCTTGCAGGTTCGGATGCGGGATTGATCGGTGGTGTGACGTCATTAGTAGATTTAAATATAAAGGAAGCGCTGGGTTCCTGGGACCGATTGAAATAACAGCCCAGTCAGACTGAATCCGATTCAACGGGTGCCGGAACACCGCGTCTCCGGTTTGCCGAGAGACGGGTGTTACATCTTTGATGTGCAATAACGCCTTATATTAGTCATAGCCAGCTTGGAGATTGCAATTTGACTCTTAATACTTCCCCACGTCATAACTACTATGTGATATCAAATCATTTCATTATGATGACGAGGCAACTCTTGTCACCTACTCTTTATTTTGGTCGTTTGTTTTGCTTGGAAAGGTCAAAAAGCTTTACTCATTTGGATATTGATTAGTAATTCACAAAAGACCTTTTCATATATTTTGGACATTCCTAAATGGTTTTCACTGCTTCCATAATTCACTTGCTATGAGATAAGTCAAAAAATTTGACACTTAGACCTCTAGAGTATTAAGTTATATAAATTCTCATCTCAAAACGATTTGACAATGATTAAACTGATTCATATTATTTTATATCTTAATACGTTTCTTCTAAATAATAACTATATGGCCACTAGTTTAAAATGTTTGACTAAGAATCAACGAACCAATTTTGAAGCGGATTGTTTATGGATCGAGTTGGACAGCTTAGATTAGATTTTAATTCTATATTAAGTGATATAGGCTTCTAAATGAAAAACAATTTGGAAGTAAGTAGATTGATACATGTTACTTTTATGTCCCAATATAGAGTAAGGTCCAAGTGGCTCATGTTTGTTCAAGTTGCTTAGCTTTCATGATCTGTTCTCATAAATAGTGTTTTCAATTTGTTGGGTCTTTGTGTTGGTTCCCTTTTCTTTTCTTCTCTTTATCGGAAACATGTTACATTGTTTCTTTGGCCCGCCTCATTTTGAATTAAAGGCTGACCAAAACATCCATACCAGACTTTTGCTAAAGCCTATCCATGTCACTTTCTGCCGACTTTTCTCTCTATCTCTCGTTCTCTTTGTTGAACCAAGACAAGTTTCTGGACATTGTTGTCTTTTTTTTTTGTTGAGTTTAGTCCGTAAATTCATTTAGAAATTTATACTTCTCAAAAACAAAATGCCACATAGGTTAACTATATAGTGGAAATGTAAAACAAGTACTATAGTATATAACAATAAGCGAAGATGAGAACGGTGCAATTTGAAATATTGCAAACATTTGTTTATATATCAGCATGATTTGTTCATTAATTTTCTTAGGTTTTTCTTTTAAGTTTTTTTTTTCTATTTTTCTTTGGTTTTGGCTTTTAACTTGCTTCTTTCTGATAAAAGACATATTCTTCCTCATCTTTATTGTCTTTAATTTTGAAAATGCCACAATTAGTTTTTGAATTTTCTTGTCCGTTTACTGTGCAGATCACTGACTCCCAAATCTACAAGAAACACTACAAATAGAGGAAAAATAACCTTCAGATAAAGACACACACCTCAGAGAAGAGAAGAGAAGAGAAAAGAGAGAGAGAGATTCAACTTCCACATAGAACCATGGAAGCTGAAAAAGAAACAGAGCAAGAAGGAAACTTGACAGCGATGAAACTACCTGTGTTACCAATCAAACCCAACACTCACAGCCACTCTTTGTCCTCACCCATTCACAGTTCCATAGCAGCCTCAGTCCCTTTTAGCTGGGAACAAGAGCCTGGAAAGCCCAAGCAACATTCTTCTTCTTCTTCCTCCTCACCATTGACTTCTTTTTATTCATCTTCTCCTGAAACTTCCAAGTCCTTGGAGCTACCACCAAGGCTACACTCGCTTGAAAAGGATGGAGGATCACTTACCAAATTGCAGTCTCCTATCACTGTTTTTGAGGGACCTTACAGCATGACGAGATCAAGAAGGTTGGACTCACCTTCCTTCAGGATGATGTTGAAAGGTGGCGGCGACTGTTATGGGTCTTTCAGGAGTGACATCTATGATGATTTAGAGGATGTCGATGAGGAGTCCAAGCAGCAGAACATGAGTAGTAGCTCTTTGGCTCTTGTTAAGAAGAGAGGAAGATTAAGGTTTTTTGGGTTTAGAAAGAGGAGAGCTTTGAAATGAAAAACAGAGTTCGGTAGAGGTAGTTATGTGTTTCCATCATCCGTGGACAGAGAGAGTGAATACAGCAGAAAGGAGGAGGAAGACAAAAGCTTTGGCTATGGTATTAGTTGCAGCCAAAGCAGCAGGTTTTGTCAAGTGAGCAGAACAGGGAGCTTCTCTGCTCTTCCTGCACCACCTTCGTCTTCAAAGTCTCACTTCTGGGTAAGTAGAGGTTGATTCTTAAATCAATAAAATTCCAAGCTTTGAAACTTGACTATTACAAAACATTTTTAAAGCCGCTTGAAAAATATGTAGGATGAAGTTAACTAGATCTTTATAACCAGTGTTACTAGATTTTCAGAAAAGATTCTTGGACGAGAGCTGTGTGTGTGTGTAGTATATACATTATATCATAAAGCTTGATGTATAATACGTTAGCACTTAACGTTGTTTATGGTTGGATCAGACGAATGTGTATGCAGGACTAAAGCAAGTGGTTCCATGGAAGAACAAGAAGACTACAGGTTAAGAAGATTCTGCTTTATCAAAGATTTGAAAGATCAAACACCCCAAAAAGAAAACAGAAAGCCCTATCGGTTTCTACAAGTCTCCAACCTTTTGGGTTATGATAAAAAAAATTTTTCAATCTTTCCAAGAAATTACCATGATTGTGGTGGCTGTTGTGTTTGTGATGTTTTTTTGGAATTTTTGTAAAGAGAAACAGAGAATCTTACGATGTATCATATGATTATGGGTCCAAGGGACATCATGTTTGTGTTTGTTTGGACAAAAAGCAAGAACCTTCAATTTTCTTTTTATATTTAACCAAATAAATCATATTTGCTTCCTTAAAAAGCTCTTAACTTGAAAGTCTATCACCATTAAGATAACAGACGCTCTAAACCAAGCCGAATCGCAGAATCGGAGTGTTCCATTCTGAGGATATGTAACATCCGTCCCGTCGGATTCAAGTCAACGACTCTTTGACTTCACAAGTCATAGTCCACAATCGCAAACCAAGTCATAAACCGGAACCGACACTTAAATAAATGGAAAATGTTTACTTTATTAAAATTCAAAATCCGAGTTTTACAAGAAACCGAACTGAAAAAACGAACTTAACCGGAAACGAACGAAAACATATAAGTCTTATTGAAATAAAAGAAAACGCCAGAAAATCCAACTTCCCAAAACATAGCACCACACCGTCCGTCTACCCCTGCAACTCTCTGGGATTCTCTGCAAAACAATCAACGGAGGAGGTCTGAGTAGTTGGTTCAACACCAATACCCAGTGAGAGCAGGCTCTAGGAACCTACGATCTCATCATACACTATCACAACAACAAGAAACGAGTCCAAGGCTAATAACACCTTGCACCCAACGCCCGAAGGCACACAATCAAACAACACACTAACAACTTGTCTAAAGGTGCGAGCCTGGGCCCCAACCATAACGCACGCACCCATGAACCGACTCGGGCCACAACCCTACTCCACCGGTACCAACCGGTATTCACTCGGCCACAACCGAATCGGGCCACAACCGAATCGGGCCACAACCCTACTCCACCACAACATTCGGGCCACAACCCTACTCAACTACAACACTCGCAACTACGCAAACAAGCCATCAATCACAATCAACGGAGGAGGTCGACGGCTGATGGCTCTCCATTTCCGCAGGGCTTCGCCGAAGATTTCTTCTCATGCCTCTTTCTCTTGTGTCTCCTCTTTTTATAGAGAAAAGAGGTGCAAACCCTAAGTTTAGCTAATGGACTAAAGTGATTTTGGGTTTTTCTTCTTTTTTCTTTCAAAAATTTAAAACGGGCCGGGCCATGGCCATTACAGGATATCTCTCAAAACTCGTAGCTTCAATGGCTTGAAACATCGTCTCAGGTCTTGATCAATCAAAGATCCTGCGTCAAATTAGTGTTTTGAGGAAAATACCGAATCTTGCATCACATCTAACCATATTCCTCAATTGAAGGATTATCTTTACCTCTTTCTGGCTATAAAAGCTTCTGCGGGATCACGAAATGCGAGTTGGCGACTAGTTGGTTTATTAACAATTGTCGACTAGCCCAGCTGGAAAATGAGTAGACTCACAGTGTTTTCATCCCACTCAGCCACGTGTTCTCTATATCGGTATCCCATTTAAATAGGAAAGGCCCCAAACAAGCAAGCGACCGTTACTACAACTGCATATTATGGGCCACCCGAAAAGTTAAACATGTACCCCATATTTGACCCGTTTTCATTTTCAGCTAGAAACAAGAGGAAAATTTTAATTAGAATGATAGCAATTTCTAATACAACTAGATTTTTAATCCACGCTAGAGAGCGGAATAAATTTTTGGTTTTTATATTTATTAAAGTTTTTGGGTATTTTTTTATTATAAAATTTTGTTTATATGTTTAGTTTAAATCTTTTTGTTTCTAATTTTTATTTTTATTAATATTTTCTATAAAAGTGGATGTTATATTGTATTAGAAATATTTACTCTGTAAAATATAACAATATGGATACAAATCGATGTTATGTTTTGACTGTTTTGTATTATATTTTTAATGATTTTTAAAATTGTATCATAATTAAGATTTTTTAATGTCTAAAGTAGGCAAGGACGTTCGGGTATCCGTTTAGGTTCGGTTCGGGTTTTTTCTGGTTTTTGGGTTTTAAAGTCTACACATATAAGATCCATTCGGGTATTTTAGAATTTGGTTCAGATTCAATTTGGTTCCATTGGGTCGGTTCGGGTTCGGATACCCGAAAAAAACATAAAACAAAGATAAAAATTAGTTATATTTAAATAAAAATTTATCAAATTTTGCCAAATATAACAAAAAATTTCATATATTTTGTTTATTTTGGTAATTAGTTATTTTAGTCTAAAAATTACCAATATAATTGAGTTTATAATTGTAATTTTGAATAATTTTGTTATATTAAACCTAAATATCTTTATATTAAATGAGAAGTGCTTTTGGCCTTATATTCACTCTCAAATTGGTTAATTACAAAGTTACCATTAATAAAATTAAACTTTTTACAATAATAACCTTAGTTTATATTTATAATTTGTATTTATTACATTAATTTTTATTTTAGAGATATAAAGCATCCGGATAAAATAAATAAAGAGATAAGACAATAAATATGAAAAATATTTTTGAATTATGAATTTTTAATATTGATAATGACTGTTGTGTATAAAACAAATTTATATAGTAAATTATTATTAGTTATATGAATTTTAAATTTGGATAAATGTAAACGATAAAATATTTAAAATGAAATATTCATGCATATATAATTAAATTTTTTTTAAGTTTATTTATGATATATATTTATTTTTAAATAAAAATAAAGCAGTAAGATGATACATATTAAATTATTTATGAAGATTTTAAATATTAATAAATATAGTTGTTATAGATAATATAATTTATATAGTAAATTTGTATTATTTATATAAACTTTGAATTATATATAAATGATCAAATATTTTTAATAAAGTATTATATACTGTATAAATATATAATTATAATTTATTTTGTTGTTATTCATTTTATTTTAGAATAAATTATAAAATATTTAGTAAGAGATTAAGTATAATAATGTTTGTATCTATATTTAATTACAAATAGTTTGATATAAAGTTTTTTATAATATTATTGTTGTTAAATTAAATTGATAATTTTTAAAAACATTTAAAAATTTGTATGTTAATAATGTTTGTGCTCGAATTTATATATAAATGATCAAATATTTTTAATAAAGTATTATATACCGTATAAATATATAATTATAATTTATTTTGTTGCTATTCATTTTATTTTAGAATAAATTATAAAATATTTAGTAAGAGATTAAGTATAATAATGTTTGTATCTATATTTAATTACAAATAGTTTGATATAAAGTTTTTATAATATTATTGTTGTTAAATTAAATTGATAATTTTTAAAAATATTTAAAAATTTGTATGTTAATAATGTTTGTGCTCGCACATGGTGCGAGCGAACCATACTAGTAATTCATATATAGGATATATAATTGTAGTTTGGTATTTCGGGTCCGAGTATTTTATCCAAGCTTTGTCTGAAGTCAAATCATATATATAATGACACACTTTTTCTCTCCATTTTGAGAATGTCCACGTCAGCCTAACATATTTTCTACGTTTATAACTCACATTTTTGATTCAATAGTAGGCCAAGTATAAAGAGGAATGAAAACCCATAATTGTTTCTCGACCAATATTGTAACACCTTATCAATGAGAGAAGACAATTAAGTTCTCTGGGCCCATGAAACAGCCCACACAACTACATTCCTTCTCTACATGTTAAACCTCCTCCAAATTAAATTCCTCTGGCCATCCTTCGAAGTTGCAACGGCCACAAACACGTACAAGCTCACAGATAGCACACTTCTCATTTGGTTTCTGCCTACAACCATCATCGCCTTAGCAGAGAACGTGGTTGCTACTATTGGAACCGAGAAACTCATGCTGCGTAAGGTCTACCAGCTTCACGCATTGGCCAATACTAATCTTGAATTACCAGGTAAATAGATTCAAAAGATTTCTTCTAATCGAAATTACAATTACTAAATGGAAGAGAGTAACAGTTGCAAGAAAAAGATTGAGTGTTTTGGGGTCGTCTTTGTTTGAAGTGAAGCTACTCTGTTTTTGGTATGTAGAGGCTACAAAACAGTGGGAGATCAGAGCGGTCGAACAGCAACCCAAACAAGCGCGTAGGTGAGTTTTGAAGCTATCTTTAGAACTGCTTTTTTCAATCGATCATACTTTTAAAAGTATTAATAGCTCGAGGGTTCCAAGCAGAGGAGTAGTTGGGTACAATATATATTGAGAAAAGAGATGTTAATAATCCATACGTATTATTGAGACTAGACTAACCCCGCATATGTGGCAGATACTCGGATATGAGATCCATACGTATAACATTTTTTTTTTCCAAATCCAAACCCTTTAACATTTTCTTTCTCTAAACTTTCAATTGATCAAATTGCAGATGTGGTCGGGAAAATCAGATTTGTGCAAGGTACCAACTTAACTAACGCCACGTCCTCCCAACATGTCGTCGTGCGTCTTCTAATGGAAGCATAAGGACTACACATTCTCGCCAACTTTGATGTAAAACACCCTTCAAACGGTTTTAAGTGAAGTGGATGGTGTTAACTCGGGAGTTGAGCTCAGTCTTGACTATGATGAAATTTTGTGTGAAATGATTTATAGCTCACTGAATGATTCATAGGCTTTGAAATGCTTCTTGCAGAGATCAGCAGACTCCAAAACACGTTTGTGTGGCGGTACAAAGCCTGCTTTGGAGCATGTTTCAAAAAGCAAAGAATCCGAGTCCTCGGATGTGAGTAAAAGTTTTGAGAATATTAGCTTTGGTTCTTGATTGATCATTTTGTCTCTGAGATGATTCTCTTTTGTGTGTGTGTGTGTTTGACAGGCTCTTTCGATCTTGCATCGTGGAGTGGGAAGACGATGTCTGGACATTGAGATGCCGGGATAATAAGCATACATCAGGCAAATCTTCGTCGAGATGTGTAGTACATGGCACTGGTTTGCATCTTAACTCCATTGCAATGTCCTCTAAGGACAACAATGTTACTAATGAGTACACATTTTTCTGGAAACATTTAAGTCGGTTTGCAAATTTCTACCTCTCCTGTTCTTCCTGTTGGGATTATGTCCTGAAATCATATTGTACTTACTCTTCATGATAGTTGTATAGTCGAGATCGGACAATTCATGTGATACTAGGTGGTCATAATGTTTTGCTAGAAGCCGCTTATGACAAATGAGTTGTAACTCATTGCTAGTATTATGTGAACCTACAGGGTCACACACCTAAGCAAGCTGGATACACTTTGTATGGGATTGATCATTGACATATGGTCTGGTCAATGTGTATTGGATACACATTGATATCGAGTTTTAAGAGGTGTGTCGATCGACACAAGCCGGGTTTCGAAACTGATGTTTCGATTTGATGACTTAAACGAATTGGAATTAGTCCAATGATCGGTTTAGTCATTCCAGGTCTATATATAGGTTTATATGAACGACCTGGAACCCTAGTCGTTGATTTTGGCAGCCACCTCTCTAAACACAGAGATTCCCAGGAGATCCGATTCCCGACACTAGCATCCCGGCGGATTCCAGCTTGTGTGCGTGTGGACTGCAGTAGAGGCGCATCATCTGAGGCGTTCTTGATCTCAATTACTTGTTTATCATTCCGCTGCAAATCTCCAGGTAAACACGAGATCATTCCTGATGATTCAATTAACTAAACCCTAGATCCTAGGCTATCTGAAACTAGTTAGGATTCGATCTGATGATAGAACGGCACATGTTCCAACAGTGGTATCAGATTCTTAGGGTTTTTCCATTGAATCAAACATGCTGATTGAATTTGATGAACTGAATTCGCACTTATAAGTTATATGAAAAGGAAGCATGTTGGATCGATTTCTCTGAAAACGAATTCTGAGTTTTTCGTTCAGTGTCGATCGACACAGAAAGTGTGTCGGTCGATGCGGCGCAGAAAATCGTAAAGAATTAGGTTTATTTGAAATCGGCGGGTAGGGTTTTTCGCGAAGTGTCGACCGACACCAAGCTGGTGTCGATCGACACATGAAGAAAAACCTAATTAAAATTTGGGGTTCGATAAAAGGATCGAAAATTTCCTGATGCCCCACTGTGTCGATCGACACAGGTTGAGTGTCGGTCGACACAGGCTTTGCGATTGGTTGATCGGTTCAATTGGATTGAACTGGTTATCATGCTTGGTTAAGTTAGATCAGATCGGTTTAAATTGGATGAATTGGTTCAATTGGATTGAACTGGTTATCTCAATTAGTATAAATCGATTTGATTGGTTAAGATCAGTTTCATTGGATTAGTCGGTTCAATTGGATTGGACCGGTTATCGCAATTGGTTAAACCGGTTTGATCGGTTAATTTTGGTTCA
Source organism: Orychophragmus violaceus (assembly GCA_030180135.1). Lineage (NCBI taxonomy): Eukaryota > Viridiplantae > Streptophyta > Magnoliopsida > Brassicales > Brassicaceae > Orychophragmus > Orychophragmus violaceus. Next base: position 100,679,646 of record CM058237.1, on the reverse strand, counting down.
ATTGGATTGACCGGTGATTAACCGGTTATTGAAGTCCGGTTTGTTTGGTGGTATCGATCGACAGACACGGTCTGTGTCGATCGACACAGTGCTCACAATTCTGGTTATTGAACCTTGAATTTGCAAAACCAAACTCGACCTAACCCACTTATTAGAACAATTAAAACTCAATTAAAATTAGAAGTTAAACATGTTCTAAACCCATTGAATACACATTGGATGTGTATTAGATCAAAGTTTAGTTTTCAATATGGTCAACTGTCAAGACTCATTTCGTTGTTATGATAGTCTTGCCAAGAGCTTGGTGTCCACAATTACATGAGTAAGGCAGGTAGTTGTGTTGATGGACTTGCAGTGCTTGACATCAACAATTACATGACCTAAGAGATTGATTTACTAACCTTTTAAAGTTCCGTTTCCTCAACTAAATATCAAGTGACCTTGATGTCTTGCCCGATCTTATCTACTGTCAAGACTCGTTTCGTTGTTGGATAGTCTTGGAGTCCTTGGTATCTACAATTACATGAGTAAGGCAGGTGATCATTGATAGACTTGCAGTGCGACTGTCAATGATCACAAGACTGAAGAGATTGGTTTACTTGACTGGGCTATCAGAAGTTCTGGGCCCAGAGACGTCAGAGTGGATGAGACATGAATTGTCTTATCTGCGACCAAGAGTTGTACTGGGTACAATTAGCAATGATTTGCTTACCTAGATAACTAAACTTTGGAGATGGCGAGTCGTCCACTCAGATTTTGGTGAAGTATGGATCTTGGATCATTATATTCATAGAGGAACACTGTTCGAATATAATGCGAGTTTTCTTATTAAATAAGATTTCTCATTTCCTGAACTTCATAACTAAAATTTTCTTTTCTTAGATTTCAGCCTATGTCTAAAACTACTTTCTCGTTGCGATCCGTCCTTGAGAAGGACAAGTTAAATGGATCAAATTTCCTGGATTGGTATCGGAACTTGAGGTTTATTCTCAAGCAAGAGAGTAAGGACTATGTCCTTGAGAAAGCTCTCCCCGAGAGGCTTGGGACCAATGACTCACATGCAGTATATGATGCTTGGAATAAGCATTATATTGATGTGGTAGATGTATGTGGTCTGATGTTGGCTACCATGAACTCGGACTTAAAGAGTCAACACGAGAACATGAAGTCGCCAATAGAGATGATCACCAGCCTGAAACTGATGTTTCAGGAACAGGCACGAGTTGAGAGATACCAGATGGTTAAATCGCTCATTGGGTGCAAGCTACCAAAGGATGCTCCAGTGAGTCCTCATGTCATTAAAATGATGGGTTACATTGATAACCTGGGGAAACTGGATTGTCCTATTAGCCTAGAGTTGGCTACTGAAATCATCCTGCAGTCACTGCCGTCAAATTATGATAAGTTTATCAAGAGCTATATCAAGAATGGCTTGACGAAGACGTTGACTGAGCTGCATGGCATGCTCAAGACAGTTGAGCAAAACATCATAAAGGGTAAAGGGTTTGAGAAATCTTGTATAGACAAGAGTAGAGGCAAGGTCATCCAGATTTGGAATCAGGATAAGCCTGTGTCATCTTATAAGCCCAAGCCTGGCCCATCTGATGTTGGTAAGTGCTGCTACTGTGAAGAGTTTGGGCATTGGAAGAGAAATTTCATTAAATTCTTGGAAGATTCACAAGAGATGAAGGAGATGTACGGGACTTCTTCTTCAGGTATTGTGTTATTACTTCAAGTTCTACGTAGGTATTGGATACTAGTTGTGGTACTGATATTTTTGAAATATGCAGGGCCTAAGCAACGGTAGTTAGTTGAAGAAAGGACAAGTGGAACTGCGCGTCTGGAATGGAGCAATGGTTGCTGCATTAGCCGTAGAGATTCTCCACTTGTAGGAACTTTTCAAGCTTGGTTTTTGAATTAAGTAATTGCTACTATGTACCTGCTTCAAGCAGAGATGTCTTTCAATTTCTTGTAAGAATTTGGATGTTTTTCATTTTGATAAAAGACAAGTTTTGCTCTTTTGATCTTGATGAAATATTCTATGGTAGCACCCCTTTTGAAAAAATGGGTTTTATATCTTAAACCAATGTACGCAAGTATATAACATAAATACCAAACGGTTTAAGTCTGATGACTCGAACTCGATTTTTCCTTAGCATAGTCATTTCAACCACATAGAGTGAAGCGAATTTAGAAGTTCCATAGTTATGGGCCTTTGGGCTCATTTGATTATAAATCATATGAGATATGAATTCTGCTTACTGGGCCAAATGACTAAGGTTTCTTTAGCAGAGCTAAAGAAAAGGGCCATAGGCTTATTGGGCCTTGCTCATACTGATGTAGGTGGCCCGATGAGCATTAGTGCCAGAGGAAATCTTCAATACTTCATTACCTTTATTGATGACTTCAGTAAATATGGCTGTGTTCATTTGATGAGACACGAGTAGGAATCTTTTGAAATGGTCAAAGGAGTTCCAGAATGGAGTATAGAACCGATATGACAGAAGTATCAAAGATACTCGATTAGATCGCGGAGGAGAATACTTGAGTCAAGAATTAAGTGATCATCTAAGTGAGTGTGAAGTCGTCTCACAACTCATCTCTCCTGGAAAACCTGAATGGTGTTTCCGAGAGAATGAATCAGACCTTATTGGATTTGATCCGATTAATGATGAGTCACACGAATCTTCCATTATCCTTTTAGTAATACGCTCTAGAAATGTCTGTATTTACGCCAAATAGGTTTCTATCAGAATCAGTTGAAAGACACCACATTGGATGTGGACTGGGAGTTTTCCAAGTATGTTTTCACTGATTAATTGGGATTGCAAGGTTTATGTAAAGCAGTTGTCAACAGACAACCTTGAACCCAAATCTGATAAGTGCTGCTTCGCTGGTTGTCCTGGGGAAACCGAGGCTTATTACTTTTGCAACCAATCCGAGAACAAAGTTTTGTTGTTCGGAACTCTGTTCTTCTAGATAGAAAGTTTCTTTCCAAGAAGAACAGTGGGAGTAGAAGTAAAGCTCGAAGAAATTCGAGAAACACAGGAGGCTGCTCAACCTGTTAAGGGAGAGCAGCTGTTGGATCTACAAAGAGCTGTAGGACCTACACCTGTGGAGCCTGAAGTTCGCAAATCCGAACGGATCCGTCACTAAACCGAGAGTGATTTCTCGTGACCGATTGCCGTGATCTGTTGATCATTGAAAAGTGACGAGCATGCAAAATTCAAGGAGCGATGGTGAGCCCCAACTCCGAAAATTTGCTAGGTATGCATGTTAGCTTCACCGATCTATTTTTGGATTGAAGCAAACATCTTGGAGTTGGAATCTACGTTTTGTTAAAACGGTCAAAAGTCTTGACTTGATCAGGAACGAATAGGAACCGTGCGTTTACAAGTAGACTAGTGGGAGCGTAGTTGCATTTCTCACACTGTATGTATATAACATACTTAATCTCATAAACGACGTTCCGTCGCTTAAGTCTTATCAGGACTTGGGTCGGAAGTCATTTTAACGAAAGACATGGGAGAAGCCGCGTAAGTTCTTGGAATAAGGATCTATTGAAATGGATTGGGCAGGCTAATTGGATCGTGTCAGAATCCTTATGTAGATAAGGTATTGGACAGTTCCAATATGCATGATTCCGAGAATGACTTCACACCAAAGGTCTTATGGCAATTATCTTAGCAAGAAGAAGTGTCCTGGACACTGGCTGAGCTAGTATCCATGAGTATGATTCCTTATGCTTCTGCAATAGAATCCACCATGAATGCCATATTTGGCGCTCGTCTAGATGCAGCTTACGCATAAAACATGACGAGAAGATACCAATAAGTTCCGGTAAAAGTCACTAGACAGTTGTAAGGAATATCCCCAAGTGTTTGAGAAACACTAAGGATAGGTTCTCGTTTAGCTGAGAGAGTGACGAATCAGTTATGAGTAGTTAGACGGACAAAGACGATTCCCGGTTCCCACCTGGTTATGTCTCTTTGTCTGTGTAGCGGTGCTATCTGTTGGAAGGGCTCCAAGCAAGGGACCGTAGAATAGGGCTTATTAAAGAATAGCGGTGTGGTTTGTTGGAATGGTTCCAAGCAAGAACACCGCAGCCTCTCTCACAACCTAAGCACGAGTTTTAACTGTTGCTGTAGGTACTAGATATATAAAGACGTGGTCTTGATTCTAGTGGGAGTTATGTTAGTTATGATGTTCACATAGACATGCTATGGTCATGTTTATGAAAAACTGACATCAACATTATTTGATTATTGGATAATTAAATAATGGTCCCAAAGTATTTATGTTCATTTTATAGGTCATCAAGTTGAGGACTTGATCATGAAACCCTATAAGTAAAAGATGACATAAAATTATGTTTATCCCTGGTCGTAGGTTGTTAAAGTGGGACACTAACAACGGTTAAGACTAGTATGTGAGGTGACGTATGACTAAGTTTCATGGAGTCATTGATATGAGTATCAACGTCAATCACATAGATATATGTTGGTGAACATATGATCGGACATGACCCGCTAAATGAGAACTCTACATGATAGTTATATCAGTGTCATGAGAGGTTCTCATTACGACTATAGAGTATAGTCCTTAGACCTGAGTTCATCATGCTTTCTAGCATGTGAATTGGTACGCTTTGACCTTGTCAAACGTCGTTCCGTAACTGGCAGCTATAACGGCATTGCTTAGGCGCATCATGAAGTGTGTGTGGAAACAGGGATGGAACAAGAAGGGATTTGTCCCTCCAATATAACAGGAGATAAATATCTCAGGGCCCATCGAAGATTTGATACTGAGAAAATACATGGCCGTGCTCAAACGAGGTGATTGTCAGTCGTTTGTTTTATCAGTATAGATCAGGAGTTCGATGAACATGATGTTGGCTATAATAAGGATGACACGGTTTCTTGCCTTATGCCATATCGAGATATAGTGACAAAGGGATTAGGGGAATAGATGATTCCAGTACAAGTGGGAGATTTTTGGGATTATGTCCTGAAATCATATTGTACTTACTCTGCATGATAGTTGTATAGTCGAGATCGGACAATTCATGTGATACTAGGTGGTCATAATGTTTTGCTAGAAGCCGCTTATGACAAATGAGTTGTAACTCATTGCTAGTATTATGTGAACCTACAGGGTCACACACCTAAGCAAGCTGGATACACTTTGTATGAGATTGTCATTGGCATATGGTCTGGTCAATGTGTATTGGATACACATTGATATCGAGTTTTAAGAGGTGTGTCGATCGACACAGTAGTGTGTCGATCGACACAAGCCGGGTTTTCGAAACTGATGTTTCGATTTGATGACTTAAACGAATTGGAATTAGTCCAATGATCGGTTTAGTCATTCCAAGTCTATATATAGGTTTATATGAACGACCTGGAGCCCTAGTCGTTGATTTTGGCAGCCACCTCTCTAAACACAGGGATTCCCAGGAGATCTGATTCCCGGCACTAGCATCCCGACGGATTCCAGCTTGTGTGCGTGTGGACTGCAGTAGAGGCGCAGCATCTGAGGCACTCTTGATCTCAATTACTTGTTCATCATTCCGCTGCAAATCTCCAGGTAAACACGAGATCATTCCTGATGATTCAATTAACTAAACCCTAGATCCTAGGTTATCTGGAACTAGTTAGGATTCGATCTGATGATAGAATGGCACATGTTCCAACACTTCCCTCGCACGACAATGCCAGAGAATACAAAACCGGAGAATCTGTAGAAGAAGGTCCAATGTCTTTAGCTTTAGTAGACATGAATCAGAGCAGCCCCCAGAAGAAAAGGCAAGTTGTTCCCTGAGAATTACAAACAGATTTATGGTAAAATCATATTCATTTCTTAACAATCTATTGGCATTAAAATGTATAGGCGCAAGTCAGAACAAGCCGGAGAAGGTGAGTCTTCATGTAAACGGTGCAACTGCAAAAAAAAAAGTGTTTTAAGCTGTAAATACCCCCTACATCCTCTTTCATCTTATGGCTTGCTTTAGGTAACTTAAATAATTTCATTGAGTCTTATGATGTTTCTCTCTGCAGTTACTGTGAATGCTTTGCTGTTGGAGTTTATTGCATAGAGCCATGTTCATGCGTAGAGTGCTTAAACAAACCTATCCATGAAGACATTGTCTTGGCTACTCGCAAACAACTTGAATCCCGAAAACCGGTTGCGTTAGCTCCTAAAGTCATCAAAAACTCCGATTCCATCATTGAAGTTGGACATGAATCAAGCAAAACTTCCGCTTCTGCACGACACAAACGAGGCTGTAAATGTAAGAAATCAAATTGTCTGAAGAAATACTGTGAATGCTATCAGGTTTTTTTTTCTTACATCGTTTACTATCTTTCTTTCTCAACTTCCCTGCTTTTCTATTGATGTATTATGCAGGGCTTCTAAGTGAACCACTATTTGGAGCATTACTTAAAATTTTACAAAGGGAGTATACGACGCAACAAGTTTATATTTGGCCACCATATGCGTTCCCCTATACTATTGTAATACTTGCAAATAACAGCGGAGATGAATACCGCTAAGAACATACACCAACAATCTTATAACTTACCTTATCAATAACAGACACACATGTACCAAAAAATGACTATTTACAACCTGTGTATAAAATGGACAAAGTGATATTATTTACACTTAAACAAATATCTTAGCCACCACAAAATTGTGATACGCAACATATAAACATAAAATAAATAATAGACAAGGGTCTCTTTGAACTAAAATTTCAAAACTAAATCATATCCCCCTACAATATCACATGGGACCCAAACAATGGGATTTACACTACCAAATAAATTTGAATTCCAAAACCTATATATATATTCTGGTACAACAAAATTTCACACTGTTTAACACAAAACACACTATGGATACAAACCTAAATAGTAATTACGAGGGTTTTTTTAAAGTACAAAATCTCGAGTACAAAGAATCCAGTGTTATATAGCATACAAACAAAAAGGAACCAATATTCACTATATGAACATAGAACGGAAACATGAAATATAAGAAACTAACTACTACTACTACTACATATTGTATCTACTACATATTGTATCACCGGGACAACAGACAATCATATATATATATATATACTCCTCACGCTGATAATTCGGTATCATTTAACTAATCAAGTGGCTGTCACATATAAATGCAGATGCAGAACACATAAAAATTGACACTCCACCCTCGCGCGTGCGCGGGGGGTACAACCCTAGTAACCATTCTTACAAAATCAAAGTCAAATACTCAAAAAAAAACCAGAGAAAAAACAGAGCCTAAAGAAAACATCATAGTCCTAAATAAAGGATGATTGCATTAATCTTCTCGACGTATCCGATCTTGTAACCATGATGGACCTCCTAAGGCGAGGTAGGAATGAAATCTGCCATCTCTAGTTACGCTCTCCGCGATATCCCTCGCAATGGCATGACATGTTATTTCTTCTTCTTCATTAACTGCAGTACTGAAACACTCATCATGTTCTGAATATGCATAAGAAAAGCTCTATATCTCGGCCAAAGAGAATTGAGATTGCCTGAATAACCATCTTACATTCCAAAAAGATTTGAACATCCGTTAACCGAAAATCCCTCAGACCTTGCAACGCCCATAAATGGTTCTGAGTTCAGCTACATTTTTATTTGGAGAACTCGTGAAGGCCTCTCGAGAATGATATAGTACAGCCCCTCTATGATCACGAGCAATCCAAGCTCTGCAATGTGAAAGTGCTTGTTCGTCCATCTTGCATTGAAATTACACTTAATAATACCCTGGTTCAGTGCCTGACAACGTTCAGAAAGTGCCCCAGTCATCCGGCTGTGACCATTACCAGGATCCGGTTCCATGATGATGACATGCCATTTCACTACCTCATCCAACACTCGTTGTGCAATCGTTTGAGTAGTATCTGTTGGAATTATGTCCAGTAATCTCTGTACTGTCTCTAGAAAGTAAGAGTATGTCAATGATCAGACATAAGTCATATAATACTGGGGGTCATGATGGCTTGCTAGAGTCCGCTCATGATCTATAAGTCTTGGACTTATTGCCTTTATTATATGATCCCATATGGGTCACACGCCTAAGCTAACGGGAAAATACGAAGGAACGGTTTAGCAGAAGTACGGTAAAAGTGCTAGGCATTTACTGTACTAAGAGAGACTAAAGGGCCTGATTAAATCCAAGGGATTTAATCAGAATGGGAATTGGGCCCAAAAGGCCCAACAAGACTGGACAAGGGTTTTTAATTAAAATCTTGCCCTAGCTCTTTTTCCCCAAGCACTTCTGCGCCTCCCTCCTCTCTCTCTGCGCCTCCTCTCTGTCTTGGTCTAGCAGCCAAATTTCCCGGTGTGCGTGTGTGAGCCTTTGGAGGAGCTATCTCTTGGTGGTTCTGCTGATCTCTGACCCTTACCTCCCATTCCGCTGCATAAACAAGGTAACAGGTGAGATCTATTATGTTTCTAATCAAGAGAACCTAGATCTGAATGTTTAGTAGGATGAATCAATCTGAGAATTGAATCAGGAGACACTAAACGATCCAACAGTGGTATCAGAGCCATTGGTTATGTGGTTTTTCTTGTTTAGAATCATGTTTAGGATTGTTTAAGAAGTGTTTTTGAATCAACCTACTGATAAGGAAAAACACTTAAGAAACAAAGAATTAAAACCTAAACAAACAAGAAATCGCATGATCCAATCTATATGAATTGGTTGCGTCGGACTGTGGTCGAACCGCACGTCCGGATCGAATAGACGCACGGACCGATCGATGGATCGAGTCGCGTGGTCGAGTCGATCACGGCGAGATGGGCAGCGAGATGCGTGGCCGATCCGATCGCTTGCATCGATCGCGGATCGATGGCTTGGATCGATGCGATCACGCCGTGCCTCTCTCGCGTCTCGGCCAAGCCAGCATCGTCCCGTCCCGATCACAACCGAGCTCGTCCCGATCGTGAGGCTTACGGCCGTCCCGATCGCGTGTGTTGCTCGCGGCCATCCCAACACGTGACCTAATTGGTCGGTTCGGTTTGGCTCGAGCTTGGTTCGGTTTGGTTTGTGGTAGTTCGGTTTAAGACAATTAAAAATTTTAATCGTCACGGTTTAATAAACAGACTTAATAATTTTATTAAGTTCTGGTTAAACCGGGATAAGAAATCCAAAGTCGAAAAATTGGATTTTGTGCCTAAACCAGTGATTTTCTAATTTGATTTGGTTGGACCAAATAAATTGAGAAAATCCGGTTTAGTAAATAACCGGTTGACAATTGTGGTCATCGTAGTAATTAATTTTGGTTAAGACCAATTTTAATGAACCAGACCGGTTATGTCATTTAATTGGGCAATTGGGTTATGTCTTGGACATGAACCAATTCTTGGGCCTCGGGCCAAGAAGTTAAAACAATTGGGCCAATTATTTGAGTCTTTTCTTCAGAATTAATTTAAAATTTATTTTTATAAAATTATAAAATCGATTTTAAATTAATAAGTTTCCAAAATTTTGAAATAAGAAAGTTTCTTAAAATAGAAGTTTCTAGATTTGCATGTTTTGGATTTTAGGAAATTTCTATAATTAAAAGTTTCTAATTTTAGAAAGTTTCCAAAATTAGTAGGTTTCCCAAAAAGGAAAGTTTCCCAAAATAGTAATCTTCTATTTTGGGATGAAATTTTAATAAACCTACAAACCTCAAATAATATCAAGCGTTGGATGTCTTGTCCAGTCTATGTCAGCTGTCGAAGCCCATTCAATTGTACTCATGGCCTTACAGTGTGAGGGTGTCTACTTTTGCGTGGGTAAGACGGTTTGTGATTCATAAATGTCATTGGGAGTCCCAGACATTAATGATTACATGACTGTATAGTCTGGTTTTCTTGACTAGGCCATCGGGAGTCCCGGGCCTTGAGACATCAGAGTGGATTGGGCCTCGGGCCCAGATTCACAACCAAGAGTTATATCACGGATATAATTAGCCGAGATAGGGCTTACCGATATAAGCTAAGGTTGGGTGACGGCCAGTGGCCCACTTTGATCTTAGTTATATGTGGATCTTGGAATCATTATATTCTATTGAGGGTAACTGATGTTATTGAATATAATGCGAGATTAATCATATTAAGAATAATACGAGATTAATCATATTGAACATATTAACTAATAACCTTTTATCTTATATTTCAGCTATGACTACTACAAGCACTCAAAACACATTCTCAATCCGGTCTGTTCTCGAAAAGGAGAAGCTGACTGGAACGAACTTCCTGACGTGGTCAAGGAACTTGAGGCTGGTCCTCAAGCAGGAGAAGAAGGATTATGTCCTTCGTGATCCCCTCCCCGAGAGGCCTCCTAACAATGCCGCCAGGACTCTGCATAATGCTTGGGAAAAGCATTCGTCAGATGAAAATGATGTCTATTGCCTGATGTTGGCGACAATGACTGCTGAGCTGCAAATGCAGTTCGAGAGTGTGTTGTCACCCATCGAGATAATGGCAAGCCTGAAATCGCTTTTTCAGGAGCAAGCAAGGACTGAGAGGTTTCAGACAGTTAAGAACCTCTTAGACTGTAAGTTGGCTGCAAATGCGGCAGTGAGTCCTCATGTCTTGAAGATGATGGGTTATCTCGATCATCTTCAGAAACTCGACTGCCCTATCAGCCAGGAACTTGCCTGCGACATCGTTCTGCAGTCTTTACCTGCAAGCTATGATCAGTTCATTCTGAACTTTAATATGCATGGCTTGAGTAAGACATTGCCTGAGCTTCACGGAATGCTCAAGACTGCAGAGCCCAACTTGAGGAAAACCGCCAAGGACCCCAATGTGCTTATGGTGCAAAAGGGCAAGGGCTTTAAGAAATCCTCTGCCAAGGACAAGGGAAAGGCTAAGGCTGTCCAAGTCTCGGACAAGGACACGCCAAAGCCCAAGCCCAAATCCAAGGCTGGGCCTACTGACATCTGCAGGTTCTGTAAAGAACCAGGGCATTGGAGGAGAGAATGTAAGAAATTCCAAGAAGGTCTAAAGGAATTGAAGAAGAAGACTCTCGAGACTTCTTCATCAGGTATTTTTGTTATAGAAGTTAATACAACTACTTCTGATAATACCTCATGGGTTATGGATACTGGTTGTGGGGCTCATATTTGTACTAATATGCAGGCACTCAGCAACAGTAGGAGGCTGAAGCAAGGACAAGTGGAGCTACGAGTTGGGAATGGAGCGAAAGTTCCTGCACTAGCTGTAGGCACATACTTGTTGTCTTTACCTTCGGGATTGGTTTTAGAACTCAATAATTGTTATTTTGTACCTGCGATAAGCAGAAATATTATTTCAATTTCTTTGTTGGATTTGGAAGGTTATGATTTTTCAGTTAAGAATAAATTATGTTCCTTCAATCGCAACAATTTGTTCTATGGTTGTGCCCCTCTTACGAATGGGCTTTACATACTTGATCAATCCGCGCCAATTTATAACATTAATACCAAACGGTTCAAACCTAATGAGGAGAACCGAACGTTTCTATGGCATTGTCGTTTAGGGCACATCAGCGAGAAACGCATCAAGAGGCTCCATTCGAATGGACTTCTTGGCTCATTTGACTTTGAGTCATGTGAGAAATGCGAATCCTGCATGATGGGCAAAATGACACGGGCCCCCTTTAATAAACCTAACGAGAGGGCCAGTGACTTATTGGGCCTGATACACACTGATGTGTGTGGCCCAATGTCCACAAATGCAAGAGGAAACTATCAGTACTTCATTACCTTCACTGATGATTTCAGTAGGTATGGATATGTTTATTTGATGAAACATAAGTCTGAATCGTTTGAGAAATTCAGAGAATTCCAAAATGAAGTACAGAACCAACTTGGCAAAAGTATTAAGGCTCTTCGGTCCGACCGAGGAGGAGAATACTTAAGCCAAGAATTCAGTGATCATCTGAGAGAGTGTGGGATCGTATCCCAACTCACTCCTCCTGGAACACCACAATGGAATGGTGTGTCTGAGAGGAGAAATCGGACCTTATTGGATATGGTTCGATCTATGATGAGTCACACAGACCTTCCAATATCCCTTTGGGGATATGCTCTGCTAACAGCAGTGTTCACTCTAAATAGAGCGCCATCAAAAGCAGTAGCAAAGACACCATATGAATTATGGACTGGAGTGGCTCCAGTGCTGTCTTACCTCAGAATTTGGGGTTGTGAAGCCTATGTCAAGAGATTGATCTCAGACAAGCTTACATCAAAGTCTGATAAATGCTACTTCATTGGTTATCTGAAGGAAACCAAGGCTTATTACTTCTATCTACGATCCGAGAACAAGATCTTTGTTGCCCGGGATTGTAACTTTCTTGAGAGGGAGTTTCTCTCTAAGAAAGACAGTGGGAGTAAGGTACTGCTTGAAGAAATTCAAGATGAACAGGATACTGCTCAACCTAATGAGGACGAGCAGCAGGAGGACATACAAGAAATTGTAGAGCCTGAACCTGTAGTACCTGAAGTTCGAAGATCCGGGAGGATCCGTCACGAACCCGAGAGATATCAGGGATTCCTCGTGACTAACTGTCATGATCTTCTGATCATTGATGGTGATGAACCATCGAACTTCAATCAAGACATGATGGGCCCAGATTCCTCTAAGTGGCGTAAAGCCACTGATTCCGAAATGGACTCCATGTCGGTCAACCAAGTGTTTTCGTTGGTTGACTTACCCGCTGGTGTAAAAGCCATCGAGTGCAAATGGATCTTCAAGAAGAAGATTGACGTGGATGGAAATGTCCAGATTTATAAAGCCAGGTTGGTGGCAAAAGGTTTCAGACAAGTTCACGGTGTGGATTATGATGAAACCTATTCACCAGTGGCTATGATGAAATCTATTCGGATTCTACTAGCAACTGCAGCTTTTCATGATTATGAAATTTGGCAGATGGACGTAAAAACCGCCTTCCTGAATGGAATTCTGGAAGAGGATGTGTATATGACACAACCTGAAGGTTACATAGATCCAAAGAATGCTGGGAAAGTATGCAAGCTTCATAAATCCATTTATGGATTGAAGCAAGCATCGAGGAGCTGGAATCTTCGTTTTGATGAAGCGATCAAGCAATTTGACTTCATCAGAAACGAAGAAGAACAATGCGTGTATAAGAAAACTAGTGGGAGCAAGATAGTATTTCTTATTCTGTATGTCGATGACATACCGCTTCTCGGAAACGACGTTCCAATGCTGAAGTCAGTAAAGGACTGGCTTGGAAGTTGTTTTTCCATGAAAGACATGGGTGAAGCCGCATACGTTCTTGGAATCAGGATCTACCGGGATAGATCTAGAAGGCTGATAGGCTTGTGTCAAGATTCATACATTGACAAAGTCCTACAAAGATTCAGCATGAAAGATTCCAAGAAGGGCTTCACGCCAATGGTACATGGCACAACGCTAAGCAAGAAGCAGAGCCCTACGAAGGCTGCTGAGCTTGAGCGCATGAAGAATATTCCTTATGCATCTGCAATAGGATCTATCATGTATGCCATGATCTGTACTCGTCCTGATGTTGCTTATGCATTGAGCATGACGAGTAGATACCAGTCAAATCCAGGTGAAAACCATTGGATTGCCGTCAAGAATATCCTGAAGTATCTAAGACATACTAAGGATAAGTTCTTGGTGTACCGTGGAAGTGATGTGCTTAAAGTCAGTGGATTCACGGACGCAAGTTTCCAGACAGACCAAGATGATTTCCGGTCACAGTCCGGTTATATCTTTTGTCTGAATGGCGGTGCAATCAGTTGGAGAAGCTCCAAGCAAGACACCGTTGCTGATTCCACTACAGAAGCTGAATATATCGCCGCTTCAGAAGCTGCGAAGGAAGCTGTTTGGATACGAAAGTTCATTATTGAACTAGGTGTGATACCAAATGCGGCTGAGCCTCTGGCACTGTTTTGTGATAACAATGGTGCTATTGCTCAGGCAAAGGAACCAAGATCACACCAGAAATCCAAGCATGTTCTAAGAAGATTTCACTTGATACGTGACATCATTAATAGAAAGGAAGTCAAGATCAGCCGAGTTCAGACAGATGATAACGTCGCTGATCCATTGACAAAGCCACTCCCAAGACCTAAGATCGAGTTCCTAACTGAAGCTGTAGGCATTAGAGACATTGAAATGTAATCTAAATTTGAGTGGGAGTTTGAGGGCTTTATTTAGTTATTGATATGTTCTTGTAAAACATTTATGATGTTTAATGAAATTATTATTTCAAGATTATTTTAACTGTGATGAAATAATCGTTCCAAAATGATTTGAACCATTTTATAGGTTATCGAAGTAAGTGACTTGATCTTGAGTCATCAAAGTCATTTAGCTTGATCATGAGACCCTATATTTGATAGATGGCTTATATCATCCTGTCCCTAGTCGAAGGTTGTTGAAATTGGAACACCAACAACCGTGTGAGACTAGATTGGTATGTGACTTATGACAAAGTCTCAGTGTGTCATAGATGCGCGGCATCAAAGTCAGTACATAGGTGTATGTAGGGTACATACGACCGGACATGACCCGATTATAAGAACTCTTCAGGATATTTATATCTGTGTCATAAGAGATTCTTACTACGACTATAGAGTATAGTCCTTAGACCTGAGTTCGCATGCATGTGACTGCACATGAACTAATGCGCTTTGCTCATTGTCTAATGCTGTCGTTAAGCGATAGTTATAAGGACCTTGATTGGGTGTATTATGAAATGAGTAGTTTACAGTGATGGAACAAGACGGGATTTGTCCCTCCAATATAAATGGAGTGAATATCTCTAGGCCAATCGGAGATTTGAATACTGGAAAATGCATGGCCATGCTCAAACGGACTGTCCCGAGTCGTTTGGATTGTCAGTATCAAATCAGAGTCCGATGAACAAGATTAGGCTTTATAAGGATGACACTAATCTTGCCTTATGACTAATCGAGATATTGGGACAAAAGGATTATGAATACAGAGATTCCAGTTCAAGTGGGAGATTGTTGGAATTATGTCCAGTAATCTCTGTACTGTCTCTAGAAAGTAAGAGTATGTCAATGATCAGACATAAGTCATATAATACTGGGGGTCATGATGGCTTGCTAGAGTCCGCTCATGATCTATAAGTCTTGGACTTATTGCCTTTATTATATGATCCCATATGGGTCACACGCCTAAGCTAACGGGAAAATACGAAGGAACGGTTTAGCAGAAGTACGGTAAAAGTGCTAGGCATTTACTGTACTAAGAGAGACTAAAGGGCCTGATTATATCCAAGGGATTTAATCAGAATGGGAATTGGGCCCAAAAGGCCCAACAAGACTGGACAAGGGTTTTTAATTAAAATCTTGCCCTAGCTCTTTTTCCCCAAGCACTTCTGCGCCTCCCTCCTCTCTCTCTGCGCCTCCTCTCTGTCTTGGTCTAGCAGCCAAATTTCCCGGTGTGCGTGTGTGAGCCTTTGGAGGAGCTATCTCTTGGTGGTTCTGCTGATCTCTGACCCTTACCTCCCATTCCGCTGCATAAACAAGGTAACAGGTGAGATCTATTATGTTTCTAATCAAGAGAACCTAGATCGGCATGTTTAGTAGGATGAATCAATCTGAGAATTGAATCAGGAGACACTAAACGATCCAACAGTATCATGAATTCCAGATAGGAGAATCGAATTTCGACTCTTCCATATATTCCATATACACCAAGGAATACTTCTTCGCACCTCCTCTGTCACTGAGGTATCCTCCATCGTATCAAGAAGAAAGTTTACATTTTCCATGACCGAGTTAGAGCAACCAAGAGGAGGTCGTGGTATATTTTCTTATACATTACATCCACATTTAATCCTCTGGTGTTTAAGTGTTCTGACAAAGTCAATGCCCATAATATAACTCTCCATAGGAAATTATTAATCTTTGGTTGCATGCATAATTTCAATATTCTCTACTTCGCTGCATTTTGCTCGTGAACCAGCATGAAACTCACTTGTGTTTGAGGTATAGTACGATTCTCCAATAACCAAACTCCGCTCCTGACTGTATATCCTCCTTTTTTGTGAAATCTCAAATGTATAGATCAACTACATCCCCATTTTGTAGGATAAGAATACTGTTTTACCTCGTCTGATGGAAACATATTGTGTAAATTCTCTTGAATTAATTCTCCATATTTCCTGATCAGTTTTTCAACCTTTAAGATGGAGAATGCTTCTCCAAGCATAAGATGGTCTATACCCTAATCCACATTCAAGGAAGTCTTTGTTGTCAAAGTAACGACCTTTGTATAACCTAGCAAGCAACAAGTTTGGTTCATTAATCAATCTCCATGATTTCTTTTCTAGTAATGCTTGATTGAAAATTTCAATGTCCCTAAAACCCATCCATCCGTTCTTCTTTGATTTACACATATCTTTCCAAGAAACCCAGGGGATCTTCTTCTTACCATTTCATGAATTCCACTAGAATCTTGTCATGGCACTGATAATCCTCTGACACTGATGTTTTGTAAACCGGAAACAAGATATAGCATAGACAAAAAGGGCTATAGCTATTGTTTTCAGAAAAACTTCTTTCCCACCTAAAGATAGTGTTTTAGCAAACCATCCACTTATAAGCTTTTTGAGCTTCTCTCCAATAAAGGCTTGAAGTTGACGTTTAGAACCACTAAAAATTATGGTAACCCCAAATATGTTCCTGCCCTGGCCTCCTGGTCAATATTCAAAAGCTCAGCAATCACTTGCTTCATTCTCGGATAAATGCTGCTTCCAAAAGAAATGGTGGATTTCTGAAAATTGATTTCCTGACCGAAGGCATTTCCATAGAGTTTTAGACAGTGGATGAACTCTGTGCATTTACGCTATGAATCTTTTTTTGTCAACGACATCCTTTTCATTAAATCAAGTTTGGTCGGATATTTAGTTTTTCTTGTACAATTCCGAAATCCGACTGTTCTTGACTTACAAGGGTAAATAACCGGCCCGTGCTCTCTCCCTTTTTGCTAGGGTATCAGCATGAACATTTTCCGTACAACTAATATTAGATAAACTGAAGAATATAAAGTGCTCCCTAGTCTTTTCTGTGATATCTAACTCCGATCTAAAACATGCCACTCTATCGTATCCTCTAGTATCTTTACTAGATTCTCGCAATCTATCTCGAATCTAATTCGAAGAATCCCCTTATCGCATAGACTCTACATTGCCCAAATAAGTCCATCCAGTTCAGCATGGAGAGCTGATAGACTCCTCCTACACCCCTTCTCTCCAGCTAAAATCCAATCCATGTTATCCCTTAAGCACCATCCCAATCCACTAACCGTACCATGATTAACCCAATACGCGTTAATCTGGCAGGTAGGGTTAGGGTGGGTCTCGGGTGGTTGTTATGCCACTGTTAGTGTTGTGGGATTTTACACCTCCACCTCGCAGTCCTTTTGGTTTGCTATCCTCCAACTTTCCACCTCCAGTGTTGCATGTTGTAGGGTGTCCACCGCAGATCTCTCGATTCCATTGAATTTATTTTATTTCTTGATTTCCATATGAACCCTTACAAAGTAAATGTTGTCATCCGTGAATAATAATTGCTGAGATGGAAAATTTCCAATAAGTTTCATCCATGTTTTCTTTCCATCCTCCTCAGATTTGTTCATAACATGAACTAAAGCTTCTGCACACAAAATGGATAAAAAAGGGGAGAGTGGATCTCCTTGGCGCAATCCTCTTTTCGGTGTAATGTGACCATGAGTCTCTCCATTGAGAAACACTGTAAGAAACCGAACGCACACAAGTCATCCCCCACGAAACCCATTTACTATCAAAACCCATTCATATAACAGTTCTTCTAAGAAAGACCACTCCACCCTATTGTGTGCCTTCAGCATGTCTATTTTGATGGAAATGAAATCATCTTTGCACCTCGGGTTTTTCTTCAGACCATGTATCATTTCATGAGCAATCAACATGTTGTATGATATCAGCCTACCGGAAACAAAAGCACCCTATATATGCGAGACCAAACTTGAGAGGATATATTTCATTCAAGTACATAACATCTTGGATATTATCTTGTATGATACCGAACACAAAATTATTGGTCTTAGTCTGTCATCTTGGCCGGGTTTGGCTTTTTTCCATAACAGAAAAGTCTATGTGAATTTCCAGTCAGAAGAAATGTTATTCGACTGAAAAAAGCTCTGAATTCTGCAGTGACCTGTTATTTTGTTACCTTCAAGAATTTTTGAAAAAAAAATCCCAGCATGCCATCAACTCCTGGAGCACTGTCCCCTTAATCCCCTTGACAACTCTCTGAATCTCTTTATATGTTACTGTCTTTATCAGCTCATGGTTCATTATTGCAGTGACTCTCAAAGTAAAACCGTTAAGTAACTCTGTCGCAGCAGCTGGACGAGAAGATTGAAACAACTTTGTGAAATAATCCACTGCAATTTCTCCTTTAGCCTCCTTAGAGACTTTTTCTACAACGTTATGGTCAATCAGAGAGAACCTTGTGTTATTATCTCCATATTGAGACAAATCACTCCGCTTTTCTGTTTCCAATAGATCTCCTCATCTT
The DNA here is from genome assembly GCA_030180135.1 of Orychophragmus violaceus. Lineage (NCBI taxonomy): Eukaryota > Viridiplantae > Streptophyta > Magnoliopsida > Brassicales > Brassicaceae > Orychophragmus > Orychophragmus violaceus. Next base: position 100,661,045 of record CM058237.1, on the reverse strand, counting down.
TGAAAGCCTTTGCTATCTTTAATTTCAAATCATTCATCTTAGAGACGTTTGGGTAAAGCTTTTAAGATTCCGATTCAAGGTCACTACGAAGACTTCTGAGATGGGTATTTGATTTTTAGACCACCTCCATTGGGATTCCTTAGGTGAGTTTCTTAGGAAAAATAATAATAAAATATTGTGGGTCCCACATGAATAGTTAAGAACCGAGTTCTTAAAATCCTTAGTTAAGAACCCGTCTCTTAACTATTCACGTGACGTGGCGCACCCTCATTGGTTCCTTTTTTTTTATTTTTTTTTTCATCTGCAAAAAAAAAATTAAAATAATAATAAATTTTTTTTTAAGAACCCCAAGGGGATAACACCAATGTACATGCTCTTACTATGTGCGTCTTTTCCATTTTGAAAGCTCTTTTCTGCACGAGGATATACGATCATAGACTGATCTCGTTCCTCTCCATCGTATGCATATTCCCGCCCTTCCGAGTGATTTCCAATACCTTAGGCTTGGTACACCATCTTTATCAAAAGTAAACCGACCTCTAAGGCCCGTGTATGCAGTGGCTAGCCATGTGAAAATGGGTAAGTGATCTGACCTTAGCCGCTCAAGATATTTCGACGTTGTTCTAGGGAACAATATAAACCATTCGACATTGCCGAAAGCTCTGTCCAGCTGACACTGTATACATACTTTCTCCTTTTATCCATTGAATGTGATCTCTCTCATACCACCCCATGAGAGCTGGTTTCCCACACTTGGCGTTTCCTGAATTCGGCAGTCTCTCACAAAGGAAAGGAATGTATAAAATGATGCTTCATCACGTATTGGACCTCCAAGTTTCTCTGAATTTTTCATTATCTCGTTAAATTAACCTACGAGAAACCATACACCATTCATGTTTAGTCCAATATCAAACAAAGAATTCCACACCAATCTTTTTCTATGTCTTGCAGGATCACCATACACAAATGTCATGAATTATGACAACGTACCAACTTTCACATTCGTATCTACCATTTGTTGTTCGATGAAAGTATCTCAACCACATATGTACTTTTCCAAAAAATAGTCAACCATCCGCTTAGACCCACTGGGTTCAACATATAACAGTGGTCATAATCCAACAATCCTTGTAAACCTGACACGTGAGAAGTTGAGTTTTTCATTTCTAGAAAGAATAGAAAGTCCGAAAAATGTTCATGACACATTTTATCTAGACGTCGAACTGTCAAGTCACTTCTTACACCTTGACAGTTCTAACTGAGCGTCACATAATCACTGAGAATTGGATGGTTTCTGGTGAACCATCAAACCCTTAGATTGTTTAGATAGTTTGGAGGAAACTTCCTTGTCCTCCATCGCCTTCCGTTTCTCATGTGATTCAGCCCTTGCTTTTTTTTGTGTGTCAGTGTTGAGATATGTAGGAAAAGCATTGTTGTTGTTTGCTCTTTTGCGTCGAGACCAGGAAGATGATTTCATGTTTGCTAAAAGAATTTTTTTGGATGTTGAAGAATTACTTGGCTCCACATAGCCTATGTTAAAACCAAGAGGCTTTCGGTTAATTTTCAGACCAGTTGTCGTTGTCAAACACTTTTGTTGGATCTCTCCTCATCATCAACCACTGTATTCTCAGCAATATTTTCTAGTTGATCAGATTGATTTCCTGATCTCTGCTCATTCCATGTTGCTTGAGGCTGATTCATGTATGTAGCTCTGAAATCATATACATGATCATTCCCTCTGTAATTCCTTTGAGATATAACTAGTGGAGCTTCCAGTCTTAACATTGAGCTCTGTTCCGTTGGCTTCTTAGAAATTTATCCTAGCGTTTTTTAAGTTGTATCTCCCTTGCAGTTCTCTTTCTTGGCGCACAAAAGTTTATGTAAATCCTCATTTGCTCAAAATTTCCTGGTGCTACAATGTTAGGCAGTTGAGCAAAACCCGGAGAACAGATGAACCGAGGAAGGGAATTACTTATCAGTTAAAATTTTCACCTTGGGGACTATCTTCAGACTTGAATACTCTATAGGCTATGTTTAAGAGGTGGAATATAATCTAGACATACCACACCTTCAAGGGTATGTCAGGGTTCTATTGATGTTGTCGATGAAGGAAAAGGTTCGATCTGATCTCTGTGGGTCTTTCCAGATTATTCTTTTCCTCTTTTTGAGCTTGGATAAGAGGGAAGTGTTGCTTCTCATACGTAAGACGCAAGCAATGATAACACTTTTTCCTTACACGCTTATATTCAACCTCAATAACGGCCACTTCTCCATTCGGTAGGTTCAGCGATTTTTCGTCTCTTATCAGTTGAGATAAGTTGATCTCAACCAGAACCCTGACATACCCTTGAAGGTGTGGTATGTCTAGATCATATTCCACCTCTTCAACATAGCCTATAGAGTATTCAAGTCTGAAGATAGTCCCCAAGGTGAAAAATTTAACTGGTATCTTCTTAAGCCGGATCCACACCAAGGCTGTCTGCAAGAATGTACTCGGTGGATTTTCAACCCATCTATCCATCACCATTCCCCAATCATCGAACGTCCAGAACCCATGTTTCATCACCATATGTATGTCTGTCTCGAGATCAAATATGAGTTGAAAGCTCTTGTTTGTAAGAGAAATCCCATGCACACGTTCATATACCTTCCAGATATTAGGCATGGTGTGGAGCATTCATGCCATATTCTGCGACTCTGGATTAAGAAGACGTCGTATTAGGCTTTTTGCACTTTGATCTGCACTGCTAAAATCCCCACTTGCTGGTAAATCCACAGATAAATCTTCCTCTAGGGTCATCGTACTCATAGCTTCATTAAGTAGCTGATCGATTACTAAGAGAAAGAGTAAACAAGAATACTTTTCTTTGTTCGGATCCTTCTCTCGTATAGAAATATGGCGGCGTATGAAGGAACCCTAGTAAAACACTATATTTTCTTGAAGATTTAAAGATATATTTAAGAAAACTAGAGATTTTCCAAAATATTTTGTTTAAAAAGGAAAAAAAAGTTGAATCATATCTTTTACCGGCAAGATAACCAGTGTTCTAAAACGCTGCCTAGGCGGCGCCTGGGCGCTAGGCGGTGGTCGAGCATCCCGATTTTACACTATGCGGTGGGTTAGGCGGTTTAAAAAAAATCGGACGCCTAATAACGTTCAGGCGGCCATTATGCGGGCTAGGCGGGTGCCTAGGAGGATTCTAGGCGGCCGTTTTGAATTTTTTTTAAAAAAAATTGTATAATTATATTTTATTGTGTATGTCAAGACTATTTAGTTTGAATAATATTTATTATAAGTTTTTAGACTAAGAAAATTTAATTCATTTTGAGAATAAGTTTAAAAACTATATATCCTTATTTAATTTTTTTATAAAGATTATGATTTTTTTATTATCGTTGGAGATCATTTATATATTTTAAAACTATATTTTTAATTTATTTTATCAAAGTTTATTCAATTTGTTATTTGAGTCTATATTTTATTCTTTTTCTAAAACTATAATATATAAAAGATTTATTTTCTATGAAAATTATATATATATATATATATATATATTATCCGCATAGGCTCCGCTTAAGCGTCCGCGTATACGGCTAGGTGCTAGGCATTCGTCTACCGTCTAACGAGCGCCTAGCGCGTTTTAGAAGACTGAAGATAACACATCTCTAAGAGATTCACTCTTCTCCTACTGGCTAGACCTAAAACTTTATCCATAGAATAGAGTTCTATCGTAATTAAGTTAGTTTATTATTTTGTTTAAATTAAAATGGTTTTAACAATCAAAAAGGTAAAGGCATTATTTTATTATTTAACAAACAAAAAGTTACTAAATAGTATGTTTTTTTTTCTTTTTTGAATAAAATACTATTTGATGTTTTTTATTTGATGTATTGAAAATGTTTATTTCCATAAATTAAGTATTCCGCAAATAAGGAATTCTGATTTTCCGTTAGTTTTATTATTCTAAATACAATATATTTTAACCATTTAATAATTATGTTTACAATTTATATGAATTAAATTTTATATTATCAATATTTTTAATTAATTGAATTAAAAACTACACACAATCTACATAGGAACTAATAAATAATGTTTTAAATTTTTTTATTAATTTTCTATTGGAGAAGATTATCCAATGATTCATATTTGCAAAAAAAAATATATATATATATATATATATATATATATATATATATATATATATATAAATCAGAAAATTTATGTGCTAACCTGATTCGCGAACCCGGTTCAAGATGAATTACTCAACATGTTAGAGTTAAAAATGAAAATCGTGTAAGTTAAAATATTGGAAGAATATTCGATGATGTAAATAAAATCTGAAGTAAATTATCTAATCTATTAAAAAGGTGATCAACATAAAATTATCATTTTTACTGTGTTTATTATATAATAATAATAATAATAATATATCATTGTAAATTACTAAAAAATTTAAGTTTTCATTAAGAATAAAAATGTCAAATAAATTTATAACTAATTTACTCATAGTATCTTTTAATATCTTTTATTTTTTTACTTTTCTATCATAAGTAAATATTATAAGAATCATGTTAATATTTTTCAAATATTTAAAATAATGATTAATTAAATTCTTAAATATTATTAAAGTATTATCATAAATTAATATTAACTAAACTTTGAGTTATTAAAATAAATTTTAGTATGATATTTAATATAAGCATAATTAAGTTATTAAATTAATTGATAAATATAATTAAAATTTAATACATAAATTAGTTTTATAAATTATAAAATTAATTAAAATAAACATACACACAAAAAACATAAATTAATATTTTCGATATAATTTAAAGTTAATATTATAAAATAAATATTCAAATTGATATTGACTATTTTTATAAAAAAATTAAAGTTATAATTTTAGAAAATTGCTATATAATTTAGGTTTTACGTGTTGTTTCTTCAAATCTGAAAAAAATATTTTTATTTGAAATGAAAAAATTAAATTGACCTGTTACTCTACTATTATTTACATTTATCAAGTTAAATTATTTTACATAAAATAAATATTATATAAATCGAATAGTACAATATATTTAATATATTAGAATAGAGGAACATTAAAAAGTAACATTCAGCTATCTGTTATATTATATAAAATGTCATTAAATACATTTGATTAATATTTATTAAGACTAATTATGGAATATAACATTATTTTTACTAATGATGTTTCTAAATAATATAATTATTAAATATGTATCTAAATAATAAAAAATAATGTTTCTCACTTTCATAACCAGACCGGGCCCTGAATAATAATGGGCTGGAAGAAAAAATTGTGGGCTTATTCATTAAAAAAAAAAAGGAAAAGAGAAAAAAATAAAGTGAAGTTACAGGAACTTAGAACCTACCTCCACCAAACTAAAGTCAGGATAAACGAACCGGGCTATAAGAAATTATTCATACTTCTGGGCCGAAAATATAGATAATAGTTTGTAGGCTGGAAGCACTTTTTCATAACTAATTAAAAACAAATTATTTTTATAATTTATAAAATTAAATTTGCAAACATACACATAAAGTAACATAAATAAATAATTACAAACATATATCAACTAACATAAAATAAAAACTTAGTGAGATCATGAAAGTAATGTTACAAAAATATAAAAACTATTAAATTTTTATTTAAAAAAAAATAAAAAATTAAAATTTAAGCAAAGAATATTTGTGCTTAGTTTTATTATTTATTTTCAGGTAAAATAAATTATTTGATACACTGTCACAATATAGCTCAAATATAAAGACCCAGTCTTTGCTAGGAAAACAAACATGGCGTATCCTAAATGATGAGGAATCTCTCTTTGACAGGTTTCTCAAGAGTCGTTATTTTCAAAATGGTTCTTTTTGGAAGTTTTTTTGGGTCAACGTCTCCTACGCGTGAAGAAGTATTCTTCATGGTCGTGACCTTCAGGCTAAAGGTCTCAAACATGTAGTTGGCAATGGTGACTCTCTCTACGTATGGACTTTCCCTTGGCTAGTTGAGGATTCTATGAGAGCTCCCCTAACGAAGAACATTCTTGTTGATATCAACTTAAATGTTAGCTCGCTGATTCTTCAGGATTATGGCCTTTGGAATTTAGAACTGCTCTCGGATTTGTTTTTCCAACAAAACATTGACCTCATAATAAAGATCAGAACAGTCTTTAACTCTGTTGATTCTTTTTTCTGGAGCCACACAAAATCAGGGGAATACACAATAAGATCTGGTTACCGGCTGGCTTACCAAAGCAGAAAATCTAACCTCATCCAACAAGCGAGTGTCTTACCAAATTTAAATGACATCAAGAGCTGCATCTTGAAAATTGAGACAAAGTCTAAGATCAGAACCTTCCTTTGCAAAGCAATAAGTGGAGCTATACCGGTTGCAGATAACATATTGGTGATAGGTCTCGAGTTTTACCCTATACTAACTGCAAGTGCATAGTATATCAATTGTAGTACTTAGGGATCGAATCCACGAGGACTCTAGGCAACGATAGAATCAAGAACTTAAAGAGATTAAAACTAGGAGAAAACAAGAAGCAAATTGTATTGATTTAATTAAAAATCAAGCGAGAAAGTAAACAGGTAATAGGTTGTTGTTTGAAAGCAATAAACTAAGGGCGCTAAGTCGAGGGCGTTCTCAGGAAATCAGACAAGCAGATAAATCAATCAGCCATGATCTAATTAAACACAGTTCTAGAACTCAAAACACAGATATAGAATTAACCAAATTCCTTTGCGAGAATTCTCTAAGTCTAAGTGCAGCAATCCAAATTCCTTTGCAATTACTAACAGTTTAAACCAGCTTTAATTCCAAGTTCGATATGTTCACAATCTAATTAAACCAAATTCCTTTGCGAGTAATTAAATTGCTCAAGCTAAATAGTTCAAATTCTAAACCACACTGTCGTGTCGTATTTAGCAACCTAAGATCTAGATTCTAATTGATCAGGTTAGAACTAGCATTAAACACAATTTAGTTTGAAGAACATCTATTGATGTGAATCCTTAACTAAATTAATTATATCTAGCAAGTCATGAAATCCCTATGAGAAACCCTAAACCTAACTATGAAACTACTCAGACATAGATGATGTAAACATAATCAATGAATTAATAGCAATCATAAAGAGATTAGAATATAAAAGGGGTTCGAAAACTTCTCCAAAACGAATGTAGTACATGATCAGATCAGCCCCAAAAGCTCTAAAAACTCCCTGCTCTAAGTTATGATAGCGTAATTAAAACTGAAGCTAAAAACCTAATTTAATAGCTAAAACACGACTTGGGGCTTCTGTGTAAATATCTGGAACTTCTGGGCATCTTCTGTAATATTGGCATACTTCATTAAACCGCCGAGAGTCTGGCCCAACACGCTATGCATCGATCGATGCAGGTATGCAACGATCGATGCAGTCATCAAATCTGGACAGTGAACGCAACCTCCCGGGTCAAATCTCCAAAGTGCTCCAATTAGCTCCATAATCTCCACTTTTGCTCCAAACGTACGTGTACCTAATAAAACCTGCAAAGGACTCTAAAAGAACACCAAAAGACACTAAAACAGACTTATATCATGGCATAAAACCGGTAAAAACCATGATATATCAATTGGCAAGGGGAATAAAGTTTGACCTTAGATGCCAAATTATGGTCTTGAAGGCGAGTCAATCAATCATGTCTTCTTCATCTGCTCCACCGCCAGACAAGTTTGGGCTACTTCGCTATTCCCTTTTCCGGAAAATGTGTATGACCATAATTTCTTGTACCAAAACCTATATTATGTGATAATGATGGGAAAAACAGGTCAATACCAGTTGAGATAAGTCAAGCATACCCATGGATCCTTTGGACATGGAATAATCGTAACACCTTATTTTTTTAAGGCAAGATCTTCCTAGCAACTAATACCATAGACAAAATCAGAGAAGTATCATTTGTAACGTCCCCTTCCCGTTTACTGCTGACCGTCCAAAAATCAAACAATAACATGACCGATCGAACCCGAGCAGCCCATACGAGAAGAGTTTGTCACAATACGAAGCCAGAGACAGTCCGGTTTGATTCAAAGGGTCGAACAAAACCATCCTTGACTCCGTTTACCTTGTTTGATACAAGGCTTTTCAACCCGTACCGCTTCCACAAGTTTTGTTCGGTTCGGACTAAACCGTATATCAAAGAATTATTCTATTTTTAATTTTTTAAATCATAAATCTTATTTTGATAACAAATAATGGTTTTCTACAAATCATTTAGCGGGATCCCAACAAAATCCAAAACCGAAAATAAAGTCAAAAGGCACTCGAATTAAACCAATGCCAAACGCCAACCCAAGACTATGCCGAGTGTCCTACGCGTCCGCAAAGCTAAGCCAAACCTGAAAAACACAAAAAGAGTCTAATGAGTAACCTAAGATTACCCAGTGAGACGGCTCCCAACTACATGCTGCTAAAAATCTAATAATCTCGCCCAAACCCAAAGTAACAAACAAGGACATTAGCTGATCACGTGCTACCAAGACGTGATGAGATCCGCAACATACAAGCATTCAAATAAAAACACACACAACAAAAAGGTAAGCACCGAAATCGAAAACACAGCACATGCTCTCGATTAGGCTCGATCTATCTATCGCGGTTCTAAAACAACTCCACACCATCTGAGCCCACTATGCGAACTCGGAAACTTCCACGAGAACACTTAGCTACCCCCATGGTAACTAAAACCTCCCACAACTCCTAGACGTAAACACAAACTCCTATGACATAGGACACCTTTCTCTGTCCATCGATACACGGTGACTCGGGCTACCCCTAGATAACCTAAGCTTCTATGCAGTCCGGCCCTAGGACGCGACCCCGTATTCTCCGGACTACACACCTATAGACATCACTCCATAGGTTAAAACCTACCAGTACCACTACGGAAGGTACGTGAACTGACAAGGAACTCAACTCCAGAGGATCCAATCGGAGAGGAAGTACCGGAACACCCTCACTAGACTTGCGGGATCTAACGCACACTATAAAATCCTAATCACAGTAATGTAAACAAGCAGACTCACAGGGACTCTATCATGAAAGATTGACAAGGTCAAATAGAGACACTATCTCAATCCCCAATCTATCCCGCAAGTCTTATCACCAACCTCCACATCACCCGACCTTATCCGGTTTCATACCGAATTAGACATCTATCCAAACTTACCCGGTCCCGTACCGAGGTAAGTATCAACAACATGGTCTACCCGATCCAACACCGGAATAGACTAAACAATCACACAAACAACGGTCTATCCGGCACAACACCGGAGTAGATAAACAACACACATCAATAATCACAACACCACTCAAATAATTCTTTAGGTTCATTAGTCTTTTAATATTTTCTTAGCCTTAACTCATTCAATCCGCTACATTGGGATTAGTAAACTTACTAATCTGTAGACGGCTTAATCCAGATTCTAATCATTAATTCTTATTCTTAATCTCCCCGATCCGTTAGTTTTAGATTAGTAAACTTGCTACTCTCCCGTCTTCACATTATTATTTAATTAATTTCATTAACCCGATAACCCCAATTATTAACTAATTAACCCACCCGTTATTATATTCTAAGTGTGTTATGTGTTTTAAATTCGTATTTTAATTCACTCTTAATTCCTCATATATAGATTCATTTAATACGTTCTTAAGTACTTATATATGCATATACGTCCTAACATACCGTTCTATATGAATGCATCAATCAAACAATCAACAATCAAAAATCAACGGTGCTATCAATAAATTATCGATATAAGCTAACTAGTATGAATCTCTTTAACCTAACCATTTATATAGTCATATAGATTATCAATTAACCTAGCCTCTCTAACCAATTCAATTAATCGGGTATGCAACCTAAACTACGGTTTATAAATCTCCGGTCTATATGTCCTAGTCTAAATGCATTACACAATTTAGCCAACTCACAGTGCGTATAAAAGCGACGGATGGATGATCTGACCAAGGAACGAACCCCAAGACCGAGCTAAACCATTCTCGAACCTGTCCCGAACCAACGAACTGAAACCCGTCCTTAACCATCTTGACCCAAACATTGACCCACTAAACCAAGTGTTGACCAATCAAACCAACCATTGACTTCCGTTGACTTAACTTTTGACCCGTCGACCCGCGGCTTTGACCCAAACCACGAATGTTGACCCGTACACACTGAACGCGACTGAAGACAGGCGAGGAGGATGTCTGACCGCGGCGATGAAGAGGCTTGACCACAACTTGACCGGCGTTGACCAGTTGACCCGACTGAGTTGACCACTGACCAAGACTACCCGTGATTAACCACTTGGCAAAGACCTCCAGCGTTGACTGATTTCGCTGGCGTTGACTCCAGTAGCCTTCCGGCGTTGACCGGTCAAAACTTCAAAAAATCTCCGGTGAGCCTCCAGCGGCTGAAAAGGAAACCGGCGAGAGGACGTCGAGGCTAAGGGCGGCCTCGGCGAATCTTTGGTCTATTTCCGGCTAGATTCCGATGTGATTCCGACAGAGCTCCGACAAGGGTTTAGAGAGAGTGTTTAAGTTTAGTGTTTAGTTTAATATTTTTTAGGGACTTTATTTAGTATATTGGGTGTTTAGGGATTTTTGGGATGGCTTAAGTATTTTTGGGAAGTGTTTAAGGCTTTTTGGGAAGGTTTATCGTTTACTTGCCAAGCAAGAACCAAGGGAACGGAGGAGGAGAAGGGCTGGAACATGGAGGAGGATAAGGGCTGGAACGTGGAGGAGGAGAGGAGAGTTGATGGTTTGGTGTGATTTGCCGAAGTGGGGAAGTCTCTATTTATAGCAAAATCGAAACTTGCACCCAAAGTTACTCATGTCCACATGCATGAACTCTTTCTCACCAAGATTTTCAAATTAAATTCAACATGTGTTAAATGAATATGATTCCAGAAATTCCATATGTTCTTGCCCAGCAATCGCTGGTCGCCACATGTCAGGTTATTGTCAATCCCTGATTCCTGATATTTCCTGAAAATATGCTAAAATCTTTAGAATCCCGTAGCTACTGAAATAAATCCATCAACATTTTTTAAAAATATTAGACTCTTTTAGAAGTATTTAGAAATTCGTTTCACCTCAATCGGACTTCCGTAGCTCCCGTACCGAATTTTACAAGTTTTATTTGTTTTCATCCCGATTAACCGAAAAACTGTTCTAAAAGTCCAATTCTGCCGCTTCAAGTCTTCTAAATGATTTATTTAGTTAAAAGAGAGAATATTTGGCCATCTAAGCTTCCGCTTTACATTTTGATAAAATTACCAAAATCTCCCTCATCTTCTGAAAATTACGAAAATGCCCCTGGTTGATTTTCTGATTGCCCGTTGACCAGATTTGAGAGATAGGGTATTAAATTCTTCCCCACTTACATGAATTTGCCCCCTCCCCCCCCCCCCCGAATTATCCGTTACTAACAAACCTCGAATCGGAAATTGAACCTTGTAAGTCTCCATCTCTGAATTTGGTCCAAACTGCTCCGATGCTTGAAATCTGAACTCAGCTGAAACCATACTCTCGATGCTCAATTGACTTCTGAAACACTGTCTTGCACAAAACCCAACAATAATGACATCTTGAACTCCACACCTAAATGGCTTGACTCTCGATGGATCATTGATTCCCCATCTTGATTGCTTCACTGACTCCAATCATGATTCTCAAAATATTGATCTTGATTGAAATGCTCCACTATGATTCTTGAATCCATAGGCGCCAACTGATGACTTCTTGAACCAATACTTCTGACTTCCTTACTTTGCCTTCACTTCCCAAATCACATAATAATGATTCGTCCTCCATTCTCGTCGCTTAACTTGTTCCCAATGCTTACAGCTCCCAATCGAAATTCTGCTCATATCGATCTCCTTCCTTCCATCTAACTGAATTTTCATGTCCACACACTCCTCGAATTCCTCGATCACGGAACTCCAAGCTTCACTGACTCCACAACAACTCTTCCCACTGATACCCTTGAACTGAAACCTTTACTGACATTGATGCCTTCCAGTTCTCTTTGCTAACTCATCATACCCATCCGTCTTGATTCCACCTTTCACTGATACCCACTCTGGTTCTGAAACCCCACTGACTTGCTTGCAGGTTTGGGTCAAAATGCATCCTGAAACAACATCTCATCTCTAGGGTTCGGGTTCGGTCTCGTGTTCTCGTCAAATCGTCCATCACGTCCTACATCAATAACCTCAACAACACTGAAACGGTTAGACATTTCTAACTTACTTCTCGATATCACTTCGTTATGGATATATTGGTATTAAGTCACATACCCAACGGTCATACGTGGCTAATTAACAATATATTATAATTCCGCTCAAATAAGCTACTTACCAATACTGCACTATCAATTCCGGGCTTTGTTCTATCTAAGAGGTTTTCTAACCTTCCGACTATCCACAAGTCTAACTGATAACCTATCGCTTCGGATACACAAGACTAAAGGTCTAACACTTACTCAAACAGCTAACACCCTAACCGATCAATCCAAACGATTCGCTAACCAAAATTCAAGAACTACTTTCTAGCAACCTAGATAATCAAACAATGCGATGATTCTCAACACTCAACTAACAACCTAACGAGATGCTTCACTCAACAAATCTCAACTAACCATCTACCAACCTAGTGATCAAAAATTTGCAATACTAGTAACTCAGCGATCAAACAATGCAATGCCAACAACCTAGCGATTGATAGGTCAAGAAATATCCCTATTCTACTGCAAGTGCACAGTGATGCGAATGTAGTACTTAGGGTATCGAATCCACAAGGAATCACGACTCACACGATAGATTGTATGTTCTCAAGTTAAGCTAAATCAATCAGAAGAAAATAGTAAACGAAAGCAAGTAAACAAGGAAGTGTTTTCAATAGAAGAAAGGCGTCAGACTTAGGAAGTTCTCGGAAATTATGCAATGTCAGATACTTAACTATCCGGATTCAGATTAAACACATGTTCAAGAACTAGAAACACAATGCTAAACAATCCAACTATCGCTGAGATTGTTTCTATATCTAGCAACCTAGCGATCCAAATCTCTTTGTGACCCTAGAGTTCTAAACAAGCATTAAGAACAGATTCTATCGGTTCACAATTCTCCTAAACCAAATCTCTTTGTATCTAGTCAAATTGCTCACACTAAGTTTATTCAGATTATAACTCACACTCTCATGCTAAGTTAGTTATCTCAGATCTAAACCCTAGGTGATCAGTCCAGAATTCAGTATTAAACGCAACTTAGGTGATGAACGAACAGATTGTGAATCCTAATAAATCAGTTATCTAAACATGCATAAAACCCTTATGAGAATTCCTAAATCTAACTAGGTTACTACTCAGACATATTATCAGATAAACAACACATCATGAATAGAGATCCGAAATACTGAATAGATAAGATAAAGGGGTTCGAAATCCTTCTCTCAAAAGTTACAAGTAGCAAGAATCAGCCCCTTAGCAAAATCTCTCAATCTCCAAAAGCAAGAACAAAGTAAGAACAAGATAAACTGAATAATGAGTCTGAAAACCTAATTAAACTCCTAAATTCGTTTTGGGGCTATATTAGAATTAGGAGAAACTTCGGGGTCTTTATGCAATTCTTCAAAACTTGTCTCAACTCAACGTATAGCTTCTCTCGCGCTCAGTGTCGACCGACACTAAGGTCAGTGTCGGTCGACATCCAGTCGTGGCCGAGACACCAAGTTCAGCTCGTTGCACAAATCGCCAGAAACGTCCTATAATTCCACTCTTTGCTCCAAACGCAAGCCTATCTGTAGAAGACTTGATAGACTCGAAAAACCAGGTTAAAGACTCAATATACACAACTATATCATGGTTGAAAACCTAGAAAAACCATGATATATCAACTCCCCCACACTTAGCTCTTGCTTGCCCTCAAGCAAGTAAAAGAACTGAAGCATAAGAAAGAGGTTTGAAAACTCAGAAACTCATTTCGTCCTAGGAACTTTCGCATTCACATTCACTAAGTAAGCCACTGTGAGATCCGAGATTCACACTAAGAATTTGTATTTGTGGATTTGGACTTTAGGATATAGAAATGGTATAGTTTCCTATGAATCAAAGACTTTATTGAGATTGATCGTCGAGATAGAACAAACACAGTCGAGAAGAGAGTACAAAGTATAAAGTCGAGCTATCTAATCGAAGTGTTCTTAGCCTAGGTTGGAATTATCTTTAATGAGTCTCCACTTCTCTTCTTAAATAGTCTCGACTCTGATCTCTTCGTCCTGATATTTCGGCCTCGTCATCGTAACGATCTCCGAGATTTATGCGGATCAGTTGAACTGGCGAAGACCGAGCTGCTCTATCTCCACGTCATCCTCTACCGAGCTCGAGCTCGATTGTCTCCGGCTTCGGCATCGTCTGGGCCTTCCCAGGGCGTTTGCTTCGCTTGGGCCCATCAAGGGAGTCGGCTTTCTTGTCTGTCTTTGATTCTGGAATGGGCTCGTAATTGCGGGCCTTTGTCTTGTCTGTTAATGAGCCAGATTTCCTAGAGGGAAATCCAGTACCAACAATAGCCCCCCAGCCCATTGAATTCGTGAAGTTGAGGTTAATGGGCGGTGGACATTCTCGGGAAGAGGTGCGTGCCTTGGATGTGACAAATCCAATGATTATTTTCTTCCCATCCATAGATTTTATATCGACGGTTGAGATCGCACGGGACCGAAGGATCACAACTGCCTCGATCTTTTTTCGTGATTATTTACAAATTTTGAATCGAGCGGTTGGGATTGTGAGATACCAAAAATCCCACGGATCTCGAGCACGAGGTAGTTTAAAAGGGGAAGTTACCTAACACGATTCCCATTACTTCTCACACTGCGAATCGTCAAGGTAACTTCTTCTCCTCCATTATATCCTCTTCTTGCCTCTCGCTCATATTCTCTTTTTCGTCGTTTCGAGATTTTCTTTCTCTGGAGATTTCATTTTCCCTCTTTCCTTGAAAGAAATTATCGATATTCCGAACTATCATGGTTCGAAAGAGTACAGCCAGGGCTAATCCTACTGTGGCGGCTGGTCCGATTGGTTCTCATCCACCGTCCAGTTTGACTGTTGACCAGATACGGAAGTTGCGGGCGAAGTGCCAGATTCCGTCGGAGGTGGAGATACTTATCCCATCGCCGGACATGTCCCCGGAAACTGTCGTCGAAGGCCATTGTTGCGCTTCTTATACCTATTTCGATAAATGCGGATTGTTTTTTCCAATCCCTCGCATTATCTCATGGGTTTTAGCTCAGCTCCAACTGGCCTTTCACCAGATGACTCCGAATTTCGTTCGGTATGTCGTCGGGCTCGGGGTCAGAGCCGTCGAGGAAGGCATCGATTTTGGGGTCGAGGAGTTGATGAGGGTTTGTTCGGTAAAACATAACACCCGTTTTCCCGGAACCTACTACCTCTCTCCTCGCCCTGGGAAGATCCTTGATGAGATCCCGACGAGGGATGTGTGGAAGAGTAAATACTTCTACTTCAGGATCAATCATCACTCGGTCGAGGATTTTGATTACTCGGTTATCCCGACAAGATGGGCGGCTAATGTTGGTTAGCTTATAGGGTTTACTAGTTTCTCTAGTTGCTGCGGTGTCCTTTATTGATATCGAGCTGTTTGCTAATGACCTTTTTGGTTTCATTGCAGAGGCTCTTGAGTCATTACCTTTGGACCCGACTACATCGAGTTTGATAGCTCGCCTACGGAGAGGGGATATTCGTTGGTGTAACTTCACATATCAGCGAATCCGAGCTGCTTTAGGTCCTGCTGCTCGACAACCTCCTCTATACCAACCTCGTCTTTTGCGAGACGAATCACGCCTCCTTCACCAGCCCGCTTCGACTCGAATCGTTCAGGCTCCGCTTCGGATTATCGAGCGGACCGGAGAGAGTAAGTGTTCCAGTTAGTCTTTCTGGGGGATGTCGCGCAATATGCCCTTCGTTTGCTGGGCTGACCCGAACCTGTTTTGTTTGCAGGTCGACCTGTTTCGGACGATAGTTCTACCGCAAGCACCCCTTCTCTCGGAAAGATGTCGCGAAGATCCAGCAGTCGTCGGAACGGGAAGGATCCCGATGACCTGGCGAAGAAAATGAAGGCTGGAGACTTGAGCCACACCCTTCTTTTTGCCATGGATGAGGGGCCTCCTCCTCCTCCCTCAATCCCTCCTCCAAACCCTGTTCAGGTTTCTCTCCCTGAGGTCGCAGGGTCCGGAGAGGCGAACGTGGGGGTGGAGAATTTACCTCCTCTTTCGGTCGGTCAGGAACTGGCTCAGATCCCGTCTGGAGAGCATGCTTTGCGCAACTCCCGGTCAAATGGTTCGAGGGGATCGAACGGTCGAAGCCGGGGCGGTCCTCCTCCTCCGGCGGCGAAGCGTCAAAGAACCGACGCGGAGGTGAGTTCGAGGAGATCGAACCAGAGTGCAGAGGCGAGACCTGCTTCTTCCGGGTCCTCCGGGTCTTTCAACTGGCGCTTCAGGCACCAGAAGGAATGTCCGATCGCGGATGACCCGAAGGGTGTGGCCTATTTGTTGAGGCATTTTAAGCCTGCAGGTGTTCAGCTCCCGGCTGTTGGGGATATGGCTCTTGGTGAAGTTTATACCGGGATGATGGCAGCTTCTGGGAAGGTAACGACTTCCTTCCTTCGCTTTTTGGTACGTTTTATGCTTAATTCTTGTTTTTCTCGTAGGCCTTGGAGGCTGCGAACAGGTTTGCGGCTAGGGCCGAGCGAGAGCTGCGGGAGATACCGCAGGCGAGTGAGCTCGATACCGTCGAGAAGACGGTCAGGGACCTGAGAGCGCAGTTGCAGGGGGCCTTGGCCCGAGAGGAGGAGTTACGGGAGAAGGCGGGCGACCTGGATGCGCAGTTGCGGGATGCCTTGGCTCAGGTTTCGATCGCAGAGGAGGCGAGTCGAACCGCCATTGAGGCAGGTCGGGCTGCGGATGTGCGGGCTGCGCAATGTCAGGGCGATCTGGACAAGGCTCTTGCTGACCGAGAGTTTGACGTTAAGGTGGCGGCCCATGAGGCGAAGAAGGGGCTAAACGGTTAATACCTCAAGATTCTCGAGGGGATCGCGGCGAAGGAGAGCCAGAGGAAAGTCGCCGTGAGCGCTGAGATGAGGCTCCAGGAGGCTTTGGCTAATATCGCGCTTATTACTGGACTTGACCAAGGAGGTGATGGACTTGGCCGAGAAGAAGAGATTGGCCACGGAGGAGATGAACGTTGCGGTGGTGTCGGACTTCAGTATCAGCAAGCTTAATTTGCCGGTGATGTCGGACGATTCCGTGATCCTTGCGCGCCCCCTAAAACAGGCGGCTACTCGTCTTGATCAGTATGGATCGAACCTCCCGACCGGAGTTAGCTCGTGAGTTAGCGATGAGGTCGAGGGTCAACTCGAGGAGGACGGGGCGACCGATGGTCAGACGGAGAATCGAGACGAGGCTTCCTCTCCTTCCAAGCAGTTCTTGTCCCCCTTTTTTTTATTTGTTGCCGCCCAAGAGGGCTTTTAATTCAGACTTTTCTTTGCCCGAGGGGGCTTTTAATTTCTTTTCAGACTTTTGTTGCCCGAGGGGGCTTTGTTCAAACTCGAGGACATCGTGTTTTTTTTTTTTTTGAACTTGCTTTTTAAATCTTTCATGCCTTAGCATAGATTTCATTGTTTTTATGCCTTAACATAAAATCTGAGCCATTGTGGCGATTCGAACCTCTCTAGGGGAACCGAGCAGATAACTTATCGTGAGCTGCCTTAGAAGGTTCGTTACGAACTTTTAAGTCAGTTGCATTTGAGCTCGAGCTCTTTGCTAGGAATAGTCTGAGGTGCGACTACTTCGTAATGTAAGATTCGGGCTTAATTGCTGAATCGAAAAGAGAAGCATTAAGTGTGAGATCGAATTGAAGTGAACTTACGAAGATCCGGTTTGGAGTGTGTGTAGAGGTTGCATGCTCGAATTCTCGATCTCGTTATTTTGCTTGAGGAGTGGGGTAGCCCCACTATTCTTTTAATCCGCATAAGGTTTAGAAGAATTGTATTTTTTTTTTTTTTGGAGAGATCATTCTGGATCTCTTTTTTTGGGACGATCATTTCAGTTCGTTCGAAGCGGGAGGACCGTTCTAGGTCGCTTGTTTTTTGGACGATCATTTCAGTTCGTTCGGTTTGGAGGGACCGTTTTAGGCCGCTTTGTTTGAAGGGATAATTTCATATCACTTTGATTTTGTGGGAGACCGTCTGAGGTCTTTTGGAAAGGATAATTTCATATCGCTTGATTTTGGGAGAGATAATTTCATATCACTTTAGCTTTTAGAGAGGCCATTTCAGGTCGCTTGGAAGGGATACTTTCGTATCGCTTTGATTTAGGAGAGATAATTTCATATCTTTTGTTTCGGAAGAGATAATTTCATGTCCTTCGTTTTGGAAGAGATAATTTCATATCGCTTTGATTTAGAAGAGATAATTTCATATCTTTCGTTTCGGAAGAGATAATTTCATATCTTTTGTTTTGGGAATGTTATGAAAGGGTACTTCGCAATGACTAACTTTTGCGACAGAAAGAAACATTGGATTAAGGGACTTATTTTGACTTCACAAAGATAAGTCGGCGTAACTTCGCCAGAAGCTGTTGATCTCAGCGTGAGCTTTGTTTTTTGGGGGGTGGCTGCGCTCGAAGTCGAGCTGCCTACGTACCCTTTTTAAGGGGATCAAGCCATTTCGTAGTTCGATTATGTTGATGTACTCCTAGTGGAAATACTTTTTGAGGTTGATGATGTTCCAAGGTCGTAGTTCGGGCTTCTGGGTTTCTACCGACTTGAGTCGGTAGACCCGTCCTTTACGACGTCGGTGACCTGGTAAGGACCTTCTCACTTCGCTCCTAATTTTCCAGCATGTTCTTCCTTTTTATGGTCAAACACTTTCCGCAAGACGAGCTCTCCTACTTGAAACCTTCGAGTTTTGATTCGGGAATCATAGTAGCGAGCTGCGGCTTGTTGGTAATTCTGGAGTCGAGCTAATGCGAGGTTCCTTCTTTCGTCGACGAGGTCGAGCTCGTCAGTTATCATCTTGTTATTAAGTTCCTCTTGTCGTGGGCATTCTTCTTTGCGAATGCTTGACACGAGAATTTCAGCTGGTACTACCGCCTCGATTCCGTAAGCTAGCGAGAAGGGAGTCTCGCCAGTGGATTTGCGGGGGGTAGTCCGGTAGGCCCAGAGTACGGCTGGGAGTTCGTCACTCCAGGTTGTTTTGCACTCGTTGAGCCTTTTCTTGAGACCGTTCATAATCGCTTTGTTAGCTGCTTCTGCTAGCCCGTTCCCTTGGGGGTAGCGTGGTGTTGAGTAAGTCAGCTTTATGTTCCAAGTTCTGCAGAACTCTTTGAACGTGTTTGATATGAACTGAGATCCGTTATCGGTGACGATCTCGTGGGGTAGTCCATCTCGGCAAACGATGTTTCGCCAGACGAACTCCTTAACGTGAACGTCCTTAATTTTCTGGTATGACTCTGCTTTAATCCACTTGGTGAAGTAGTCCGTCATCACCAACAGGTGTGTGGCTTTCTTTTTGCCAGATGCGACCAGCGGTCCCACGATGTCCATTCCCCACCGCATGAATAGGTATTGTGATGAGATAGAGGAGAGTTTCTCCGACGCTTGGTGGATAATTGGTGCATGCTTTTGGCATTTATCACACTTGTTGGAGAAAGATTCGCATTCGGTGGCCATTGTAGGCCAATAGTAGCCTTGTCTTTTGATTCGCACGGCCAATGCTCGTCCTCCGGAATGGCTTCCGCAGGATCCATCATGTGTTTGTGTAATCACGGCTAGGGCTTGATTTTTGTCAAGGTATTTAAGGTAAGGTCCGGAGAGGCTCCTTTTAAAGAGCTCCCCTTGTGTGACACAGTACTTCGCACTCTGTGTTTTAAGTTTCCGCGCCTCCCATTTGCCGTCGGGAACTTCGCCGTTTGTGATGTATCGAATGATCGGAGTTCTCCAATCTTCGTCGTTGTTAGGCTCAGGTCCCTGACTAGTGGATGCGGTTTGAATTGGTCCGTCGGGGACGTTCGTGACGTATACGGTGTTCCTAGGATCGAGATCATCATCAATCTCGATGATATCGCTACTAGTGTCTCCGGGACACTCTTTGCGTTTGACATCGTCCTTCACAGCGGGCCCGTTCTCTTTCAAGGACAGAGCTTTGAGAGCTATGTCGATGCTTGGTTTTTCTATCCCCTTGACTGGTATGATCCTTTTGAGGTTAGGATCTGATGTCGATGCTAATGCGGCTAGCGCATCGGCTGCAGTGTTTTCTCCTCGTGGGATTCGTGTTAGATCAAAGAATTCGATCTGTTCGGCCAATGCATGGACTACCCGTAGGTATGCTTCCATTCGTTCGTCTTTGGCCTCGTAGTCGCCATGATATTGGCTCGTGACTAGTTGGGAATCACTGAAGGCGTTTACTTCCCGGGCTCCTATGGCTATCGCGAGTCTGAGCCCGGCTATTAACGCTTCATATTCAGCCTCGTTATTCGATGCGGCGAAGCCCAATCTAAACGATTGTTCTAGTACTTCACCCGTTGGGGAGACTAACTTCACTCCGACTCCGGACCCTTGTCTTGAGGAAGCTCCATCGACGTAGAGTTTCCATCTTTGGGCCGAAGTCGGGTCGAGTTCTATAGTCGGAGGGAGCTCGATTTTGAAATCTGCCAGTACTTGTGCTTTTAGGCATGTTCGAGCTTTGTATTCAATGTCGTACTCGCTAAGTTCGATAGCCCATTTGACCAATCGACCTGATTGGCTTGGACTGTGAAGAATGGTTCTCAGTGGCTGAGAGGTCATCACTATGATCGAGTGCGATTGAAAGTACGGTCGGAGTTTCCGAGCCGATGTTACTAGCGCTAAGGCGAGTTTTTCCATGGCGGGGTATCTGGTTTCAGCGTCGATCAAGGTCTTACCGATGTAATATACCGGCCGTTGTTCGTTTTGTTCCTCGCGAACCAGGACTCCACTTACTTCTGCCGTCGAGACAGCTAGGTAGAGGTAAAGGGGTTCTCCTTCTATTGGTTTCGCCAGTATGGGTGGTTCGCTTAAGTAGGCTTTGAGCTGAGTGAATGCCTCTTCGCACTTTTCGTCCCAGAGGAACTTTTTGTTTGCTTTTAACAAGTGATAGAAGGGTAGACATTTATCAGTCGACCTTGAGATGAAGCGATTCAGAGCAGCTATTTTGCCGGTTAGGCGCTTGACTTCTCGCGTTGTTCTGGGAGATTTTATCTCTATCAACGTTGCGATCTGTTTGGGGTTCGCTTCGATCCCTCTTTCGGTCACCAAGTAACCGAGGAATTCTTCTGAAGGGACCCCGAAGGTACATTTAGCTGGGTTGAGTTTCATCCCATACTTATTAAGAATGGTAAAGCATTCTTTTAGTTGGGGGATGTGATCCTCGTACCTGGAAGATTTTACCAGCATATCGTCGATGTAGACTTCCATGGTTTTGCCTAGGAGTCCTGAAAACATCTTGTTGACGAGGCGCTGGTAAGTTGCTCCTGCGTTTTTCAGTCCGAAGGGCATGACTTTGTAGCAGTACGTGCCTCGATCCGTTATGAACGAAGTCTTTTCTTGGTCTTCAGGGTTCATCAATATTTGATTGTACCCTGAGAACGTGTCCATAAAGGATAGCAGCTGATGTCCAGCGGTGGCCTCGACCAGTCGGTCGATGTGCGGGAGTGGGAAGCTGTCCTTTGGACATGCTTTGTTGAGATCCGTGAAGTCTACACAGACCCTCCACTTTCCGTTCTTTTTCTTAACCACCACGGGGTTCGCGAGCCAGTCGGGGTACTTGACCTCTCTGATCGATCCGATTTTTAATAATCGATCAACCTCGTCATTGACGGCTTTGGCCCGCTCAGGACCTAGTTTTCGACGTTTCTGTCTTACCGGTTTGTAGGTTGGGTCGACATTCAGCTCGTGGCTGGTTACATCGATGTTTATCCCTTTCATGTCCGCTGAAGACCAGGCGAAGGAGTCGACGTTCTGTTTGAGAAAAGAGACCAGTTCGTTCTTAACAGGTTCTGATAGGTCAATTCCGATGCCAACGAGTCTTTCGGGATGAGCCTCGTCTATGCAGACTTGAGTCGTGAGGTCCTTTGGGGGTCATATTTGACTAGGGTCGTTCGACCTTTTGGTCTGCATGGTGGCGAGCTCCTCCTCTTTCTGTAATTGCTACGCAGGGGATTTCTCGATCTGCTTGTATCCGTTCATGTAGCAATGACGGGAAATCTTTTGACTTTCGTAAATGGTTTTGATCCCTTTGGGAGTCGGGAACTTTACGCATTGGTGGTAGGTCGATGGTACCGCTTTCATGTCGTATATCCATGGTCGACCTAGGATTACGTTATAGGGAGCTGGCCGATCTACTATGACGAACTCCGTCATTCTCCGAACTCCTCCAGCAATTACTGGGGCGAAGACAGAGCCCATCGAGTATGTCGTTTCGCCAGCAAAACCTACTAGTGGTGTCTTTTCTTCCACAATCTCGGAGTCGTTGAAGTCCATCTTTTTGAACGCGTCGTAAAAGAGGACATCTACCGAACTTCCTGTGTCAATCATTATCCTTGAGAGTTCGACATCT
The DNA here is from genome assembly GCA_030180135.1 of Orychophragmus violaceus. Classification (NCBI taxonomy): domain Eukaryota; kingdom Viridiplantae; phylum Streptophyta; class Magnoliopsida; order Brassicales; family Brassicaceae; genus Orychophragmus; species Orychophragmus violaceus. The sequence goes on along the minus strand of CM058237.1, from coordinate 100,638,324 downwards.
CCCACTACTAGACAAACGAGGAGGGCGTCGTCGTGTGGTTTGTCGAGATTACTTGTCTCGCTCTCGTAGAAAATGATTTCGTGGTCTGGACCCAACATTGGGGTTTTCCCCCCTCTGTCGGTCTCGACTCTTCTTTGAAGAGCTTTGATCGAATTGACCGAGTCGCGGCAAAGCTTGGAGCCACCGAAGATGAAGTCGATTCATTTAGGGGGTATAGCCCGTACACCCCCCCCCCCCGCAGAGACGAGGGAGATTGATTCTTGAGCGTAAACTTTTGGCAGGAGCCGGAGGCGGGGATAGCGCCGAACCTCCCGGAGTGCCGCTTAGGTTAAGCTCGCCGAGGATGAACTCAACTCGCTTCCGCGACCCTTGGTCTGTTTGTTTTCCTTTTTGTCGGACAGAGTTTCCTCCTCGACTTCGGAGTCTTTTTTGCTTTCGGACTCTTGTTTTTGAGCCTCTGCTTTAGCTCGAGTATAGCAATCCTCGGTCGAGTGTCCTCTTTTATTGTGGAAATCACAGAATTTTTCCTTGTCGAACTCGAATTTCTTCGAGCTCTTTGGGCTCTCGACCGCGTTGACGTTCCCTGATTTACGGGAATCCTTTTTCGAGTTCGGATTTTGCGAGCCCGACGGGTTCCTTTCTTTCCGGTGTTTTTCTCTGAGGGCCGTGGTTTCGTCCTCGAGGCGAGCAAAGGCCGATGCGCGATGGAGGGCGTCATCGAGCGTTTGAGGTTCGCGAACTGTTATTTCCTCGCGGAATCTGGTTGAGAACCATAGTCCCCGTCTTAACGCTTCTATAGCTACCTCGTCTCGTGGGTTCGCGATTTTGGATTTTATTTCCTTAAATCGGTCGATGTACTAGCGAAGTGTTTCGTCGGGTTTTTGAGAGACGCCAAATAGGGCTGCCTCGGTAGTCTTTTCCTCGATGAAAACGGAGTATTGCTTGAGGAAAGTCGTCATGAACTGGGTGAAGTTGTCAATGGACCTTTCTTCCAGTCCGGCATACCATTCTAGGGCAGAACCTGATAGGTTTTCTGCGAAGAGCCTGCAGAAGGCTGGCTCCCTCTCCTTATCGGTAAGGTACACCCTTGCCATCGCTAGTCGGAATGCCCTGATGTGGGCTTTCGGGTCTGATTTCCCAGAGAATTCTGGAAACTTAGTTTTCTTGATCTCTCGGATCCTTGCAAACGCAATCCGATCTTTGAACGGCGTTTGTTGTGTTTCTTCGATCACTCGATCGATGTCAGGCGCCGCGCTCGTCGCCATGTGAACTTTCGAGCTCAGACTGTTGAACTGGGCTTTAGCCTGCTCAATGTATTGTCTAAGCATATCGTGTTCATCGCCCTCTGCGGGTGCGAACTGGACTTGTGCCTGACCTGACGTTTGTTCCGGAAAAATGGGGTCGAGGAGATCGATCGTTGGGATCGACCTTGTCTGATCGACCTGGGGCGTTCGGAACTGAACTGAGTTTGATCCGTTAAAGAGTCCCGAGCTCGAGGCGAAGGCAGAACCTCCTAGTTGCCTCGGTCGGATGTTAAAGTTACTCGGGAAAGGTGGTGGCCCGGGTAATGGTCGGTTTCTTGACCCGGTTGGATCTGTGACCATTGAACTCGAACCAAATGGGGTCGGTACCGCGATAGGGGTCATTGTAGGGCGGAAGCCGCTATTTGACGTATTACCAAAATTTCCCGACGTTCCCGGAGGAGTTACTACCTGGGAGAAGTCCAAGCGGGTACACGGTGGAGGACTTATGGGAGTTCGCGTTGGTCTGCCCCCTTGGATTTGACTGGCGAGCTCTTCAAGACGGGCGTTCAGGCGCCGCTCTTGTTCCTCGAGCTGCGCTGCCAGAGAACGGTTCGCGATCTCTTGGGCCCTTGCGCTTGCCTCGTTGTTTCTCGTTCGATCTACCAACAGGCTTAGCATCGAACGGATCTCGGCAAGATCGCTCGGCCCTTGTCTCTGTGGAGCAGAAGGTAGTGGCGAATTGGGTCTGGTTATTCCAGATCCCCCTCCTGGGGTGGGTATTGAGTCATTTTTCATCCACACCCAGTTTCTGCTCGGATCATTAGTTCCTGACAAAACATTTGTCGGAGTCTGGCTCGTCGCAATTGTTTGAGCGACGGAGCCGGCTGGTGCCGAGGTCGTGGAGACTGAGGCAGAGCTCGTCAACACGCCGTCGGTCTGACCCATGTTTCTTACCCCGGTAGTGTTCTGAGGAACGTTGTCGACCGTTTGAGGGCGGTCAACCGGTGGTGTGGCGCTGGGAGAGCCAGTTTGGTCGGGATTCATCTCGATCTATCGGTTCTAGGATCTGATTCTTAAGATAGGAAAGGCTATAGAATGTCCCCACAGTCGGCGCCAAATGTGAGATCCGGGATTCACACTAAGAATTTGTATTCGTGGATTTGGACTTTAGGATATAGAAATGGTATAGTTTCCTATGAATCAAAGACTTTATTGAGATTGATCGTCGAGATAGAACAAACACAGTCGAGAAGAGAGTACAAAGTATAAAGTCGAGCTATCTAATCGAAGTGTCCATAGCCTAGGTTGGAATTATCTTTAATGAGTCGCCACTTCTCTTCTTAAATAGTCTCGACTCTGATCTCTTCGTCCTGATATTCCGGCCTCGTCATCGTAATGATCTCCGAGATTTATGCGGATCAGTTGAACTGGCGAAGACCGAGCTGCTCTATCTCCACGTCATCCTCTACCGAGCTCGATTGTCTCCGTCTTCGGCATCGTCTGGGCCTTCCCAGGGCGTTTGCTTCGCTTGGGCCCATCAAGGGAGTCGGCTTTCTTGTCTGTCTTTGATTCTGGAATGGGCTCGTAATTGCGGACCTTTGTCTTGTCTGTTAATGGGCCAGATTTCCTAGAGGGAAATCCAGTACCAACAGCCACTGAAAACTTTCCTGCAGATGTCAAGACCACAATATACTTCCCCCACACTTAGCAACTGTCCCAAGTAAACTCCACAATCAAGTTAGGATATTCAAGTTCACCACACTAACCTCTGAATACAATTAGGTGCGGTCTTACAAAGGGAGTGTTGATCAGAGAACACAAGGACTCAACTCAGTCAGTACTGACCACCAAACTGTCGGTTTTTGGTTCCTTTCTTTTCCCTTTCTCCCTTAGCACTGATTTTTCCCCACTGGGTATAATTTTATTTTTTCTATCAGTGCTCTCCCTTTCCACTTGGGGTTTAACTTTGGATCTTTCCATGGACACACAGGAGGTAATTGGGGTCTCTACCACTCCCGTGACCACTTCGAAGCTACTAGCTTATCCTCGGTTTTAATCTCTTTTTTTTTTTTACTTTCAAGGGAGGAGAAAATCAGGAACCATACTCAAACAGGATCACAGGCTGTGTCAAGTACATCAGAGGAATCCGATCCAGAGATCTCAACCCCCTAAGTGAGAAAATCAAGTCAGGTTTAGAGGTGAAGTTAGTGATGGATCCTCTGAATACCTGGTTAGATATGGGTGTCCTTGGTAAGTTGATCCGTTTGAGGTTTTCTAATAGTCATAGAATTACTGCAAGTCTGTCCAATGGTCACTTAGTTCATGTTCCAGCGAAAATTTTCCTCGAAAAATCATAGTTTCATACACATTTTGACTCAATAAAACAGTTTTGAAAACAACTGAAAACAAGGGACTGACTCTAAGAAAACAAAACACAATGTCAGTAGCCACCTCCCCCACACTTAGACTGCACTGTCCCCAGTTCAATCGTAGTATGAGATCGGGAGAAATCAAATTGGAACCAAATATTTTTGAGCAGAAAATCCGAACCTGAACAAGGCCAGTGTCGACCAACACTAAGATTAATGTCGCCCGACACTGGGCTCGTGGTACCATACGCAGAGTGTGAAATGCGTTCGTGGTTAAGATCATGAGTTAGCACTCAATTTCTCACCTGTTAGCTGCGTTAGATCACTCAAAATCTCATCAGAAACAACAAGCGTGATGCATAAACCCAAATAGTCAAGGTTCCAAGCTAACAAGACTGACTGACTGACTCAAAGGAAACATCAAAATGACTAAAGAAAAGGAAAAAGAAAAACAAACGCAGAATCAGCAGCAAGTGTCTAAAAGACTGGAGAGTCTCTATCATCCATCTCCTCTGAGTCAGCAACCTCCTCTATCTCCTCATCCTCTGAGCTCACATGGACTGGTGCTTGCACTGGTGCCCGACGTCGTGGCTGCGGCTGGTGAACACGCTATGAGCGCTGGCAGGACATCTTGTGAACCTTCTTCCAAATGCCCTTGAGAACAGATGTTGCCCACTTCTGAAACTGCCCTGGTGGCATGTCTTCTGCTGGTCCTGGAAGCTCGGGAAACCCATAGGTCTCGTCTGTATCAGCAAGGACAGCCTCATGCTCAGCAGCAGAGGCAGCAGCTCCAGAAGATGCGCCTCTAAGAACGGTAGAGGGATGCGGAATGCCTCGACAAAGCTCCACACTGGGCTGAAAAGTGAGTGAGAGAGGCTCATATGTGATGCCTGTAAGCTCGGTCGCTGGGAGGGGAAAGAGGCGCTCAACGCCAGATTTGTCGTGGAAACGCCACCAGAACTGTCTCCCAGTGTTATCTCCCTTCATCCACTGACTGCTCTTCAGGTGTGTAAAGTCCATCACGGACTTCTTGGTGCAAATGCTCATCTGACTCCTGTCAAGCCCAAAGTGGTCAAAGATGGGAGTTAGGAGACTCCCGACCATCTCTGTCTTCACTGCCTTCCCAGTGAAAGGCTTCGTCGCCTTCAAGGTCTCCAAATGATGAGCAAAAATAGCTCCCATGTTGGCGTCTGCTACCAAATGAGCGTCCTCAAACTCACCGACATCAACACTGCCACCAATCCCAAGATAGAGCAACAAAAGCTCAGCAATCCTCATCATCCCATGCTCCATCTTACACAAGATAGTGTTAGCAAACACTCGAACAAGATAGCGCAGAACTGGATGTCGCACAGCGGTCTACCTGGTGGTCTGAGAATCGTACACTCCGGTGCCAAAGTGTTCCCAGAAGAGCTGCACATCTGGGCAATGCTCGGGGAAACTGACTCTCTCTCGCGTCCTGTCAAACTCATAGATGTCACACAGCTCCTGAAGGCTGAGCCTGTACCTCCTGCCCTTAGCCATGAATGTCAACCTCCCCTCAGAAGCCTTCCTCACCACATCATTGGTGTAGTACACACGGACTGTGGCCATGAACTGTCTGACCAGCTCCGGATATAAGTCGTAGTACTTGGTACATATAGTACCCAAGCCGATCTTCCATATGACTCGCACCACATCTGATCGTATCTTCAGCTTGTTCATAGTGGTCATGCAAGGAAGCCGTGTGGGCTCGATCTTAACGCCACACCAAGCGTTGTAGAACAAGTTGTCATAATCGTCCCACTGCTCTCAGATTTCCCTGTAAATACACTCTCGCTTCTTCATCTATATCGTAGGTTTGTCAGCAAAGCGAGTGACCTTGAACTTCTTCTCTTCCATTCTAGGCCAAGGTGCTTGGTTCTGAGCATCGCATTGCTGCGACGAGAAACCAGAAACATCGGCTGCAGCAGCTCGTCGTGGGCGTTTTCCGGGGTTCAGACAAGGCTCCATCTCGATTTCATCGAAGTCAGGCGACATCAACCTTCGATGTCGGCCGATACTACCCTAATCGCCCTCAAAATCGACTGAGGTCGATTTCCGTTCGTGCTCGAAACTTCCTCGAGTCCAATGTCAACCGACACCAAGACGGATGTCGACCGACACTGGCTACACATTGCTACGGGTTCTGCACAACTTGACACAAAAACTCCAAAAAACAAAAGAAATCAAAATGCAAAACTGAAAATCCTAGTATATACAACTTACCAGTGGGTTGCCTCCCACTCAGCGCTTGTTTTAAGTCGTTAGCTTGACTCTAATGGGAGATTAGACTCCCGGTGGTTTCGACAGAGGTTGTGAGTACCTCTGCCAAATTCTCCTCATCCATGGCGGAGAGTAAGCAGTGTCAGCGTGATATCGCCCAAGGAACGGAGGAATGCAATGGTCTCCTGCATTCACAGCAACGAAGTCAGTAGAACGGAGTTGGGAAGATGCAAACCTTTGCTTCGGTGGAGCTCTGATGTGTGGAGCTTTCTGCTTATGAGCAGTTGCAAGCTTTGAAGATGTTAGAGCGGAATCTTGAGAAACCACCATCTTCTTCTCTCCAGGATCAGAAACTGAAGTCTCTCTAGGCTGAGCTTCTTGCCCCATCACAATGCTAAAGGTCTGACTGTCAATCTTGGACCTTCGCAGAATATCCATCTTGAAGTGTAAGGGCTCATCTCCCAGGTGGAGATCGACCAGACCGTGCTGCACATCAATCCTCGCTCCAGCAATAGCTAAGAAGGGTCTTCCTAGTATCAGAGGATCATCTGGTTCACTATCATACTTCAGTACCACAAAGTCAGTTGGAATCAAATGGTTTCCAACTCTGACCGGGATGTCCTCTAGGACTTCTTCAGGAATCCTTTTTGAGTGATCATCTAGGATTAGAGAGATCCTAGGCTGCTTGAAGTCCATCAACCCCAGCCTCTCAGCCACATAGTATGGCATGAGATTTCCAGCAGCTCCTAAATCACATAAGGAATGCTTGAAGCTATCCTTGAAGACTGAGCAATCTAACACGAAGACACCAAGATTGTAACGCCCCTTTCCCATTATCCGCAGACTGTCGAGCGGACCGGTCAACAATCAAACAAGAACATGACCAAGTCGAACCCGAGCAAGTCAAACAGAAAAGGTTTGTCACAAGACGAAGTCAGAGACAGATCGGTTTGATACAAAGGCTCGCATTAACCCGTCTTTGACCCCGCTATCCTCACTTCCATGATACAAAGCTTTTCAACTTGTATCATTTCCATGAGTTGTGTCGGTTCGGACTAAACACAATATCAGGGAAGCATATTCATTTTTGAGTAATCAAACGTTACGTACAACATTTATCAGTCTATACAAAACAATTGCCATTAATAAAAAAACAATCCACTTGTTTTCATACAAAATGGCGCCAAAAGCCGAACCGAAGTAAAATCCCAAAAGTCATCGAATCAAAATCCCGCCACAAGCAATCCCGAGACTACACCGAGGTCCTCCCGCGTCCGTCACTGCTAAACCTGAAAAACACAAAAGAGTCTAATGAGCAATCTAAGATTACCCAGTGAGATGGCTCCCCGCTACGGCTTCTATGCTATCTAGCATCTACACTCTCCCGCCCCGAAACCCCAAAATAACAAGCAATAAGATAACGGTTGACCACGCACTACCACGTCGTGTCGAACCCACAACACACAAGCAATTCAATAAATAACATAACACAATAACGATGGGAATCAAAAGCACTGCGGCACATGCTCTCGATCGAAACTCGATCTATCTATCGCGTGACACCATCATCATCATCAACACACCACTGGGCCCTTACGCTTCTTGGTAACTTCCAAGGGTTTCCACTGTTACCGACATGGTAACAAACCCCCGCGACTCCCAGACGTTAACACAAAGTCTCACGATCCATGACACTGTTCTCAGTCCATCGATACGCAGTGACTCCGGTTACCCCCGGCAATCCGAGCTTCCATGCAGTCCGGCCCTAGGACGCGACCCCGTATTCTCCGGACTACACCCTACGGACGTCACTCCATAGGTTCGCACCTGCCAGAACCACTACCGAAGGTACGTGAACTGACCAGGTTCTCAATTCCCGAGGATCCAATCGGGTCGGAAGTCCCATAACGTATCCAATCACCTAGACTTGCGGGAATCTAACGCACCCTAGAGTCCTAGTGCAGAAAAGTAAACACGCAGACTCGCTCGGACTCTAGCAATCAATCAGACTCGATCAACAATCAACCACACTCTCATCACCGCACCCCGCAAGTCTACACACACACCCGCTCCACCGCTCGCTCGGCCCAACACCGAGACAATCTAATAGGCCTGCACAACAAGGCTTAACAGCCACAATCACGCAATCACAACAATACAAACAATCATCACACAAGCAAGCCTATTAGGGTTTCTAATGTCTTTTAACCGATTCAAGTCCGCTACCTTGGATTAGCGGATTGCTAACCCGTAGACGGCTCATCACACACTTCACACATATCTCATCTCATACCCATTTCTTTTATGTCTTTTAATCACTCCCCGATCTGTCGGTTTTTAGAGCTAGCAGCTTGCTAAGCTCCCCGACATCTCATTATTCACTTACTTAATCCACTTACTTTTCTTTAACCTTTAATATACTTGTTCATGTTACCATTTCATATTCGTACGTTTAATAAGTTTAATTCTGTCTTTTACTTCCGTCGTATTTCCCGTATATACGTTCGTTCAATATTGTTCCTTTAATACGTATATATGCATATCTCGTCTTATCATATATCGATTATATGAATGCACCAATCAACGTTACTAGCAACCTAGCGGCACACAACAGGTTTAATCCGTTTAATCTTATACTCTTAACATGCGTCTTGAATCCTAACCAATTTACCGATATTCAATCAGCTCAATCATCAATTAGTATCAACTCGGGTATGCATTTACTTAATGCTATGGTTTCTCATTTCCCGTTCTATATGCTTCTATCTACGGTGTTTGAGCCGACTCACAGTGCTATGATGACGTGGACGGACGGCTTGACGGACTAGCGGAAAAACGAGACCCGGCACGAACCCGACGCTATCCCGAACCTTCCCCGAACCTCCGTCGCTTTGACCCGACCTTGACCCGTACTTGACCGTTGACCTTGGCTCCCTGAACCGGTTGACCCGCACTTGACCATACCGTTGACTTTCGTGATTCCGATCGAGCCTCCGGACTAATCTCTTTTCTCTCTCCTCCGGTTCTCTTTCTCTTTCCTCCGGTTCTCTCTCTTCCGGCTCTCTCTCTTCTTTCTATTTCTTCTTTCTCTCTCCTCTTTCTCTCTCTCTTCCTCTTCCTCCGGTCTTCTTCTTCTTCTCTCCTCCTCCTCCTCCTCCTTCTTCTTCTTCTCCTTCTTCTTCTTCTTCTCTTCCTCTTCTCCTCTTCTCACGCTCCTTCTTTCTTCTCCTCTTCTCTTCTTCTCTTCTTCTTATGTTTTTGGTGTGTGGAACAAATGAGAGGTTCACTTGGTATTTATAACCAAATTCAAGAATCCTTTGTGTGACATGTGTCCATGACACACATCTCATCTCTTTCATTGACACATGTTGCCACATGTCTTCCCTTCCTTCACCCTCCAGCCACGCCTCCTCTCCATAAAGGGCCACAAAATGACCCATTTTACTACTCATTTCACATTTGCACAGCCCATGTAAAAGCCCCTTTGATTTAGGTCCAAAAACCTTCTTGTAGATTCATTGAATCTAGCTCACAAAGCCCCTTTTATTTTCCTCTTGCATAATTTCGTGGCACAAGCTTGTAAATGGGCTTTCATCAAGTCCATAATAACTTCAAAAATCAGCTCAAATCATCCCAAACCAAGCCCAAGCTCCCTTGAATTTATTTTGGAGTTTTAGTCATTAATCACCCATTAATGATCTAAAATTTATAACTTGATCTCGGCATTAAATATTGCTTCATCCTTTTAACCGTGTCTTATTAATCTTATAATGGAGCTGTGGTCAAAATTTTATAATTTTTGGTGGAGTTTAGAAGGTCTTATCGCTTGCCCGAACATTGTATCGGTTTCTCGGAAAAACCGATTTTACGGTTAATATTTTCAAAACCCTTTAGCCGCTTCTATAAATCCACCAGGTCTCATATTCAGATTCTAAATGCTTTTAGATGAATTTAGCAATTTGAATCACCTCGAACGGACACCCGTAGCTCCTGTTATGAATTTTACAAGTTTTGTCGGTTTTATCGGTTTCCATTCCCGATAACCCGAAAAACTCATCTACGGTCCGTTTCTACCATTATTGATCTTCTAAATGTTTTATTTCTTTAAAAAGAATAACATTTTGCCCGTCTTTGCTTTCGGCTCATATTTTGGTAAAATTACCAAAATACCCCTTAACTTCACAAATTTACGAAAATGCCCTCCGTTGACATTTCCGCTGCCCGTTGACTATTTCTTGATACAGGGTATTACATTCTTCCCCACTTACAGGAATTCGGTCCCCGAATTCTCCGTTACTAACAAACTTCAAATCGGAAACTGAACTCTGTAATTCTTCGTCTCTCGATCTACTCCAACTCCGCTTCACCGCTTACGCTCTGATCTCAAAGTAAACCCGCTCGTCCGATGCATACTGACTTCCAAATCACTGGTTTGCACCAAACTTCTCTACATCACTCTGCACTCTGATTGCACATTTATTTCCCTTGACTACACGGCCTCACCCGGAGTCTTGTTTTCATCTGCGTTATCTGATACTGCTTGAATTCCGAACCAACTGCAACTACACTCCCGATGCTCAGCTAATTCTTGAAATAGAGTTTTTCTCCCTCTCGAATCACACTGATATATGACATTTCCCACACTAGATGGCTTGACTCTCGATCAATCATGACTTCTCCATTTGATTACTTCATCGATTCTTTCTTGGATTCCCAAATCCACTGATTCCGATTGAATTGCTATACTCCACTTCATGAATTTATCTGTGCCGATCAATACTCCAGGCTTCCCCACTTTGTCTTGACTTCTCCGATCACATAATAATATCTTGTCCTTTATTCCCGTTGCTTAACTCGTTTCCCATGATTATCGCCCCGACCGATATTATGTTCACCTCCAGTTTCTTCCTCTCGTCTAAACCGCCATATTCATGTACGCCGCGAGCTTCCTTAATCACTGATATCCACGCTTCATCGACTCCAAAACTGATCTTCCCACTAAAACCTCGAACAGATTCCTTCACTGACTTTGATGCTTCCGAATCTCTTTGCGAACTCATTAAACTCATCCATCTTGATTTCTTCTTCCACTGATACCCAAACTCGTTTTTGAATCCACATTGAATTTCTTCCAGGCTCGGGTCAAACTTATTCTTGAGATCACCTCTCGTCTCTCGGGTTCGGGTTCGGTCTCGTGTCCTCGTCAAATCGTCCATCACGTCCTACATCAATAACCTCAACAACATTGGAACGGTTAGATCCTTTTAACTTAATCCCGATATCACTTCCTCATAGAAATATGGTTACTTAGTCATGTATCTTACGATCACACATGGCTAAGTAACAATATCCTATCATTCCGCTCAATCTCGAATAAGTTCTCTGTAAAGGCCGTTTTAGCAATCATTCGGAATGCAATACTGAAATTCAACACAACCTAACGATCATGCGACTGTCATGCTACCATCATATCCATCAAATGAATGCTGCAATTAAAATCTATCAACCTAGCGAACAACACAATGCATCAATCAGGCTAACACCTTAGCGATCAACCAAATGCAATGCTAGCAATCTAGCGACTTAATAAAATGCAGCGATTCAGAATCAACAACTACCAACCTCACAAGGCAATTCCATCACACACAATCAATCAAGCAAATCGGCGATTGCAATTGTCTCTTTAGGGTTCTGATGGAAACCGCTTGCTCGGACCATCATCTATTTTCACATCGCAACTATATTGCATTCACAACCATCATGAGTATGCAATATAACCACACCGCTACTCAAAACGACAACCGAAATACTTCACATCCACTACGTAAATAAAACATATATTCACCACATAGAGTTCTAGATACATAGGTCCGTCGAAGTCTACTTATTAGCGGTTACCAATCCGTCCCACAAGAAACACCAATACACGCAACCGAATCGTCAGAGACGATCGCAAGCCGATCTATACACATCAAACAACGAGTTAGAGCCCTTACTTACCTGGGCCTAACTATTCTAACCCTAACAGCCCCAACACGACCGGAATGTCCAACACATGCGACATCTCGGTTTATGGTGGTAACCACTGGCAGGTGTGCCGGGAAGATGTGGTGGGTGTGCATCTTTAAACGGTGCTCCAACTCATGACAACGCTGCTGTCGAACGTAAACGTGCAATGTGTTTCCCTGCGACCACAAAGCTAACAGACGGTAACGGGCGCTGGGCGTGGCCCACAATAGCAAGTTGGTGCCTGGTGATCCGAAGCGCCACATAACTGACAAGAGGAAACAAACTCCGAAGAAGGATCCTGAAAACACTTGGATGCACGATGAACCTGAACTCCGCATGCATTATATATACGGTATGCAAGCATTGCTGGTGGTGTCTCCGACGTATCCACTGGTGTGGTCTCCGATGGTACAACTGGCTCAGACGGTGGAGTACTCGACGGTGTCACTGACTCAAATCGCGTGTCCAACTCAGACATCGGCTCATCCTCCGTGAATGGCTCGGTAGGGTCAGATGGTGGTGATGCAGATCGGTCGAATGGTATCCAAGGCGAACCCAGATATGGATCCGGCTGGTGGTACAGACCAATCTGCTACTCCAGTACATCTCCGAGTATCGCCACCTGCTTGTCTACTTGTGGCTCCATGTCTAGGTTAACTGCTGCGCGTAACTGGTCCACCACAAAGTCCACCACACAAAGCGAAATGAAATTTGAGGTATGCAAACTAGGTAATGGCATGTCATGCGCTTCAAGAATCGGCGACTGGAACTCTTGGCAGTACCACTGGCTCCGGTGGTGCAACCGTCTCCGATAACTGCATCGTCCTGTAGAGCTTGAGGTAACGGGTCAGGAAACGGTCTCCAATCTACGGCGGCTGCTCTCACCATGCGGTTTGTGAGGAGGAACTGGTGGTTGGTCGGATATCTGCGAACCTCGTGACGGCTCAGACTTCGCCCTCTAATCCTCTGGCAGCTGCTCGAACAGATCTCGATACTGTGTCGTTGTCATCCGACGATGACTCAAACTGCTCGCTGAAATATCACGCCATGCACACACCCAAATCTCATACCATGCACACACCCACACACAATCCGTCCAGGGGCACTCTGCTGCTGACTGCAAACGAAACACAAATACACATTAGTACAGATAATACAAATTCCTACGCCATCCCAACCCCGAATTTACGGACGCGGCTCGGTTTCCTAATGGATGCTTGTGTAAGACACAATTTTGACTCGATAAAACACGGAAAACACTCAGAAATGAACAGCTTTGAAACCCATGCAGAACCATGCTCTGATACCACCTTGTTGTAACGCCTCTTTCCCATTATCCGCAGACTGTCGAGCAGACCGGTCAACAATCAAACAAGAACATGACCAAGTCGAACCCGAGCAAGTCAAACAGAAAAGGTTTATCACAAGACGAAGTCAGAGACAGATCGGTTTGAGACAAAGGCTCGCACTAACCCGTCTTTGACCCCGCTATCCTCACTTCCATGATACAAAGCTTTTCAACTTGTATCATTTCCATGAGTTGTGTCGGTTCAGACTAAACACAATATCAGGGAAGCATATTCATTTTCGAGTAATCAAACGTTACGTACAACGTTTATCAGTCTTTACAAAACAATTGCCATTAATAAAAAAACAATCCACATGTTTTCATACAAAATGGCGCCAAAAGCCGAACCGAAGTAAAATCCCAAAAGTCATCGAATCAAAATCCCGCCACAAGCAATCCCGAGACTACACCGAGGTCCTCCCGCGTCCGTCACTGCTAAACCTGAAAAACACAAAAGAGTCTAATGAGCAATCTAAGATTACCCAGTGAGACGGCTCCCCGCTACGGCTTCTATGCTATCTAGCATCTACACTCTCCCGCCCCGAAACCCCAAAATAACAAGCAATAAGATAACGGTTGACCACGCACTACCACGTCGTGTCGAACCCACAACACACAAGCAATTCAATAAATAACATAACACAATAACGATGGGAATCGAAAGCACTGCGGCACATGCTCTCGATCGAAACTCGATCTATCTATCGCGTGACACCATCATCATCATCAACACACCACTGGGCCCTTACGCTTCTTGGTAACTTCCAAGGGTTTCCACTATTACCGACATGGTAACAAACCCCCGCGACTCCCAGACGTTAACACAAAGTCTCACGATCCAGGACACTGTTCTCAGTCCATCGATACGCAGTGACTCCGGTTACCCCCGGCAACCCGAGCTTCCATGCAGTCCGGCCCGAGGACGCGACCCCGTATTCTCCGGACTACACCCTACGGACGTCACTCCATAGGTTCGCACCTGCCAGAACCACTACCGAAGGTACGTGAACTGAACAGGTTCTCAATTCCCGAGGATCCAATCGGGTCGGAAGTCCCAGAACGTATCCAATCACCTAGACTTGCGGGATCTAACGCACCCTAGAGTCCTAGTGCAGAAAAGTAAACACGCAGACTCGCTCGGACTCTAGCAATCAATCAGACTCGATCAACAATCAACCACACTCTCATCACCGCACCCCGCAAGTCTACACACACACCCGCACCACCGCTCGCTCGGCCCAACACCGAGACAATCTAATAGGCCTGCACAACAAGGCTTAACAGCCACAACCACGCAATCACAACAATACAAACAATCATCACACAAGCAAGCCTATTAGGGTTTCTAATGTATTTTAACCGATTCAAGTCCGCTACCTTGGATTAGCGGATTGCTAACCCGTAGACGGCTCATCACACACTTCACACATATCTCATCTCATACCCATTTCTTTTATGTCTTTTAATCACTCCCCGATCTGTCGGTTTTTAGAGCTAGCAGCTTTCTAAGCTCCCCGACATCTCATTATTCACTTACTTAATCCACTTACTTTTCTTTAACCTTTAATATACTTGTTCCCGTTACCATTTCATATTCATACGTTTAATAAGTTTAATTCCGTCTTTTACTTCCGTCGTATTTCCCGTATATACGTTCGTTCAATATTGTTCCTTTAATACGTATATATGCATATCTCGTCTTATCATATATCGATTATATGAATGCACCAATCAACGTTACTAGCAACCTAGCGGCACACAACAGGTTTAATCCGTTTAATCTTATACTCTTAACATGCGTCTTGAATCCTAACCAATTTACCGATATTCAATCAGCTCAATCATCAATTAGTATCAACTCGGGTATGCATTTACTTAATGCTATGGTTTCTCATTTCCCGTTCTATATGCTTCTATCTACGGTGTTTGAGCCGACTCACAGTGCTATGATGACGTGGACGGACGGCTTGACGGACTAGCGGAAAAACGAGACCCGGCACGAACCCGACGCTATCCCGAACCTTCCCCGAACCTCCGTCGCTTTGACCCGACCTTGACCCGTACTTGACCGTTGACCTTGGCTCCCTGAACCGGTTGACCCGCACTTGACCATACCGTTGACTTTCGTGATTCCGATCGAGCCTCCTGACTAATCTCTTTTCTCTCTCCTCCGGTTCTCTCTCTCTTTCCTCCAGTTCTCTCTCTTCCGGCTCTCTCTCTTATTTCTCTTTCTACTTTCTCTCTCTACTTTCTCTCTCCTCTTTCTCTCTCTCTTCCTCTTCCTCCGGTCTTCTTCTTCTTCTCTCCTCCTCCTCCTCCTCCTTCTTCTTCTTCTCCTTCTTCTTCTTCTTCTTCTCTTCCTCTTCTCCTCTTCTCACGCTCCTTCTTTCTTCTCCTCTTCTCTTCTTTTCTTCTTCTTATGTTTTTGGTGTGTGGAACAAATGAGAGGTTCACTTGGTATTTATAACCAAATTCAAGAATCCTTTGTGTGACATGTGTCCATGACACACATCTCATCTCTTTCATTGACACATGTTGCCACATGTCTTCCCTTCCTTCACCCTCCAGCCACGCCTCCTCTCCATAAAGGGCCACAAAATGACCCATTTTACTACTCATTTCACATTTGCACAGCCCATGTAAAAGTCCCTTTGATTTAGGTCCAAAAACCTTCTTGTAGATTCATTGAATCTAGCTCACAAAGCCCCTTTTATTTTCCTCTTGCATAATTTCGTGGCACAAGCTTGTAAATGGGCTTTCATCAAGTCCATAATAACTTCAGACATCAGCTCAAATCATCCCAAACCAAGCCCAAGCTCCCTTGAATTTATTTTGGAGTTTTAGTCATTAATCACCCATTAATGATCTAAAATTTATAACTTGATCTCGGCATCAAATCTTTCTTCATCCTTTTAACCGTGTCTTCTTAATCTTATAATGGAGCTGTGGTCAAAATTTCATAATTTTTTGTGGAGTTTAGAAGGTCTTCTCGCTTGCCCGAACATTGTAACGGTTTCTCGGAAAAACCGATTTTACGGTTAATACTTTCAAAACCCTTTAGCCGCTTCTATAAATCCACCAAGTCTCATCTTCAGATTCTAGATGCTTTTAGATGAATTTAGCAATTTGAATCACCTCGAACGGACACCCGTAGCTCCTGTTATGAATTTTACAAGTTTTGTCGGTTTTATCGGTTTCCATTCCCGATAACCCGAAAAACTCATCTACGGTCCGTTTCCACCATTCTTGATCTTATAAATGTTTTCTTTCTTTAAAAAGAATAACATTTTGCCCGTCTTTGCTTTCGGCTCATATTTTGGTAAAATTACCAAAATACCCCTTAACTTCACAAATTTACGAAAATGCCCTCCGTTGACATTTCCGCTGCCCGTTGACTATTTCTTGATACAGGGTATTACAAAGATCATCTAGCTTCTCTGGAATCTTATTATGCAGCACATCACTGAATTTCTTAGGAAGCACTACTACCCAATCTCTTAAGTCCTCATCCATTGGGATCATCTTCTCAAAATATCTCTGTAAGCATGGATGAACTGGTAAAGCTTCAGCCTTTGGGTCCTCATTCAGCTTCTATCCATCTCTTCCAAGTGGTTAACTTCATCAAGTTCTTACTTAGACGTCTTAGCAACCCTGGGAAAGGGTATTGGAGGTTTGTAGACCCTCTCTTCAGTAGCATCATGAAGCATTGGTGAGATGTTGCTTGAACGATTTGGATGTCGACCGACATCATAGTCAGTGTCGGTCGACACTGGGATTTTTGTCTCGGTTTTTTGGTTGTTTTCACAATTTCAGCTGTCTTAACCTCAAACCCTTCTCCTTGATCTATTCCATCCTCAATCTGGATTGTTCAAGCATTGATGTGGGTATTCTGAACACCTTTTCCTTAACTGATCTTGAAATCTGATTCACTTGTGTGTCCAGTTGCTTCATGTGAGTACTCAAGGATTCAAACTTCCCATTCATATCTTCATACACAGCATCAAGCTTCTTGTTGAAGTCCACAGTGGTTTTTGTCTGACCCTCTAGCAGCTGCTCCATCATGGCTTCCAGCTTGTTCTCACGAGCATTGGTAGCAAGAGGTGTCTGATAGGAAGATGATCCATAAGTCCTCTGATAGGAGTTGTTCTGCTGAAAAGGCTTCTGGTAACCAGCATTTTGACCATATCCAGAAGAGTTCTGATTGCTTGTGAAAGCACTCTTCTGTCCACCATTAAAGAATTTGTTGTTCTGCTGATTTCCAAACCTGTTTCCTTGAAATCCAGAACCACTAATGTAGTTTACATCTTCCTCTGTGCAGCCTTCTTCAGGTTCAATCTCCTCAACCTCTTGAGAAAAGTGGACAGCCTTCCTTCCAGTCAGCAAGCTATGAACAGAGTCCAGCTTACTCTTCATTTCAGCAATCTGGAAGTTGTTTACTTTTCCACCAGACTCTTTCCTCTTCCTGTCAGCATTCTTGGTGCTGTTACTGCTCACCAAATTCTCAATTAATGCTTTGGCCTGCTCATGAGTTCTTGTGTTGAAGTTGCCATTCCTAGCAGCATCCAATGCAGACTGGTACCAAAGATCTAAACCTCTAAAGAAAATGCCCAGCAGCTGAACTTCAGAGAATCCATGATGAGGAAAATCTCGTTGGTACATCTTAAATCTCAGCCAAGCAGTTTTAAGAGGCTCTGTAGGTCCCTGAGTGAATGTCAGAAGATCCTGTCTGAGCTGATCGGAGCGAGCATCATCATAGAAATGCCTCAAGAACTCTTTCTTCACTGCATCCCAAGTGGTTAACTTCCCAGGTGGAAGTTGTTTAATCCAAGCTGCAGCCTCTCCAGCAAGAGAGTATGAGAAAAGCTTAAGGTATAAGAAATCATAATCCACTCCATTGTGCTTCATTTCAGTGATGAAGGCTTCAGAATCCTCTATGTGGTCCATGGGTTTCTCATGTGGGAGACCATGAAAAGGATGCTGCCTCAGAAGTGCATAATAGACAGTCTTGACCTCAAAGTCATTCCTCTCAAAAGGAGGAGGTACAATAGCAGACCTGTTGTTGTAGAACTTGTCAGGTTTATTGTAGTCAGCAAGAGTCCTCTCAGCAACAGGAGGATTAGGTTGCTGTCCATTAGCTTCAGCATTGGCCATCTTCCCCTCACCTTGAGGCTGTTCAGGTTCAGGGATCACGCGTCCCTCAGCATCAATCCTTTGCCCCTGATCATTGTATGGGTTGTTCTGTGGGTCTCTCAGAACTCCCTCAGCATCTGGTCTCAAAATCAAACGATTGTTCATCATTATTGTTCTCTGACCCTTTCTGTTCGTTCTTTCTAGTTTAGCAAGCTCCTCAAGTCTGAGGTTCAAAAGTTCTTCGCTCTGGTTGCTTCGGGTGTGTCGACTTGACATACACTGATCTCAAGTCTGAAACCGTGAGTGGTGTCGGGCGACACTAAGGAGGTGTCGGTCAACACTGAGAGCTTCTGTCGATTCCTGCAGCAACAAAACAAGCCAAACCGAGAAAAATCAGTAACAAAGAAATAAAAACGACTTAGACTAAACTTTAAAACAAAATCTATCGGCGAACTCAGTTGAGTCTCCGGCAACGGCGCCAAAAACTTGATAGGTCAAGAAATATCCCTATTCTACTGCAAGTTGATATATCATGGTTTTTACCGGTTTTATGCCATGATATAAGTCTGTTTTAGTGTCTTTTGGTGTTCTTTTAGAGTCCTTTGCAGGTTTTATTAGGTACAAGCACATTTGGAGCAGAAGTGGAGATTTTGGAGCTGTTTGGTGCATTTTGGAGATTTGGTCCGAGAGACAGAGTTCACTGTCTAGATTTGAGGGTTGCGTCGATCGTTGCACACCTGCATCGATCGATGCATAGCGCGAATGGGCCAGACTCGGCGGTTTAATGAAGAATGCTGATATTGCAGAAAAGCCCAGAAGTTCCAGATATTTACACGGAAGCCCAAAACGTGTTTTAGCTATTTAATTAGGTTTTTAGATCAGTTTTTACATACGCTTACATACGCATTCATAATTGAGAGCAGAGAGTTTTTAGAGCTTTTGGGGCTGATCTGATCCTGTACTACATTTGTTTTGGAGAAGTTTTCGAACCCCTTTACTTGTTTAATCTCTTTTATGATATCTAATTATTCATTGATTATGTCTTCATATTCTATGTCTGAGTAGATTCATAGTTAGGTTTAGGGTTTCTCACATAGGATTTCATGACTTGCTAGACTTGTTTAAATTCAGTTAAGGATTCATAAATTTATCTGTTCTTCGATCTAAATTGCGTTTAAAGCTAGTTCTAACCTGATCAATTAGAATCTAGATCTTAGGTTGCTAAATACGACACGAAAGTGTGGTTTAGAATCTGAACTATTTAGGTTGAGCAATTAAACTTCTCGCAAAGGAATTTGGTTTAGTTTAATTGTGAACATATCGAACTTGGAATTAATGCTGGTTTAATCTGTTAGTAATTGCAAAGGAATTTGAATTGCTGCACTTAGACTTAGAGAATTCTCGCAACGACAGTTGGTTAATTCTATATCCGTGATTTGAGTTCTAGAACTGTGCTTAATTAGATCCTAACTGAATTATTTGTCTGCTTGTCTGATTTCCTGAGAACGCCCTAGACTTAGCGCCCTTAATTAACTGCTTTCACAACCGATAATCTTGCTACTTATTTACTTTCTCGCATTGCTTTTTAGTTACTCCACATTGCTTTCATCTTAGTTTACCCGCTACTGTTCTTAATCTATCGTTGACTGGAGTCTCTGTAGATTTCGATACCCTATATACTACAATCACATAACTGTGCACTTGGAGTAGAATAGGATAAAACTAGACCCCTATCAAGTTTTTGGCGCCGTTGCCGGGGACTCTTAGAGTCTTCGATAGCTTCGAACTTAGGGTTTTTACTAGGATTTTTTTTTTTTTTACTGATTTTTTTTCCCTGTTTTCTTTCTGTCGCAGGTACGACATTCGCCTAGCATCGATCGTTGCACCTTTGTGTCGATCGTCACTAGGCGATTCTGAGATTGAATCGATCGTTGCACTGCTAGCATCGATCGTTGCTTGACGATTACAGACAGTTTATGCAGACGCGTGAAACTAGAAGTAATCAGAACTTGAACCTCGTTAATCTCGGACTTGAAGAACTTGGACGACTAGAGAGGACTAACAGAAGAGAAAGAAGAGCAAGGATGGTACGTGAACGTTTGATCCTGATACAAGATGCTAACGGTATCCTGAGGGACTGAGATAACAATCCGCACAATGCTGCTGGGCAGAGGATTGATGCTGAGGGACGTGTGATCCCTGATGTTGAGGAACCTGAACCACAGCCGCAGGCGCAAGGCCAAGGACATGCCCAAGGTAGACAGATGGTTGTTCATGAGAGGACATTAGTTGACTACAACAGACCGGATGAGTTTCATGCCAACCGGTCAGCTCTTGTACCTCCTGGTTTTGAGAGGAACGATTTTGAGATCAAAACCATCTACTACTCGCTGATGAGACAGAATGCTTTCCATGGTCACCCATCGGAACAGCCTATGGATCACATCGATCAGTTTGAGGATATAATCACTGGCATGAAGTATGATGGAGTTTGCCAGGATTATCTGTTTCTCAAGCTTTTTCCGCACAGTCTCGCTGGAGACTGCCCACACCATGGATTCACTGAGGTCACATTGCTAGGTATCTTTTTCAGAGGCATAGATCTTCCATATCAGACTGCGCTGGATAACTCCAGCAATGAAAATTTTAACACCAAGACTCCTGCACAAGCTAAGCAGTTGATTGAGAACTTAGTAAGCAGCAACAGTTGCAAGACTACTGATGAGAGGAGGAAGAAATTTGGTGGAAAGGTAGAGAATTTGGAGATTGCTGATATTAGATCTAAGCTGGACACAGTTTGTAATCTCCTAGCTGGTAAGAAAGCTGTCCACTTTGCCCAAGATGTTGAGGTAATTCAGACTGAGGAGGACAATCAGGAAGAAGATGTGAATTACATAGGAGGATCTGGATTCCAAGGTAATAGATTTGGTAATCAGGAGGGAAACAGGTTCCTAAATGGAGGACAGAGGAGTGCCTTCACAGGCAATCAGAACTCCTCTGGCTTTAAACAGACTAGTGGTTTTCAGAAACCTTTTGGACAAGGTACTCAGAGAACCTATGGATCATCTTCTTACCAAGCACCTCCTGTAGCCACTGCTCATGAGAGTAAGATGGAGGCAATGATGGAACAGCTGCTGGAAAGTCAGACCAAGATTGCTGTGGACTGCAATAAGAAGTTGGATGCTGTCTATGAGGATCTCAATGGGAAGTTTGAGTCTCTGAACACTCATGTGAAGCAATTGGATACTCATGTGAGTCAGATTTTGAAAGGAATTTCTAGCAGATCCTAATCCAATTAGACAATCCTGGTCTGAATTCCAAGACTAGGATCTAGGGTTCATGTAATTGAATCATTGGGATCTCAGAATTACCTGGTGATTAGCAGCGGAAGATTTGCAGATAATCGAGATCTAAAGCGCCTCAAATGCTGCGCCTCTACTGGTATCCACACGCACACAAACTGAACAGCAGGGATGCTAGTGCCTATAGAGATCCAATCTCTTCAGAGGTTTCTATTCAAGTTCTGGTGGCTGTGAATTAGGTTCGAAATCAGTTTAGGTCGACCATATATCTTATATATGTCGACTTAAAACATAACGGAATTAACCAGCGATTAAACCGAATTAATCTGATTAATCCGCGAGTGCATCGATCGATGCACTCTCTGCAACGATCGATGCTGTCCCAGAACATTGATATCGAATGCATATCACATATGCATTCACTGGATCATTACATTAATGATCAACCTCTTCTTTAACGCCCAGTTTGCTTAGGTGTGTGACCCTGTAGGATCATATAACACTAGCAATGAGTTCTAAACTCATTGATCATAAGTGGCTTCTAGCAAAGCATTATGACTACCTAGTATTATATGATTGTCTCATCTCGACAATACAACTATCACTTAGAGTAAGTACAATAGATTTCAGGACATTCCCAACAATCTCCCACTTGTACTAGAATCATCTATTCCTTCAATCCCTTCGTCACTATATCTCGATCTAGCATAAGGCAAGAACCGTGTCATCCTTATTGAGCCAAGATCATGTTCATCGAACTCCGATTTATACTAACAAGACAAACGACTGACAATCACCTCGTTTGAGTGTGGCCACACATTTCTCAGTATCAAATCTTCGATGGGCCTTGAGATATTTATCTCCTGTTATATAGGAGGGACAAATCCCATCTTGTTCCATCCCTGTCTCTTCACACGCTTCATGATACGCCCAATCAATGCCTTTATAGTCACCAGTTACGGCTGACGTTTGACAAGGTTAAAGCGGACCAATTCACATGTAAGAAAACATGATGAACTCAGGTCTAAGGACTATACTCTATAGTCGTAATGAAAACTCTCATGACACTTATATAACTATCCCGTAGAGTTCTCATCAGTGGGTCATGTCCGATCCTGTGTTCTCCAACACATATCTATGTGATTGACTTTAATACTCTTATTAATGACTCCATGAAACTTAGTCATCAGTCACCTCACATGCTAGTCTCACGCGGTTGTTAATGTCCCACTTTAACAACCTCGACCAGGGACCAACATAATTTATGTCATTTATTATCTATAGGGTTTCATGATCAAGTCACATACTTGATGACCTATAAAATGTCATAAATTACTTTGGGACTATTATTTAATAACCATTATTAAATAATACAGATGTCAGATTTCAATAACATAATCAAATTATGTTTATACGAACATCATATCATAACTAAAATTAGTAACAATGACTCCCACTAAAATTAAGATCACATCTTAAGACATCTAATGCCTTTAGCAGTAGCCTGACCCTCATTCGCCCTTGCTCAGCGTGTGTCGAAAGACACTGCGTCTTGCTAAGAGTAATACCAAGAGTCATTTGCACGAAGCCCTTCTTGGAATCCTGCATATTGGACATGTGCAAGGCCTTATCACTATAAGTATCTTGACACAATCCAATTAGCTTATCCAATCTATCTCTATAGATTATTATTCCACGAATGTATACGGTTTCTCCCATAATTGTATTGAAAAATAACTTTCGAATCAAGTCTTAACAGACTGAAACAATGGAACTTCATTTCCGAGAAGTGGTATGTTATCAACATACAATACCAGAAATGCAACTGCGCTCCCACTAGTCATCTTGTAAACATTCAGTTCCTCTTCATTTCTGATAAAATCAAACCTTTTGATTACTTTATCAAAACGAAGATTCCAACTCCGAGATGCTTGCTTCAATCCATAAATGGATCGATGAAGCTTGCATATCTTCCTAGCTTCATTAGGATCAATGAAAAACTTCAGATTATGTCATGTACACATTCCTTTCCAGAATTCCGTTAAGGAAAACTGTTTTCACATCCATCTGCCAGATCTCATAACCATTATGAGTGGCGGTTGCTAGGAGAATCCGAATGGACATAAGCATGGTGTCTGGGAATAGGTTTCTTCATAGTCAATACCATGAATTTACTTGAAACCTTTTGCCACCAACCTAGCTTTGTATATCTGAATATAACCATTTTCGGATTCAGCGGCTTTCAGCCATTTTCGGAGTCAAGGCCCATCATTGCTTCTTCAAAATTCGCAGGCCCGTCACTTTCAATGATCAGTAGATCACGGCAATTGGTTACGAGAAGTCCATATTTCTCGGGTTCGTGACGGATCCTTTCGGATCTGCGAGCTTCAGTTTTCTGTAAAAGTCGCGCACACATATCTCATATGTATACTTTTACCACGACCTAATTAACCAAGATTTAAACCGTAGTTAATTAAGTCATAAACCAAAATCAATATTTGGTTCGCGATCTGTGTCGATCGATGCAACTTTTGTGTCGATCGACACTTCTTCAGAAACTCGCCATGTAAATGTATATCGAATATACATTCACCAGATCCTTTATAAACTCTAGGCACCACAGGTGCAGGTTCTACAACTCTTTGTAGATCCAACTGCTGCTCTTCCTCATCAGGTTGAGCAGTCTCCCGTGATTTTTCGAATTTCTTCGAGTTGTACTTTTACTCCCACTGTTCTTCTTGGAAAGAAATTCTTTCTCAAGAAAACATAGTTCCGAGCAACAAACAATTTGTTCTCGAACTGGTTGTAAAAGTAACATGCCTTGGTTTTGTTAGGACAACCAATGAAGTAGCACTTATCAGATTTGGGTGTGAGCTTATCAGAGATAAAACGTTTTATATAAGTCTCGCAACTCCAAATCTCCATGATGGATAAATCAGAAACATTTATATTCCACATCTCATGTGGTATCTCTGTAACTGATTTTGATAGAACTCTATTTAATGTAAACTCAGACGTTCCTAGAGCGTATTCTTTGAAGGATAATGGAAGATCTAAGTGACTCATCATTGATCGAACCATATCTAATAAAGTCCGATACAGGAGGAGTGAATTGTGAAACACTTTCACAATCTCTCAGATGATCACTAAATTCTTGACCTAAGTATTCACCTCCATGATCTCATCGTGGAGGTTTAATACCTTTGCCAAATTGATTATGTACTTCATTTTGGAACTCTTTGAACTTTTCAAAGATTCCGATTTATGTCTTATTAATAAGACACAACCGTACCTACTGAAATTATCAGTAAAGGCAATGAAGTACTGAAAATTTTCCTCTAGCACTAGTGTTCATCGGCCCATATACATCTGTATGTATAAAGCCCAATAAGCCTCTGGCCCCTTTCATTTTATTCGTTCGCGACTTGTGTCGACCGACACACCGTTTGTATCGATCGACACTACCTTTTTGTTGAAAGGAGCCTTCGTCATTTTACCCAATAAACAAGATTCACTTTACTCATTATGATTCATAATCAGATGAGCCCAAAAGCCCATCACTATGGAGCTTCTGAATTTGTTTCTCATTTATGTGGCCCAAAACGACAATGCCAGAGTGAAGTTTGATTCGTATCATTTGACTTGAATCTCTTGGTATTAATGTTACAGTTAGGCACATTCTGGTTTAGAACATAAAGTCCATTCTCTAATGGATTGCTACTATAAAATATATCACTGTAATCAAATGAAAAACACTTATTCTTAATTTGAAAACTGATATCCTTCCATATCCATACAAGGAATAGAAATAATCTTTCTGCTCATAGCAGTTACATAGTAGCAGTTTTAAGTTCAAAACATGCCATAAAAGGAAAAACAAATGAAATACTCCTACGGTTAATGCAGCAACTCTTGCTCCATTCCCACACATAGGTCCACTTGTCCTTTCTCCATAGTCCTACTTTTGTTCAGGCCCTGCACATTTTCACAAAATATGAGTACCACAGCTGGTATCTAATACCCAATAAGTAGGATTATAAGAAGTAACATTTACTTCTATAACATAATACCTGAAGAAGAAGTCTCGTACGTCTTCTTCAGCGTCTCATAATCTTCCAAGAATTTATTGCAGTTTCTTTTCAAATGCCCATAACCATTACAATAACGGCACTTAACATCTTCAGAAGGACTGGTTTTAACCTTAGGAACATGGCCAGACTCGCTTGGATTAACAATCGAGC
The DNA here is from genome assembly GCA_030180135.1 of Orychophragmus violaceus. NCBI lineage: Eukaryota > Viridiplantae > Streptophyta > Magnoliopsida > Brassicales > Brassicaceae > Orychophragmus > Orychophragmus violaceus. The sequence continues at coordinate 100,612,437 of CM058237.1, read as the reverse complement.
TCGTCTTGCCATCACCTTTGTTCTTACCAAGTTTCTTAAACTTATTACCCTTTTGTACCATAAGGACATTTGGGGTGTCCTTCTTGATGTTAGGTTCAGCAGTCTTAAGCATCCCATGCAATTCAGTCAACGTCTTCGTCAAGTTGTTCATGTTATAATTCATAACAAATTGATCATAGCTTGACGGCAGTGACTGTAGAATGATGTCAGTAGCCAACTCTTGGCTAATGGGACAATCCAGTTTCCCCAGGTTATCAATATAACCCATCATCTTAATGACATGAGGACTAACTGGTTCGCCCTTTGGTAGCTTGCACTCAATCAGAGATCTAACCGTCTGGTATCTCTGAGTTCGTGCCTGCTCCTGAAACATACTTTTCAGGCCAGTGATCATCTCTTTTGGCGACTCCACGTACTCATATTGCTTCTGCAATTCCGAGTTCATGGTAGCCAACATGAGACAATTCACATCCACCGCATCATTAGAATGCTTATCCCAAGCATCCTTATCTGACTGCCAGGCATTGGCTCGGTACCTCTTGGGAGAACTTTCTCAAGGACATAGTCCTTCTTCTCCTGTTTGAGAACAATTCTCAAGTTCCGATACCATTCAAGAAAGTTTGATCCATTTAACTTGTCCTTCTCAAGGACGGATCGCAGGGAGAAATTGTTACGATGGTTTGTGCTAGACATAGCTGAAAAATAAGGGAGGTTTTAGTTATGATGTTCAAGAAATGAGAAGTCTTAACTATTAAGAAAACTCGCATTATATTCAAACAATGTTTCCCCAGATGAATATAATGATCCAAGACCCATACTTCACTAAACTTGAGTGAGCCACTGGCTATCATCCAAATTTAGCTATCTAGGTAAGCAACAACTTTGCTAGTTATATCCAATATAACTCTTGGTTGTGGATTGACATCTCATGTCAAATCCACCTGATGTCTCTGAGCCCAAAACGATTTTGATGGCCCAGTCAAGTAAACCAATCTCTTTAGTCATGTAATTGTCGATGTCTTGCACTACAAATCCATCAACACGATTACCTCTGTCTTACTCATGTAATTGTGAACATCTTGCACTGCAAGTCTATAACACAATTAAATGGGTCTTGACAGTTGACAAGATTGGAAAGACATCAAGTATCACTTGATATTTGATTGAGGAACAGAACCATTTAAAACGTTCAGTTTTATTATGTTTTAATTCTTCTAATTAATTGATTTATCTTGCTTTGGTTCTGTGATTTCAGGTTCAATAACCTAATCATCAAATCTGATGTCGACCGACACTACTATAGTGTCGATCGATGCAAGATAACCAAAAGCAATCCGCGATAACCGATCAATCCAATTGACCCGGTTTTGAATACCGGTCAGCGTCGATCGATGCTACATTAGCATCGGTCGATGCTAACCTAATCAAACCAATCGCAATTAAACCATTCACAGTGTTCGACCATCATTAACCAAGCTCGATAACCGGTCCAATCCAATTGAACCGATTCATCAATCTCGCGAGGTTTGTGTCGATCGATGCAACGCTTGTGTCGATCGACACTAGGCGAAAACTAAGGTTTATTCGGGTTTTCGCCCTGCATCGATCGATGCCGGATTGGCATCGATCGACACCATGCGAAAACCCTAAATTTTATTCGGGTTTTCGCCCTGTGTCGATCGATGTCGGATTGGCAACAATCGACACTGTGCGAAAAACCCTAAGACGTTTTTCGAACAAACCCTAAACTAGGTTTTTCATGAAAACGAATTTTAGCAAGTTTGTATCAACCATACACAGATTCAGATTCAACTAATCTAATCAACATGCTACAGATTCAATGGAAACCTGGCTCTGATACCACTGAAAGGAATTTCTAGCAGATCCTAATCCAATTAGGCAATCCTGGTCTGAATTCCAAGCCTAGTATCTAGGGTTCATGTAATTGAATCATTGGGATCTCAGAATTACCTGGTGATTAGCAGCGGAAGATTTGCAGATAATCGAGATCTAAAGCGCCTCAAATGCTGCGCCTCTACTGGTATCCACACGCACACAAACTGAACAGCAGGGATGCTAGTGCCTATAGAGATCCAATCTCTTCAGAGGTTTCTATTCAAGTTCTGGTGGCTGTGAATTAGGTTCGAAATCAGTTTAGGTCGACCATATATCTTATATATGTCGACTTTAACCATAACGGAATTAACCAGCGATTAAACCGAATTAATCTGATTAATCCGCGAGTGCATCGATCGATGCACTCTCTGCAACGATCGATGCTGTCCCAGAACATTGATATCGAATGCATATCACATATGCATTCACTGGATCATTACATTAATGATCAACCTCGTCTTTAACGCCCAGTTTGCTTAGGTGTGTGACCCTGTAGGATCATATAACACTAGCAATGAGTTCTAAACTCATTGATCATAAGTGGCTTCTAGCAAAGCATTATGACTACCTAGTATTATATGATTGTCTCATCTCGACAATACAACTATCACTTAGAGTAAGTACAATAGATTTCAGGACATTCCCAACAGATTTCTAGTACTGTGAAGGGAAAAGGAGTAGCAGAAACTCATATCAAGGCCTGGTCAGTATACATTGATGATGGATCAACACAAAGTGGAAATTTTGAGTTGAAAACAGCTGAGTTGGTAGAAGAGGCCGAAAATTCGGATTTTGAGGAAAATCTCTCGGGTGGAAACTGTGAAAACAGTGTTGCATCGATCGATGCACCCCTAGCGTCAGTCGTTGCAGGTCGTGAACAGACAGACTCGCAGGATTCTGATGGCATTGATGCAGATTTAGAGCTTGATAGTTTATTCCCTGGAGTCTCTGAGATTACTCAGAAAGAGATTTATGCACAATCCATTAGACTATATCCTTCAGTGTCTGAAGTAATTAAGCAAGAGATTGAAGAGCTTAAGCAGCTAGAGGAGATTGGTGAAGAGTTGGAAGAAATTCCATCATCTGATGATCCACCTTATCACCCTTGTGTGCAGAGGTACTTGAGAAAGATGTTGCCTATGGATGAAGAGCTGAAAGACTGGGTTGTAGTTGTTCCTCAGCATATAAGTGATGTGCTATTAACCAAGGTTCCAAAGAAGCTGCCTGACCCTGGTGTCTTTGTGCTGAACTGTTCTATCTTTGAAGATAGTTTTAGGCGTTCTCTGTGTGATCTTGGAGCTGCAGGAAGTCTTATGCCATATTCTGTGGCAGAGAAGCTGGGTATGCTGGATTTTTCGCCTACTAGGACCTCTCTTGTCCTAGCCGATCAGTCTATAAGAGTTCCAGAAGGACTCCTTGAGGACATCCTGGTCAGAGTTGGAAACTACTTAGTTCCAACAGACTTCTTAGTGCTGAAGTATGACAGTGATCCTGATGACACGTTGATACTTGGGAGACCATTCTTAGCTACGGCAGGAGCAATAATAGATGTTAGACACAGTCTGATTGATCTCCACCTGGGAGATGAGCCGCTGTATTATGAGATGGATAAGCTGCGCAAGCCACTGATAGATGGGCAGACCTTCACCATTTTGGATGGAGATGATAAGCAGCCAAGTGATACTGTGATTTTGGATCCTGGGGAGCAGTTTACTCCTTCTTTTCTTGGACGCATTCATTCTGATACGGCTTACCTCCGCCTTGGATGAGGAGACTTTCACAGAGACAATCAAAGCTCTGTCAAGATCTCTTGGTGCCTAAAAATCTTGTTCATCCGGTCAAGATAATGGCCTTAAACAAGCGCTGAGTGGGAGGCAACCCACTGTTTTCGTTTTTGCATATTAAATTTGGTTTTTTTTTGTAGGATTTTACGTTTTGTTTCTGGTTTTGGTGAGTTTTTGTCTGCAGGTCTCGGAGTATTCGCAGTGCATCGATCGACACCACATTGTGTCGATCGTCACAACACGAAAGAAATCGCATTGCAGCGATCGTTGCGGTCCTGAGCAACGATCGACCATACACGAAAATCGCCCAGCAACGGTCGATGCACCTAGTGCAACGATCGATGCAGGTGCTACAGAGGTAAAAATCCGACAGAACTTAACCAATCCATTGACATATTTTTCTTTCTTTTTACCAATCCTTTGCTTGACACTACTGGGGACAGTGTGTCTTAAGTGTGGGGGAGGTGATACTGACTTCTATCTTTCTGTTTTCTTAGAGTCAGTATGTTTTTCAAAACAGTTTAAGTAGGAAACATTGATTTTTTTGAGAAGATTAATAGCACTTGCAGGAATTTGAGTAACCACTAGGACTAGTTTGCAGATGATCTCTGACTATTAGAAAACCCAGACACGGATCACCCTACTGAGGACACCCACATCACTTCAGGTATCAGAGGATCCTTTTACTGACTTCACTTTAATACTGACCTAATTTTCTCACCTAAGGGCTTGGTATACTTTGTGTCGGACTCCCTAGTTAGTTCTGACACAGCCTGTAAACCTGTCCTATTTGGTTCCCTTCTCCCCTTCCATAAGAAAAAAAGATAATAAACTGAGGATGAGTTAGTAACTCCGAAGTGGTCTCTGGGAGTGGTAGCTACAACTATCATATCATGTGCATCCATGGAATGTGTCCAAAGTACACCCCTTAACGGGAAGAGCATTGATAAAAAAAAAAAATGATACCCAATGGGGAAAAATCAGAATGCTAAGGAAGGGAAAAGAGAAGAAAGGGACCAAAGAAAGATAGTATGGTGGTCTAGAGCTGACAAGGTAAGAGTCCATGTGCCTTTGATCGATACTCCTTAGGTGAGACCGCACTTAAATATTTGCAGAAGTCAGTAGGGTGAATTTGAATGCGTGAATGTGATTGTGGAGTTTACTTAGGACAGTTGCTAAGTGTGGGGGAAGTATATGTTGGTCTTGATGTCTGCAGGTGAAATCTTTCATGTGGATTACTAAGGGGAATCTGAGTGTTGTTGCTTCTAGGACAAAAAGAGTTTCTGAAAGTTTTCAAACCTCTTCACCACGTTTTAGTTCTCTGTTTTGCTTGAGGGCAAGCAAAGGCTAAGTGTGGGGGAGTTGATATATCATGGTTTTTACCGGTTTTATGCCATGGTATAAGTCTGTTTTAGTGTTTTTTGGTGTTCCTTTAGAGTCCTTTGCAGGTTTTATTAGGTACAAGCACATTTGGAGCAGAAGTGGAGATTTTGGAGCTGTTTGGTGCATTTTGGAGATTTGGTCCGAGAGACAGAGTTCACTGTCCAGATTTGAGGGCTGCGTCGATCGTTGCACACCTGCATCGATCGATGCATAGCGCGAATGGGCCAGACTCGGCGGTTTAATGAAGAATGCTGATATTGCAAAAAAGCCCAGAAGTTCCAGATATTTACACGGAAGCCCAAAACATGTTTTAGCTATTTAATTAGGTTTTTAGATCAGTTTTTACATACGCTTACATACGCATTCATAATTGAGAGCAGAGAGTTTTTAGAGCTTTTGGGGCTGATCTGATCATGTACTACATTTGTTTTGGAGAATTTTTCGAACCCCTTTACTTGTTTAATCTCTTTTATGATATCTAATTATTCATTGATTATGTCTTCATATTCTATGTCTGAGTAGATTCATAGTTAGGTTTAGGGTTTCTCACATAAGATTTCATGACTTGCTAGACTTGTTTAAATTCAGTTAAGGATTCATAACTTTATCTGTTCTTCGATCTAAATTGCGTTTAAAGCTAGTTCTAACCTGATCAATTAGAATCTAGATCTTAGGTTGCTAAATGTGACACGAAAGTGTGGTTTAGAATCTGAACTATTTAGGTTGAGCAATTAAACTTCTCGCAAAGGAATTTGGTTTAGTTTAATTGTGAACATATCGAACTTGGAATTAATGCTGGTTTAATCTGTTAGTAATTGCAAAGGAATTTGGATTGCTGCACTTAGACTTAGAGAATTCTCGCAACGACAGTTGGTTAATTCTATATCCGTGATTTGAGTTCTAGAACTGTGCTTAATTAGATCCTGACTGAATTATTTGTCTGCTTGTCTGATTTCCTGAGAACGCCCTAGACTTAGCGCCCTTAATTAACTGCTTTCACAACCGATAATCTTGCTACTTATTTACTTTCTCGCATTGCTGTTTAGTTACTCCACATTGCTTTCATCTTAGTTTACCCGCTACTGTTCTTAATCTATCGTTGACCGGAGTCTCTGTGGATTTCGATACCCTATATACTACAATCACATAACTGTGCACTTGCAGTAGAATAGGATAAAACTAGACCCCTATCACAAGTGCACAGTGATGCGAATGTAGTACTTAGGGTATCGAATCCACAAGGACTCACGACTCACACGATAGATTGTATGTTCTCAAGTTAAGCTAAATCAATCAGAAGAAAATAGTAAACAAAAGCAAGTAAACAAGGAAGTGTTTTCAATAGAAGAAAGGCGTCAGACTTAGGAAGTTCTCGGGAATTATGCAATGTCAGATACTTAACTAACCGGATTCAGATTAAACACATGTTCAAGAACTAGAAACACAATGCTAAACAATCCAACTCTCGCTGAGATTGTTTCTATATCTAGCAACCTAGCGATCCAAATCTCTTTGCGACCCTAGAGTTCTAAACAAGCATTAAGAACATATTCTATCGGTTCACAATTCTCCTAAACCAAATCTCTTTGTATCTAGTCAAATTGCTCACACTAAGTTTATTCAGATTATAACTCACACTCCCGTGCTAAGTTAATTATCTCAGATCTAAACCCTAGGTGATCAGTCCAGATTTCAGTATTAAACGCAACTTAGGTGATGAACGAACAGATTGTGAATCCTAATAAATCAGTTATCTAAACATGCATAAAACCCTTATGAGAATTCCTAAATCTAACTAGGTTACTACTCAGACATATTATCAGATAAATAACACACCATGAATAGAGAACCGAAAGACTGAATAGATAAGATAAAGGGGTTCGAAATCCTTCTCTCAAAAGTTACAAGTAGCAAGAATCAGCCCCTTAGGAAAATCTCTCAATCTCCAAAAGCAAGAACAAAGTAAGAACAAGATAAACTGAATAATGAGTCTGAAAACCTAATTAAACTCCTAAACTCGTTTTGGGGCTATATTAGAATTAGGGGAAACTTCGGGGTCTATATGCAATTCTTCAAAACTTGTCTCAACTCGGCGTATAGCTTCTCTCTCGCTTAGTGTCGACCGACACTAAGGTCAGTGTCGGTCGACATCCAGTCGTGGCCGAGACACCAACTTCAGCTCGTTGCACAAATCTCCAGAAACGTCCTATAATTCCACTCTTTGCTCCAAACGCAAGCCTATCTGTAGAAGATTCGAAAGACTCGAAAAACCAGGTTAAAGACTCAATATACACAACTATATCATGGTTGAAACCTAGAAAAACCATGATATATCAGCGAACAAACAAAATTCAATGCTATCAACCTAGCAATCAAATAAAATGCAATGCTATCTCAACAATTGATCTAACCATCGAGCGATGCAACAATATCAAACATAACACTCTAACAACCTAACGATAAATCAGATGCAGTGCTTTACAATCAATGGCTAGCAACCTAGCGAGAAAATAAATGCAATGATTTTTTAACAAATCAATCTAACCAACAAGCAATGCAAAGATACCAATCAAAACACTCTAGCAACCAAATGATCAACCAAATGCAACGATTCAAATTAAAGACTAACAACCTAGTGAGCAATCAATGCATTAATCACATCAACATTCTAACCCTAACAAGGCAATCAATCACACACAAACAATCAAGCAAGCAAATCGACGATTGCAGTTGTCTCTCAGGATTCTGATGGAAACCGTCTATTCGAACCATTATTTGTTTTCACATCGTAACTATATTGCATTCACAAACCATCACATGCATGCAATATAATTACTTTGTTACTCAAACGGTAAACCGAAATTACCCCACATATACTACGTATTTATACACCACATAGAATTTTAAATACATAGGTATGTCGGAGTCTACCTACTACCGGTTACCCATTTGTCCCAAAAAGAAATACTGCTACCCAACTGAATCGTCATAGTCGATTACAAGCCGATATACACACATCAAAAAGTGAGTTAGAGCCCTTACTTACCTGGGCCTAATCTACTTCCTAATATCTCCAACATGAGCGGTATGCACCGCACTGAGTACAATATGGCTCATATGGATCGCGACTGGCAGGTGCGCAAGGAGGATGGAATGAGTGCGGTGGTGGTGGCGGAGCGACGCGGTCTAGATAGAAGGGTCCAGCAGGGCATGAAGGAGCGTAGTGTCCTACTCGACCGTAATTGAGGTAAGGCGGAAGCTGTGCCGGTGGTGGCGACAGCTGATACTCCCAATCAAACAATTGGCACCAGGTGAAATGGAAACCTGTAGCACCGCAGGCAAGACACGAAGGGTCCGATTCAGGAGATCCGTATCGGACTGGTGGAATAGTCGGTGGTGGTAGCTTGCATATCTCGAGAATATACTGGACAGCCATGTCATCAGGTATGAATATCGGCGGTGCAGATGCTGCTGACGGTGGTACTACGGACGTAGTTGTATCATATGGTGGCCCTGGAATGAGTGGAGCGGACACTGACTTGGCTCTGGTAATGATGTGCTCCGGAATAGGCTGCGAAATACGGGAACACTCCGCATGCTGGAAATATGGGCCTGGACTAGCTGGAGTAGATCCAATGGACCTATGGTCCTCTATGTTGATATCGCTCATCCTGTCGTCGCAACCACACACACACACACACACACACACCAATCCTCCTAGGACAACTCTATTGTAAGACTACATCAAAACACAAAGGGTTAGCACAATCCTAGCTTACCCAATCCCCCGGTTTGACGAACGCGACTCGAATTCCTAATGGTTGCATTGATGACACATTTGACTCGATAAAACATTGAAAACTTTGAAAATTGAAATTTTTGAACCCATTATGAACCATGCTCTGATACCACCTTTTGTAACGCTCCCTTCCCGTTTACCGCTAACCGACGAGCTGACCGGCCATCAATCAAACAAGAACATGACCGATCGAATACGAGCAGGCCATACGAGAAGAGTTTGTCACAATACGAAGCCAGAGACAGTCCGGTTTGAGACAAAGTCTCGAACCAAACCACCCTTGACTTCGTTTACCTTGTTTCCACGATACAAGGCTTTTCAAACCGTACCGCTTCCACGAGTTGTGTTTGGTTCGGACTAAACCGTATATCAGGGAATTATTCCGTTTTTAGTATTTTAAATCATAATTCTTATTGATAACAAATAACGATTTTCTACAAATCATTTAGCAGGATCCCAACAAAATCCGAAACCGAAAATAAAGTCAAAATGCACTCGAAACAATCCAATCACTACAAGAAAACTGCGAATTAGCTAGGATTTTTTGTAGCTATTTTTTCCATCAACGGATAGCTACGGATTAGCTACGACTACAATCCATAGCTATTTCGTGGCTATTCGTAGCGAATTAAATTTGTAGCTGTTCGTAGCAAAATAGCTATGGATAGCTACACCACTTTCATAGAATCATATAGCCACGAATATCTACGACAAAAACACAGAAATATAGCTATAACATATTTTCGTGTCTATTCGTAGCTATATCTAATGAATATTTAATATATATAGTATAGCTACGAACAAAATCGTAGCTATTCGTGGCTTTGTCAGATAGTTACGGATAGCTACGAATTTATCCGTAGCTATTCAGATCCTAAACCCTAAACAAACCCTAAAAATCTAAAGTATAAACAAAACTCTAACCAATAAAACTATAATTAGTATATCATATCTAAAACTAAGTTTTAACACTTATAAATTCAAATATTTTCCAAATTTATGATTTTAAAACATTAAATCAAAACTCTAAACACAACACTTAAAACCTATACCCTAAAGCATAATCATACATTAAACATTACTCTTAATTAAAAATTATAAAATTAAAATATAAAACTAATTATATATACAAAAAATTAATATTTAAACCATATAGTATAAACAAAACTAATACATAAAACTCTAAATCCTAAACAAACTCTAAAACTCTAAATAATAAACAAAACTCTAATAAATAAAATTCTAATTACTACAACATATCCAAAACTAATATTCAACACTTATTAAAAAAATATTTTCAAAATCTATTATTTTCAAACATTAACTCATAACCCTAAACACCAACCTTTTAATATCATAATCATACTCTAAACCTTACTCTTAGTAATAAATTATAAAATTTAAAGATAAAATTAATTATGTATATACAAAATTAATATTTAAACTATTTAAATATATACTTTACATAAAATTAGTTAAAACTATTTTTAAAACAATAAATCAAAAGTCTAATGTTTTTTAAATTTATTAATCTTTTAATACTAATAATAAATTTTAAAAATTTTAAAAAACAATTTAATTATTATATATACTACTCATAAATACAATTTAACACTTTTAAAATAAAACATAATGTAAATAAAATCCAATTTAATCATTTTTAATTAATATATATACTCATTACTTAAAATATTTGATTGGCTAATAGATACTCCACACGGATCATTAATGACAACCGTTGATTCGGTTCAAAATATCAACGGTTCAGATTTCTTTTATTAATAACACGCGGATATGCTTTTCAACCGTCAGATCTAATTCCTTTCTAATCTTGACCTTTGATCTATTATTGACAAAACAAAAAAAAACTCATAAACCTAATTTTCTATCTTCTTCCTCCTAACTCACGGCTGCCTCCCTCCTCCAAGCTTCATCTTCATTTTTTTCATCAAATCAAGGATTTCAGAGAGTGAGATGAAGACGAAGACAAAGTGAGAGAGTGAGTTGAAGACGAATCGACGGAGCTTCACGTCTAAAAGAATCGCCGCCAGAAGAAGAATCGATTCTGATATCCGTCCTCCTCTTGTTGCCGGAGTCTCCGAAGAAGAAGCAAACGATGGGGAAAATCGTTGGGTTGGGGAGAATTAGCTACGGATACGTTCGTAGCTATTCCGCAGAGACATTGTTACAGATAGCTACGAATTATCAATAGCTACGAGCGTTTAGACGGGGATTAGAGTCGTAGATATCCGTAGCAAAATCAAAAATAGATACAGAAATTGGGCCATAGCTACAAAAAATCCGTAGCTATGGCCCAGTTTCCTTGTAGTGAATGCTTAACGATAACTTAACACTGCGGCACATGCTCTCGATTAGACTCGATCTATCTATCGCGGTTGTAACACAACTCCACACCATCTGGTCCCACTATGCGAACTCGATAACTTCCATGGGAACACTTAGCTACCCCCATGGTAACTAAAACCTCCCACGACTCCTAGACGTAAACAAAAAGTCCTACGACCTAGGACACCGTTCTCTGTCCATCAATAAGCTGATTCGGGCTACCCCTAGATAACCTAAGGTTCCATGCAGTCCGGCCCTAGGACGCGACCCTGTATTCTTTAGACTACACACCTACATACGTCACTCCATAGGTTAACACCTGCCAGAACCTCTACCGAAGGTACGTGAATTTACCAGGAACTCAACTCCCAAGGATCCAATCAGGCAGGAAGCACCGGAACGCCCGCACTAGACTTGCAGGATCTAACGCACCCTATAGAGTCCTAACCACCGTAATGTAAACAAGAAGATTCACATGGACTCTATCACGCAAGACTGACAAGTTCAAATATAGACACTATCTCAATCCCCAATCTATCCCGCAAGTCCTATCACCAACCTCCACATCACCCGAACTTATCCGGTTTCATACCGGATTAGGCATATATCCAAACTTACCCAGTCCCGTACCGAGGTAAGTATCAACAACATGGTCTACCCGGCCCAACACCGGAATAGACTAAACAATCACACAAACAACGTTCTACCCGGCACAACACCGGAGTAGATAAACAACACACATCAATAATCACAACACCACTCAAACAGTTATTTAGGTTCATTAGTCTTTTAATATTTTCTTAACCTTAACTAATTCAACCCACTACATTGGGATTAGTAAAATTACTAATCATGTATACGGCTTAATTCAGATTCTAATTATGAATTCTTATTCCTTTAAATTCTTATTCTTAATTTCCTCGATCCGTCAGTTTGAGATTAGTAAACTTACTAATATCCTGACTTCACATTATTATTTAATTAAATTCATTAACCCGATAACTCATACTATTAACTAATTAACCCACCCCATTATTATATTCTAAGTGTGTTATGTGTTTTAAATTCGTATTTTAATTCACTCTTAATTCCTCATATATAGATTCATTTAATACGTTCTTAAATACTTATATATGCATATACGTCCTAACATACCGTTCTATATGAATGCATCAATCAAACAGTCAACAATCAACGGTGCAATCAATCAATTGTCGATATAAGCTAACCAGCATGCATCTCTTTAACCTAACCATTTAATTAGTCAAATAGATTATCAATCAACCTAAACGCTCTAACCAATTCAATTAATCGGGTATGCAACCTAAACTACGGTTTATAAATCTCGGGTCTATATGTCCTAGTCTAAATGCATCACACAATTTAGCTGACTCATAGGGCGTATATAAGCGACGGATGGATGATCTGACTGAGAAACGACCCCTGAGACTGAGCTAAACTTTTCCCGAACAGACAAACTGAAACCCGTCCTTAACCCGAGCTTAAGTGATCTTGACCCAAACATTGACCCACTAAACCGAGCTTTAACCTATCAAACCAACCGTTGACTTCTGTTGACTTGACCTTTGACCGTTGACTTGTGGCTTTGACCCAACCCATGAACGTTGAACTGTACACACTGACCGCGACTAAAGACCGGCGAAGAGGAAGGCTGACCACGAGGAAGAGGCTTGACCAGCATTGACCACATATTGACCGGAGTTGACCAGTTGACCCGACTGAGTTGACCACTAACCAAGACTGACCCGTGATTAACCGGATGGTAAAGACCTCCGGCGTTGACTGATTCCGCCAGCGTTGACTCCGGCATCCTTCCGGCGTTGACTGGTCTAACAACGTTGACTCCGGCATCCTTCCGGCGTTGACTGGTCTAACAACGTTGACTCCGGCGGTTATTCCACGGTCAATAGTCATGTGAAAACTCCGAAAAACCTCCGGAGAGCCTCCAGCGACTGAAAAGGAAACCAGCGAGAGGACGTCGAGGCTAAGGGCGACTCCGGCGAATCTCTGGTCTATTTTTGGCGAGATTCCAGTGAGATTCCGACATAGTGATATATCATGGTTTTTACCTGTTTTAGGCCATGATATAAGTATGTTTTAGAGTCTTTTGTCGTGTCTTTAGAGTTATTACAGGTTTTTACTAGGTACAAGTACGTTTGGGAGATTATTAGAGATAATGGAGCATTTTGGGCATTATTTGGAGCTGAAGCCGAGAGATCTGATTTCACCAAGTCTGGACGACCTATGTATCGATCGATGCATCATTTGCATCGATCGACACACCTCTGCGACAGCTCATTAATGAAAACTTTGGAGAAATTGCAGTTTTGCCCCAAGAAGTTCCAGTATTTGCAAAAAGACCCCAAGCGTGATTAGGCCTTTATAATTAGGTTTTTGGTGTTTTGTTTTAGATACGCATTCATACTATTAGCTTTTTAGAGAGAGAAACTGAGAGGCTGATCGTTCTTGTACTCCAAAGAGAAGATTTTGAACCTCTTTTACCATACTCTTTTGATTTGATGATATCTATTTATTCATTGATTTGTGTGATATACTTGTATTTCAATTGCATTTAGGCTATTGTTTAGACCTTGTTTTGCTTCTTTTTAGTTTCCTTTAGCTTCATTTCCTTGCTCATTGGTATGTTTAGAGTGTAGGATCATCTAGAGCTAGGTTTAGGCACTTTAGGCTTGCATTTGGAGTGTTTCTTGTGTTTATGCAGGTTATTGGAGGTGTCTAGGAGTATTGGTGAGTTTGGAAGTGGAGTCTGGAGCTCAAAGGACTAAGGAAGACCCAGCAGGAAGGCATATTGGCCACCATATCGATTGGGGTGGCCGATACACACTCTCGGATTAAGAGCAGACGGCTCGTATCGGTAGGCATATCGGCCAGACGGGCCGATACAATTCTTTGTACAAAAACCAGAGAGTCCATATCGGGATGTATATCGGCCAGCCAACCGATACGAACTCTCGGATTAAAATCAGTGAAAGCATATCGGTTGGCATATCGGTTTAGCCAACCGATACGAACTCTCGGATTAAAATCAGTGAAAGCATATCGGTTGGCATATCGGTTTAGCCAACCGATACGCTCCTTCGAAAGAGAACCAGAAGACCCATATCGGCCAGCGTATCGGTTTGGCTGGCCGATACAGTTCCCAGATTTCTTCTTGGATCCGGGTCAACACCCGGTTTGTCCAGGGTTGACCCGGTTCGCCCCATACTCACTATATAAAGCCAAAAACCTATTTTTATGGCTCTTAAGCTTGTTTTTGTTTCTAAAACCCTTTTGTAAGAACAAGTTTGAATCTTTATCTAACCTAAGTACTTCTTTTGAGATTTCTTCTTTTAATCTTTCATCTTTCTCTAATATTCAATGATTAACACTATCTCTATGGGTTTTGTTGATCACATGATGATTAGTGAGTAGTTTCTCATAGGGTTTATGGGTTAGGTAGTATTTGGTTGATTAGGGATGATGAAGGGATGTTTAATGTTTATCTTTCTTATATCTCTTCTATCTTAGTGATCTTAATGCTATTTAGCCTTGATCAAGTTGATTAGGATGTTTAGGATTTCATGCCCACCATGTGTTCGATGAAATTACAGTTTTAGCTTTGATAGGACTTTCACATTCTAGCTCATGAAAATGGATGTTTAGAGTGATTGTTGGCTATTTGGAACTTGTTTGAATTCTTGCTTGATCTTAATTCACAAATGAGAATTTGTTCTTGGATTAGGATTAAGGAAAGAGATCAGCTCTAAGAGATTAGGCTAATTAGCTTATTGTGTTCCTTGCTAGGAGGTTAGCTTGTTTGAAGTTTGATTAGCATCCTAAGATCATCCCAAGTCACCAATCCATTGACCTATGCTCATAAGCCTTATCCTTTAATATTTGATTATCTAGTTTGTTATTTACTTGTTTAACTCTCTCTTGTTTGAACTTGTTTGCTTGATTTTGTTAATTTCACTTAGGATATCTAGAATTTCAACTCAAATTTGTATTGCTTGACTGTTTGGGTTTAGTGTATTCTTCTTGGTCCAAAATCCATTCCCAAAAAGGTTCGATACCTCAAAGCTACACGATAAGATTGAGGAATTGATACCTCAAAAGGATATAAAATCCTTGTTATCAATTTGGCGCCGTTGCCATTTTGGGAAGTTGGATAGATCAATTAGATTTCTAATCCTTTTTAGTTCAAGTCTTTGTTACTAACTTTGCTACTTCCTCTCCTTTTGATGTCAACTTAGTTCCAAGGGTTGAAGACATCAAGGCACACGAGAGGAGATTAGCAAAGGAGCAACGTGCACTTGAGAGGGCTGTTCACTTAGAGAGACTTGGGTTGGAACCAGTTGTAGAGGTTCAACAACAAGAGTTTGAGGATATTGAGCAGCCAATTATGGAGCATCGCGCTCATCAGGATCAACAGGATCAATAGCAAGGCCACCAGGGCCACCAAGAGCAGCAAAACCTTTAGGGTGATGATGCTAGATATGGACAGGGAAACCGAATCCCGGTTCATCCCGAGAGGCCATTTAGGGCCATTGGAGATGGAGATGCCCCGGATACAAACGCAAACCGCCAAGGGATCATTCCACCACCGGTAAACAACAACAACTTTGAGATCCGGGCTATCTTGATCAACATGGTGCAAAATAATCAGTTCCATGGGCTTGCATCTGAGGATCCCTTGAAGCACTTGGACACATTTGACAAGATTTGAGCCACAACAAGGCTTAATGGCGTGACTGATGATGGTTTGAAGATGCGCCTATTCTTCTTCTCTTTGGCGGATAGCGCTAAGGAGTAGGAAAGCAACATCCCTCCAGGATCTATCACTACATGGGGAGAGCTTAAGAAAGCTTTCTTAAAGAAGTTCTTCTCAGCTACTAGGACAGCCCGCTTCCGTAATGAGCTGTCCGGGTTTGTGCAACGCAACAACGAGAGTTTCGCAGAAGCTTGGGAACGGTTTAAGAGGCTTACAAACCAATGCCCTCGCCATGGGTTTACCAAGGAAACTCTCCTCAGCAACTTATACAGAGGCGTGCTACCTAAGATGAGAGCCATGCTTGACTCTTCAAGCAATGGCCATTTTGGAAAGGGAGTTGGTGAGGCTATGGAACTAATTGAGAATCTAGCTGTTAGTGATGGCAACTATAATGAGGATTATGAGCGGACTAATAGAGGATCATCTTCTACGGATGAGAAGTACGAGAAGGAAATCAAAGCTTTAAATGAAAAGATAGACAAGATGATCTCATCAAGCCAAAAGCAAATCAGCTTTGTGGGCAACTACGATGATACACAGCCCTTCCTATATAGTGTAGAAGAAGATATGACACAAGAGGAGATAAACTTCATTGCGGGGAAAGGTGGTTTCAACAAAAGGTTTCAACCCAAACTATAGAAACCATCCTAACTTTTTTTATCGAAACCCCAATGTGACAAACCCACAAGATCAAGTTTATCCCCAAGCTCAACCTCAAGGACAAGGGCAACCTCAAGCTACTCAAGCAAAACCTTATGTTCCCTTCAACACTCAACAAGGGCTTGGCAATAAACCTCAGTTTCAAGGACAACAAAGCTATGCTCCAAAGCAACAATACCCTCCACCCGGTTTTGGACAGCAACAACCACAAGCCTCTTCTTCTACCGGTTTGGATAATGAACTCAAAGGAATGATGCAACAACTACTTCAGAGACAAGCCTCAGGTGCTATGGAAGTTAGAGATTTGAAGAGTGAGTTTCAGAATTTGACATCAAGGGTGACAAACATGGAAAATAAGAATGCTTCAAGCTCTAGACAACAAGGAACTTTACCCGGAAAATCTGAGCAAAACCCCAAGGAGTATATCAACGCTATCACATTGAGAAGTGGTAAGGAGATGCAACATCATCAAGTTCACAAGCCTAAGTAGATTACTACACTCAATGAGGACATTGAAGTTCAAGAAGGGGAGGAGAATTCTGAAAATTCTGCCCCTAACAAGGAAAATGATGGTGAGAGTGCTAAGAGGAAAGGAAAGGCTGTTCTTGAAGAGGTAGTGGAAGACACACTCAAAAAGAAGGCTAGTGATTTTGTTCCACCTCCCTATGAACCAAAGTTACCCTTTCCGGGTAGGTTCAAGAAGCAGCTCCTAGAGAAGTATAAAGCTCTTTTCGAGAAGAAGAATAAGAATGTAGAGCTCACGATGCCCTTGATAGATGCATTCCTACTTGTTCCTCAATACAACAAGTTTCTGAAGGATTCTATTAAGGAAAGGACCAAAGAGGTACAAGGAATGGTTATGCTCTCCCATGAGTGCAGTGCATTCATTCAAAGGAGTATTGTACCAAGGAAGCTTGAAGATCCGGGCAGTTTTACTCTACCATGTGCTATCGGTCCTTTTCGATTTGAGAGTTGCTTATGTGATCTTGGAGCAAGCGCAAGTTTGATGCCTTTCTCAGTAGCTAAAAGGCTAGGCTTCTCCACCTACAAGGCTTGTAGAATCTCCTTGGTGCTAGCAGATAGATCAGTGAGGTACCCAATTGGCCTCCTAGAAGATATTCCGGTGAAAATAGGAGGATTTGAAGTCCCGACAGATTTTGTTGTATTGGAGATGGATAAAGAACCAAAGGACCCTTTAATTCTTTGGAGACCATTCCTTGCCACAGCTGATGCAAACATAGATGTCAAGAGAGGGAAGATAGATTTCAACCTTGGTAAAGACATAGTGCTCAACTTTGACATCAACAAAGTTATGAAGAAGCCAACCATACAAGGTCAGATGTTCTATATTGAGACCATGGAGGTGTTGGAATTGTGTCCAGTAATCTCGGTACTGTCTCTAGAAAGTAAGAGTATGTCAATGATCAGACATAAGTCATATAATACTGGGGGTCATGATGGCTTGCTAGAGTCCGCTCATGATCTATAAGTCTTGGACTTATTGCCTTTATTATATGATCCCATATGGGTCACACGCCTAAGCTAACAGGAAAATGTGTAGGAACGGCTTAGCAGAAGTACGGTAAAAGTGCCAGGCATTTGTCGTACTTAGAGAGAGAGATTAATGGGTCTGATTAAATCCAAGGGATTTAATCAGATTGGTATTTGGGCCCAAAAGCCCAAAAGGGAAAGAGAAGGGTTTTATAAACTAAAACCCAAATCTCTTTCTCCCTAACCCTAGCCTCCCTGCACCAACTCTCTCTCGGTCTGCGCCTCCTCTTCCTTGGTCTAGCAGCCTCTCTTCCTGCTTGGTGTGCGTGTGTGAACCTCTGGAGGAGTTATCACTCGGTGGCTCTCTGATCTCTGATATACCTTCTCTTTCCGCTGCATAAACAGGTATAAGGTGAGATCTTATTGTTTCTATTCAAGAGAACCTAGATCCGCATGTTTAGTAACTGTTGAATCTGAGAATTGAATCAGGATTAACAACAAAAGATCCTTCAGTGGTATCAGAGCTATTGGTTCTGGTTTTTCTTGTTTAGATTCATGTTTAGGATTGTTTTTCTTGTTTAAAAAGTGTTTTGAATCAACTACTGATAAGAGAAATCACTTAAGCAACAAGAATTGAAACCTAAACAAACTAATGAAAATCGCAAGCCAATCTATATGAATTGGTATGCGTCGGAGTGTTGATCAGTTTCGGATCACACGTCCGGATCGTTTTGACGAACAAACCGATCTTGGATCGGGTTTGTGTCATCAACACGATCGACGGCACGGCAAAAACGATCGTATGGATCGAAGCCGTACGCGTCTCGTCCGATCGCGTAGGATGGTCCGATCGCATGGATTGCACGAACGCGATCGCATGGATCACGTCCAGTCCCGATCGCACGTCCCGCTCTCGGCCCGTCATGTCCCGTCCCGTCCTGCAATCGACCGAGCATCATCGCGTGATCGAGATGGACCGATCACGGATCGCGTCCCGTCCCGTTCGTGAAGCTGGGCGATGTTCCGTCCCGTCCCGCGATCATCCAAGCCTCGATCGTGATCGTGAGTTGGGCCGATCTCGGATCGAGTCCAATCCGACCATGATCGTTGCGTGATGCGGAAGCATGGAGCTAGGTCACAACCGTGATCGGTTTGTGACCAATTCGGTTCGGTTCGGTTTAAAACTTGATTAAAATCAAAAACGTCGCGGTTTAATAAACAGATTTAATAATTTTATTAAGTTCTGGTTAAACCGGGATAAGAAATCCAAAGTCGAAAATTGGATTTTGTGCCTAAACCAGGATTTTCTAATTTGATTTGGTTGGACCAAATAAATTGAGAAAATCCGGTTTAGTAAATAATCGGTTGACAATTGTGGTCATCGTAGTAATTAATTTTGGTTAGACCAATTTTAATGAACCAGACCGGTTATGTCATTTAATTGGACAATTGGGTTATGTCTTGGACATAGACCAATTCTTGGGCCTCGGGCCAAGAAGTTAAAACAATTGGGCCAATTATTTGAGTCTTTTTCATCAGATTAATTTAAAATTTATTTTTATAAAATAATTATATAAATCGATTTTAAATTAAAGTTTCCGAAATTTTGAAATTAGAAAGTTTCTTAAAATAGAAGTTTCTAGATTTGCGGGTTTTGGATTTTAAGAAATTTCTAAAGTTAGAAAGTTTCCGGTTTTAGAAAGTTTCCAATTTTAGAAAGTTTCCAAAAATAGTAGGTTTCCAAAAATAGAAAGTTTCCCGAAATAGTAATCTTCTATTTTGGGAATGAAATTTTAATAAACCTACGAACCTCAAATAATATCAAGCGTTGGATGTCTTGTCCAGGCTATGTCAGCTGTCGAAGCCCATTCAATTGTATTCATGGCCTTACAGTGTGAGGGTGTCTACTTTTGCGTGGATAAGACGGTTTGTGATTCATAAATGTCATTGGGAGTCCCAGACATTAATGATTACATGACTGTATAGTCTGGTTTTCTTGACTAGGCCATTGGGAGTCCCGGCCCTTGAGACATCAGAGTGAATTGGGCCTCGGGCCCAGATTCACAACCAAGAGTTATATCACGGATATAATTAGCCGACATAGGGCTTACCGATATAAGCTAAGGTTGGGTGACGGCCAGTGGCCCACTTTGATCTTAGTTATATGTGGATCTTGGAATCATTATATTCTATTGAGGGTAACTGATGTTATTGAATATAATGCGTGATTAATCATATTAAGTATAATACAAGATTAATCATATTGAACATATTAACTAAAATCCTTTTATCTTAATTTTCAGTTATGACTAGCACAAACAATCAAAACACTTTCTCGATCCGGTCTGTCCTTGAGATGGACAAGCTGAACGGATCAAATTTCTTGACTTGGTCGCGGAACCTGAGGCTAGTTCTCAGACAGGAGAGAAAGGACTATGTCCTTGAGAGAGCTCTCCCCGTGAGGATCGGGTCCAATGCTTCTCATGCAGTATATGATGCTTGGAATAAGCATTATAATGATGCGGTAGATGTGCGTGGTCTGATATTGGCTACCATGGACTCAGACTTGCGGAAGCAATATGAGAACATGGAGTCGCCAATAGAGATGATCAGCAGCCTGAAATTGAAATTTCAGGAGCAGATAAGAGTGGAGAGATACCAGTTGGTTAAATCTCTCACTAGCTGCAAGCTACCAAATGATCATCCAGTGAGTCCTCATGTCAGTAAAATGATGGGTTACATTGATAACCTGAGGAAACTGGATTATCCAGTTAGCCAAGAATTGGCAACTGAGATCATACTACAGTCACTGCCGTCAAGCTATGATAAGTTCAGAAGGAACTATATCAAGAAAGGCTTAACGAAGACGCTGACTGAACTGCATGATATGCTCAAGACAGTTGAGCCAAACGTGAAGAGTACCCTGAATAATCTCATGAATGAGAAGGGTAGGTTTGATAAACCTAATGCTGACAAGGGTGAAGGCAAAGTTGTCCAGATTTTGAATCATGGCAAGCGTGTGTCTTCTGAGCCCGAGTCAGATACCTCTTACGTTGGTAAGTGCTGCTACTGTAAGGAGACAAGGCATTGGAAGAGAGATTGCATTAAATTCATGGAAGATGATGAGGAGTTGAAGTTGATGTATGCGACTACTTCCTCAGGTATTCATGTTATTACTTCAAGTTCTACCTTAAAGGTATTGGATACTGGTTGTGGCACTGATATTTGTGATAATATGCAGAGCCTAAGCAACAGTAGAACGTTGAAGGAAGGGCAAGTGGAACTGCATGTCTGGAAGGAGCTGTGGATGCTGCCTCAGCCGTAGGGTTTTCACTTGTAGATGCCTTTGAGGCTTGGTTTTATTAAGTAATTGCTACAATGTACCTGCTTTAAGCAGAGTTGTCTTTCATTTTCTTGTAAGAATTTGAATGTTTTTCATTTTGATAAAAGACAAGTTTTGTTCTTTTGATCTTAATAAAATATTAATTGTAGCACCCCATTCAAGGAATGGGTTTTATATCTTAAACCAAAGAGTGCCTAAATGTAACATAAATACCGAATTGGTTTAAATCTAATGAATTAAACCTGATTTTTCTTGGCATAAAAGTCTTGGTCACATAGAGTAAGTCGGATTCAGAAATCCCATAGTTATGGACTGTTGGGCTCATTTGATAAGATATCTTATGAGACTTGAATTCTGTTTACTGGACCAAAAGGAAAAGGGCCTATCTTAGCCGAGCTAGAGAAAGGCCCAAAGGCTTATTGGACCTGGAACATACTCATGTATGTGGCCCAATGAGCAGTAATGCCAGAGAAAATTTCCTGTACTTCATTGTCTCTACTGATTACTTCAGTGAGTGTGACTGTGTTCATTTGATGAGACACAAGTCGGAATTCTTTGACATGGTCGAAAGAGTTCCAGAATGAAGTATAGGATCTGAATGACAGAAGTATTAAGACTCTGGATCAGATCACGAGTGAGAATACTTAAGTCATTGATGGTGTGATCATCTGAATGAGTGTGAAATCGTTTCACAGCTCATTTCTCCTGAAAACCTGAAGGTGTTTCTGTGAGAAAGAATCAGATCTTATTAGAAATGATTAAAGATGAGTCACACGAATCTTCCATGATATTATTTAAGAATAACGCTCTAGAAATATCTAAGTTTACGCTGAAAAGGTTCCACCAATATCAGTTGAAAGACACCACGTAAATGTGGACTGGAATCGATCCAAATTCGTCTTTACTGAGTATTTGTAGTTGTGCTACTTCGCTGGTTGTCCTAGGGAAACCAAGGCTTGTTACTTTTACGTCCATTCTGTTTTCTAAGAAGGGAAGTTATTTTCCAAGAAGAACAGTGGGAGTAAAAGTATAACTCAAAGAAATTCGAGAAATACAGGAGGCTGCTCAACCTGTTGAGGGAGAGCAACGGATGGATTTACAGATTTCTGTAGAATCTACACCTGTAGAGCCTGAAGTTCGCAGATATGAATGAATCAGTTACTAATCCGAGAGTGATTTCTCGTCATTAGTTGAACCTGATAATCATTGAAAGTTCGCATGATCTGATGATCATTGAAAGCGACGAATCTGCGAAATTCAAATAAGCGAAAGTGAGCCCGGACTCCGAAAATATACACTTTGTGTAAGTTAACTTCATCGATCCATTTATGGATGGAAGCAAACATATCGGAGTTGGAATCTTCGTTCTGTTGAAATAGTCAAGGTTTTGACTTGAACAGGAACGAAATGGAACTGTGCGTTTACTAATAGATAAGTGGGAGCAATATTGCATTTCTCATAATGTATGTCGATGACATACTGATTCTCGGATATAGCGTCCCAATGCTGCAGTCGGTAAAGGACTGGCTTGGGAGTTGGTTTTATGATTGACATGGGTAAAACCACGTAGTTCTTGGATTTTGGATCTAAAGATAAAGATCCGAAAGAGCTGGTAGGACAAAGTCAGGATTCTTATCCCGACAAAGTCCTACACGCTTTCAGCATTCCAAGAAGGGTTTTATGCCAATGTCACATGGCATTACGTTAAGCAAGACACAGTGTCCTACGATAACTGCTGAGCTTAAATGCATGGATAAGATTCCATATGCGTCGGCAATTGGATCTATCATGTATGCCATGAAACGTACTTGTTTGATGTTGCTTTAATGTTAAGCAAGACAAGTAAAGACCAGTCAAATCCAGCAAAGAATCACTGGTATGTGACTTATGACAAAGTCTCAGTGTGTCATAGATGCGCGGCATCGAAGTCAGTACATAGGTGTATGTGGGGTACATACGACCGGACAAGACCCGCTTATAAGAACTCTTCAGGATATTTATATCTATGTCATAAGAGATTCTTACTACGACTATAGAGTATAGTCCTTAGACCTGAGTTCGCATGCATGTGACTGCACATGGACTGATGCACTTTGATCATTGTCTAACGCTGTCGTTATGCGATAGCTATAAGGACCTTGTTTGGGTGTATTACGAAATGAGTAGTTTACAGTGATGGAACAAGACGGGATTTGTCCCTCCAATATAAATGGAGTGAATATCTCTAGGCCAATCGGAGATTTGAATACTGGAAAATGCATGGCCATGCTCAAACGGACTTTCCCGAGTCGTTTGGATTGTCAGTATCAAATCAGAGTCCGATAAACAAGATTAGGCTTTATAAGGATGACACTAATCTTGCCTTATGACTAATCGAGATATTGAGACAAAAGGATTATGAATACAGAGATTCCAGTACAAGTGGGAGATTGTTGGAATTGTGTCCAGTAATCTCGGTACTGTCTCTAGAAAGTAAGAGTATGTCAATGATCAGACATAAGTCATATAATACTGGGGGTCATGATGGCTTGCTAGAGTCCGCTCATGATCTATAAGTCTTGGACTTATTGCCTTTATTATATGATCCCATATGGGTCACACGCCTAAGCTAACAGGAAAATGTGTAGGAACGGCTTAGCAGAAGTACGGTAAAAGTGCCAGGCATTTGTCGTACTTAGAGAGAGAGATTAATGGGTCTGATTAAATCCAAGGGATTTAATCAGATTGGTATTTGGGCCCAAAAGCCCAAAAGGGAAAGAGAAGGGTTTTATAAACTAAAACCCAAATCTCTTTCTCCCTAACCCTAGCCTCCCTGCACCAACTCTCTCTCGGTCTGCGCCTCCTCTTCCTTGGTCTAGCAGCCTCTCTTCCTGCTTGGTGTGCGTGTGTGAACCTCTGGAGGAGTTATCACTCGGTGGCTCTCTGATCTCTGATATACCTTCTCTTTCCGCTGCATAAACAGGTATAAGGTGAGATCTTATTGTTTCTATTCAAGAGAACCTAGATCCGCATGTTTAGGAACTGTTGAATCTGAGAATTGAATCAGGATTAACAACAAAAGATCCTTCAGGAGGAGCTAGCTGATGAACTTCTTGAAGAGTTAAACATGGATGACCCATTGGAGGTAGCTTTGACAAAAGAATATGGGGAGCACGGATACCTTCATGAGGAGAGATGGGCTTATATGAGAGCGCTTGACTCGCACAAGCCTTTGTCAGGAGAGGTTGAATACTTAGAGCTTGGATCAGATTCAGTGGTTAAGGAGTTAGAGGTCTTTGCTACGGGTCTAGAGATTGATGGCGCCAAGGGAGTTGAGCTGTGCAAGGAGAAGCTTGTAGCTGACGACTGGAGTGAGCTTAAGGCGCCAAAGGTTGAGTTAAAGCCCCTTCCGCGGGGGCTTCGGTATGCATTTATCGGCCCTAATTCTACCTATCCTGTCATTTTGAATGAGTTGCTGAGTGATGATGAGCTGATTGCTTTAACTACTGAATTGAAAAAGTTTAGAAAAGCAATAGGTTATTCACTTGATGACATTAAAGGATTATCGCCTAGCTTATGCACTCATAGGATCCACCTCGAAAATGAATCCATGTCTTCTATTGAAAATCAAAGAAGGTTGAATCCCAATCTTAAGGAAGTAGTTAAAAAGGAAATTCTTAAATTGCTTGATGCAGGGATAATCTACCCCATTTCGGACAGCACTTGGGTTTCACCCGTGCACTGTGTTCCGAAAAAGGGGGGATTACGGTAGTTAAAAGTGATAACAATGAATTAATCCCTACTAGGACTATCACCGGGCATATGATGTATATAGATTACAGAAAGCTAAATGCCGCATCTAGAAAGGATCATTTTCCACTTCCGTTCATTGATCAAATGCTTGAGCGTCTTGCTAACCATCCTTTCTATTGTTTTCTCGACGGATACAGTGGGTTCTTTCAGATCCCGATACATCCGAATGATCAGGAGAAAACGACCTTCACATGTCCCTTATGGTACCGTCGCCTATCGAAGGATGCCATTTGGCTTGTGCATTGCACCCGCTACCTTTCAGCGGTGCATGATGTCTATTTTCTCCGTTCTTATCGAGGAGATCGTGGAAGTTTTCATGGATGATTTCTCTGTATACGGCTCTTCTTTCTCTTCCTTTCTTTTGAATTTGTGTAGGGTCTTAAAGAGATGTGAAGAGACGAACCTCGTGCTCAATTGGAAAAAATGCCATTTTATGGTGAAAGAAGGGATCGTGTTGGGTCACAAGATTTCAGAGAATGGTATTGAAGTGGATAAGGCTAAGATAGAGGTGATGACGGGTCTTCAGCCGCCGAACTCAGTTAGAGGGATCCGAAGCTTTTTGGGTCATGCCGGGTTCTATAGACGGTTTATCAAAGACTTCTCTAAGATCGCTAGACTGCTCACGCGTCTACTGTGTAAGGAAACCGACTTTGTGTTTGATGAGGAGTGTTTGACTGCGTTTCACCGGATTAAGGAAGCTTTTATTAGCGCTCCAATTGTCCAAGCGCCGGATTGGGAACTCCCTTTTGAAATCATGTGTGAAGCAAGCGACTACGCAGTAGGAGCAGTTCTTGGGCAGCAGAAGGATAAGAAACTTCATGTTATCTACTACGCGAGTAGGACGCTAGATGATGCCTAAGTGAGGTATGCAACAACCGAGAAGGAGCTTCTTGCTGTAGTCTTTGCCTTTGAGAAGTTTCGATCCTACTTGGTTGGGTCCAAAGTCATAGTCTACACGGATCATGCTGCGTTGAGATATTTACTTGCCAAGAAGGTTGCGAAGCCGAGACTTCTAAGGTGTATCTTGGTACTACAAGAGTTTGATTTGGAAATCAAAGATAAGAAGGGTATTGAGAATGGAGTAGCGGATCACTTGTCTTGACTGAAGATCGAGGAAAGAGTTCCTCTAGATGACTCCCTCCCTGAAGAACAGCTAATGGCTTGTAAGGTTGTCAAAGATGCTCATGATACAAGCATGAGGATTGAGGAAGTCAGTTCTATTGAAGACAAGGAACCATGGTATGTAGACATAGTCAATTTCTTAGCAGTTGGGAAGGAACCACCTAGTCTTGACAGCTACCAAAAGAAGAAGTTCTTCTGGGATGTGAACAAGTATTATTGGGATGAACCTTACCTCTATACCTTGTGTAAGTATCAACTCTACAGGAGATGTGTAGCGGATGAGGAGGTAGGAGGCATCCTTCTACATTGTCACAGATCAGCATATGGAGGTCATTTCGCCACATTCAAAACGGTTCAAAAAGCTCTACAGGCTGGGTTTTGGTGGCCTACAATGTTTAAAGATGCCCAAGAGTTCATCACTAAGTGTGATCCTTGTCAAAGAAAGGGGAACATCAGCAAGAGGAATGTGATCTCAAAACCCAATTCTAGAAGTGGAAGTGTTCGATGTTTGGGGAATAGACTTCATGGGACCATTCCCATCCTCTTATGGGAACAACTACATCTTAGTGGCTGTGGATTATGTATCCAAATGGGTAGAAGCAGTGGTGAGCCCAACGAATGATGCCAAGGTAGTAATCAAGTTGTTTAAGAGCACCATCTTTCCAAGGTTCGGGATACCGAGAATAGTCATAAGTGATGGACACTACAAAAAAAGTCTACATTGATAGAACATTGTTATAGCACGTTTTACTAAACTGCTATGCTAGATGAGTTTTAAATTACCGTACTATATAATAGCATTTGATAAACGCTATTATAGAATTTTCACTAAGCGGGAAACGAAAATAAATTTGGAACCTTATTTTTGTGATTTCCGCCAAATATATTTGGTAAATTTTCAGTTTGATAAAATTTGTCCCCAAATAATTTTTTTTTTGGCAAAACTCTTTTTTTCCGATCTCTCAGGGCTTAGCCCTTTTTCTCTTTTCTTTCTAACCAAACTCTATCTTCTCTGATTTTTCCCCTTCCTCCTACTATCTTCCTACTCCATTCTACTTCGTTCTCCTCCGATACCCACCTTTTTTGTTAAATTCTATGGGTCTCCTGTATCGATTTCCAATCTTAAATCTCCAGTAAAAAATGGAACAGAGAAAAAGGGTTTTCAGATTAGCCGATTCTCTGAGTTGGCATCGCTTTCGTAGATGTGTTAGGGTTAATTCATCTGATCTTAACGCGATAATCAATCCAAAGGTCAGCTTTCTTCTTTCTTCATCTTCTTCTCTTGGTAATCTCTCTTCAAGGACTAATTCGAAGAGTCGATTTCGATTCCGCAATAGATGTGGAAAGTTCACAGTTGTTTGATTAACGATTAAACAGTCTTTATGATATCTCTACTGATTTCATTGATTTTTCCAAGTCAAAACTCAATAAGTATTATTAGTATATAGAATCCTTGTGTTGTTTCTTCTACTAATTGTGTATGTATTGCTTGATTCTGGAGTTTGATGAGATAAAAATTGAGTAAGATTTTGATTTGTTGAGTTGAGTTCTCTGAAGAGGCTCGCCAAAGTCATTCAGTTCACAAGCTGGCATATTGGTAAGAAACGAATATCTGATTTCATGTTTATGTCACGTAACTCTGCTTTCTATACCTCCTTTTAAGTTAATATATGATTAAAAGGAAAATTTGGTTATTGTAGGGTGCACTTGCGCTGGAAGATACACTCTTGAAAAGACTGCCAATCCAAAAAGAGATAGATATGCTTCAGACTTATCTTGAAGGAATTCAAAAGGACTCAATCTTAGACTTGGTGTTATCATCTTTTCAAGGAGAAGCATGATCCAATGGAACATGTACAATATTGCAGCTGAACCAGAAGGTGAGCTTTATTTACAGATCTCAACAGAATTAAGAGAGTTCAACTTATTTCTTACTCTCTTATCTTTATTATTTTCTGTTTAATACCTTGAAAGGAACACTTAGACATTTCAGTCTCATTCCATCTGGTGGTATAATATAATGATGGTGATTCGGCTCAATAAAAAATGTGAAGGCATCTTAGCACATTCACTAGGACATATAGCATCTTGGCTCAAGGTATGCTATAATGCTACGTAAGAAACAAAAGTTTGCACTAAAAAAAGCTCTGAAATTGAATTGCTTCCATTGATTTTTTTCTTTGTAACAGTTCAAGGAAGTGGATCAAGCTAATGGAGGCATTGAGTCGGTAATTAGAAAGCTTGATAATTGCTTGGTCGATGGCAAACTAGCAGAAGCAGCAGCTGCTCTTGAAGCTTGTTTGAATATGGCCCCTCTTTCATATTATTCTTGGTCATTTTGCACATTTTTCCGGTTTCTCTTGTTATTTTAGTATCTTCAAGAAGCTGGTTTATGTTTGCAAAAATAGCATCTAGTGGTCTTTACAGGTGCAGGCATCTCCACTTCTTGTGTATACCTGATTTCCGAGGTCCCAAAGGAATTTGGACATTACAGGTCAATTATGTTTTCTTCGACTATATGTCTCGAGTAGTTTGATTTGAGCTTTTTTGTATTGTCATTAATTGGTCTGTACCTTGGCTTGTTATCATCACTTCTGGAAACTGACTTCATTCTCTTGGATTGTCTAGCTATATACATGTCTTTTCCTGAAGCATCGTCTTCAGTTACTTAACACTTGTGGTCCATGTTTATTGGTTTCAGCGCGAGGGAAATTCATCCATGAAACGTATTGGCTATACATCTATGTTTATACTTGCATATACCTTTAGTGTTCTGATTCTACAAGTTATGGTTATACATCTATGTGATCTTTGCTCTATGCAATTTAATAGTCAGTAGTCACTGTGACTGCTATTGCGGATCTAATCTGAAGAAACTCTCCTCTTAATATCTGCAGGACGTTTTCAACTTGCTTCCAAACCTGAATGTGAATGAGTTGGTCAAGGCCTTCTCAGGTGAGTTTCTTCAGTCAAGTTTTATTATCTTTGTGCTGCTTTCTTGAAGCACTGGATCCATTAGTCTTACTGTCATTTATTTATGTGCAGTGAAAACAAATGACATGATGCTCGTTATCTATCTATCGTCCCTCATCCGGAGTGTAATTGCGCTCCACAACTTGATCAACAACAAGGTTAGATAGATCATAACTCTTTCACTCTCTTATGTTCTGAGCACAGCACACAACAATGTGTAATGCCAGAACAGGAAACCAACTATTAAAGTTGGTCGTTGCGTTTCTGTTTGTAAACGTATTGTTGATATGCTATGTTTCAGTTGCTGAACAAGGAACATGAAAAAGCAGAGGACTCAAAGCCCGTGGCTGTTCTAAGCGGGTGTTTAAATGCGAGCTAGATAGGATGTTTGGGTGAGCTCATTAGCCTTTTGGTTTTGTTTGTACAATGTTAGTTTTACTTTGTTTAAGACTTGGCAGTATTTTATGATGTTTGTAGGGACCCATGTTTGTATATGTAACTATGTAAAACTTGTTTTTAATTAATGTAATATTATTGTTATGTATGTTGATGATTTATGAGATATAAAAAATATGTAAATCAAATATAATATTTTGTAAAACAAAATTCAAAATATATATATATATATCCAATTAAATATATTTATATAGCGATAAAAATATGCTATAACATTAAATAAAATAGCACTAAACATGTGATATAAAAAAATATTAAAGCATTGCTATAATAGAACAAATGTATGATAGCATGTCAAAAACGCTATTGTATGGGGGCACCTACCATAGTTGCGGATGACATAGCATTTATGAAAATGCTATGTATGACATACGATAGCATAATTTTCGCGCTGACAATGTACATATTTGTTGTAGTGGGAGGCTCGCATTTCATCAACAAGCTTTTTGAAAGTCTTTTGAAGAAGTATGGAGTTAAGCATAAGGTAGCAACTCCATATCACCCTCAAACAAGCGGGCAAGTGGAAGTGTCTAACATGCAAATCAAAGCCATCTTGGAGAAGATTGTGGGAGCTTCTAGAAAGGATTGGTCTAAGAAGCTAGATGATGCATTATGGGCATATAGGACGGCTTTCAAGACTCCGTTGGGCACTACACCGTTCACCATGCTGTATGGGAAGCCATGTCACTTGCCGGTTGAGGTAGAGTATTATGCTTTATGGGCAGTCAAGTTATTGAACTTTGACATTAAAACCGCGACCAAGAAGAGGATAATTCAGCTGAACGAACTTGACGAGATAAGGCTTGAGGCATTTGAGAGTTCAAAGATCTACAAGGAGAGGACCAAGCTTTTTCATGATAAGCTGATCCTAAAGAAGGAGTTTAAAGAAGGAGATCTTGTGTTGCTCTTTAACTCCCGGTTGAAACTCTTTCCCGGGAAGCTAAATTCTAGGTGGTCGGGACCGTTTAGAGTGAAAGAGCTGAGACCATATGGAGCAGTAGTTCTTTGGGGAAAGTCTGATGAAGAGTTCACCGTCAATGGCCAAAGACTCAAGCACTATTCAGCTTCAGAAGCTATAGAGGAAGGAACTTCGATTCCACTCTCTAGCCCTCCCTCAGCTTAAATCTAGGTTTGCAAAAGTAGAGCTTAACGACTTTAAACAAAAGCGCACTTGGGAGACATTCCCATGTTTATCTTTGTAAATATGATCTTTTGCTTGTTATTTTTGATGTTTTGCTTTGAGTTTTATTAGGTTTTGGTCTTTAGGTGAGGTTGTGGACTCATTGGTGTTGAGTGAAAGCCATGGAAATGAAGGAAAAAGAAGCAGAGAGTCAGTATCGGTCTCCGTATCGGTTGGCCAGGCCGATAAGGAGTTTCTGGAGAAAATCCGTGAGACCATATCGGCATCCGTACGGATTTACCAGAAATCGTCCGAAAGTTCATATCGGTGTCCGTATCAGTTGGCCAGCACCGCGACAAGATGAGGGAACTTCCTCGAAAGGAAAGGGTGTAGCTGTTGAGAAAGAAGCACTAGCGGCTAAGGTGAAGTATGTTCAGAAATTACAAACGAGCCACTCTTCTGCTGAGTACTTGGAAAATCTGGAAAAGATACCATTCTGGTCAACCCGGTATCCTCATCCCCCGACTCTAGAAGCCCTTGGATTATTGGAAGACTACAATGAGATTGTAGAAAACATGGGGCTTAAGCACTTCTTCAGCGTCACCAGTGACGGTTATCAGAGCTCGGCATGCCAATTCCTATCAACCATGAAAGAAACACACAACTTTAGAAAGGCAGCCTTGCGAGGGGAAGAGAGCCGTGGGAAGATAGAGTTCGTCATGGGAAAGAAGAAGTACACCATGACATTTGAAGAAATAAGTACAGTCTTCGGTTTTGATGAAGATGGTGCACTACTAGGTTCTTCCATCCCCATCGAAAAAGATGATCTCCATGATTTGTGGTTCATGATAGTTGAAGGGCCGTACAAGGTAGGGTTCATGAAGTCCGCAAGGATCAGACACCCAGCTATCCGGTATGTGCATAAGGCACTTGCTCACACCCTGTTTGCAAGGAAATAAATAGGTCAAGTAACTGAAGTGGAGATGAAGTTGTTGTACATCCGACTGCAACCACTCCTACTTACATTTCCTAATGGTAAGGCAATACCACCTGTGCCGCGCAAACCGAGCATGACGGCTATACTTGTAGAGCAGTTCGGTATTCACAGAGATTGGGCAATGTCTGTCAGGGATGGTGAGCCCAAATTCAACATGGGTGGGTTGATTACACCGCTACTCGCGGCCAAGAGGGTTAAACTGTAAGGATCGTTATGAGAGAAGACATTTGGACAGCCTACACCGGTGGGATGGTTGGACTTACCTCAACTAATCAAGACCCATTTTCTAGGTTCCAGGTCACCTCTGGGACGTCGTCTCTTCAGGATGTGTTCGGATACACCATATGAAGAGAAGTATCTGCTTCCGAACCCCACCATCACAAGCTTTGCCAACCGGGGATGGAGCATCAGTTCGAACCCCACGGTCCGCGAAGAGCAAGTGCAGCCGGTTCTGAATCTTCCAAAGCACCTGCTGGGGTGTATGGGTTGCACAGGTACTACATCGAGCCTTTGGATGATCCCATCGCAAACAGGACGGCCAGTACACTAAGGGACCAGAACAGGGACCTTCAAAGGCAGAGCAAGTGGCATGGAAGAAACATCAAGAAATTAGCCAGCTGCTTGAAGAAGGTCACCAAAGTTCTGAATATGATAACGGGAAAGAAGGATAAGAGTAGCACCACCGGGAAGACATCGACATCACGAGAGGCTCCTACGGGTTTGGATGAGGAGATACGGGCAGCAACTGAGGAAGTGATCGGTGAAGCTGATCATCTGGTTGAGCAGACAGAGCTGGAGCAGGGAAGATACTCCGTGGCTGGACATGAGACGGGAGGAGCTGCACGCATGGCCGCCGATTCCTACTACGAGCCTCACCACCACTCCGCACGCGAGGAGAGAAGGCGAAAGAGAAGAGCAATGAGGACACCATCCTGCTCTTCATCCAACCCAACATACTCCATGGGGGAATCATCACCTCCATCATTCCACAACTAGCCAAGTAACACTCCATCCTTGTACAAATTTATTTTATTTTCTTTGTTTGCATTTTGTGTGTTTTTGGTCTCTTTTCCTTTCCTAGATCACACAAGGGACCGTGTGATTTAAGTTTGGGGGAGAGACCAATTGCTAATCTTGTTTCTTTTGATCTTATCTTTTATCTTTGAGTCTCATGCATTTCATTTAAGGCATAGAAAAACCAAAAAAATAGAAAAAATTTGAAAAAATTTCACAAAAAGAAAGCATTGTAGGATCGAGTCTAGTTAGTATTGTAGGATTCATGCATTGGGGACAATGATGATTTTGCCTTGTAGAGGCTCACCAATTAAGTTGCTCGTTGCTTTAATCGATTTTCAAAAACAAAGGAAAACCCATTGCTTGACTTTGAAATTCCGAAATTCCCTATCTTTGTGAAACTTGCATGAATTTAACTCGATTCCGTGATATTGGACTTAATTTGACTTTGAAATATCTTGCTTAGGGGCTTGAAATGCAATCCCATGATCCTTGCCCGAGTTATGCTTTCCCTTTTACCACTCTCTTGATTAACTCGGGCAACCATTGATCTTATGATCATGGCTTCCCTTACCCAAAGACCCTAAACCTTTCCTTGAAGCCAAAATGAATTGTGAGTGAGGCATGTTCTTGATAGCTTTTGGCATGTGCAAAAACTTGAGAGTATCGGGAACAACAATGGTCTTTTCTCATTTTGCTAGCTCTATTTACCTTAAAAGTCTAGCATTAGGATGGGGAATAAGTTTGGAGAAGAGATGAGAGTTGGATTGGGAATAGAAGGATCAATGAAAAGAGTCGAAAAAGGTTTCAAAAAGAGAAAGAAAGTCACTAGGAAATCTTATAAGAAAAGAGCTATGTGCAATAAGAAAAGAGAATCAAGTAAGTCCCCTAGGAATGATTCAAAGAGAAAGAAAAGAAAAATCAAGTGATTAGGGGGATAAGTTATGAAAAAGTTTGCTCAAGTTTGAAAAAAGAAAAAAAATTCAGTTAAGTGTTTCCTAGTTTACAAAGAAAAGAGAGAAAAAGAGCTAATGGGTGAGTGTTTGTTGAAAAGTTTGATCATGGTTGGGGTTTGGTGAGTGTTTGCTTTTGAAGATGGGATTGTGTAGAGAAATCTTCTAGGGATTGTGTAGAACAATGAGAAAAGAATTTTGTATGCATGAATTGTTCCCTTTCTTAGATATATTTTGTGTAATGTCAATTGCTCATATTCTTGAGAGTTAACCACCTACAAAGACACTTCTAAGCCACCTCAAATAGCCCCTCTTGAACCTTGCCGATTGGGATTGATTGCCCCTATGTGAGATCGCACTTAACTTCTAATGAATGTAAGGAATTGAGTTGATGATTGCTTGTGTTCTATAGGATCTCGGGAGTTAGAGTAGGGATTGAGGGAACGGTAATGTGGAAGTACATGGATAGTCAATGTGATTAGAGCAACTTATAACTTCTTTGAAAGATCTTGTATCTTGTTGTGAGTCTTGTGGTTTTGAGTCCCCGCCTTCAAACCTTTCTCCCAACTTGCCTTGATGATCTTATGCTTGCTTGTGGACAAGCAAGGTTTAAGTTTGGGGGAATTGATATACTTGTATTTTAATTGCATTTAGGCTATTGTTTAGACCATGTTTTGCTTTCTTTTAGTTTCCTTTAGCTTCATTTCCTTGCTCATTGGTATTTTTAGAGTGTAGGATCATCTAGAGCTAGGTTTAGGCACTTTAGGCTTGCATTTGGAGTGTTTCTTGTGTTTATGCAGGTGATTGGAGGTGTCTAGGAGTATTGGTGAGTTTGGAAGTGGAGTCTAGAGCTCAAAGGACTAAGGAAGACCCAGCAGGAAGGCATATCGGCCACCATATCGGTTGGGGTGGCCGATACACACTCTCGGATTAAGAGCAGACGGCTCGTATCGGTAGGCATATCGGCCAGACGGGCCGATACAATTCTTCGTGAAAAAACCAGATAGTCCATATCGGGATGCATATCGACTAGCCAACCGATACGAACTCTCGGATTAAAATCAGTGAAAGCATATCGGTTGGCATATCGGTTTAGCCAACCGATACGCTCCTTCGAAAGAGAACCAGAAGACCCATATCGGCCAGCGTATCGGTTTGGCTGGCCGATACAGTTCCCAGATTTCTTCTTGGATCCGGGTCAACACCCGGTTTGTCCAGGGTTGACCCGGTTCGCCCCATACTCACTATATAAAGCCAAAAACCTATTTTTTATGGCTCTTAAGCTTGTTTTTGTTTCTAAAACCCTTTTGTAAGAACAAGTTTGAATCTTTATCTAATCTAAGTACTTCTTTTGAGATTTCTTCTTTTAATCTTTCATCTTTCTCTAATATTCAATGATTAACACTATCTCTATGGGTTTTGTTGATCACATGATGATTAGTGAGTAGTTTCTCATAGGGTTTATGGGTTAGGTAGTATTTGGTTGATTAGGGATGATGAAGGGATGTTTAATGTTTATCTTTCTTATATCTCTTCTATCTTAGTGATCTTAATGCTATTTAGCCTTGATCAAGTTGATTAGGATGTTTAGGATTTCATGCCCACCATGTGTTCGATGAAATTACAGTTTTAGCTTTGATAGGACTTTCACATTCTAGCTCATGAAAATGGATGTTTAGAGTGATTGTTGGCTATTTGGAACTTGTTTGAATGCTAGCTTGATCTTAATTCACAAATGAGATTTGTTCATGGATTAGGATTAAGGAAAGAGATTAACTCTAAGAGATTAGGCTAATTAGCTTATTGTGTTCCTTGCTAGGAGGTTAGCTTGTTTGAAGTTTGATTAGCAACCTAAGATCATCCCAAGTCACCAATCCATTGACCTATGCTCATAAGCCTTATCCTTTAATATTTGATTATCTAGTTTGTTATTTACTTGTTTAACTCTCATTTGTTTGAACTTGTTTGCTTGATTTTGTTAATTACACTTAGGATATCTAGAATTTCAACTCAAATTTGTATTCCTTGACTGTTTGGGTTTAGTGTATTCTTCTTGGTCCAAAATTCATTCCCAAAGAGGTTCGATACCTCAAAGCTACACGATAAGCTTGAGGAATTGATACCTCAAAAGGATATAAAATCCTTTTTATCATTGTGTTTCATTGATCATGTCTGAGTAGATTCATAGTTAGGTTTAGGGATTCTCGTTAGGGTTTTCATGACTTGTTAGATTGATTTATCAGTTAAGGATTTATATCTTATTTGTTCTTCAACCTGAATTGTGCTTAACACTAGTTTCTAACATGATCATTTAGAATCTAGACTTTAGGTTATTAAATTGACACAAAAGTATAATTTAGAATCTGGACTATTTAGGTTGAGCAATTTAATTATCCGCAAAGAAATTTGGTTTAATTGAATTGTGAACAAATCAAAATTGCACTTAAGGCTAGTTTAATCTGTTAGAAATTGCAAAGAAATTTGGGTTTCTGCTAATTAGACTTAGAGAATTCTCGCAACGAAAGTTGGTTAGTTCTATATATGTGTTTGAGTTCTAGAACCGAACTTAGTTTGAACCTAACTGAGAGTTAATCTGCTTGTCTGATATCCTGAGAACTCCCTAGACTTGACGCTTTTAGTACCTGCTTACAAAACCACTCTTGCTATTGATTTACTTTTCTGTTCTGATTTATTGCTTATTCTCTGTTTCACCTAGCTTAACTTGACGTTCTAAAATCTATCGTAAGTTCTGAGTCTCTGTGGATTCGATAACCAATATGCTACTAGCTCACGTCTGTACACTTGCAGTGTAGATCTAGGGATTAAAACTCTGATCGTATCACATAGCTCAGGCAAGGGAGAGTGTTTAAGGCTAGTGTTTAGTTTAATAGTGTTTAGGGACTTTATTTAGTGTTTAGGGTGTGTAGGGATTTTGGGGGTGGTTTAAGTATTTTTGGAAAGTGTTTAAGGCTTTTTGGGAAGATTTATGGTTTACTTGCCAAGCAAGAACTAAGGGAAGGAAGGAGGAGAAGAGCTGTAACGTGGAGGAGGAGAGGAGAACTGATGGTTTGGTGTGATTTGCTGAAGTGGGAAAGTATCTATTTATATCAAAATAGAAACTTGCACCCAAAGTTACTCATGTCCACATGCATGAACTCTTGCTCACCAAGCTTCCCAAATTCAATTCACCATGTGTTAAATTATTCTGATTCCAGAAATTCTATGTGTCCTTTCCTACCAATCGCTTGTCACCATGTGTCAGGGCGTGGTCAACCCGTGATTCCCGATCAACCCGATAATTCCCGAAAATCCGCTAAAATCTTTAAAACCCCATAGCCTCTTAAATACATCCTCCAAGATTCTTTTTAAAATATTATAATCTTTTTGAAGTATTTAGAAATTCATTTCACCTCAATCGGACTTCTGTAGCTCCTGTACCGAAATTTACAAGTTTTATCGGTTTTATTTGTTTCCATCCCGATTAGCCAAAAAAACTGTTTTAAAAGTCCAATTCCTCCGCTTCCAGTCTTCTAAATGATTTATTTAGCTAAAAATAGAACCATTTGGTTCGTCTAAGCTTCCGCTTTACATTTTGGTAAATTCACCAAAATACCCCTTATCTTCTGAAAATTTGAAAATACCTCTTATTGACTTTCTGATTGCCCGTTAACCAAATTTGAGAGACATGGTATTACATCATTTCACTGGTTATTTATCAGAAAATTGGATACTCAAGATGGCTCAAAATACGTAAGAGAAAACACTAGCACGCTTGGCTTCCCCTTCCGGTAACATGGTTAAAATGCAAAATTTGCTCGGCTTGGGATAAGACAACAAGGTGTATTGGAGCTTCTTGAGTTCTCAGTGATAATTGTGACAAGGTGATAATGCACAACATATGATATTTTGTTAACATACCTGCAAAATTGGATGTTTCACTTGCAAGTTGGTTGTGGGCATTTGAAAGTATGAAAAGCTTGAAATTCATCAAAATCATTTGTGTGGGTGATGATTCATTGCGGATAAGTTATTAGTAGAACTAAAAAAAAATTGGAATGGAGGTGTGAACTTCAAAATTACCATGGGAAAAAAGGTCCTCGCCTCATTGCCTTTAGTGCTACTAGGGAGGATATTCATCAATCTTATGTTGCTTCAGGTTATCTCCATTGGCTTCACCATATTTTTTTTGGATCGAGATGTTCGAAATCTCGAGTTTGCTTAGTTGGCCTTGTTTATTTGATTGATTTAGATCCTTTGTTGAACAACTTTTTTGTAAAAAACATTACCTTTCTCAATATATATCCGATGTTAAAAATATATATATAAAGATTGATTATATAATAAATAAACAAAAAATTTTATTATAATTTCAAAAAATATAAACTTTAAAATCTTAATTATAAAACCAGAAATGAAACCCAAATGACTAAAACATAAACTCTGAAATATTTCAAAAAAAAAAGTAAAAGACAATCAAAACCAAACCAAACTTTTTTTTTTATCGTCTAGAACATTATTACAATCATTAGTGATATTTGATCTAATCCTAATACTAAGGATTTTTTGATCAAGATTAACACCATGATTCAACTACCTGCAGCACCTATGACTACAATGAACAGTTCCACGAACAATGACTCCATGGTTCAGTTTTTTCCTGCAACACTTGATCTACGACGAACAACTTCACATGTACCACACCTACGATGGACAGCTCTTCCGCAATACATGAGACCATGACAGCTGGTTATTACCTGCAACTCTGGACCTCCTAGAAGCTTACATTCATTAATCCGGCTAAACTGCATTCTCTGAGAATCGAACCCCAGACCTGGTGTAGAAGCTTTTAAACCCTTGACCATTGGGCCAAGGAGCTTCCACCCAAACCAAACGTTTCAATCATGGTATTTAAAATTAAAACAAAAACTCAAATATAATGAGTTTTTAATATAGTAAAATTGATTAAAATATCACAAAATTTTATTTTTAAAAATATAAAGTTTTATGTCTAAAAACAATATGTGCTTAGGGTAAACTCTAGTATTATGTCATATTGCAAACAATATATTCGATGAAGTGAAACAAAAAGCGACCGCATTAGAACATTTAGAAAGAATATTGCAAAATATTTTTTTTTTATATATTTTTTTAATTAAATAGACCTTTATATAGAAGGAAAATACTTAGGTTCACCCCTATAGGTGAACCTATTTGTTCATCCCCTCTTTATTAACCAATAGAAATATGTCATGTAATATTATTTTTAAATAAAATTATAAAATTAAAATTAAGGTTTAGGGATTAGGGTTTATGGTATAGGATTTAAGCTCTTTGGATTTAGGATTTAGGGATTAGGATTTAAGCTTTTTGGGTTAGGGTTTAGGGATTAGAGATTAGGGTTTAGTTTTTTTTAAAAAAATTTACATATTGGATTTAGGGATTAGAGTTTATGATATAGGGTTTAAGCTCTTTGGATTTAGGGTTTATGGATTAAGGTTTAAACTCTTTGGGTTAGGGTTTAGGGTTTAGGGATTAGGGTTTAGTTTTTTTTATTTTTTTAGATTTACATATTGGATTTAGAGATTATGATTTAGTTTTAATTTTAATATTTTAGGTTCAAATTATCGTTTAGGGTTTAGGGTTTAAAATTTAGGGTTTAGAGATTAAGATTTAGGTTTTAGTATTTTTATAAAGAAAAATTATTTTTAAGTTTTGTTTGAAATAAAATATATATATTTTTTTTCGTTTATATTTTCTTTTTTTTTTTAAACATTTTAAAAATTTTATTTATTTTTAATATTAAATTATGTGGAATTATTTGATTGGTTAGAAAATGTGGAGGTGAACAAAAGGGTTCACTTCTAAGGGTGAACCCAAGTATTACTCTATATAGAAACTTGGTTTACGTCTTAAGATTCAAGATCATCTTCATAGTTTCATATCAATCAAACTACAGTATTCTTAAGCTAGTAAGACTCGAGCTAAACATAGATTCTGAAAAAAGGATAAAGAGAATCGAGGAAAAAAAGAGGGATGTAATGGATCACCATTCATACTACTGCTTAGCTCGCTTTGCAAGATAACTTGTGGCGATTTTAGAGAACCGAGTGATAGTGAAGAACAATTGCCATAAAGAACGTCCCTTAACAATCCCTTCCTTAAAATTCCTCGCTGTTTTAGCCACCTTTGGTTCTGTTTCCTTTGTCTTGATTTGATGCATCACCTCCTGGATTCATGTTTGTTAACCGCCTTAGTCTATCTTCAGCCACGCGAATAGCTCGTGTTGAGCTTTTAACACCTTGAGTGATGCCTTGGCCTAAGTCACTAAGCTCCATTGTTAAGTCACTGATCTCCATTCCTGATAAACGAACAGCAGCCATTGTATCTGGTAGCTCTTCTCTGGTTACATCCAAAAGCTTTTCAAGAGACTCTGCTGCTTTCTTTAAAGCCAGAAGAGTTGGAATTGTAGCCAAGAATAGCCATGATGCTAAAATTGCGGTTACGCAAGCGACGACATTGAGCAAGACGAAGTGTTTCTGCGTGAGTGTCCATTGAGAGGGTTGGAGAGGAGGCTGTCCCAGAGAAGTAATCAGACGGGAAGAGACCGATGATGGTTCGGATGACTCATGACTTCCCTTCATCAACTAAATTGTATAGAGAGAAACCGAAAGTGCATAGAAATATTTTGTATACACATTTGTTATGGATAGTGCTACACAATAGGAGTTTTTTTTTTATTGTTGAGATTAAAAAGGATATTCATTGTTGAAATCTAAAATATATCTAATAAGGTTGTTATAAAATCTTTAAAATATTTTTTTCCGAGCTAAACCGGTATGGCTGGTAAAGTGTAGTCGGTTTTCTGGAAAAAAAATTAATACCAAATTATCCTTAATGGTCTTGGTAATTGGTTAAATTTTCAGTGGCATTATATGTAATATAACACATGTCTAAATGTTTCTCTCTAAAATGTATTTCTAAAATTAATAGTTTTTAGATATTTGAAACTCTTATTCTAAAACTCGACTGCTTAATCCACTAAGCATCTATTTAGACGTGAAACAGTACTCAACCACCATGATGTAACTCAATTTTTTTTTTTTTGAAAAAGTAATTTTGGATCTAATTGAAAATTCTAATCTATATTCATAATTTTAGTTAAAATCATATGTTTCAGATTTAAATATAAGTTTTGATGTGTTGAACACAATTTTAAAATAATATTATATTAAAATAGTTAATTATAATGAATTTAATATATTTTTAAGACAATAATAATTTAAAAACTAAGTTTCGAATAATCCTTGCATGATCTATGATTTGTATTGCTAAGCGATAGACCCGGAACCCATACATATATTGTTTAGCGAATTTTGAACAAGATTAAGACTCCCAATCTCTCATTAATATTGTTGCTAATTTATTTTAGTATATTTTAATCAAAACATTTTGACCAAACTTTACAAAATGACAGGTTAGCATATCTTTAATTATCAAGATATTTCTTTTGAAATTAACAATCAATTGAAGGTCATTTTATGATTATTAGATTTTATAATATGTTATTTGAATTGATAATTAGATGTATTTGCCCTATTTTTTATTTGCGCGAATGATAACAAATGTATGATGCTAAATATCAACTACTTTAAGATGGTAAAACCTTGTATTAAAAAAGAAGAAGAAAAAGATAAGTCAAAACAAACACACCACTAAAATGCCCATAAAAGTGACACCCAAAACTTCTAAACTTTAGACTCAAAACATCATCTCTCTCATCTCTTTGAACATATCAAGGTCAGTTCATCTTCTTCCCTTTTTCTTTATCTCCTTGTTTCTTCTGCAATTACTTTCTCTTTTTTCCTTTTAAACTTGTTTTGCTTTTTAGTTGATGTGTTTATTAGGGTTCCTTTTTACTTTTCAAAGGTTTATATCTTTCCACCTTCTAATTTCGTTGAAATTTTGTTCCTTTAAAAAAAGATACATGCCTTTTTAGAGATCAGCTCCCTAATACCTTTTTTTAGTTGATTTGGAGAATATTAGTTGAAAAAGTATATATATATAGTTCCTTCTATTGGCCTTGTAGAACTTTTCTTGCTCGATCATACGTTTAGAAAGTGATCCTTTGTTCTCACTCTCTCAGATCCTATATTGATTTAATCTACATATCGTCTTTGTATATATTACATAGTTCCATGTTATAAATCTCTATAGTTTTTGGTTATTAGAGCACCTCCATTGGAGGTTCTAATGGAGGGGGGTTCTTAAAAAATATTAGTATAATAATATAAAGGTAGAGAGGGAGAGAGAGAGGGGTTCTTAATTGGGAGGTTTTTAGAATCCGGGTTCGCCACGTGGCGCAACCCGGTTGGCTGCTTTTTTTTTTTTTTTCTTTTTGATTTTTTTTTCGCCAGTTACAAAAAAAAAAAAAAAAAAAACATTAAAAAATTCTCTAAGAACCCCAAAGGGGGTTCAACCGATGGGCTTGCTCTTAGACTTGTTACTTCTTATGTTCTTCTAATAAAATAAAAAATAAATATTTATTATGTGCGCTACGTTTGT
Source organism: Orychophragmus violaceus (assembly GCA_030180135.1). NCBI lineage: Eukaryota > Viridiplantae > Streptophyta > Magnoliopsida > Brassicales > Brassicaceae > Orychophragmus > Orychophragmus violaceus. The sequence continues at coordinate 100,569,954 of CM058237.1, read as the reverse complement.
TAAGTTCCACTTTTTTGATCATGCTATACTTAACCACATGGGTTGATCATACATCTCACCAGGGAATATTGTATAAAGTCTGATTGAAGCACACAACATGGACCACCATCCCTATTCTCATCATGATCATGATCAATACCAACATCAAATGACTATTACCAACAATACTCCCTTTAACATCACAACACCACCACCGAGAACAATAACAATGATAATGGATGATGAGAAGAAGATGATGACGACGATGAACACTAGGCCACAAGAACCACGAAATTGTCCAAGATGCAACTCAAGCAACACCAAGTTCTGTTACTACAACAACTACAGCTTAGCACAACCTAGGTACTTATGTAAGTCTTGTCGGAGATATTGGACTGAAGGTGGCTCTCTCCGTAACGTCCCCGTGGGCGGTGGTTCTAGAAAGAACAAGAGGCTTCCGTTACTACTTCCTAATTCCTCTTCCTCTTCTCCGATATCAACCAAGAATCTCCCAGATCTCAACCCTCCTTTTGTCTTCACATCATCGTCAACATCGTCAAACCCTAGCAACACCCGTCAAAAGAATAACGACCTCAGCCTGTCCTTCTCCGCTCCTACTATGCAAGAAGAGAGAGCGCAAGGGCATTATGGTCATCTCACGGAGACAGCTATGACAGGAGGACAAAACTGTATTTTCTCAGCTCCCATGGGAATGATTCAGTTTCGTCAAGATTATGATCATGACCACAACAAAACCGATCTTGGGTTTTCGTTAGATAGGAACAAGGAGGATATTGGTAATCATGATAACTTCGTTACTAATGGAGGAGGAAGTAAGTTGCTGTTTCCTTATGGAGATGCTGATGAACACCATCGTGACCATGAGAGACACAATGATGGTAAGAAGAGAGAAAGTGGTTCAAGCAATGAGCTATGGAGTGGAATCATCCTAGGTGGTGATCATAGTGGTGGACCAACATGGTGATATGAATATTGTCAAAAGGACAAGACAATATATAAAGACAAAACCAAATATGTGATTAGATTTGGAATTTTCAGACCCGGAAGAGTCGCCTTGGGAGGAGCATAATGATTCTTCTTTCCACTTTTTAAATTTTACTATGTTCACTTTCTTTGTCAATTGTCTGATGGAGCCAATTATTTGACCTTTAGTTTGCTTCCCTAAGTCCTTTTAACACATATATGTGTCTTATCCATATTATTGTATATATATAGTCTCTTATATCATATCAAATTTTTATTTAAACAAAGTTAGCTTTCATGTTATTTTAGTTTGCTTCCCTAAGTCCTTTTAACACATATATGTGTCTAATCCATATTGTTGTATATAGTCTCTTAATTATATCATACTTTCATGTTATTTCAATTTAAAACCAATGTTAATTATTTAAACCAAGGGAGAGTTGGGTGTAAGAATGCACATTGTTGAACCCCATGATGGGGTTCTTAATAATATTTTAATGTTTTTATAATATGATTGGAATAGTTAAGAACCCATTGATTTGTTTCTCATGCATTGATGAACCCTTAAGTGGAGTTTTTAACTTTATAAAATATTTATTTTAATCACATTTTAATTGAAATTTTTATTTATTGTAAATATAAAATTTAAACTTACAACAATTATTATTCTTGAGTACCAAATTTGTTCCATATATTCTCAATTAAATCGGCTTTCAATTGTTGATGTATCCGTTTATCACGAACTTGATTCCGAATGCCAATCATATTACCGAGGTTTGTAGGCATGTCTGTCGAATACGTAAAATCCACATCTGAACTTCGGCTTGTTTCTCCTTCTTCGAAGTAAGATGTATCAAATTGAGTGTATCCATCTTGTTCGTCTTCTACTATCATATTGTGTAATATGATACATGTTCTCATTATTTTTCGTATTTTTTTCTTGTCCCAAATAATAGCCGGATTTTTAACAATTGCAAACCGAGCTTGCAATACTCCAAAAGCACGTTCGACATCTTTTCGGATAGCTTCTTAACGTTCAGCAAATAACTCTGCTTTAGGACCTTGAGGTAGAGTTATAGATTGGATAAAGGTTGCCCATTGTGGGTAAATTCTGTCGGTGAGGTAGTACGCCAAACGATACTTGTTCCCGTTGACCATGTATTCAACTTTTGGTGCTCGACCTTGTAATATGTCATCAAACACAGGTGACCGATCAAGAACATTAATATCGTTCAAAGTACCTGGAGGTCCAAAAAATGCATGCCATATCCAAAGGTCTTGTGATGCTACAGCCTCTAAGACAATTGTTGGCTTTCCTGAACCACGCGTGTACTGTCCTTTCCAAGCGGTCGGACAATTCTTCCACTCCCAATGCATACAATCGATGCTTCCTATCATACAAGGAAACCCTTGTATCTCTCCAATATCGAGAAGTCGTTGAAGATCTTCTGGTGTGGGCCTTCTTAGATACTTGATATATCATGGTTTTTACCGGTTTTATGTCATGATATAGTTGTGTTTTTAGTGTCTTTTGTGTTCTTTTAGAGTCTTTTACAGGTATAATCAGGTTTGGAGCTGAATTGGAGATAATGGAGCATTTTGGAGATTTTTGGAGTGTTTGGCCGAGAGATAGAGTTCACTGTCCGAAACAGAGGAAGGTGTCGATCGTTGCACTCTAGCATCGATCGATGCACCATCGAGATGGGCCAAAAACTCGGCGGTTTAGAAGAATCAAGTTATTGCACTTTGATCCAGAAGTTCCTGATATTTACAAAGAAGCCCTTGGCCGAGATTATACCTATATAATCAAGTTTTAGTTGTTTTTGATAGATACACTTTCATAATTAAGAGCAGAGGATTTTTAGAGCTTTTGGGGCTGATCTGAACCTATTACTTTATCTGTATTTGGAGAAGATTTCGAACCCCTTTTACTCTTATTCTTTTATGCAATTTATTCATTCTATGATTATGTTTTCATTATCTATGTTTGAGTAGATTCCTAGTTAGGTTTAGGGTTTCTCACATAGGATTTCATGACTTGCTAGACTTGTTCAAATTCAGTTAAGGATTCAAACTATATCTGTTCTTCAATTTAATTGTGCTTAAAGCTAGTTCTAACCTGATCAATTAGAATCTAGATCTTAGGTTGCTAAATACGTCACGGAAGTGGGGTTTAGGAATCTGAACTAATTAAATTGGGCAATTAAACTTTGCGCAAACGGAAGTTTGGTTTAGGATAATTGTGAACATATCAAACTTGGGATTAATGCTAGTTTAATCTGTTAGTTCTCGCAAACGAAAGTTTGGTTTGCTGCACTTAGACTTAGAGAATTATCGCAAAGGAATTTGGTTAATTCTACATCCGTTTTTTGAGTTCTAGAACTGTGCTTAATTAGATCCTTGCTGAATGAACTGTCTGCTTGTCTGATTTCCTGAGAATACCCTAGGCTTGACGCTCTTAATTACTTGCTTCCACAACCGTTAATCTCTGCTACTGATTTACTTTCTCGCACCGCTTTTAATTCAATCACATTGCTTATTTCTAGTATTAGTCTCTACTGTTCTGATCTATTGAGACCAAGTGTCCCTGTGGATTCGATAACCCTATATACTACTTTGACATTGCTGTTCACTTGCAGTTTAGTATAGGGATAAACTTACAACCTATCAAGTTTTTTGACGCCGTTGCCGGGGACTCTTAGAGTCTTCGATAGGACCGAACTTAGGGTTTTTACTAGAAATTTTTCTTTTTGTTTTTGTTTTTGTTCTTTTTCGTTTTTATTTTTTTTGATTTTGCTAACTTTTTCTCTGATTTCTCTCTGTCGCAGGTACGAATTTCGCCTTGCGTCGATCGTTGCATCCCTTGCGTCGATCGTCACTAGGCGATTCTGAGATTGAATCGATCGTTGCACTGATAGCATCGATCGTTGCTGGACGATTACGGACAGTTTATGCCAACGCAGAAAACTCGAAGTAATCCGAACTCGAGCTTGCTTAATCTCGGACTAGAGGAACTTGGACGTCTAGAGAGGACTATCAGAAGAGAAAAGAGAGAGAGAATGGTTCGAGAACGTCTGATCTTGATACCAGATGCTGAAGGTACCCTGAGGGACCAAGATAACAACCCATACAATGCTGCTGGGCATCGGGTTGATGCTGAAGGGAATGTCATCCCTGATCCTCCTGAGCAACAGCAACAGGAGCTGAACCGAAACCAGGGTCAAGGACAGGCCCAAGGTAGAGAGATGGTGGTTCATGAGAGGACACTAGCTGATTACAACAGACCTGACGAGTTTCATGCAAACCGAGCAGCTCTAGTGCTTCCTGCTTTTGAGAGGAATGATTTTGAGGTAAAGACCATCTACTACCAGCTGATGAGACAGATTGCTTTTCATGGTCTTCAAGCAGAGCAGCCTATGGATCACATTGACAAGTTTGAGGACATAGTCACTGGCATGAAGTATGAAGGAGTATGCCCGGACTATCTGTTCCTTAAGCTATTTCCGCACAGTCTTGCTGGAGACGCTAGTGCATGGCTGAGACAACTGGCACCTGGTCAGTATACTACTTGGGCAGCCTTAAAGAGTGAGTTCCTGCGTCACTTTTATGATGATGCGCGCTCGGATCAGTCCAGACAGGACATACTCACCTTTTCCAAGGAGCTGTGGAGCCTTTGAAGACTGCCTGGATGAGATTTAAGCAGTATCAGCGTGACTGTCCACACCATGGATTCACAGAAGTACAGCTGATTGGTATTTTCTTCAGAGGCATAGATCTCCCTTATCAGACTGCGCTGGATAATTCCTGTAATGCTAATTTCAACACCAGGACTCCTACACAAGCTAAGCAGTTGATTGAGAACCTGATTGGCAGCAACAGTTGCAAGACAATGGATGAAAGGAGGAAGAAATCTGGTGGAACTGTAGAGAATTCTGATATAGCTAATATAAGATCCAGATTGGACACAGTCTACAATCTCCTGACAAGTAAGAAAGCTGTCCACTTCGCCCAAGATGTAGAAGTGATTCAGGCTGAGGAGGAAACTCAGGAAGAAGATGTGAATTTCATAGGAGGTTCTGGTTTCCAAGGTAATAGATTTGGTAATCAACAGGGGAACATATTCTCCAATGGTGGACAGACTGGTGGTTTTCAGAAGACTTATGGACAAGGTACTCAGAGGACCTATGGATCTACATCCTATCAGACTCCTCCTGCGCCTACAACCCATGAGAGCAAAATGGAGGCTATGATGGAACAACTGATTGAGAGTCAGCCCAAGATTTCTGTGGACTGCAACAAGAAGTAGGACGCTGTCTATGAAGACCTCAATGGGAAATTTGAGTCTCTAAGCACTCACATGAAGCAGTTGGACACTCAGGTGAACCAGATGTCCAGCTCATTGAAGGGAAAAGGAGTGGCAGACACTCATGTTAAGGCCTGGTCTGTGTGCATTAATGATGGATCTCACCTAGGTGAAAGATTTGAGCTAAGTACAGCTGAGTTGGTGACAGAACAGGAATTTTCGGATATTTGTGAAAAACTCTCGGGTGGAATCTGCTGCAGTGCGTCGATCGATGCAACATCTGTGCCGATCGATACACCCGTCGGGATGGCAACGATCGACACACCCTTAGTGTCGGTCGTTGCAGGGCGTGAACAGACAGAACCGTCGGATGATAATAGCATAGATGCTGACTTGGAGCTTGATCGCCTATTCAATGGAGCCTCTGAGATTACTCAACAGGAGATCTACGAGCAGATCTTTAGACAACACTCCTCAGTGTCTGAAGTGATTAGGCAAGAGATTGAAGAGCTGAAGAAATTAGAAGGGATTGGTGAAGAATTGGAAGAAATTCCAACTTCTGATGATCCACCTTATCATCCATGTGTGCAAAGGTACCTGAACAAGATGTTGCCCCTGGATGATGATCTGAAAGACTGGGTGATAATAGTCCCTCAGCATATTAGTGATGTTCTGCTAACTAAGGTCCCGAAGAAGCTATCTGATCCTGGAGTCTTTGTGCTGGACTGTTCTATCTTTGAGGATAGCTTTAGGCGTTCTCTGTGTGATTTAGGAGCTGCTGGAAGTTTGATGCCTTACTCTGTGGCAGAAAAGCTGGGTATGCTGGACTTTACTCCTACTAGGACTTCTCTTGTCCTAGCTGATCAGTCCATACGAGTTCCTGAAGGACTCCTTATGGACATTCCGGTGAGAGTTGGAAACTACTTAGTTCCAACGGACTTCCTTGTGCTGAGATATGACTGTGATCCGGATGAAGCATTATTGCTTGGGAGACCCTTTTTGGCTACAGCAGGAGCGTTGATTGATGTTAGGAACAACTTGATAGACCTCCATCTGGGAGATGAACCACTGCACTATGAGATGGATAAGCTGCGAAAGCCACTGATAGATGGGCAGACATTCACCATAAGGGACGCAGATTTTGAGCAGCCTGATCATACCATGGTTATAGATCCTGGAGCACATTTCACTCCATCTTTTCTTGGACATGAGCATTCCGCAACAGCCTACTCACCACCTTGGATGAGGAGACTTGAACAGAGACAGAAAAAGTCTCTGTCAGGACCTCCTGGTACTTGAAAATTTCCATCCGCCCGGTCAAGCTATTGACCTTAAACAAGCGCTGGGTGGGAGGCAACCCACCATTAGGTACTGGTGTTTTTCTACTTAATTTTTGGTGTTTTTGTTAGGATTTTACGTTTGTTTTTGTTTCTGGTGAGTTTATGTTTGCAGGTCTCGGTTAAATCGTAGTGCAACGATCGACGCACTTCTGTGTCGATCATCACAACACGAAAGGAATCGCATTGCAGCGATCGTTGCGGTCCTGAGCAACGATCGACTATACACGAAAATCGCCAAGTAACGGTCGATGCACTTAGTGCAACGATCGATGCCTGAGCGACAGAGGTAACCCGACAGACATAACTTCATCTTTTCAATTTTTTATTTTCTTTTTACCGATCCTTCGCTGGACACTACTGGGGACAGTGTGTCTTAAGTGTGGGGGAGGTGCTACTGACTTTTGTTTTGTGTTTTCTTAAGAGTCAGTCCGTTTTTCAAAAAAAAAAAAAATATATATTTTGTTTTATTGAGTCAAAATTGTTTAAGTAAGAAACTGTGATTTTCTGAGAAGATTTACAAGACTTGCAGGAACTTAAGTAACCATTGGGATGAAGTTGCAGGATCTATCTCTGACTATTAGAAAACCCCATCACAGATCAACCTACTGGGAACACTGATATATCATGGTTTTTACCCATTTTAGACCATGATATAGATGTGTTTTAGTGTCTTTTGTCTTTGTTTAGAGTCTTTTACAGATATAATCAGGTTGGGAGCTAAATTGGAGTTTATGGAGCATTTTGGAGATTTTTGGAGTGATTGGCCGAGAGATAGAGTTCACTGTCCGAAACAGAGAAAGGTATCGATCGTTGCACTCTAGCAACGATCGTTGCACCAGCGAGATGGGCCAAAAACTCGGCGGTTTAGAAGAATCAAGATATTGCACTTTGATCCAGAAGTTCCTGATATTTACAAAGAAGCCCTTGGCCGAGATTATGCCTATATAATAGAGTTTTTAGAGTTTTTATTAGATACGCTTTATACTTTTTACCATAGACTTTATAATTAAGAGCAGAGGATTTTTAGAGCTTTTGGGGCTGATCTGAACCTGATTCATCATCTGTATTTGGAGAAGATTTCGAACCCCTTTTACTCTTATTCTTTTATGCAATTTACTTATCATATGATCATGTTTTCATTATCTATGTCTGAGTAGATTCCTAGTTAGACTTAGGGTTTCTCACATAGGATTTCATGACTTGCTAGACTTGTTCAATTTCAGTTAAGGATTCAAACTATATCTGTTCTTCAATTTAATTGTGCTTAAAGCTAGTTCTAACCTGATCAATTAGAATCTAGATCTTAGGTTGCTAAATACGTCACGGAAGTGGGGTTTAGGAACCAGAACTAATTAAATTGGGCAATTAAACTTTGCGCAAACGAAAGTTTGGTTTAGGATAATTGTGAACATATCAAACTCGAGCTTATTGCTAGTTAAATCTGTTAGTTCTCGCAAACGGAAGTTTGGTTTGCTGCACTTAGACTTAGAGAATTATCGCAAAGGAATTTGGTTAATTCTATATCTGTGTTTTGAGTTCTAGAACTGTGCTTAATTAGATCCTTGCTGAATGAACTGTCTACTAGTCTGATTTCCTGAGAATACCCTAGGTTTGACGCTTTTAATTACTTGCTTTCACAACCGATAATCTCTGCTACTGATTTACTTTCTTGCACTACTTTCAATACAATCACATTGCTTATTTCTAGTATTCATTCCCTACGGTTTGATTCTCTTGAGACCAAGTGTCCCTGTGGATTCGATAACCCTATATACTACTTTGACATTGCTGTACACTTGCAGTTTAGTATAGGGAATAATTCTTGACCTATCAAGTTTTTGGCGCCGTTGCCGGGGACTCTTTGAGTCTTCGATAGGACCAAACTTAGGGTTTTACTAGAAATTTTTCGTTTTTCGTTTTTGTTTTTCGTTTTTTTTTATTATTTTTGCTGACTTTTTCTCTGTTTCTCTCTGTCGTAGGTACGAATTTCGCCTTGCGTCGATCGTTGCACCCTTTGCATCGATCGTTGCTAAGCGATTTGAGATTGAATCGATCGTTGCACTGATAGCATCGATCGTTGCTGGACGATTACAGACAGTTTATGCCAACGCAGAACACTCGAAGTAATCCGAACTCGAGCTTAGTTAATCTCAACCTAGAGGAGCTTGGACGTCTAGAGAGGACTATCAGAAGAGAAAAGAGAGAGAGAATGGTTCGAGAACGTCTGATCTTGATACCAGATGCTGAAGGTACCCTGAGGGACCAAGATAACAACCCGTACAATGCTGCTGGGCATCGGGTTGATGCTGAGGGAAATGTAATCCCTGACCCCCCTGAACCTGAGCAACAACCGCAAGATCAAGCTCAAGGTAGAGAGATGGTAGTTCATGAGAGGACACTAGCTGACTACAATAGACCTGATGAGTTTCATGCAAACCGAGCAGCTCTAGTGCTTCCTGCCTTCGAGAGGAATGATTTTGAGGTAAAAACTATCTACTACCAACTGATGAGGCAGATTGCTTTTCATGGTCTTCAATCAGAACAGCCTATGGATCACATTGACAAGTTTGAGGACATAGTCACTGGCATGAAGTATGAAGGAGTATGCCCGGACTATCTGTTCCTTAAGCTATTTCCGCACAGTCTTGCTGGAGACGCTAGTGCATGGCTGAGACAACTGGCACCTGGTCAGTATACTACTTGGACAGCCTTAAAGAGTGAGTTCCTGCGCCACTTCTACGATGCTGCGCGCTCAGATCAGTCCAGACAGGACATACTTACTTTTTCCCAAGGAGCTGTGGAGCCTTTGACAACTGCATGGATGAGATTTAAGAAATATCAGCGTGATTGTCCACACCATGGATTCACAGAAGTACAGCTGATAGGTATTTTCTTCAGAGGCATAGATCTCCCTTATCAGACTGCGCTGGATAATTCCAGTAATGCTAATTTCAATACCAGGACTCCTACACAAGCTAAGCAGTTGATAGAGAACCTGGTTGGCAGCTACAGTTGCAAGTCCATGGATGAGATGAGGAAGAAATCTGGTGTAAGTACAGAGGACCCTAACATGACTGAGATTAGATCTAGGCTGGACACAGTTTACAATCTCTTGACAAGTAAGAAAGATGCCCACCTTGCCCAAAATGTAGATGTAATTCAGACTGAGGAGGACACTCAGGAAGAAGAAGTGAATTACATGGGAGGTTCTGGTTTCCAAGGCAATAGATTTAGAAATCAGCAGGGAAACAGATTTTCAAATGGAGTTCAGCAAAGTGGTTTTAAGAAAGCCAATGAGCCTGATAGTAAGATAGAGATGATGCTAAGACAGCTGATGGAGAATCAGACTAAGTACGCAGCAGATTCTGACGCAAAGATGGATACCATCTACAGGGAGCTGAATGGGAAGTTTGAAGGTTTGAACACGCACATAAAAGAGCTTGATGCAAGAGTTGCAAGAACTGCTGGGCATGCTCAAAGGGAAGAGGGATATCTCCCGGGAAGGACTGATGCCAATCCTAAGTACCAATGCAATGCCGTGACATTAAGAAGTGGTAAGGAGCTGTCATCTGGCCAGAAAAAGCAGTTAAGCGTTGAGGAACTCGTAGAAATTGAAGAGTTGGAAGATGAGATACGCGATATTCGCCGCGCATCGATCGATGCATCCAAGCAACGATCGTTGCCAAGCGAAACCAAGGAACCGGAGATCGTAACAAAGTCGCCTAGCATCGATCGGTGCAACAAGGGCAACGATCGACACAAGGTAACTACAGAAAGTTCGGGTGCTGAAAACCCAAAACAGCCGGCTGAAAGGGTATACAAGCCTAAGATACCTTATCCCAAGAATCCCAGAAAAGCTAGGAATGATAGGCAATATGCAAAATGGAAGGAGTTCATAAAAAAGGTGAAGGTTGAAGTACCTTTGTTGGATTCTATTGAAACCTCCCCCATGATGAAGAGATGCCTTAAGGATGCAATTTCTGGTAAATGGTCTGACGAAGAAAGTATAATGATGCTCAATGAAGTATGTAGTGCAGTGATTCAAGGTAGAATTCCAGAGAAATTGAAGGATCCAGGCAGCTTCGTATTAGATTGTGCTATCTACAAGGAGAGGTTCGAAAGGTCCCTATGTGATCTTGGCTCTAGTGTAAATCTGATGCCCCTCTCGGTTGCTAAAAGACTAGGGATGACAGACTTTATACCAACTAGGATATCACTAGTTTTGGCAGATCGATCAGTCAGGATTCCTGAAGGAGTAATAGAGGATGTGCCTATAACTGTTGGCAAGTGTGTGATCCCAACTGACTTTGTGGTTCTACAATATGGACAGGAGCCAAAAGACCCATTAATTCTAGGCAGGTCTTTCTTAGCAACAGCTGGTGCAATGATTGACTGTCAAGGGGGTAAGATAATTCTGAATGTGGGTGATCTGAAGATGAGTTTTGACATGAACAAGCTGGTAAAGAGACCAACCATTGACGGGCAGACCTTCTATGTGGACACATTGGGTGATTTGGCTGCAGAGTACTTCCATCAATCACATGCTGAGGACCCACTAGAAAGAGCCTTACTGAGTTCTATTTTGGAGTTGGAGTACCTACAGGACGAGCCTGCAATGTGCTATACAAGATTGATGGATTCTATCGAGGTTGCAATGCAGGTCGAAGTATCTGACGCGGAACTGCAACGATCGATACCAACTGAGCAACGATCGTTGCAAGACAACCTCGACTGGGCAGAAGAAAAGGCTCCGAAAATAGATCTGAAACAACTTCCATCCGGGCTAAGGTACGCATTTCTTGGACCAAATTCAACTTATCCAGTGATTGTCAACGCTAGTTTGAACAACGCAGAGCTCACTTTACTGCTAAGCAAGCTGCGCAAGCATCGCAAAGCTCTTGGCTATTCCCTTAATGACATTTCAGGTATCTCACCAGAGCTGTGCATGCATCGGATACATCTCGAGGATGAGTCCAAGACATCAATCGAACATCAGAGGAGACTTAATCCTAATCTGCAGGAAGTAGTCAAAAAGGAGATTATGAAACTCCTGGATGCTGGGATCATCTATCCTATTTCAGACAGTGATTGGGTAAGTCCAGTCCATGTAGTACCTAAGAAAGGTGGAGTTACGGTTGTTAAGAATGAGAAGAACGAGCTGATACCTACTAGGACTGTGACGGGACACAGGATGTGCATCGACTACAGGAAACTGAATGCTGCGACTAGAAAAGATCACTTTCCCTTACCTTTTATTGATCAGATGCTCGAAAGGTTAGCAAATCATCCTTACTACTGCTTCTTAGATGGATATTCAGGTTTCTTTCAGATCCCCATCCATCCAGAGGATCAAGGAAAGACCACTTTCACTTGTCCATACGGGACATTCGCCTACCGTAGGATGCCTTTTGGACTCTGCAATGCACCAGCCACCTTCCAGAGATGCATGATGTCCATATTCACAGATATGATTGAGGATTTTATGGAAGTATTCATGGATGATTTCTCAGTATATGGATCATCCTATAATGAATGCTTAGATAATCTGTGTAAGGTTTTGAAAAGATGTGAAGAAAAGCACTTAGTTCTTAACTGGGAGAAGTGTCATTTTATGGTCAGAGATGGCATTGTGCTTGGACATAAGGTGTCCGAAGCAGGAATAGAGGTGGACCGCGCCAAAATCGAGGTAATGACGAACCTGCAGGCACCTGATTCTGTTAAGTCTATTAGAAGCTTTCTTGGACATGCTGGTTTCTATAGACGGTTCATCAAGGATTTCAGTAAGATTGCTAGGCCATTAACTGCTTTGCTGTGTAAAGACACCAAGTTTGAGTTCACTGCAGATTGTCAAACTGCATTTGAACAGATCAAGCAGGCATTAGTAAGTGCTCCCATAGTTCAACCACCGGATTGGGATTTGCCTTTCGAAGTAATGTGTGATGCAAGTGACTATGCTGTAGGAGCTGTTCTTGGACAAAGGAAAAATAGAAAGCTTCATGCTATCTATTATGCCAGTAGGACACTGGATGATGCACAAAGGAACTATGCCACTACAGAGAAGGAGCTGTTAGCAGTTGTCTTTGCATTTGAGAAATTTCGCTCTTATCTTGTTGGCTCCAAGGTGATTGTACACACTGATCATTCAGCCCTGAAGTATCTGATGCAGAAGAAGGATGCTAAGCCAAGACTGTTGAGATGGATCTTGTTGCTCCAGGAATTTGATATTGAAGTAAGAGACAAGAAAGGAGTTGAGAATGGGGTTGCTGACCATCTTTCTAGGATGCTGGTAGAGGAAGACGTGCCAATCAATGACTATTTGCCTGAAGAAAACGTCAATATGGTTGGAACAATCTGTGAGACAGATTTGGACAGAGATCTGCAAAACTGTCGGATTAATCGCATTGCGTCGATCGATGCAACATCAGCGTCGATCGATGCATCTATCGGGGCAGTAGCGATCGATGCATCTGACTGTGACGATCGTTGCAGCGCGACCACAGGCCCAGAGACTTTTACGGTACGGATTGGAAAACATGAGTTTGAGATTTATGCTGTCTCAACAAATGATCAACCATGGTATGCGGACATAGCTAATTATCTAGCTGCAGAGGCTGAACCAGATAATCTAAAAGGGTATGAAAAGAAGAGGTTTTTCAGAGAACTTAGGAGGTACTATTGGGATGAACCTTACCTATATAAGCATTGTTCGGATGGCCTTTATAGAAGATGTGTCGCTGAGACAGAGGTTCCAGATATCCTGTTCCACTGCCACGGATCAGATTATGCAGGACATTTTGCTACTTTCAAGACTGTATCTAAGGTTTTGCAGGCAGGTTTCTGGTGGCCTACAATGTTCGCTGATACTCACTCTTTTATTTCTCATTGTGATGCCTGCCAAAGGAGAGGGAAAATCAGCAGAAAGCATGAGATGCCTCAGAATTTCATTCTTGAGGTTGAGGTTTTTGATTGCTGGGGCATAGATTTTATGGGTCCCTTTCCCTCATCTTATGGGAATAAATTCATATTAGTTGCTGTGGATTATGTATCTAAGTGGGTAGAAGCAATAGCTAGTCCAACCAATGATTCTTCAGTAGTCATTAAGCTGTTCAAATCCATCATATTCCCTAGATTTGGAGTACCTCGGATAGTAATTAGTGATGGAGGGTCTCACTTTATTAATAAGGTATTTGAGAAGCTCTTGAAGAAGCATGGGGTGCATCACCGAGTTGCTACTCCTTATCACCCACAGACTAGTGGACAGGTAGAAGTTTCCAACAGACAAATCAAGGAGATCTTGGAGAAAACAGTTGGGAAGACAAGAAAAGATTGGGCAGCTAAGCTTGATGATGCTTTATGGGCTTACAGGACTGCATTCAAAACACCATTGGGGACTACTCCATTTCACTTGTTGTATGGAAAAGCATGCCATCTGCCTGTGGAACTTGAGCACAAAGCAGCATGGGCTGTGAAGCAGATGAACTTTGACCTTAAATCAGCTGCAGAAAGAAGGCTGATACAGCTTAATGAGTTGGATGAGATTAGACATCTTGCCTATGAGAACTCAAAGCTGTACAAGGAGAGGACAAAGGCTTATCATGATAAAAAGATTGTTTCTAGACGGTTTGAGCCTAATGATCAGGTACTTCTATACAATTCTCGCTTGCATTTGTTTCCAGGAAAGCTGAAATCAAGATGGTCCGGTCCTTACACAATAAAAGAAGTGCGTCCATATGGAGCTGTCATACTAATAGGCAAGGAAGGAAATGAGTTTGCTGTGAATGGGCAGAGGGTAAAACACTATTGGGCTAAGGCCGAGATTCCCAGAGGACAGATTTTGCCTCTGGATGCTGCACCCTCAGCTTGAAATACCTTGCGCGTCCGGTCAAGCTATTGACCTTAAACAAGCGCTGGGTGGGAGGCAACCCACCATTAGGTACTGGTGTTTTTCTTTTTAATTTTTGGTGTTTTTGTTAGGATTTTACGTTTGTTTTTGTTTCTGGTGCAGTCATGTTTGCAGGTCTCGGATTAAATCGCAGTGCAGCGATCGATGCATTTCTGCATCGATCGTCACAACACGAAAGGAATCGCATTGCAGCGATCTTTGCGGTCCTGAGCAACGATCGACCATACACGAAAGTCGCCAAGTAACGGTCGATGCATCTAATGCACCGATCGATGCTGTGCGACAGAGGTAACCCGACAGACATAAACTCACCTTTTCAATTTTTTATTTATTTTCTTTTTACCGATCCTTCACTGGACACTACTGGGGACAGTGTGTCTTAAGTGTGGGGGAGGTGCTACTGACGTTTATCTTTCTGTTTTCTTAAGAGTCAGTCCGTTTTTCAAAATTTTTTGTTTTATTGAGTCAATATTGTTTAAGTAAGAAACTATGATTTTCTGAGGAGATTTACAAGACTTGCAGGAACTTAAGTAACCATTGGGATGAAGTTGCAGGATCTATCTCTGACTATTAGAAAACCCCATCACAGATCAACCTACTGGGAACACCCATATCACTTCAGGTATCAGAGGATCCTTTTACTGACTTCACCCCTAATACTGACTTAGATTTCTCACCTAAGGGCTTGGTATACTTTATGTCGGATTCCCTGTTAGTTCTGACACAGCCTGTAAACCTGTCCTATTTAGTCCCCTTCTCCCCTTCTATAAAGTAAAAAAAAAAAAATATATAATAAACTGAGGATGAGTTAGTAACTCCGAAGTGGTCATGAGAGTGGTAGCAAACACTATTATCTCTCATGTGATCCATGGAATGTGTCCAAAGTACACCCCATAACGGGAAGAACACTGATAAAAAAAATAAAATGATACCCAGTGGGGAAAAATCAGTTGTTAAAGAAGGGAAAGAGAAGAAAGGGACTAGAGAAAGATAGTATGGTGGTCTAGAGCTGATTAGGTAAGAATCCATGTGCCTTTAGATCGATACTCCTTAGGTGAGACCGCACTTAAATACTTGCAGAAGTCAGTAGGGAGAATTTGAATGCTTGAATGTGATTGTGGAGTTTACCTAGGACAGTTGCTAAGTGTGGGGGAAGTACATGTTGGTCTTGATATCCTGTGATTGATTCTTTCAGTGGTTTACTAAGGGGAATCTGAGTATTGTAGCTTCTAAGATGAAATGAGTTTCTGAAGAGTTTTCAAACCTCTTCACCATGTTTTAGTTCTATGTTTTGCTTGAGGGCAAGCAAAGGCTAAGTGTGGGGGAGTTGATATATCATGGTTTTTACCCATTTTAGACCATGATATAGATGTGTTTTAGTGTCTTTTGTCTTTGTTTAGAGTCTTTTACAGATATAATCAGGTTGGGAGCTAAATTGGAGATTATGGAGCATTTTGGAGATTTTTGGAGTGATTGGCCGAGAGATAGAGTTCACTGTCCGAAACAGAGAAAGGTATCGATCGTTGCACTCTAGCAACGATCGTTGCACCAGCGAGATGGGCCAAAAACTCGGCGGTTTAGAAGAATCAAGATATTGCACTTTGATCCAGAAGTTCCTGATATTTACAAAGAAGCCCTTGGCCGAGATTATGCCTATATAATAGAGTTTTTAGAGTTTTTATTAGATACGCTTTATACTTTTTACCATAGACTTTATAATTAAGAGCAGAGGATTTTTAGAGCTTTTGGGGCTGATCTGAACCTGATTCATCATCTGTATTTGGAGAAGATTTCGAACCCCTTTTACTCTTATTCTTTTATGCAATTTACTTATCATATGATCATGTTTTCATTATCTATGTCTGAGTAGATTCCTAGTTAGACTTAGGGTTTCTCACATAGGATTTCATGACTTGCTAGACTTGTTCAATTTCACTTAAGGATTCAAACTATATCTGTTCTTCAATTTAATTGTGCTTAAAGCTAGTTCTAACCTGATCAATTAGAATCTAGATCTTAGGTTGCTAAATACGTCACGGAAGTGGGGTTTAGGAACCAGAACTAATTAAATTGGGCAATTAAACTTTGCGCAAACGAAAGTTTGGTTTAGGATAATTGTGAACATATCAAACTCGAGCTTATTGCTAGTTAAATCTGTTAGTTCTCGCAAACGGAAGTTTGGTTTGCTGCACTTAGACTTAGAGAATTATCGCAAAGGAATTTGGTTAATTCTATATCTGTGTTTTGAGTTCTAGAACTGTGCTTAATTAGATCCTTGCTGAATGAACTGTCTACTAGTCTGAGTTCCTGAGAATACCCTAGGTTTGACGCTTTTAATTACTTGCTTTCACAACCGATAATCTCTGCTACTGATTTACTTTCTTGCACTACTTTCAATACAATCACATTGCTTATTTCTAGTATTCATTCCCTACGGTTTGATTCTCTTGAGACCAAGTGTCCCTGTGGATTCGATAACCCTATATACTACTTTGACATTGCTGTACACTTGCAGTTTAGTATAGGGATTATCAGCTCTAGACCACCATACTATCTTTCTCTAGTCCCTTTCTTCTCTTTCCCTTCTTTAACAACTGATTTTTCCCCACTGGGTATCATTTTATTTTTTTTATCAGTGTTCTTCCCGTTATGGGGTGTACTTTGGACACATTCCATGGATGCACCGGAGGTAATAGTTTTAGCTACCACTCCCATGACCACTTCGGAGTTACTAACTCATCCTCAGTTTATTATCTTTTTTTTTTTTTTTTACTTTATAGAAGGGGAGAAGGGGACTAAATAGGACAGGTTTACAGGCTGTGTCAGAACTAACAGGGAATCCGACATAAAGTATACCAAGCCCTTAGGTGAGAAAATCTAAGTCAGTATTAGGGGTGAAGTCAGTAAAAGGATCCTCTGATACCTGAAGTGATGTGGGTGTTCCCAGTAGGTTGATCTGTGTCTGGGTTTTCTAACAGTCATAGAGGCTCTGCAAGTCTGTCCAATGGTCACTTAGTTCCTGTTCAAGCGAAAATTTTCCTCGAAAAATCATAGTTTCATACAAATTTTGACTCAATAAAACAATGTTTTTGAAAAACTAAGAAAACAAAAGCGTGCGTCAGTAGCTCCTCCCCCACACTTAAACTACACTGTCCCCAGTGTAATCAAGGCATGAGCTTGGTGAGAGAATAATCAAATTGAAGAACAAACCGAAAAGTTGCAGAATACTTACCTGTCGTCGCCCTGCGTCGATCGATGCCACAAGGGTGTCGATCGATGCAAGGTGATTATCGCTCGCGGTTATTTAGATAACCGATGTCTGAACCGCAATCAATTCGTTTAACCGTGAATCGCAACCGCATCGATCGATGCACAATGTGTGTCGATCGATGCAATGCGATTTTTCCTGTTTCTCTCGGCTCTGAACACACTTAAACAGAAAATCAAAACACCAAAAATAAAAACGGAAAATGAAAACTAAAACGAACCTAACAGTGGGTTGCCTCCCACTCAGCGCTTGTTTTTAGTCATTAGCTTGACTATTGGAAGAGATTTGATTCAAGGCGGTTTCAACAGAGACTTTGAGTGTCTCTGTGAATATCTCTTCATCCAAGGAGGTGTATAGGCATTCAGATCATGAGGCTTCCCAAGGAATGAGAAATCATAATCAGGGCGGGAGCGAAGCTTGGGCGGTCTACTGCGTTTTCCTGCATTCAAAACAATGTGATTAGAAGGTTTAAGCTTAGATGATTTGTTCCTTACCTTTGATGTAGATCTGATGTTTGGGGCTTTCTGCTTATGAGCAGTTGCAGGTACTGAAGATGTTAGAGCAGGTTCAAGAGGAACTGCCATCTTCTTCTTCTTTCCACTATCAGATACTGTAGTTCCACCAATCTGAACTTCTTCTTTCAGATCACCTTCAGTGGAGATCATCTTCTTTGCATGAACTCGCAAAGTTTCAACTGGTGGTGTTTTATTCACCTTCTTATCCATCACTTTTATGCAGTTAACCACTTCTAGCTCTTGTCTGGAAGGTTTAGGAACCTTAGGATATGGCACTGGGGGCTTGTAAGCTTGTTCTGGCACTGTTGCTGGTTTCTGGACATGTGTGCGTTCTGCATCGATCGTTGCATAATGTGTATCGATCGATGCAAGGCGATTCTGTTTCTCGAAAGAACTCGAAATTGCCGTCAGAACGGCGGGTCGATCGTCACTAAGGGGGTGTCGATCGGTGCATGTATCAGGCAGACAATATTCATCCAGAAAATCCGAGATTATGCTCTCTTCTTCATCCAGCAACTTAATCTCATCCCTTAAGGTCACAGCTTTGATGGATCTACACTGTTCAGCTTTCTTAGCTTCATTCCGCCTCTCTATTGCTGCATCCAGCTCCTCCATATGTGTGCTCAAAGATTCGAGCTTCTCATTCAGATCTTTATACAATGCATCCATCTTTGAGTGGTGTGACACATTGATCTGTTGTTGCCTCTCAAGATACTGCTCTATCATGATTTCTATTCTGCTCTCATGAGCTGTAGGTGCAGGCGGTGCTTGGTAAGAAGAAACACCACAGTTCCTCGAGAAGGCGTTGCCCTGTTGCTGGAAAGGTCCCTGAAAAGCTGATTCCTGACTGTAGAATTTATTCCCTCCAATGCAGTTGATAGCTTTTTGCCCATACTTTTCAAGTACAAGACTATGCAGAGACTCTACTTTGCTTTTTAACCAAGTTATCTGCGAGTTATCAATCCCTGGATTGAAGAAATCATACATCTTCCTTATGATATGTGTCGATCGATGCAGGAGAAGCGTCGATCGATGCAAGCTCGAGAATGCAACGATCGACACTAAGTGGGTGTCGATCGATGCAAGGCGATTACAGGCGTACCTGAAACGCAGAAACAAAAAAAGAAAAAAAAATTAGCAACAAAAAATAAAAAACGAAAAACCTAGTCTAAACCCTAAGTTCAAATCTATCGAGGACTCAAAAGAGTCCCCGGCAACGGCGCCAAAAACTTGATAGGTGTAGTTTTAACCCTATTCTAACTGCAAGTGCACAGTGATGTAGTTGTAGTACTTAGGGTATCGAATCCACAGGGACTCCGGTCAACGATAGATTAAAAACTATTAAGATTAAACTAGGGGAAAGCAATGAGAAACTAAAGCAGAGCAGAAAAGTAAATCAGTAGCAAGAGTGGTTTGTGAGCAAGGAAGCGAAGCGTTAGGTTTCAGGAGTTCTCAGGAAATCAGGAACGCAAGCAATCAATCTATCTAGATCCAATCAATAACTATTCTAGAACTCAAACACTGATATAGAATTAGCCAAATTCCTTTGCGATAATTCTCTAAGTCTAAGTGCAGCAAACCAAACTTTCGTTTGCGAGAACTAACAGATTAAACCAGCTTTAATTCCAAGTTTGATATGTTCACAATTATCCTAAACCAAACTTCCGTTTGCGCAAAGTTTAATTGCTTATCTAAGTTCTTTCTAGTTAAATTAACCAACTTCCGCTGAATTAATCAACCTAACATCATAACTCTGATTAGCTACTTCAGATTAAGCATTAAGAACAACTTAGATAAAGAACTAGCAGATATAAATCTCTACAGATTAATTAAACTATAATTCTCTGAAATCCCTAATGAGAATCCTTCAACCTAACAGGTAAACTACTCAGACATGTTCATCGAAACAGAAAACATCTTGAATAGAAAACCAAATAATATAAAATCAAATAAAGAACTGAGGTTCGAAATCCTCTCTCTTTCGAGAGCAAGATCAGCCCCTAAGGCTCTCCGAAAATAAAATAAGACTTAGAAGTAAAGCGTGGCCTAAACAATGGCTTAAAAACCCTAATATATTGGTCTAAAGTCGGCTGGGGGCCTTTTTGCAAGTCTGGGAAGTTTCTGGGCAAAAACTGTAATTTCTGGAAAATGCAGATTTTTGGGCTCAGAACTGCAACGACAGTTGCACAGACTGCAACGATCGTTGCACTGCGAAAACGCAGCCAGTGAACTCTGTGAAATCTCTAAGTAGTGCAGAATTGCTCCAAATGCTCCCAAAACGTCCAATTAGGCTCCAAACGTGTCTAGACCTGTAAACATACTAAAAAGAACACAAAAGACACTAAAAACACATCTATATCATGGCATAAAATGGGTAAAAACCATGATATATCAAACACCCACATCACTTCAGGTATCAGAGGATCCTTTTACTGACTTCAACCTTAATACTGACTTAGATTTCTCACCTAAGGGCTTGGTATACTTTGTGTCGGATTCCCTTGTTAGTTCTGACACAGCCTGTCAACCTATCCTATTTAGTTCCCTTCTCCCCTTCTGTAAAGTAAAAAAAAAAAAAAAAGAGATATAATAAACTGAGGATGAGTTAGTAACTCCGAAGTGGTCATGGGAATAGTAGCAAACACTATTATCTCTCATGTGATCCATGGAATGTGTCCAAAGTACACCCCATAACGGGAAGAACACTGATAAAAAAAAAAATGATACCCAGTGGGGAAAAATCAGTTGTTAAAGAAGGGAAAGAGAAGAAAGGGACTAGAGAAAGATAGTATGGTGGTCTAGAGCTGATAAGGTAAGAATCCATGTGCCCTTTGATCGATACTCCTTAGGTGAGACCGCACTTAAATACTTGCAGAAGTCAGTAGGGAGAATTTGAATGCTTGAATGTGATTGTGGAGTTTACCTAGGACAGTTGCTAAGTGTGGGGGAAGTACATTGTGGTCTTGATATCCTGTGATTGATTCTTGCAGTGGTTTACTAAGGGGAATCTGAGTATTGTAGCTTCTAGGATGAAATGAGTTTCTGAAGAGTTTTCAAACCTCTTCACCAAGCTTTAGTTCTATGTTTTGCTTGAGGGCAAGCAAAGGCTGTGTGTGGGGGAGTTGATATATCATGGTTTTTACCGGTTTTATGCCATGATATAGTTGTGTTTTTAGTGTCTTTTGTGTTCTTTTAGAGTCTTTTACAGGTATAATCAGGTTTGGAGCTGAATTGGAGATAATGGAGCATTTTGGAGATTTTTGGAGTGTTTGGCCGAGAGATAGAGTTCACTGTCCGAAACAGAGGAAGGTGTCGATCGTTGCACTCTAGCATCGATCGATGCACCAGCGAGATAGGCCAAAAACTCGGCGGTTTAGAAGAATCAAGTTATTGCACTTTGATCCAGAAGTTCCTGATATTTACAAAGAAGCCCTTGGCCGAGATTATACCTATATAATCAAGTTTTAGTTGTTTTTATTAGAAACACTTTCATAATTAAGAGCAGAGGATTTTTAGAGCTTTTGGGGCTGATCTGAACCTATTACTTCATCTGTATTTGGAGAAGATTTCGAACCCCTTTTACTCTTATTCTTTTATGCAATTTATTCATTCTATGATTATGTTTTCATTATCTATGTCTGAGTAGATTCCTAGTTAGGTTTAGGGTTTCTCACATAGGATTTCATGACTTGCTAGACTTGTTCAAATTCAGTTAAGGATTCAAACTATATCTGTTCTTCAATTTAATTGTGCTTAAAGCTAGTTCTAACCTGATCAATTAGAATCTAGATCTTAGGTTGCTAAATACGTCACGGAAGTGGGGTTTAGGAATCTGAACTAATTAAATTGGGCAATTAAACTTTGCGCAAACGGAAGTTTGGTTTAGGATAATTGTGAACATATCAAACTTGGGATTAATGCTAGTTTAATCTGTTAGTTCTCGCAAACGAAAGTTTGGTTTGCTGCACTTAGACTTAGAGAATTATCGCAAAGGAATTTGGTTAATTCTACATCTGTGTTTTGAGTTCTAGAACTGTGCTTAATTAGATCTTTGCTGAATGAACTGTCTGCTTGTCTGATTTCCTGAGAATACCCTAGGCTTGACGCTCTTAATTACTTGCTTCCACAACCGTTAATCTCTGCTACTGATTTACTTTCTCGCACCGCTTTTAATTCAATCACATTGCTTATTTCTAGTATTAGTCTCTACTGTTCTGATCTATTGAGACCAAGTGTCCCTGTGGATTCGATAACCCTATATACTACTTTGACATTGCTGTTCACTTGCAGTTTAGTATAGGGATAAACTTACAACCTATCAATACTCTTGTCCAAACAACTCTATTATTCCATCAGTGAATTTATCCAAACATAACAACGCAGTGGTTGCACCAAGTCGGAGATATTCGTCACACCCGTCAGCCGCGCAACCATAAGCCAAGATACGGATTGCTGCCGTACACTTTTGTAGTCCGGATAGCCCAAGCCTACCGCCTCCATCCCTTCTTTGTTGAAAGTATGGAACCTCGTTTGAAATGCGAGCAACAATCCGAGTAAATAACGACTTGTTCATACGGAAACGGCGTCTGAATATACGAGGCGGATATGTTGGTTCTTCACTAAAATAGTCGGTCCATAATCGTTTGTGGCCCTCTTCTCGATTTCTTTCAATATATTCGCGTTTCTTCGGTTTTGTTGCCTGGTCTTCCATAACTTTGTTTAATGTATCTTTGTAATGTTGTTCAAAGGTTTCTGTAAAAGCTTCGTTTAACTGATTGTCAAGATCATAGGTAGAAGACCAAGACATTTTGGTAAGTGTTTTAAATTAGAAATGAAGATTTCTTGTTTTGGTATTTTAATCAAGAAAGAAGAGACTTAAGAGGAAGTAGATATATTTTGAGGCTAAAGAAGAAAGTAGTTGTAGAGAAAACAATGCGAAGAACTACAACATGTTTTCCTTCGTTGCAAACCGAAAGATAGTTTAAATACATAATATGGTAGCACAAAAGAACAACCAAGTTCATAACCCGTGACTTAAAGCCGATAATGCAAGACAAAAAAATACCCGTGACCTCTAAACATTGTAGCAGAACAACACAACAAAAAACAACAAATCAGGTTGCTCCATCTTGGTCACATGTCATCGGCTTCTTCCTGAAACACAAAAGAACATAAAAACTTAGCATGAAAACATGAATAAAAGAGTAAAATAACAGAAACTCAGCAACACATAACATCAATATACTAACTACCTAGTTATTTCCCAACATTTCACTAATTAGCTTGTTTTTTAGAGTGTTTTCAATCTCAGAGAGTGGTTCTATCTAAGAAAGCAAACGGTCTAGCAATTGCTGCTTATTTAACATCTCCTTCAGAACCAACATGCTCTGTAACTGATCCAATGCCTCTTCCTTTCCACCCCTTTTCCGCTTAGCAGCCTTTGCAGCCTTAACTCCAGGAGGTCTAACCTCATCTTCCCCATCAACATCCACAATGTGCTTGCGTTTCTCCTTACCACCATCTTTACCCAGAAGCGTGGAACACCATTTTTGGTCATGCCTGAGCTCCCTCCACGCATGCTCAAGGGTGAACTTACAATGGTAATCGTTGTAGAAGAGGTCAAGAGATGTTTTCATCAAGTCATTGTCATTTTGACCGCTTGATTGAGCTTTCAAAGCCGCATCATAGCATCCTACGAACTTGCATACCTGATCATTAAGCCTTTGCAACCTTTGCTTGCACTGGCCTAGTTCCCTAGGCTGCATCCCCACAAGCAAAGGACTGGAGTTGTAATATTCCTGGATTCTCCTCCAGAAAGCACCTGCCTTCTGCTCATTGCTAACTATCGGGTCCTTGCTGGTATTCAGCCAAGCACCAATGAGGATTACATCCTCCTTAGGGGACCATTTCCTCCTCTCCTTAACAGTAGCTTCATCAGAACATTGGCTGCTAAACCTAGGGAGTTCTGATGAATCTAGGTCTACTGTCTGACTAGCAAGTAGGTTAACAAAACCTGGTGAATCTAAAGAAAATGTGAAACTAGACTCCATTTTTTGAAGCGTATTTAGGTTTTTTTTAGGGGTCAAAGTTAAGATTGTTTGAGAACAAACAATGTATATTTATTAAGTGTCTTGCAATCAATATGTTAAACTACCCTTCAACCTACCCGTAACCAATAAACCATTAAAAACACATCATATCTTAATTCATGAGACTAAACCTCAATTTAATACCCATCGTGTCAAAACGGTTGGATTATTGTGATATGGTTTTACAAGTGAACACCTCTTAAAATTTTTAAACTGTATCTTTTAGTTATAGTATCTAATTTACTTTTCTTTTTAGTTTTTAAACATCCAGAGTTACAGACAAGAAACTGTATCTTTTTAGTTATAGTACCTAACCAAGTTTTTAAACTGTATCTTTTTAGTTAGAGTATCTAACTAAGTTATGTTACTTTTTAGTTTTAAAAGATCAAAAGTTATATACAAGAAAGTTTTAAAAACACACCTTAAGTGGGCTTCTCAAGCTCAGTAACCCTCCTGCTGAGCTTCCAGACCTCCTCCTGAAAAGTTAGAGAAGAGATGGTAAGTCCTTAATAAAAATCTGAGTTACAATAAAATGGTTAAAATGTACTTACCCTAAGTTTCTCAATTTCCCTAGTGAGCTTCCGAATCTCCTCCTCAACACCACAAACCCATGGTTGACGGAAATGCAAGCCATCATCCTACACATAAAAGTAGGGAATGTTGAACAAATGGTTATATAGGAAATGAACAATTTAAACAATAAAAAAACTGAAGTTACCTTGTACACTTTGCAGGTGAAATAACGCTTCCCAGGCATTCTATCTTGAGCTTCTTGTGTAGCTATCTCGGGCACAATGCCTCCCCCACATGGACACCTAGTTGGAATCCCATACTCAGCATCTGCTACGTATCCCCTCCTATTGATGTATTCCTTCAGCTTCTTCATGTCTCTCCTCTCCTGGTACGGGTCTGTCATTATACCTGCGAAGATTTGATCAAGTTAATGAGCAGTCCTCTCAATGATAGACTAACAAGGATGTTTGCTAACAGGTGATTGTCTACAACCACCTATGAAGGACACAAGCTTCACAGTAACAGGATGTCAAGAACAAAAGAGATCCCTTTGTAGAACATTTCTTTCAAAACTATACTGTCAAAGAAACTACAATCACAGTGAACCAACAATCCTATGTAAAATATCCACTAAATCCTATTAACTCTAAAAACAGACAACCTAACATGGACTATCCCTAACAAAAATCCTTTAAAGAACATTACGAACATAAGACATTTAAACCACAACACATTAATCCGTTAAGAACATTCACGAAACATAACAAAAATCCTTAAAAATTAAAAGCATCAGGAACATAAATCCTTCAAAGAACAAAACATACATCCTTTAAGGAAATTAAAGAACCCTAACACAAGTCCTTCAAACAAAAGAACATAAAGAAGATAAATCACTGAAACAACAACACATAAATCCTTTAACATGTGTAACCGAATGCTAGCTTGAAACCTAAATTGAAACCTTAATACGATAAACAACACTAAATCGAATCCCAATCTAAGGCATTTACGAAAACCCTAAATTGATTCGTTAATCTCTCACAAACCCTAGATGAAACACCGATACAAACCCTAACTCGTTTTAACCCTTTAATACGTTCAAGAAAACTCAATCAAATCCTAATCCTAAACAATATCCCTAAATTAATTCCTAAATTTCACGATCGCAAACCCTAAATCGAACCCCGAAAAACCGATCAATAACCCTAATCGATTCCTAAATCGATTAAGAAACACAAATCGAACCTTAGAACACAAACCTAAATCGGTTACCTTAGTTTTGTAGAACCCTAAATCGATTTCGAAACACCTAGCAATCGCAACTATATCGCTCTCTTCAAGAACAAAAGCTCTCTCTCTGTCTGAAAACGCGAAATGAGCAAGAGATGTCAAAACAATGAGAACCTTTGGAACCAACCAGCGGGTTTCAACCCGAAAAAATTAAAAAAGACCAATCGCTAGCCCACACGTGGCTAAGAAACGATATACTAAAATCCTAATATTAGGATCGGTTCTTAACTTAATTAGCCAAATTGATTTATTTTTAATGCATAATGTCTAGGTTTTTGTGAGAATCTTGGGCTTATATGCAACGATGTACATGCTCTAAAACCCTCAATACCTTATTTATTAAGTTTATGGCCCTACTAGTTATCAAATTAGATCACTACATATACTTACACCCTTTTAGCCCATATCTACCCCTACTAGTCTTCCATCACTTCGGCGGCTGACTATGAATCATGCACTAGGGTCTTTTGACGTGGACAAACACTAGGCCAAGCATGTTGATTATACTGGAGAGAGAAATATATTATTAAATGTGAGATATTTATGTTGTTAGATAAATTGCTGATTTTTCGACAGTGAGTTAGTAAAAATTTGGCCAACCATGTTGGTTATTTTTTTAAATTGGGCTTAATTGTCTATCATGTAGCATATATAATCAGTAAAAAAAATGAAATATTAAAAATTAAAACTCTAAACTCTAAAAAATATAACCTAAAAACTAAATTTTAAACCCAAATCCTAAAAAATAAACCTTAAATCTTGAATACAAACTCAAAACTCTAAACCCTAAAAACTAAACTTTAAACCCTAAAACCATGAATCCAAATCCACAAAACTAAACCTTGGACCATGAACCCAAACCCTAAAAACTAAACCCTAACCATGAACCTAAAACCTAAAAAGTAAACTCTAGACCCCCAAATCCAAAAAACTAAACCCTAAACCATGAATCCAAACCCTAAAAACTAAACCCTAAAACTTTAAACCCCAAACCCTAAAACTAAAATACAAACCCTGAACCCAAACCCTAAAATCTAAACCCTAAACCCTAAACCATGAACCCTAAAAATAAAACCTAAACCATGAACCCAAATACTAAATACTAAACCCTTAACCATGAACCCAAACCCTAAAAAGTAAACCCTAAATCCCCAAATCCTAAAAACTAAACCCTAAACCCTAAACCATGAACCAAAACCCTAAAAACTAAACCCTAGACCCCCAAATCCTAAAAACTAAACCCTAAACCATGAACCCGAACTCTAAAAACTAAACCCAAACCCTAAACCATGAACCCAAACCCTAAAAACTAAAATACAAACCCCAAACCCAAACCCTAAAACTAAATCCTAAACCATGAACCCAAATACTAAAAACTAAACCCTAAACCCTAAACAATGAACTCAAACTCTAAAAACTAAACCCTAAACATTGAACCCAAACCCTAAAAACTAAACCCTAAACCCTAAACCATGAACTCAAATACTAAAAATTAAATCTTAAACTCTAAATCCAAACTCTAAACCTTGAAAACTAAACCCTAAACCCACTCAACTAAACCCTAATCCCAAAAAATAACTCTAAATTAAGCATGTAAAATAATAATAATTATAAACTCCTATTAGACTATTATTTGACCGCGCAAATACTCCTATAAAACTATTATTGTTAGGTCTAGGAAACTATAGCATAGCAATAGCTCATAGATATAGCTTAGGGGTATAAAGGATATTTTCTGCGTGTACAGGAAGCATGAGAGGGTCAAATCTACAAAACTAATATCACATATTGAAGGTTTTTTTTTTTTTTGGTCTAACATATTGAAGGTTATTCCTTCATAATTCCCTTAAACCAATTGGTTATAGTCTTATAGCACTTAAATATTATTTTATATGTCTCATTTTAACTTGCATGTGAAATCCATTATAACCATCAGTAAACTAATTACCTACAAGTGAAACTTTCATATATCATACATGCAATCGTATGAAAGTGAGCTATAGTTAAAAAACATATATATATATATATATATATATATATATATATAGTTTTTAGGGACTTATGTTAGACTTATATCTCGAAAGCAAAGTCTAATTTTGAAACTGAGACCCAACTGTCTTTGAATGGAATTGCGTATTGAATACAACACTGTGACATAAAAATATATCATGAAAACTGCAATATAACATAGTATTCTTATTATATTATTATTTTGTGTAATACAAAAAGCACGACAATATACCTGCTCCAACTAAAGACTATTCCAATCACAAATCGTTTTCTCAAATATCCACTGAGATTCTATTTCTATTTGCTTTCGTTTGTAGTGTCCAGACAATTGTTTTCAATTTGTTTTTTGTTCTCATGAGAAGACCAATGAAGACCCCTGTTTCTTTCAATTTCTTTACCAAATAGACTCACGCAAAGATAAAAATACTCAAATTTGAAGTTTAATATAATCGAGATGGAAAAAAACTCACGCATAGATAAAAATAAAGGGGAATTGCTCATTATCACCCATTTTATTTTAAATTTAAAAGTAAACATTAAGCAAAAGTGATCTATAAAGGTAGAAAAATTACATTTTACACATTTACAACCAAACAAAAAAAACCAAACATAAATTACTGTAATAACTTTTAAGAAGTTTAATAAATCTCTTAAAGTCTACTAAAATGCCTTCTAATAGAAGTCTGAAGGGACGACTTCAATTTTTTTTTACATTTTAACTAAAAATTATAAAAAAATAATTTGATCAAAACATTGTTTGAATGATTAAAACACAGTTGTGACATACAAAAAATAAATTTTGATATAAATAAGTTATATTAAATAAATATATCTAAACATAAAATTTTAGGGGTTAAAGAAGAAGTTTACAAGAGAAGTCTACTTTAGAAATCTAAAGAGAAAATCTATTTTCTAAAATTAGACCTAGAATAAAATTGACGGGATATATAATTATTTAGTAGAAAATCAAAATAATTGGAAAAATGCATTAGAAGTTTGTAGTAGAAGTCTATTCAACCGAATTTTTAATCTGAAAATTTTATCCTATATAAAAGAGTGATAATCCTAATTTTGATATATATTTTTTTAAAAAAAATCTTTCTTACAACACTTCTGTTTTATCTCCACTCTTTAGTTGTGGGTTCCATGGCCTCTCCCTTCCACTTATTATTTTGTTTGAATGAATGTAAAATTTTATTTAATTAAAAAACTGATTTACATCTGGTACTTCTTTTTTGAGTTTTTAAATCAAAGAATCATCTAAAAATTTCTAACAAATCGAAAGAATCATGTAAAAGAATAAATCAAAAGATATATGTGGTTGATGGACTAGGTATCCGAGTACCAAACCAGACTTGCAACTCATCTCGGAGCTCATCTTTCCCTTCCTGTCTTATGGACAATAGACGGTTCCTCATTGCCTTGTTTATTATCCGCATGACACTATGTTGGTTCAGGGATGGATTGCCATGCTTACATGAGTTTCTTTCTCACCAAATACAATAAATTGCAGCTTGGAATGTGTACATGATGAGAAAAGTGGTTGTTCTGTTCAGCTGAGTACTCGATAGAAGTTGCAAAATTACTGTTCATTCAGAAGTGTAAGCATGTTGAAGAAGGCATCAGACCAACTCTTCCCAAATTTGATTGGTGATTGGCATTCAAAAAAGAGATGCTCGCGAGTTTCCTGCTGAGCATTGCATCAGAAGTAGGATTCCAAGCTTTAATTCTCTCCCCAGTTGAAAGGCGATTATTGATAGCTATCCATGTGAGCATTGAGTATTTTGGAGTATGGTGAGTAAACCATATACCGTTGTACCATTCGCATATTGGGTGTCTTTATCGCAGCTGATTCCAGGTTTCCTTAGATGAAAAACGGTTTTTGTATTTATTCTCTTTAACTTTTCAAAGAGCTTCATCAGTCACATTCGCATCCACTGAACCTCCAGTATTTTGAATCTCTATTTCGATATCATTGAGCAATTATACACTATGTCTTCTTCTTCAGTTTGTGCTAACACATCTGCAACAGTTGCACTATTTCCAACTCCCATGTCGATTACACCATGTTTCCTAACAAGTCTTTTAGACAACCGTGGTTTGAAAATTGATCATACCAAAAGATGTTTCCCGACCACTGCAGACGAATATTTTGTGGAAATACTTCACTCTGTCTCTCAATTTTAAGAGTCTCCTCCAAATCCATGACCCAAGCAAAGACTTTTCACCCATGGACCAGAAGGATCCTTTCCTAATCAGATAGACTTTGATCCACCTAACCCACATCGATGGCTTTGAAGATTTTATTCTATAGATTAGTTTCAGACCTGCAACCTCATTTACCTCCTTAAGAGGGCGCAGCCCCAATCCACCATCTTGTTTCATTTTGCAGATGTCTGTTCAGCACACCTTAGCATTCTTAACATTTAGATCATGGCCTGACCACAAGAACACAGAGCACAATCTCTCAGTCTCCTTCAGACAACTGCCGGGAAGTCTGGACGCGGTAAACCAGAAATTTGTCAAGCTCATTATCACTAATTTTATGAGTTGTAATCTCCCTGCATAAGAGAGGAGCCGACTAGTAGAAGAAGTCATCATCCTCCTTATTTTCTCAACAAGAGGTAAGTAATTTGTTACCGTCATCCTCTTAGTGAGCAGTGGGAGTCCTAAGTACCGTACTGGCAGTAGACCCGAACTGAATGGAAATCTGTCTTGAATAGCAGCCATATTCTGTTGAACTACCCGACCAATAAACAACTTCGATTTCTCCGAGCTAATAGTAAGACTAGAATACATCAAACACTGCTAGTACTCCTTCTATTGATCTCCTTTGTCCATATGTAAATACCATCAGGTCATCCTACTGCACAGACTCAAAGTCCTTAGAGATGTCGATTTGCATTGCACAGAGCTAGGATAGTAGTCTTGATACCATTTGGTAAAAATCCTTTTTGGAAGAAAGACTGGATAACTATAGTAAAATCCTTGCCGATGACTGGCCACATCGATTTGAAGAATTAACTGTATATCCGTCTGGTCCCGATGATTTATTATTTGATATGTGGAACAAGACATCCATAAGTTCCTCTTCAGAGACATGTTGGTCCAGCATTGCCTGATCGTTTGCATCACATTGAACCTGCAGTAGATCCCGCAATTTCTCAAAACCAACTCAATCTAAATCAGACGTCTGTTGAGTTAGAAACTCATGAAAAAACCTCTCGGCCTCTGATTTTATTTCATCCTCAGAGTTCACCACCTCACCTGATGGTAAAGTGATTTCACGAATAGAGTTTTTTATCTGCCTCAACCTGATTTCATTGTGGAAGGCTTTATGATTCTGGTCACCCACTTTATGCCAGTGCAACTTGGACCGTTTCTTGAGGAAATATTCTTCGAGCTTGCTTACACTATTCCATTTGTTTTGTGCTACCATTTCCACTTGAATATTTTCTGCAGAAGGATTATTTAGAGTTGCCTCTTGCTTTTCACAAAATCTATAAACTTTCGATTTATGCACTAGACTGCCAAGTTTATCCTTACTAAGAGCTCGGATCCGTGGCTTGAGGTTCTTTAAATTCTTAGAGAATCTGAAAAGAGCTGATGTAGAAGGGAATAAGCTCTCAATATCCTTCCAATATGAGTATCATCGGCATAAATTTCGGAGTGGAGGCAACCACATTTGTGAATTTATAGGGTATGCGCTTTTTGTCTCCATTTGGCTTAGGTAAAATCGGAATCTAGTGATCGGAGCATCCTCCTGCTTCGAAGACCCCGTATGACTGAGAGTACTTATGCAACCAGACATCATTGATTAGTATCATATCCAGCTTCTTACAGATTAAACCTTCCTTCCGCTTATTACACCAAGTGAACTGAGGACCATGAGAACCCATATCTATCATTCTACAATGCTGAACCACACCCTTAAAATCTCTCATTCTAGCAGTTGAAATTTGTGAAATACCAAAACCAGAATGCTCTTCTCCATTCAGTATCTCATTGAAGTCTCCCATAACTGTCCAATATTTTCCTCTTAATCCCTATTTTCTAATTGCAAGTGCACAGACGTGATTGTAGTATTTAGGGTAACGAATCCACAGAGACTCAAGTTTCACACGATAGATTGTATGTAGTCGAATCAAGCTAAGCAAATCAGATGTAAGCAGTAAATAATGCAAGTAATTAAAAGAGTGTGTGATCAATAAGCGAAAACGCTAGACCTAGGGAAGTTCTCAGGAAATCAGGAATATAAATCAACCAATCAACCAGCGTTCAGATATCGATGTTCTAGAACTAGAATCACTAATATATAACAAACAAACTTTCGCTGTGAATGCTAACTATGTCTAACAACTTAGAAAGCCAAATCTTTTTGCGAATTCTAGAATTCTAAACATGCATTTAATTCAAGTTCTTTCGTTCACAAATTTCCTAAGCCAAATCTCTTTGCGAATAGGTAATTTGCTCAACCATGTTCTTTTCTAATTAATTAACCAACTCTCGCTGCGCTAATCAATCTAATATCAATAATCTAAGTAGCTAATTTAGATTAAGCATTAAGAACAACCTAGATGAAGAACTAGATGTTTTGAATCTCAATTAATCAATCAATCTATAATTCCATGAAATCCCTAATGAGAATCCCTAAACCTAACAATGAACTACTCAGACTTGGCAATCATAACAACAGACATGATCAAAGTAGATATAATATAAGTCAAAAGAATAAGAATATGGGTTCGAAATCTCTTCTCTCTCAAGTACAAGACTAGCCCCAAAATCTCCTAATCTTTGATAAAATAAAGTGTAGCCTAAACAATGGCTCAAAAACCTAATTAATAGTCTAAAACATGATTTGAGTCTTTCTTGTAAATATGGGAAACTTCTGGGTAAATTTTGCAAATCTCCAAAATCTGTATTTTTGACGCGCAAGAATTTTGTCCTTTAGTGGTGTCGACCGACACTAAATTCGACACTAAGTGCAGGCGCACCCAGTGAACTCTGTGAAATCCATGTATGCTGCAAAATCACTCCAAAAGCTCCCAAAATCTCCAGATAAGCTCCAAACGTACCTAAACCTACAAAAGACTCAAAAGACTCCAAAAATAACTAAAAGAATCTAGATAAAGACTTATATCATGACTTGAAAACCTGTAAAAACCATTATATATCAACTCCCCCACACTTAGCCTTTGCTTGCCCTCAAACAAACATAAAACCAAAGTATGAAAAAGAGGTTTGAAAACACAGAAACTCATTTCGTCCTAAGAACATTGCATTCACATTCACTTAGTAATCCACATGAAAACATTCATGCAGAGATCAAGACTACAATGTACTTCCCCCATAGTTAGCAACTATCCCAAGTAAACTCCACAATCATGACAAGAAATCTAAATTCACCATACTAACTTCTGTAATAATTAAGTGCGGTCTCACCGAGGGGGTATCGATCAAAGGACACATGGACTCTTACTCAACAATACCCTAATTGCAGACTGTCAACTTCTGGTTCCTTTCGTCTCCCTTTTCTCACTTCAGCAGCTGATTTTTCCCCTTTGGGTATTATTTTATTTTTTCTATCAGCTGATCTTCCCTCATTGGGGTATTACTTTGGACACGTTCCATGAAGCACAAGAGGTAATAGGGGTCTCTACCACTCACATGATCACTTCGAAGCTACTAGCTTATCCGCAGTTTATAACTCTTTATTTTTTTACTTTGCTTGAAGGGAAGGGAGAAGGCAACCATACTCAGACAGATTTACAAACCTTTCAAGACTGACATAGGTGTCCGATCTAATGCATACCAAGCCCCTGGGCAAGAAAATTAAGTCAAGATTGGAGGTGAAGTTAGTAATGGATCCTCTGAATACTTGAAAAGATATGGGTGTCCTTGGTAAGTTGATCCATGTGTGGTTTTCTAATAGTCATATAGCAACTACAAGTATGTCCATTTGTCACTTAGACTCCTGTGAATGTGAAAATTTCCTCGAAAAATCCTTGTTTCCAATTGATTTTGACTCAATAAAATAATTTCAAAAACAATCAACTGAATCTACGAAAAGAAAGCAAACGGTGGTCAGTAGACTACCTCCCCCACACTTAAACAACACTGTCCGTAGTGTTATAGAATCTTGGGCTCGGGAGTACAAGGTATAATCAAGTGAAAATTCGGAAAATCAGAAACCGTATACACATAGACAATGTCGAGCGACACTAGGCTTAGGTCGACACATTCCTGATCCAAATCGAGCGTCCTCGACTATGGTCCGTCTTTTCGAGTTGAGTTTCGACCGACACTAAAGGAGTGTCGACCGACACTGGTGTCTGCAACCTGTTCGTCACGTTTCTAACACACCAAAAATAGGAAAATCAAAGAAACAAAACCAAAAACCGAAAAATAAAAAGAAAATTGACTCAACAGTGGGTTGCTCCCACACAGCGCTTGTTTTTAGTCATTAGCTTGACTATGGGTAGGAGGTTAAGCTCCTAGGGGTTTCGACAAAGGCAAAGAGGGCCTCTCCGAAAGTCTCCTCATCCATGGAGGTTTGTAGGCAGTAGCAGCATGAGAGCGTCCAAGGAATGTAGGAATATAGCCAGGGTGGGAGCGAAGCTTGGGTGGGATAGAGTGTTTTCCTGCATTCACAACAATGAAGTTAGGAGGTTTAAGTTTAGAAGATGCATACCTTCGCTTAGGTGGATGTGTGATATTTGGAGCTTTCTGCTTATGAGCAGTTGCAGATTTTGAAGATGTTAGAGTAGATTCCTGACGAACCACAATCTTCTCTTCTCCAATATCAGCTACTTTAACCTCACCCATCTGAACTTATTGCTCCACATCAACACTAAAGGCTTGACCATCAATGGTGGACCTTCAAAACTTGTCCATTTTGAAGTGAAGAGACTTATCTCCCAGGTGGAGATCAATCAGACCGCGCCTCACATCAATCACTGCTCTAGCTATAGCTAAGAAGGATATGCCGTGTAGCAGAGGACCATCCAGTTCAACATCATATTTCAGGACCACAAAGTTTGTTGGAATCAAGTAGTTTCCAACTTTGATAGGGATGTCCTCAAGAACTCCTTATGGGATCCTCTTCGATCGATCAGCTAGGATTAGAGGGATCCTAGTTTGTTTGAAGTCTAGCAACCCCAACCTCACTAGTAAATCAGATGTAAGCAGTAAATAATGCAAGTAATTAAAAGAGTGTGTGCTCAATAAGCGAAAGCGCTAGACCTAGGGAAGTTCTCAGGAAATCAGGAATATAAATCAACCAATCGACCATGATTCAGATATCGATGTTCTAGAACTAGAATCACTAATATATAACAAACAAACTTTCGTTGTGAATGCTAACTATGTCTAACAACTTAGAAAGCCAAATCTTTTTGCGAATTCTAGAATTCTAAACATGCATTTAATTCAAGTTCTTTCGTTCACAAATTCCCTAAGCCAAATCTCTTTGCGAATAGGTAATTTGCTCAACCAGGTTCTTTTCTAATTAATTAACCAACTCTCGCTGCGCTAATCAATCTAATATCAATAATCTAAGTAGCTAATTTAGATTAAGCACTAAGAACAACCTAGATAAAGAACTAGATGTTTTGAATCCCAATTAATCAATCAATCTATAATTCCATGAAATCCCTAATGAGAATCCCTAAACCTAACAATGAACTACTCATACATGGCAATCATAACAACATACATGATCAAAGTAGATATCATATAAATCAAAAGAATAAGAACATGGGTTCGAAATCTCTTCTCTCTCGAGTACACGACTAGCCCCAAAATCTCCTAATCTATGATAGAATAAAGCGTAGCCTAAACAATGGCTCAAAACCTAATTAATAGTCTAAAACACGATTTGGGTCTTCTTGTAAATATGGGAAACTTCTGGGTAAATCTTGCAAATCTCCAAAATCTGTATTTTTGATGAATTTTGTCCTTTAGTGGTGTCGACCGACACTAAATTAGTGTCGGTCGACCCTAAGTGCAGGCGCACCCAGTGAACTATGTGAAATCCATGTATGCTGCAAAATCACTCCAAAAGCTCCAAGAATCTCCAGATAAGCTCCAAACGTACCTAAACCTACAAAGACTCAAAAGACTCCAAAAATAACTAAAAGAATCTAGTATAAAGACTTATATCATGACTTGAAAACCTGTAAAAACCATGATATATCACTCTTCTTTATCGTGTTAGCAGAATAAGAAAATGAGCAAAGAAACTCTTATGTACTACCCATCTAACAAGACAGAGACCGTGATCACCTGATCACTTTTAAACACCGGCGTTATTCTCCAACAAAGACCAGCCATTAAAACTTCTGAAACAATTATTGCCACCTTACCTTCCTTGACCTGAGTCTCTAGTAAGAAACCAAACTGAAGTGACTTGTTTCTTATCTAATTATGGACTAATGCATGCTTATTTACTTTATTGAATCCCTTAATATTCCAAAAAACCTGTCAGTGGGAGGGTTTTCGAGAGCTTTTTCGAGATGTATTAGCTGGCTTGTCTTTATTCGCTTATGATCCTCCATCACCAAGGAATGTATGATTGACTTTTGAATTTCTTGGAAGAGTGGGCCGTTGAGTGTGTAGTCATGAATCCTTTACTTCCTCTTTCTTATCAGAACTGAGATCAATATCATGATTTCGAGATGGTTTCTCATGAGCTATTTCTACTTCTTTCTCTAAGTCCTCTTCATTTTCATTTTCATTCGGGAGAGCCAAGGCTGAAAATCTTGATGGAGAGATTATTTTTACCTGACCAAACTTAAGTTCAAGAGACCTTTCCGGATTCCTTCTTGGCTTTGAGGGCGAATGCCATTCTCCCTCTATTTTCCCTTCTTTAACATCTTCTTCGATAGTATCCTTTAACTTTTGCTTCTCACTGATCTCACTAACTTCCTCCACTATGCTGAGTTGATTACCTTCCCCTTATACGATTGGTTCCCCACCCGTACCATCATCTTCTTTCCATGAGTTACCAGCCTCACAATTGATATGCTCAAAGTTTTAATCCCTAGAGCTACACTGCAAGTGCAAAAAATGTGATTGTAGTATATATGGGTCGAACCACAGAGACTCAAGAATCTTACAATACTGTAAAGTGTTGAGTTAAGCAATTAAATCAAAGTAGAAAATAAATAAGCAGACGGTTTGTTTTCGATACAGAAAGGTGTCAGGTCAAGGGAGTTCTCAGGAAATCAAGCAATGCAGATTAATTATCAGTCAAGATCTAATTAAGCACGGTTCTAGAACTCAAATGAAAGATGTAAAATAAACCAACTATCATTGCGAGAATTCACTAAGTCTAAATCTTAGAAATCCAAATTTCTTTGCAATTACTAAAGACTAAACTGGCATTAAGCGCATGTTCGATTTGTTCAAAAATTATCTAAACCAAATTTCTTTGCGAATATCTAATTTGCTCAACCTAAATATGTAAGATTCCAAATTGCACTTTCGTGTCAATTTAACAACCTAAGATCTAGATTCCAGGTGATCAAGCTAGAACTAGCGTTAAGAACAATTTAAGATAAAGAACTAACATGTTATGAATCCTAACAGATAAATAAATCTAGTATTTCATGAAAACCTTATTGAGAATCCCTAAATCTAACTTGAGATCTACTCAGACATGTTAGATGAATCAAACAACATGGATGAAATAGATATCATTAAAATAGATAAGAGAATAGAAAAGGAGTTCGAAATCTTCTCCAAAAGCAGTACAAGGTTCAGATCAGCCCAAGCTCAAAAACTCTCTCTAGCCAAAAGTATGAAAAGTATCGTATGAAAATAAAACATAAAACCCTAACAATAAGTGTCAAACACGTTTTGGGTATCCTCTGTAAATAGTGAATCTTCTGGGCCATTCTTGCAATTTCCAAAGTCTTGTAAAATCGGCGACATCTTCCTGAAATTGGTCTTCACTGATCGATGCTCATGTGTTGTGTCGGTCGATGCTTGTTTGATATCAGAACATCGGGCACGAAAGACCGATATTCGAAGCCGATAATGTTATGGTGTGTTTCGCCTCTTTTGCTCGACTTTGTGTCGGCCAATGCAAGAGCTACATCAGTCGATGCTCAGCTTGATCACTAAGAGTGATTTCTGCCATCACGACATTAGCTCCAAAGAATGTCCAAAAATCTCGAATATATTCCAAAGTACTCTAAACGTATGCAAACCTATAAAACACCTGAAAATACTCGAAAGACACTATAAAAGACTCGATTATATACATATATCATGGCTTAAAACCCATAAAAGCCATGATATATAAAATCCCCCACACTTAGCTTTTGCTTGCCCTCAAGCAAACATAGAACTAAGATCAGGAGAAAATGTTTGAAAACTTCAGAAACTCATTTCATCGTTGGAGAACCACACTCACATTCCCTTTAGTAAGCCACATGAAAATAAACTCGTAGAAATCAAGACCACAATGTACTTACCCCACACTTACCAACTGTCCGAAGTAAGCTCCACAATCAAATTCAGAGCATTCAAATTCACCATACTGACCTCTATAATCAATTAAGGGCGGTGATATATCATGGTTTTTCTAGGTTTTCAACCATGATATAATTGTGTATATTGAGTCTTTAACCTGGTTTTTCGAGTCTATTGAGTCTTCTATAGGTAGACTTGTGTTTTGAGCAAACAGAGGGATTATAGGACGTTTCTGGTGATTTGTGCAACGAGCTGAAGTTGGTGTCTCGGCCACGACTGGATGTCGACCGACACTGACTTTGGTGTCGGTCGACACTGAGCGCGAGAGAAGTTATATGCCGAGTTGAGACAAGTTTTGAAGAATTGCATAAAGACCCCGAAGTTTTCCCTAATTCTAATCGGACCCCAAAACGAGTTTAGGAGTTTTAATTAGGTTTTCAGACTCATTATTGAGTTTATCTTGTTCTTACTTTGTTCTTTCTTTTGGAGATTGAGAGATTTGCTAAAGGGCTGATTCTTGCTACTTGTAAGCTTTGAGAGAAGGATTTCGAACCCCTTTATCTTATCTATTCAGTCTTTTGGTTTTCTATTCATGATGTGTTGTTTAATTGATAATATCTGAGTAGTAACCTAGTTAGATTTAGGAATTCTCATATGGAATTCTCAATATATTGTGAATCCTAATAAATCAGTTATCTAAACATGCATAAAACCCTTATGAGAATTCCTAAATCTAACTAGGTTACTACTCAGACATATTATCAATTAAACAACACATCATGAATAGTAAACCAAAAGACTGAATAGATAAGATAAAGGGGTTCGAAATCCTTCTCTCAAAGCTTACAAGTAGCAAGAATCAGCCCCTTAGCAAATCTCTCAATCTCCAAAAGCAAGAACAAAGTAAGAACAAGATAAACTCAGTAATGAGTCTGAAAACCTAATTAAAACTCCTAAACTCGTTTTGGGGTCCGATTAGAATTAGGGGAAAATTCGGGGTCTTTATGCAATTCTTCAAAACTTGTCTCAACTCGGCGTATAACTTCTCTCGCGCTCAGTGTCGACCGACGCCAAGGTCAGTGTCGGTCGACATCCAGTCGTGGCCGAGACACCAACTTCAGCTCATTGCACAAATCACCAAAAACGTACTATAATCCCTCTGTTTGCTCCAAACACAAGTCTACCTGTAGAAGACTCAATAGACTCGAAAACCAGGTTAAAGACTCAATATACACAACTATATCATGGTTGAAAACCTAGAAAAATCATGATATATCAACTCCCCACACTTAGCTCTTGCTTGTCCTCAAGCAAGTAAAAGAACTAAAACATAAGAAAGAGGTTTGAAAACTCAAAAACTCATTTCCTCCTAGGAACTTTCGCATTCACAATCACTTAGTAAGCCACTGAAAACTTTCCTGTAGATGTCAAGACCACAATATACTTCCCCCACACTTAGGAACTGTCCCAAGTAAACTCCACAATCAAGTTAAGATATTCAAGTTCACCACACTAACCTCTGTATACAATTAGGTGCAGTCTCACAGAGAGAGTATCGATCAGAGAACACATGGACTCAACCCAGTCAGTACTGACCACCAAACTGTCAGTTTCTGGTTCCTTTCTTTTCTCTTTCTCCCTTAGCACTGATTTTTCCCCACTGGGTATCATTTTATTTTTTCTGACAGTGCTCTTCCCTTTTTATTCGGGGTGTAACTTTGGATCTTTCCATGGATACACAAGAGGTAATTGATGTGTTAGATTTTTGTGTGTTTTTAGACATATTTTATTGTGCAAATTAGCTTTAGGAAAGCATTTAGACGATCATTTCAGCAGCGACATCCACAGCGGCTTGTGCCATGCCGCTGTGGATCCAAAGAAGCTCACAGCGGCATCAACAAGCGACGGCTCTATGCCGCTGTGAGGGTACCATCCCGACCCAGATCTACTTTTCCTCCACTTTCTCTCTTTTTCTTTTAGCTTTTGGACCTTCCACATGATGGATGTCGACCACTACTCCTTGATTTCGTGTATTTAATGACTCTTAAGTGTGTTGAGAGATCATATCACATTTTGTAAACAATTCTCTCCAAACATTTTAATCTTTTATGCAATCTTAGTGTTCTTGAGTTCTTCTTCTTGTTCATCTTATTTCTCTTGTTCATCTTGTTAAATCATGTTTTGTTTGATGTTTGCTATGGCTAGTGAGTAGTTTCTCTTTAAGTTTCTGGGTGTGAGTTGAGGTAAGGGTGATCTAGAAAATGGTCTAGGTTGTTTAGTAACTTGGGAATAATGGTTTCTTACTTGCTAGAAGTTCTTAATGCTAGGATTGAAATGGCCAATCAAGTCCTTGATCTTAAATGTTGCTAGCACCGAGAGGTGTAGTTTATGTTTGAATCTCTATCAAGTGCTTTACATTCTTAGCCAACGAGAGTTGATGTTTAAGGTGTTTAGTGGTAGTAAGAACTTGATCTTATTGCATAGCTATCTTGAAATTGCCAACGAGAGTTGATGTTAATGCTTGATGGGTATAGGGTTATTATCACGAGAGTGGATTAACTGGAAATCGTTGTTCTTAGCCTAAGAAATCACCCATTGTTAGCTGAATGCTTCTGAACTGAATAATGATCACCCGAACCGAAACTCAACCCAAGGAACTTAGTTTTTAATCAATTGTCTTCAACCTTTTTATTGCTCTGTTTATGCTCTGTTCTTGTTCCATTTTAAGCTCATTATTGTTCACATCATTGTTTAATCATATCTGGAATTAGTTTTCATTAATAGTTTTATTTTTAGAAACAAAACCACAAATTAATTTGGCTGTACTTAGATTAAGAGAACACCTGCATTCTTAGTGTGTTTGATTACCCCATGTGGATTGACACCTCAAAACTACAATGACTAGGTTGTAAAACTTGCAACTGAAGTAAGTGAAGAGGAACTGATTTTTATCCTTATCAAGTTTGGCGCCGTTGCTATCTTGGGTGTTAATTAAGCCATTAGGATTTGGTGTTTGCTTGAGACTAAGTCTTTTGGTTACAAAAATACTAACCTTCTCTATTTTGTTTCTCTTTGCAGGTGCATAAACTTGAGGAGAAGGGGACCAACAAACCTTGTACCACGAGTTGAAGATATCAAAGCATTGGAAAGAGAGATTTCAAGAAAAAGAAGAGAAGAACAAAGGTTGACAGGAGAACGAATCGATATGGCTGACCAGGGACACCAATAACAGGGAGGTGAAATAAACAACGAAGGAAGAAGACCACAACATCCACCAAGAGTAACTAGAGCCATTGGATATTATGACGAACCTAGCATCAACGACTACAATTCCGGAATCATCCCACCGGCAGTGGAAAACAACAACTACGAAATTAAAGCCAGCATCATCAACATGGTGGAAAGAAACAAATTCCATGGCCTATCTATGGAGGATCCACTAGACCACCTTCACAACTTCGACAGAGCTTGTAGAACAGTCCGCATCAATGGAATTTCTGAAGATGCAATGAAGCTCATACTGTTTCCATTCTCACTTGGAGACAAAGCCCACGAATGGGAGAAGAATCTCCCACCGAACTCAATCACTTCTTGGGATGAATGCAAAAGGCTCTTCCTGTCCAAGTTCTTCTCCAAATCAAGAACCGCAAAGTTGAGGAATGACATTTCAAGCTTCAAACAAAAAACAACAGAAAACTTTGGAGAAACTTGGGAACGATTCAAGAGCTACACCAACCAATGCCCTCACCACGGTTTCACCAAGGAAAGTCTTCTCAGCACATTATACCGAGGCATACTGCCAAAGTACAGGATGATGCTAGATACAGCTAGCAATTGCAACTTCCTGCAAAAAGATGAAAGAGAAGCCATGCAGCTGGTGGAGAACTTGGCAACCAGTGACACCAACTATGGGGAGGACTATGACAGGACCTACAGAGAAGGAGGAGACAGAGATGATTCAAGGAGAGAGATTAAAGCCCTCAATGAGAAACTGGACAAGTTGCTTAAAGCAAACCAAAGAAATGTTAGCTTTGTGGGAGACCTTGATCAACACCAAGGGTACATGGAAGATGATGCTGAGATGTGTTTTGATGGACAGGCTGAGATGAATTATATTGGAGGACAAGGCTACAACAAAGGATTCAACCAGAACTACAGGAACCACCCCAACTTCTCATACCGAAGTAACAATGTGGAGAACCCACAAGATCAGCTTACCCTCCATTCAAGCAACAGAACCAAACCACACTTCAAGAAAACTTCCAAACAAAACCAGCATTCAACAACAATGGAAACTTCCAGCGGAGGCAACCTTACAACTTCCAACAACGCCAACAGTACAACAACAACCAAGGGAACTTTCAAGGTAACCAACAATTTCAGGGACAAAGAAATTCAAACAACTACCAAAAGGCAGATGATCAAACACAAATGCTGAGGCAGTTTATAGAGAGTACCAACAAAGCCATGGTAGAAATCAAAACACAAGTTGAAAGCCTAGCATCAAGAGTTGGAACCATCGAGCAATCCAACAAAGCCGGACCTTCATCA
Organism: Orychophragmus violaceus; assembly: GCA_030180135.1. Lineage (NCBI taxonomy): Eukaryota > Viridiplantae > Streptophyta > Magnoliopsida > Brassicales > Brassicaceae > Orychophragmus > Orychophragmus violaceus. Next base: position 100,526,730 of record CM058237.1, on the reverse strand, counting down.
AAAAGACCACCAGGTTTTCTCCCTGGAAAACCTGAGCAAAACCCAAAAGAGTATATCAATGCCATCACGCTAAGAAGTGGAAGAGAGTTACCATCAAAAGAGGTCATTGAGGACAATGAGAATCAAGCTGGGGAGATGGATTCTGAACTTGAAGGAGAGAAGGAAACCACTGAGAAGAAGAGACATGATGCAGAAGAAGTCAAAGATATAAAAGGGAAAGGCAAAATGTATGAAGAAACAAAGGAGAAACCAAAAACCGGTTCAGCCTCTACATCCAAGGAGAAAGTCTTTGAACCACCAGCCTATGAACCCAAACTCCCATTTCCTGGAAGGTTTAAGAAGCAACTCTTGGAGAAGTATAGAGCACTCTTTGACAAGCAAATGGAGAAGATTCAGCTCACCATGCCATTGATGGATGCATTCATGCTTGTGCCTCAATACATCAAATTCCTCAAAGATGCAGTCAAGGAAAGAACAAAAGAGATGGAAGGAATGGTTGTCCTAACCCACGAGTGTAGCGCAATAATCCAGAGAAAAACCAGTCCAAGGAAGCTAGAAGATCCAGGAAGCTTCACTCTACCATGCGCTTTGGGACCACTCTCCTTTGAGAGATGTTTGTGTGATCTTGGAGCAAGTGTAAGCTTGATGCCACTCTCAGTAGCAAAGAGCCTTGGTTTCACACGCTACAAAGAGTGTAGAATCTCACTTGTGTTGGCTGATAGGTCAGTGAGACTTTCGGTTGGCATGCTTGAAGATATTCCGGTCATGGTTGGTAATTTCGAAACACCGACATATTTTGTGGTTCTGGAGATGGATGAAGAACCAAAAGACCCACTGATCTTTGGGAGACCTTTCTTGGCTACTGCTGGAGCCATCATTGATGTGAAGAAAGGGAAGATTGACTTACACTTGGGAAAGAACCACATCCTGAAATTTGACATCAATGAAGTCATGAAGAAACCAACAATTCAAGGGCAAGCTTTTTGGATTGAGACGTTGGATGCTCTAGCTGATGAGTACTTGGAAGAGCTTACTATGGAGGACGCCCGGGAGACAGTATTGACCACCAAGGAAAGAATGATTGAGCTGGTAGACAAGGAAGTGCAGGAGTATGCAAAACTTCTTGACTCTCGCAAAGTGATGGAAGAGGACAACCAGTTTTTGGAGCTACCCCAAGAAATCCACAGCATCAGGTCCATGGAAGGAGAAGAAGCAACCAAACCTGCTAGAAATGGTGAGTCTAGCCTAGATGATGACTGGTGTGAGCTGAAAGCACCAAAGGTAGAGCTCAAACAACTTCCGGATGGGCTCAGGTACGCTTTCTTAGGGCCTAACTCATCATATCCTGTCATTGTGAGTGAGAACCTTGATGAAAATGAATTGAACTTACTCCTAATTGAACTGAGAAAATATAGGAGAGCCATAGGGTATTCACTTGATGACATTAAAGGACTATCACCTACACTTTGCACCCATAGAATTCACTTGGAAGATGAAACAATGACTTCTATTGAGCACCAAAGGAGACTGAATCCTAATTTGAAAGAAGTTGTTAAAAAAGAAATTATGAAACTCTTGAATGCAGGGATTATCTTTCCTATTTCAGATAGCACTTGGGTCTCACCTGTTCATGTAGTTCCAAAGAAGGGAGGTATAACTGTGGTTAAAAATGAAAAGAATGAACTAATCCCTACAAGAACTATAACCGGCCATAGAATGTGCATTGATTATAGGAAGTTGAACTCAGCCACCAGAAAAGACCACTTCCCTCTCCCATTCATTGACAAAATGCTTGAACGTTTAGCAAACCATCCATATTATTGCTTCCTTGATGGGTATAGTGGATTCTTTCAAATACCCATCCACCCAAATGACCAAGAAAAAACGACATTTACATGTCCCTATGGCACCTTTGCATATCGGAGGATGCCATTTGGGTTGTGTAATGCTCCCACAACATTTCAAAGATGCATGATGTCAATTTTTTCCGATCTGATTGAAGAAATGGTTGAAGTATTTATGGACGATTTTTTTGTGTATGGTCCTTCGTTTGCTGCTTGTTTGTCTAACTTGTGCAGGGTACTTCAGCGTTGCGAGGAGACAAACTTAGTGCTGAATTGGGAGAAGTGTCACTTTATGGTGAAGGAAGGAATAGTTCTTGGGCACAAAATTTCAGAACAGGGGATTGAAGTGGACAAGGCCAAGATAGATGTGATGATGGGTTTACAGCCACCAAACTCAGTCAAAGGGATCATAAGTTTCTTGGGACACGCTGGTTTCTACCGACGGTTTATAAAGGACTTTTCAAAGATCGCAAGGCCTTTAACAAGGCTGCTGTGCAAGGAAACAGAGTTCATTTTCGATGAAGAGTGCCTAGAAGCGCTCAACAAGATCAAGAGTGCACTTGTCAGTGCACCGATAGTGCAAGCTCCAGACTGGAACCTTCCCTTTGAGATCATGTGTGACGCAAGCGACTATGCAGTTGGAGCAGTCTTAGGCCAGAGGAAAGACAAGAAGCTCCATGTGATCTATTATGCAAGCAGAACTTTGGATGACGCTCAAGTCAGATATGCAACAACGGAGAAGGAGCTCTTGGCGGTAGTGTTTTCATTCGACAAATTCAGATCATACCTGGTGGGATCAAAAGTAGTTGTATACACAGACCATGCAGCTTTGAGGCACTTGTTGGCTAAAAAGGATGCTAAACCAAGGTTGTTGAGATGGATACTTTTACTCTAGGAATTTGACCTTGAGATACAAGACAAGAAAGGCATTGAGAATGGAGTGGCTGATCATTTTTCAAGGCTGAGGATTGACGAGCAAGTACCAATAGATGATTCTTTACTGGAAGAACAACTTCTAATGATTGGGAGTTTGAGAGATGGGTACAACACAGCCATGAAGATGGAGGAAGTGAAAAGCTTAAAAGACGAGCAGTTACCATGGTATGCATATTTTGTCAACTACCTAGCATGTGGAAGAGAGCCACCCAACCTCAACAGCTACCACAGAAGGAAGTTCTACAGGGATGTTACTCGGTACTATTGGGATGAGCCATACTTGTTCAAAAGATGCTCAGACGGACTCTACAGGAAATGTGTTCCAGAGGAAGAGATGGAAGGGATCTTGTACCACTGCCACAGCTCATAGTATGGGGGACACAACGCTTCATTCAAAACCGCTACGAAAGTGCTACACTCAGGTTTTTGGTGGCCCAGCCTGTTCAAGGATGCTCACGGATATGTGACGAAATGTGATATCTGCCGAAGGAAGGGCAACATTGGAAGAAGGAACGAGATGCCACAGAACCCGATACTAGAAGTTGAAGTATTTGATGTGTGGGGGATTGACTTCATGGGACCTTTCCCATCCTCTTATGGGAATCAATACATTCTGGTAGCGGTGGACTATGTGTCGAAATGGGTAGAGGCCATTGCGAGTCCTACAAATGACGCGAAGGTAGTTATCAAACTATTTAAATCAATCATATTTCCCAGGTTTGGCATCCCAAGAGTTGTGATCAGCGATGGAGGAACTCACTTCATCAATAAGGTGTTTGAAAGTCTTCTTAGGAAGTATGGAGTGAAACACAAGGTAGCAACACCTTACCATCCTCAGACCAGCGGACAAGTAGAAGTCTTAAACCGGCAAATCAAGGCCATACTGGAGAAGACTGTTGGGAACTCAAGAAAAGATTGGGCAAAGAAACTTGATGATGCTTTTTGGGCATACATGACTGCCTTCAAGACACCTATTGGCACAACACCTTTAAATCTGCTGTATGGGAAGTCATGCCACTTACCTGTCGAAATGGAGTACAAGGCAATGTGGGCTATTAAGCTTCTGAATTTCGACATAAAGACTGCAGCAGAAAAGCGCCTCATTCAACTCCATGAGCTTGACGAAATCCGACTTGATGCTTATGAGAGCTCAAAGATCTATAAGGAAAGAACCAAGGCATTTCATGACAAGAAGATTGTCAAGAAAGAGTTCAAAGCAGGAGATCAGGTTCTGCTGTATAACTCCCGGCTGAGACTATTCCCTGGGAAGCTCAGATCAAGATGGTCAGGCTCATTCTCGATCAAGGAGGTAAGACCCTACGGAGCCATTGTTCTTCTCAACAAGAATGGAAGTGAGTTCACTGTGAACGGACAAAGACTCAAGGTCTACTCAGCATCAAACCCCGTGGAAGAGGAGGTATCGATTCTTCTCACGGAACCAACCCCAACCTGAGAAAGTAAGAGAGTCAAGCTCGAGACTTAAAACAAGCGCGCTTGGGAGGCATTCCCATGTTATCCTTTGTATATACTGTGTGAATTTGCTTTGATTTGATTTGATTGTGTGTGTTTGAATGATTTGATGTGTGCGTTTAGTTGTTTTTGTGTGTGTTTGAAGCATAGGAGAAGAATCCAGAAAAGAAACAGGAGGAAACGCATCAAGGAAGAACGAAGGAGGAGAAATGAAAGCCACAACGGCATGGTACAACGAGTGCTGTATGCCGCTGCGAGAGTATAGCGAGACGATGTTTTTCACAGCGCCATGTGCAGCGGCATACCAAGCCGCTGAGGACAAAAAAGGGACGCACAGCGGCATCAGGCAGCGGTGTCTGCATGCCGCTGTGACGGATTTTTGCGAGACGGCTTATTCGGCAGCGGCATGCGCAGCGGCATGGTATAAACCGCTGCAGGTAAGTGGACTCCGCAGCGGCATAGCACAGCGAGGGTTGTATGCCTCTGCGGGTCAAATTTTTTTAACCTAAATAAGGTCGCGACCCATCTTCTTCCTCACTTCCCAACTTTCTTCACTATCGCCATTTTCGCCCACTGTCTCGGTTTTGCTCAAAATTTGACCGTTTTCATCGATTTTTGGCTCTTTATTTCGCGATTTCTCGGCCTAATATCGTATAGGATCATTAACAATCCCGAAAACAAGCAAAGGTATGGATTTTCGAAATCCTTGTTCTTGATGGCAAAAATTGAAACTCGATTTTTGTGGGATTTGTTGCTTTAAACTTGTTTATATGATGATTCTAGGCATGCCCATACCATTGATTTGAAGAACCCATGGTTAGATTAACATCAATTGAAAAATCAAATTCTAGGGTTCTTGAGAAAAAAAATAATTTTTGGAAATTGGGGAAAATGAATTTTGATGATTCCTAAGGCTTTGTTAGGTTGTTTAGAGCATACTTTGCAAAAGGAATGATATCAAATTCATTGTGCATTGAAATTTATAGAGTGAAAGGAGTATGATTATAAAGAAAAAAAGATGGAAATAGTTGATTATGAGGTTTGAATGATTTTGAAACTTGATCATTGTCTGGAGTTTAAAGGAATTAATGTTGCATGGTTTGAATGATGTGATGCTAAACTTTAGACATGATTTAAGTTTAAATTGGGAAAAAATTGATGATGTTCTATGTGTTTGTGCAGATGGTGAGAATAGGTGGACAAGATGAAGAAGAACAACCGACATGAACACACAGGCCAGGGAAAGCACCTGCTCTGCCTGAAGATGATGAAGACGAAAGAGTGTACTTCTCAGGCACTAGCAAAGATGAGGATGTACCGGAACCACCGCCTGCTAAGAAAGGAAAAGCGAAGAAACCGGCAGCTAAGAAGCCTAAGAAGAAGAAAAAGAAGAAGAAGAAAGGGGTATACTACACGATGGGTCAGATCAGAACGAAGATTGGTGGATATACTTGGATGGCCACAAGGTTCGGGGAACCCGAAATCTGCAAGAAGCTGGGCATATATGACGATGTCATGGGTATTCTGAGGAACCTCAGCCTAGAGAGGCTAATGACGGAGTCCTATCCCGTCTGCCACACGCCATGCCATCAGTTCTTTTGCACTCTGCAGATGGAGGAATTTGAGGATGGTCCGACTGAGGCTGAAGGCTTCGGGTGCATCACATTTGTCTGCGGCAGTAGGAAGTACATGATGGGATTCAAGCAGCTGCATGATATACTCGGGTTCAGAGATGCACAGAGCAGTAGGCTGCCAAGCCTAGCGGAACTACCTCCAGTTCTGTGGAGTACTATTTCCAGAGCAGCCTACAAGACCGAGAAAATGAAGAATTCCGACATCTCCCACCCGGCCATCATATATGTGGAAAAGCTGTTGGCTAACACCATTTTCACGAGACGAGAAAACAACAAGGTGTTGGAGGAAGGTTTGAGTTTCTTGGCCGTAGGGATGCAGACAGTGATAGGAGGTTGGGAACTACCAGAGATAAACCACTACGACTACCAGGAGCTGGGAGTAGTAGCATTCTTCTTCAGGAGATTGTTGGCTATGAGGCGATTGGCGATGAGATCTGTGGACAGTACGCAGTATTCAGGTTTGGGAATCTGCTAACTCCGATATTTCAGGCATTGGGCATCCCTTTGGCTCAGGGAACTGCACACGGATCTGCACCTTTGATGATTGATGAGGCACTTCTGCGCAAGACAGAATTCTTGGCTGGGAACATTGACAACCGGTATGCCTACACCTTCAGAGTCAGCCCATCTCAGCAAGCGAGCATTCTCCTGCCAAACCATGCCATTACCACACTGAGTAACAAGGATAACATCATGTTCCAGCCAGATCCGCGTTACTATATTGGCATTGAGGATGAAGTGCTAGAGGCTCTGGTAAGATCAAGGAAGAGGAGAGCTGCTGCCAGGACCTCACAGAGAGAGGAAACCAGTGCCCAAGCAGAGGACCACATAGAGCCAGCAGCCGACACATAGACTAGACCCCCTAGCCCAGTTTATGGGACCTCACGCTACCACCTTCGAGCACCAAGGGAAACCATTCAGGGTGCTCAGTTGAGGAGAGCCCACAGCTATATCAGGAAGTTGGAGCGCTGGAACAAGCTGGTGGAGCTTGGACGAAGGACAAAGAAGGTGTACAAAGAGAAAACAAGGGCACTGAAACGTCAGGTTAAGTACATGGCTTACATGGTGACAGGGAAGAAGGGAAAGGTGCAAAAACCCGAAGGCTACTCTTCAAGCGAGGAAGAGGCGAGTTCGGAGGATTTCCCGAGGCAGAGGTACCAAGGAGAGGGTACCAGTTCATCCAGCAGAGCCCCTGGTCGCGCACCCCTTGATGAGCGACGCCGCAGAGCCCGACGCCACATTCCGACGCCATCGCCCGAGTCCAGTAACGAGTCCCTATCCTTAGGAGAGGAAGAGGACGACACCGCACCTCCTGACTACTGAGGTAACCACCACCACTTTGTACATAGTTTTCAGTTTATTATTCTTTTACCATCTTTAGCTCTCCTAAATTTGCTTTCACACCGAGACGGTGCGAAGTAAGTTTGGGGGAGTGATCATCTAACCATTTTCCTTTGGTTTTATCTTTGTGATTGAGTCTTTTACTTTTGTGTGATGCATTGTGAATAGTTATGCTTTTGAAAAAAAAATGAAAAAAAAAAACACAAAAAATGGCATTTAGTTTCATATTTGTCGCTTTATTAGGATCGAGTCTAGGAAGCATTTGCATAGGAGACAATGATATAAATGCCTTGCAAGAAATCTAGATTTTAGAATTCAATATGATGCCCTTGTTAATCATAACATGTTGCTTAGACAGCCCTTAAAACACTTGTAAATTTCGAGCTTTGATCACACCACTCCAATACGTTTGTCAAGTTGGATACCCTCAACTTTGAAACCAACTCACTTATTGGACTTAAATGAATTTAACCTTCTCACTTATGGGTTTTAGATGCTTGATCATGGTCACCACATACACACTTGGATTATCTTTACCTCATTTTACCACTCTTTGTTAATCCAAGTGGCCATTCTCACTCTTAGAATGGTTTCCACACCTTAATACCCTACCCTTTTCTTTCAAACCTTCATTGAATTTATTGAGTGAGGCCTCTTTTTGATAATGCTAACATATGCAAAAGGTTAAAAGTATGAGAACGACAATGATTAGCTCTCATAGGCTAGTCTAGGAGTTCACATATTGGTTTAGCATTTGGGGTATAAGCACTTGAAATGGGATTGGGAATGAGAAAAGAAAAAGAGTGAAATGGGGAGTAAAAGAATAAAAGACCAATGGTTTGTAAAAAGAAAAGGGAAACACTTGGGAAAAGAAAATGAAATGGGAAAACTCTAAATGCAAAATGAAAAAGAAATTGAAAGAAAAAGAGTTTTGGAAATTAAAAGAGTTACTTCTCAAAGACCCAAAAATGAAAAAAGTCAAAATGGTTGAGTTAGAGAATGAAGGGAGATTGGCTAATTGGGAATGGGAAACACTTTGGGTAAGATTTTGAGAGTTAAGAATTGTATGCATAAATTGTTCTTGTCTTGCCACATTTTGCATAATGTCTAGCATTCCCTTTTCTTGAGAGTTAGCCACCAAAATAAAAGATAAAAGCCTTCCTCTAAACACCATTTGAAGCCTTTTAATGCCAAGCCAATTGATTGAGATCTAATCCCCATTTGTGAGACTTCACTTTGATAAGATGAATGAATGTAAGAGTTGGTGGAATGTTGAGTGGTTGAATCTTGACAATGTGCTTAAGAGAATAAAATTTGGTGTGTTGATAAGCCTAGAGAAATTAGAGTGGATTAGAGAGTTTGTTTGTGCAACATGTTATTATTTTCTAAGGACATCATATTGAAGGCTAAGGTGGATTTCTGTGGTTATGAGTCTCCGACTTCAAACCTCACCTCTTTGATATCTTTGTTGTTTGCTTGAGGACAAGCAAAGAAACAAGTTTGGGGGAGTTGATGTGTTAGATTTTTGTGTGTTTTTAGACATGTTTTATTGTGCAAATTAGCTTTAGGAAAGCATTTAGACACCATAATTGTTGGTTTAGCTTTAGGATAGTGCATTTAGGCATCATTAGGTTGCATATGTGTTGTTTTATCTTTTTTTTGTTGGTGGTGGACTACTTTAGGAGACAACAAGATGGAAAGGAAGGTGGTAGGGAGCAAAAGGAAGTGGAAATACAGCTAAGGAGCTCGAAGAACAAGCGCAGCGACATGCACAGCGGCATACATATGCCGCTGTGGAGGAGCCCCGAGATGAAGTTTTAGACAGCGACATGCACAACGGCCTGCACCATGCCGCTGTGGTCCAGAAGAGCTGACAGCGACATAGTGCAGCGGCATCCCTATGCCGCTGTAGGAGATCCAGCGAGCCGATCATTTCAGCAGCGACATCCACAGCGGCTTGTGCCATGCCGCTGTGGATCCAAAGAAGCTCACAACGGCATCAACCAGCGACGGCTCTATGCCGCTGTGAGGGTACCATCCCGACCCAGATCTACTTTTCCTCCACTTTCTCTCTTTTTCTTTTAGCTTTTGGACCTTCCACATGATGGATGTCGACCACTACTCCTTGATTTCGTGTATTTAATGACTCTTAAGTGTGTTGAGAGATCATATCACATTTTGTAAACAATTCTCTCCAAACATTTTAATCTTTTATGCAATCTTAGTGTTCTTGAGTTCTTCTTCTTGTTCATCTTATTTCTCTTGTTCATCTTGTTAAATCATGTTTTGTTTGATGTTTGCTATGGCTAGTGAGTAGTTTCTCTTTAAGTTTCTGGGTGTGAGTTGAGGTAAGGGTGATCTAGAAAATGGTCTAGGTTGTTTAGTAACTTGGGAATAATGGTTTCTTACTTGCTAGAAGTTCTTAATGCTAGGATTGAAATGGCCAATCAACTCCTTGATCTTAAATGTTGCTAGCACCGAGAGGTGTAGTTTATGTTTGAATCTCTATCAAGTGCTTTACATTCTTAGCCAATGAGAGTTGATGTTTAAGGTGTTTAGTGGTAGTAAGAACTTGATCTTATTGCATAGCTATCTTGAAATTGCCAACGAGAGTTGATGTTAATGCTTGATGGGTATAGGGTTATTATCACGAGAGTGGATTAACTGGAAATCGTTGTTCTTAGCCTAAGAAATCACCCATTGTTTGCTGAATGCTTCTGAACTGAATAATGATCACCCGAACCGAAACTCAACCCAAGGAACTTAGTTTTTAATCAATTGTCTTCAACCTTTTTATTGCTCTGTTTATGCTCTGTTCTTGTTCCATTTTAAGCTCATTATTGTTCACATATTGTTTAATCATGTCTGGAATTAGTTTTCATTAATAGTTTTATTTTTAGAAACAAAACCACAAATTAATTTGGATGTACTTAGATTAAGAGAACACCTGCATTCTTAGTGTGTTTGATTACCCCAAGTGGATTGACACCTCAAAACTACAATGACTAGGTTGTAAAACTTGCAACTGAAGTAAGTGAAGAGGAACTGATTTTTATCCTTATCAGTAATAGGGGTCTCTACCACTCCCGTGACCACTTCGAAGCTACTAGCTTATCCTCGGTTTTAATCTTTTTTTTTTACTTTCAAGGGAAGGGAAAATCAGGAACCAAACTCAAACAGGACCACAGGCTGTGTCAAGTACATCAGAGGAATCCGATCCAGAGATCTCAAGCCCCTAAGTAAGAAAATCAAGTCAAGTTTAGAGGTGAAGTTAGTGATGGATCCTCTGAATACCTGGTTAGATGTGGGTGTCCTTGGTAAGTTGATCCGTTTGGGGTTTTCTAATAGTCATAGAATTACTGAAATTCATGTTCCAGCGAAAAATTTCCTCGAAAAGTCATAGTTTCATACACATTTTGACTCAATAAAACAATTGAAAACAAGGGACTGACTCTAAGAAAACAAAACACAATGTCAGTAGCCACCTCCCCCATACTTAGACTGCACTGTCCCCAGTGCAATTGTAGCATGAGATCGGGAGAACAAGTGTTAAGTGACCTAGAACTTGAGAAACAGAAATCTTACCTGTTGTCGCAGTCGATGTCGACCGACACCCAGCCAATGTCAGCGACATAAGGCTTTGGTCGACATCGCTGTGCTCCTAATCGAGCATGATCGATTTCCATCCGTGTTCTCGAGTGTGGTGTCGACCGACACTTGAAGGAATTTCTAGCAGTTCTAATCAGGATTAGCAACCCTAGTCTGAATTCCGAGCCTAGGATCTAAGGTTCATGTAATTGAATCTAACAGATCTCGAGATTACCTGATGAATATGCAGCGGAAGTGTTTGCAGATAATCGAGATCACGAAGCGCCTCAAGTGCTGCGCCTCTACTGGTATCCACACGCACACAAACTGGACCGCAGGGATGCTAGTGCCTTACAGAGATCTGATCTCCAGAGAGGTTTCTATCTGTGTTCTGGTGGCTGTGTATTAGGTTAGGGACGAGTTTAGGTCGACCATATATCTTATATATGTCGGCTTAAACCACAACGGAATTAACCAACGATTAAACCGAATTAATCTGATTAATCCGTAAGTGCATCGATCGATGCACTCTCTGCAACGATCGATGCTTCCCCAGAACATTGATATCGAATGCATATCACATATGCATTTACTGGATCATTACATTAATGATCAACCTCGTCTTTAACGCCCAGTTTGCTTAGGTGTGTGACCCTGTAGGATCATATAACACTAGCAATGAGTTCTCAACTCATTGATCATAAGTGGCTTCTAGCAATGCGTTATGACTACCTAGTATTATGTGATTGTCTCATCTCGACTATACGACTTTCACTTAGAGCATGTACAATAGATTTCAGGACATTCCCAACAATCTCCCACTTGTACTGGAATCATCTATTCCTTTAATCCCTTTGTAGCTATATCTCAATCTGGCACAAGGCAAGCACTGTGTCATCCTTATTCAACCAGATTACGTTTATCGAATCCTGATTTGTACTGATGAAAAACAAACGACTGACAATCACCTCGTTTGAGCGCGGCCACGCATTTCCAGTATCAAATCTTCGATAGGCCCAGAGATATTTAACTCCTGTTATATAGGAGGTACAAATCCCATCTTGTTCCATCCATGTATCTTTTATATCTCATGATCCGCCTAATCAGTGTCTTTATGATCACCAGTTACGGCTGACGTTTGACAAAGTCAAGACGAAACAATCCATATAAGAGAGGACATGATGAACTCAGGTCTAAGAACTACTCTCTTTAGTCGTAATGAGAAACTCTTATGACACTCATATAACATCTTGTAGAGTTCTCATTAACGGGTCAAGTCCGATCATGTGTTCTCTAACACACATCTATGTGAATGACTTTAATACACTTATTAATGACTCCATGAAACATGGTCATCAGTCACCTCACATACTAGTCTCACGTGGTTGTTAATGTCCCACGTTAACAACCTCGACCAGGGACCATTATAATTTATGTCATTTTTTGCTTATAGGGTTTCATGATCAAGTCACATACTTGATGGCCTATAAAATGTCATAAATTACTTTGGGACTTTATATATATATTTAATTAACACAATTAAATAATGCTGAAACAATTTCATTAAAATAACATAACTATTATGTCTTTGAGAACATCATGTCATAACTAAAACAAATACAACTCCCACTGAAATCAAGATCATATCTTAAGAAATCTAATGCCTACAGCAGTTGTATGAAACTCATGCTTAGGCCTTGGGAGGGGCTTGGTCAGTGGATCAGCAACATTCTCATCCGTAGGGACTCTGCTGATCTTCACATCTCCTCTATTCACAATATCACGGATAAGGTGATATCACCTTTCTATGTGTTTGGATTTCTGGTGTGATCTAGGTTCCTTTGCTTGCGCAATGGCTCCATTGTTGTCACAATACAGAGCCACTGGCTCAGAAATACTAAGAATCACACCAAGTTCAGTGATGAACTTCTTGATCTAAACATCCTCCTTTGCCGCTTCAGAAGCAGCGAGGTACTCAGCTTCAGTTGTGGAATCTGCTACAGTGTCCTGCTTGGAACTCTTCCAGCTGACTGCACCGCCATTCAGGCAGAAGATGTAACCAGATTGCGATCGGAAATCATCTTGGTCTGTCTAAAAACTTGCGTCTGTGTAACCACTTACTACCAGCTCATCACTTCCTCCATACACCAAGAATTTATCTTTAGTATTTCTCAAATACTTCAGAATATTCTTGACTGCTGTCCAGTGACTTTCACCTGGATCCGATTGGTATCTACTCGTCATGCTTAAAGCACAAGCAAGATCTGGACGAGTACAGAGCATGGCATACATGATGGATCCCAACGCCGAGGCATAGGGAATCCGACTCATGCGATCTCGCTCAGCAGGTGTCTCAGGACACTGCTTCTTGCTGAGACTTATGCCATAAGACATTGGTATGAAGCCCTTCTTGGAATCCTGCATTCTGAACCTGTGTAAGACCTTATCGATATAAGTGTCTTGACACAGTCCAATTAACTTGTATCTCTATAGATTCTTATTCCAAGAATATACGCGGCTTCACCCATGTCTTTCATTGAAAAACAACTTCTGAGCCAAGTCTTAACAGACTGTAACAACGGAATGTCATTTCCGAGAAGAAGTATGTCATCTACATACAACACGAGAAATGCAACTGCGCTCCCACTAGTCTTCTTGTAAACACATGGTTCTTCTTCGCTTCTGATGAAATCAAACTTTTTGACTGCTTCATCAAAACGAAGATTCCAACTCCGAGATGCTTGCTTCAATCCATAAATGGATCGATGAAGTTTGCATACTTTCCTAGCTGCATTTGGATCGATGAAACCTTCGGGTTGTGTCATGTACACATCCTCTTCCAGAATTCCATTAAGGAAAGCTGTTTTCACGTCCATCTGCCAGATCTCATAATCGTAATGAGCAGCTGTTGCTAGGAGAATCCGAATGGATTTAAGCATGGCGACAGGTGAATAGGTTTCTTCATAGTCAATACCATGAATTTGTTTGAAACCTTTTGCCACTAGCCTTGCTTTATATATCTGAATATTTCCATTCACATCAATTTTCTTCTTGAAAATCCATTTACACTCAATGGGTCTTGCACCATCGGGTAAATCAACCAAAGTCCATACTTGGTTCTGTGACATGGATCCCATTTCGGATTCAGTGGCTTTCAGCCACTTTTCGGAGTCAGGGCTCATCATTGCTTCTTCGAAATTCCCTGGCTCGTCACTGTCAATGATTAACAAATCATGACAATTGGTTACGAGAAATCCATATCTCTCGGGTTCGTGACGGATCCTTTCGGATCGGCGAATTTCAGGCTCCACAGGCGCGGGTTCTACAACTCTTTGTAGATCCAACTGTTGCTCTTCCTCTACAGGTTGAGCATTTTCCTGCGGTTCTCGAACTTCTTCGAGTTGTACTTTACTCCCACTGTTTCTCTTGGAAAGAAACTCTCTCTCAAGAAAAACGCAGTTCCGAGCAACAAACACTTTGTTCTCGGATTGGTTGTAAAAGTAGTATGCCTTGGTTTCCTTAGGATAACCAACGAAGTAGCACTTGTCTGATTTGGGTTCGAGCTTATCTGTAATTAATCGCTTATCATAAGCTTCACAACCCCAAATCTTCAGGAAAAACACACTCGGAACATTTCCAGTCCACATCTCATGTGGTGTCTTTGCAACTGATTTTGACGGAACCCTATTAAGTGTAAACGCAGACGTTTCTAGAGCGTATCCCCAAAAGGATAATGGAAGAGTTGAGAGACTTATCATTGACCGAACCATATCTAATAGAGTCCGATTTCTCCTCTCAGACACGCCATTCCATTGTGGTGTTCCAGGAGGAGTGAGTTGTGAAACAATTCCACAATCTCTCAAATGATCACTGAATTCTTGGCTCAAGTATTCTCCTCCACGATCTGATCGTAGAGCCTTAATACTTTTGCCAAGTTGATTCTGTACTTCATTTTGGAACTCTTTGAACTTTTCAAAAGATTCCGACTTATGTCTCATTAAATAGACATAGCCATACCTGCTGAAATCATCAGTGAAGGTAATGAAGTACCGAAAATTTCCTCTGGCACTTGTGCTCATTGGGCCGCATACATCTGTATGTATAAGGCCCAATAGGTCACTGGCCCTTTCATTTGGTTTGTTGAAAGGGGCCTTAGTCATTTTGCCTAGTAAACAAGATTCACATTTATCACATGATTCATAATCAAATGAGCCCAAAAGCCCATCACTATGGAGCTTTTGAATCCGTTTCTCGTTTATGTGGCCCAAACGACAATGCCATAGAAAAGTCTGATTCGTGTCATTTGATTTGAATCTCTTGGTGTTAATGTTATTGATTGGTGCAGTTTGGTTTAAAACATAAAGCCCATTCTCTAATGGGTAGCTACCATAAAATATATCATTGTAATCAAAAGAACAACATTTATTCTTAATTGAAAACTGATATCCTTCCACATCCAAAATAGGAATGGAAATAATATTTCTGCTTATAGCAGGTACATAGTAGCAATTATTAAGCTTTAAAACCAAACCAGAAGGTAAAGACAAGTTATATGTTCCTACGGCTAATGCAGCAACTCTTGCTCCATTCCCCACGCGCAGGTCCACTTGTCCCCTTTCCAACTTCCTACTGTTGCTTAGGCCCTGCATATTTGTACAAATATGAGCACCACAGCCGGTATCCAATACCCAAGAAGTAGAACCAGAAGTAGTAACATTTACTTCTATAACATAAATACCTGAAGATGAAGTCTCGAAAGTCTTCTTCTTCTTCTTCTTCTCTTCCAAGAATTTATTGCAATTTCTCTTCCAATGCCCAGGCTCTTTACAGTAATGGCACTTATCAGTCTCAGATGGGCCCGGATTGGGCTATGGGGCTGGCGCCGGCGTGTCCTGGTTCTCAACCGGGACTGCCTTGCCCTTTCCCTTACCTTTGCCAAGTTTCTTAAACTTCTTACCCCCTTGTACCATAAGTACATTAGGAGTACCCTTCCTGATATTAGGCTCAGCTGTCTTGAGCATGCCATGCAGTTCAGTCAACGTCTTCGTCAAGTTGTTCATGTTATAGTTCATAACAAACTGATCATAACTTGACGGCAGTGACTGCAGAATGATGTCAGTAGCCAACTCTTGGCTAATGGGACAATCCAGTCTCCCCGGGTTATCAATATAACCCATCATCTTAATGACATGAGGACTAACCGGACTGTCCTTTGGTAGCTTGCATTCAATGAGAGATTTAACCGTCTGGTATCTCTCAGTTCGTGCTTGCTCCTGAAACATGCTTTTCGGGCTAGTAATCATCTCCACTGGCGACTCCACGTTCTCGTATAGCTTCTGCAAGTCCGAGTTCATGGTAGCCAACATGAGACAATTCACATCGACCACATCATTGGAATGCTTGTCCCAAGCACTCCTTTCTGCATGTGCGGCATTGGATCTCGGTTTTTCAGGGAGAACATTTTCAAGGACATAGTCCCGCTTCTCCTGCTTGAGAACAATTCTCAAGTTCCGATACCATTCGAGAAAATTCGATCCATTTAACTTGTCCTTCTCAAGGACGGATCGCATGGAGAAACAATTATTATGAGTAGTAGTCATAGCTGAGAACATAGAAAAGAAAAAGGTTTAGTTATGATGTTCAAGAAATGAGAAATCTTAACTTTTAAGAAAACTCGCATTATATTCAATCAATGCTTCCTCAGATGAATATAATGATCCAAGACCCATATTTTACTAAATTCAAGTGAGCCACTGGCTATCACTCAACTTTAGCTATTTAGGTAAGCAACAACCTTGCTAGTTATATCCAATATAACTCTTGGTTGTGGATCGACATCTTATGTCCAATCCACCTGATGTCTCTGAGCCCAAAACGATTTTGATGGCTCAGTCAAGTAAACCAATCTCTTCAGTCACGTAATTGTCGATGTCTTGCACTGCAAGTCCATCAACACGATTACCTCTGCCTTACTCATGAAATTGTCGATGTCTTGCACTGCAAGTCTATCACACAACTAAATGGGTCTTGACAGTTGACAAGATTGGAAAGACATCAATTGCACTTGATATTTGGTTGAGGAACAGAACCATTTAAAACATTCAGTTTTACTATGTTTTAATTCTTATAATTAATCCGCGATATTCGATCAATCCAATTGATCCGGTTTTGAATACCGGTCAGCGTCGATCGATGCTACATTAGCATCGGTCGATGTCAACCTAATCAAACCAATCGCATTTAAACCATTCACAGTGTTCGACCATAATTAACCAAGCTCGATAACCGGTCCAATCCAATTGAACCGATCCAACAATCTCGCGAGGCTGTGTCGATCGATGCAACAATTGCATCGATCGTCACTAGGCGAAAACTAGGTTTATTCGGGTTTTCGCCCTGCATCGATCGTTGCCGGATTGGCAACGATCGACACCATGCGAAAAATCCTAAATTTAATTCGTGTTTTCGCTCTGTGTCGATCGATGCCGGATTGGCAACGATCGACACTATGCGAAAAACCTTAAAACGTTTTCGAACAAAAACCCTAATCTAGGTTACTTTGATCAAAACGAGTTTTAGCATGCTTGAATCAACTATACACAGATTCAGATTCAACCAATCTAATCAACATGCTACAGATTCAATGGAACCCTAAAGCTCTGATACCACTGAAGGAATTTCTAGCAGTTCTAATCAGGATTAGCAACCCTAGTCTGAATTCCGAGCCTAGGATCTAAGGTTCATGTAATTGAATCTAACAGATCTCGAGATCACCTGATGAATATGCAGCGGAAGTGTTTGCAGATAATCGAGATCACGAAGCGTCTCAAGTGCTGCGCCTCTACTGGTATCCACACGCACACAAACTGGACCGCAGGGATGCTAGTGCCTTACAGAGATCTGATCTCCAGAGAGGTTTCTATCTGTGTTCTTGTGGCTGTGTATTAGGTTAGGGACGAGTTTAGGTCGACCATATATCTTATATATGTCGGCTTAAACCACAACGGAATTAACCAACGATTAAACCGAATTAATCTCATTAATCCGTAAGTGCATCGATCGATGCACTCTCTGCAACGATCGATGCTTCCCCAGAACATTGATATCGAATGCATATCACATATGCATTTACTGGATCATTACATTAATGATCAACCTCGTCTTTAACGCCCAGTTTGCTTAGGTGTGTGACCCTGTAGGATCATATAACACTAGCAATGAGTTCTCAACTCATTGATCATAAGTGGCTTCTAGCAAAGAGTTATGACTACCTAGTATTATGTGATTGTCTCATCTCGACTATATGACTTTCACTTAGAGGATGTACAATAGATTTCAGGACATTCCCAACAACACTGTGGGGCGTCGACCTACACTGCTGTCTGCAAACCTGTTCCTCACAGCTTTGACACACAAAAACCAGAAAAATCAAAAGACTCAAGGACAAAGACCCAAAAGAAACGAAAACTAACCTACACTAGGTTGCCTCCCACTCAGCGCTCGTTTTAGGTCAATAGCTTGACTGTAATACGATCAGGCGTTGGGTGGATTATCCAGATGGACAATGTTGCCTTCTGGAATTTCAGCTTTTGCCCAGTAATGTTTCACCCTTTTCCCATTGACTGTGAACTCCTCGCCTTTGGAATTCATCAAGATAACAGCTCCGTGTGGTCTAGCTTCTTTGACGGTGAATGGACCTGACCAACGATAACGCAACTTCCCAGGAAACAATGTTAGGTGAGAATTGTAGAGAAGTACCTGATCGTTGGGTTCGAAGTTGCGTGAGATGATCTTCTTATCATGATATGCCTTTGTACGCTCCTTGTACAGCTTTGAGTTCTCATAGGCATGGTGGCGAATCTCGTCTAGCTCATTAAGCTGTATCAGACGTCTCTCAACTGCAGACTTGAGGTCATAGTTCATATGTTTGACAGCCCATCTAGCCTTGTGCTCAAGCTCAACTGGGAGGTGACATGCTTTCCCATAGAGAAGATGGAAGGGTGTAGTCCCCAGTGGCGTCTTAAACGCAGTCCTGTAAGCCCACAACGCATCATCAAGCTTAGCAGACCAGTCTTTCCTAGTCTTTCCCACTGTCTTCTCTAGAATCTCCTTTATCTGTCTGTTGGAAACCTCAACTTGTCCACTAGTTTGAGGGTGATATGGAGTAGCCACATGATGATTAACACCATGCTTTTTAAGAAACTTCTCAAAGACCTTGTTGATGAAGTGAGTGCCACCATCACTTATCACAATACTAGGCACTCCAAATCTGGGGAAGATGATAGTCTTAAACAGCTTAAGAACTACCAAAGAGTCATTGGTCGGACTTGCAATCGCTTCAACCCACTTGGACACATAGTCCACATCAACCAATATGTACCGGTTCCCATAGGAAGATGGGAATGGACCCATGAAATCGATGCCCCAGCAGTCAAAGACTTCAACCTCGAGGATGAAGTTTTGTGGCATCTCATGTCTCTTCCTGATGTTCCCCCTCCTCTGACACACATCACACTGAGAGATGAAAAACTGAGCATCCTTGAACATTGTAGGGCACCAGAAGCCTGCTTGAAGAACCTTAGACACTGTTTTGAATGTAGAAAAGTGTCCAGCATACTCAGAACCATGGAAGTGGTATAACACATCATCAACTTCACACTCAGCAATGCAACATCTGTAGATACCATCAGAGCAGTGCTTGTACAAGTAGGGCTCATCCCAATAATAACGCCTGATTTCCCTAAGGAACTTCTTCTTAGCATAGCCTTTAAACACTTCAGGCTCATCATCTGCAGCAAGGTAGTTGGCTATGTCAGCGTACCAAGGTCTAGTGGAGAGAGAACCTTGGGCGACTGCAGCTATGAACATGTCAGCTTCATCATCGAGAATAGCAGCCTGCAATCGCGACTGGTGTCGACCGACATCAAGGTTGATGTCGACCGACATTGTCCCTAACTGGCCAAACGGTGTCGAGGATGATCGATTATCGTCCGTTTTTTCGAGTCGGGTGTCGACCGACATGAACTGGGTGTCGGCCGACACCTTCTCTGCAACCCGTGTTGAAGGCAGTGAACTCGCAGAAACTGCCTGAAAGCCTGTCTCAACCTTGTAGATGTTCTCTTCTGGTAGAAAATCATCTATAGGAACGTCCTCATCGATCCTAATCCGTGATAAATGATCAGCAACACCATTCTCAACCCCTTTCTTGTCCCTCACCTCTATGTCGAACTCTTGGAGCAACAAAATCCATCTTAGTAGCCTTGGCTTAGGATCTTTCTTCTGCATCAGATACTTAAGCGCGGAATGGTCAGTATGCACAACTACCTTGGATCCAATTAGATAAGGGCGGAACATCTCGAATGCAAACACAACTGCCAACAATTCCTTCTCAGTGGTTGCATAATTTCTTTGAGCTTCATCGAGAGTTCTACTTGCGTAATAGATATCATGGAGCTTCCTGTCCTTCTTCTGCCCAAGCACAGCTCCCACATCATAGTCATTGGCATCACACATTACCTCAAAAGGAAGACTCCAGTCCGGTGGTTTCGCAATTGGAGCCGAGATTAAGGCTTGTTTCAGCTCCTTGAATGCAGCATGACACTCATCTGTGAACTCAAACTTCACATCCTTGTAGAGGAGTGCAGTAAGTGGTCGAGCTATCTTTCTGAAATCTTTAATAAATCTCCTGTAAAAACCAGCATGCCCAAGAAAACTCCTTATTCCCTTGACTGAATCCGGTGCTTGCAGTCCTGTCATCACCTCAATCTTAGCTCTGTCCACCTCAATTCCTGCCTCAGAAACTCTATGTCCAAGTACAATGCCATTCTTGACCATAAAATGGCATTTCTCCCAATTCAAAACCAAGTGCTTTTCCTCACAGCGAGCTAGCACCTTGCATAGATTATCCAGACAAGCATGGTAAGATGGTCCGTAGACAGGAGAAATCATCCATGAAGACCTCCATAAAATCCTCTATCATGTCTGTGAAGATAGACATCATACATCTTTGAAATGTCGCAGGAGCATTACACAGTCCGAAAGGCATTCTGCGGTATGCAAAAGTGCCATAGGGACAGGTAAATGTGATCTTCTCCTGGTCCTCTGGGTGGATAGGGATCTGAAAGAAACCAGAATAACCATCCAAAAGGCAGTATTAAGGATGATTCGCCCACCTTTCCAACATCTGATCAATGAAAGGGAGTGGAAAGTGGTCTTTTCTGGTGGCTGCATTCAACTTCCTGTAGTCTATGCACATTCTGTGACCAGTGATTGTCCTCGTAGGAATCAACTCATTCTTCTCATTCTTCACCACTGTGACTCCTCCCTTCTTAGGAACCCCATGAACTGGGCTGACCCAATCACTGTCTGAAATAGGGTAGATGATCCCAGCTTGCAGCAACTTCATGATTTCCTTCTTCACAACCTCTTTCAGGTTAGGATTCAAACGACCCTGGTTCTCAATTGACGACATGCTCTCATCCTCAAGGTGTATCCTATGCATGCACAAGTCCAGAGAGATACCTGAAATATCATAAAGAGAATAGCCAAGAGCTTTGCGATGCTTGCGCAGCTTGCTTAGCAGTAAAGTGAGTTATGCGTTATTCAAATCAACATTGACAATGACAGGATAAGTGGAGTTCTTACCTAAGAATGCATATTTGAGGCCTGCAGGTAGCTGCTTCAACTCGATCTTTGGAGCCTTTTCATCGCTCCAATCATGCGCAACTGGTGTCGACCGATTAGCTTGTGGTGTCGGTCGACACTGAATGTCATCGGCTACTTCCAAGTTCATAACTTGCTCAGTAGCGTCCATTAGCCTCAGATATCCAGTAGCAGCTTCATCCTCCAGCTCCAACTCATGCTCAGAACTCATTAAGGCTCTCTCCAAAGGGTCGGCATAATGCTTTCGATTTAGGAATTCTGCAGCTAGATTTTCAATCGTATCAACATAGAAGGTTTGTCCATCAGTGGTGGGATGTCTCATCAACTTGTCCTTGTCAAAATTCATCACCAGATCACCCACATTCAGTCCAATCTTTCCTCTCTTCACATCAATGATTGCACCAGCTGTAGCCAAGAATGGTCTGCCCAGGATAAGAGGGTCCTTAGGCTCATCATTGTACTGCAGGACCAAGAAGTCAGTTGGAATAAAAAATTCACAAATCTTCACCGGTACATCTTCCAAGAGACCTACAGGAATCCTTATGGAGCGATCAGCAAGGATCAAGGAGATCCTAGTATGTGTAAAATCTATCATTCCCATCTGTTTAGCGACTGAATATGGCATCAGATTGACACTTGAACCCAAATCACAAAGTGACCTCTCAAATTTGTCTCTGAAGATGGTACAGTCCAAGACAAAACTTCCTGGATCCTTTTGCTTCTCGGGAACTCTGTTTAAGATGACAGCACTACAGACTTCAGTGATCATCATCAAACTCTCTTCATCTCCCATGCCAGAAGTCAACATCTGCTTCAAACATCTCTTCAACATTGGGTTGTTGTTGATAGCATCCATCAATGGCATTGGGAGAGTGAGCTTGCTCAGCATAGCCATGTATTTAGCCTTGAACCGTTCAAACTTAGACTGCTTTGGGTTTCTCGGGAAAGGTACTTTGGGTTTATACACTTTCCCACCAGCTATAGGGGATTTCTGCATAACATCAGAGTCTGTACGCTGTTGGTGTCGATCGACATCAGCTTGGTGTCGGTCGATTTTGATCTGTCATCGACCTCACAATCGATCTCGGTCGATTTCCGTTTGTCACGAGAACTCGAAGAAGTTGGTGTCGCCCGACGTGCAGAGGCAGTGTCGGTCGATGCTCGTTTTGCAGCTTCATACTCTTCTTCAAATTCTTCTATCTCTTCGATCTCCTTATCACTGATTTGCCTATTAGGGATGGTGTGCAGCTCCTTCCCACTCCGCAGTGATAAGGCATTGCAGTGATGCTTGGGGTTGGTATCTGTGCTTCCAGGAAGGAACCCGGCTTGCCTCTTGACAGCTCCAGCAGTTTCAGCAACTTGAGAATCCAATTGCTTCATATGTGTATTTAAGGATTCAAACTTCTCATTCAAATCAGCATAGACAGCATCTATATTCTTGTTGAAATCCACAGCAGTATTTGTCTGACCTTCCAGCAACTGCTCCATCATAGCTTCCAGCTTGCTCTCACGAGCAATAGTAGCAGGAGGTGTCTGATAGGAAGATGATCCATAAGTCTTCTGGTAAGAGTTGTTCTGCTGAAAAGACTTTTGGTAACCAGCATTCTGACCATATCCAGAAGAGTTTTGATTGCTTGTGAAAGCACTCTTTTGTCCACCATTAAAGAACTTGTTGTTCTGCTGATTTCCAAACCTATTTCCTAGAAATCCAGAACCACTAATGTAGTTCACATCCTCTTCTGTGCAGCCTTCTTCAGGTCCAAACTCTTCAACATCTTGAGCAAAGTGGACATGCTTCTTACTAGTCAACAAGCTGTGAACAGAATCCAACTTGTTCTGCATCTCAGCCATCTGTAAATGATCCAATTTTCCACCAGACTCTTTCCTTCTCTGATCTGCAGTCTTAGCACTGTTTCTGCTCACTGTGAGATCCAGGATTCACACTAAGAATTTGTATTCGTGGATTTGGACTTTAGGATATAGAAATGGTATAGTTTCCTATGAATCAAAGACTTTATTGAGACTGATCGTCGAGATAGAACTAACACAATCGAGAAGAGAGTACAAAGTATGAAATCGAGCTATCTAATCGAAGTGTTCTTAGCCTAGGTTGGAATGTATTTAATGAGTCGCCACTTCTTCTTTAAATAGTCTTGACCTTGACCTCTTTCTGTTCCGATATTTCGGCCTCGCCGTCATAACGATCTCCGAGATTCGCGTGGATCAGTTGAACTGGCGAAGACCGAGTTGCTCTATCTCCACGTCATCTTCTGCCGAGCTCGAACTCGACTGTCTCCGGCTTCGACATCGTCCGGGCCTTGTCAGGGCGTTTATTCGCTTGGGCCCAACAAAGGAGTCGGCTCTCCTTTTTGTCTTTGATTCTGGGACGGGCTTGTAATTACGGGCTTTCGCATTGTCTGTTAATGGGCCGGATTTCCTAGAGGGAAATCC
Organism: Orychophragmus violaceus; assembly: GCA_030180135.1. Classification (NCBI taxonomy): domain Eukaryota; kingdom Viridiplantae; phylum Streptophyta; class Magnoliopsida; order Brassicales; family Brassicaceae; genus Orychophragmus; species Orychophragmus violaceus. The sequence continues at coordinate 100,502,804 of CM058237.1, read as the reverse complement.
ATTACCAACAATAGCCCCCCAGCCCATTGATTTCGAGAAGTCGAGGTTAATGGGCGGTGGACGTTCTTGGGAAGAGGTGTGTGCCTCAGGTGTAACAAACCTAATGATTATTTTCGCCCCATCCGTAGATCTTGTTTTGATCCAACGGTGAGGAGTGAGCGCGTGAGACGGGCTGAACTGCTTTTCAACACGTCCGCAGTCGTTGCGTGTATTGGTTTCGAGAATTTTCATCTCTCACCGTAGATTCGGTCGATCATCAACAGCTCAGATTCGAAGGTTGCGAAGAGTCTTTTCGGGCTCGTTCTTTTGGTGAAGTGACCTAATTACGGTGCATTCGTAACCGTTGATCTCAGATCGACGGCTGGCAAGAGGGAAGCGAGGAGTCCGAATTACCTCGTTTTTCCCGTAATTATTATGAGTTCGGAATCGTGCGGTTAAGATTTCGCACGATTCCCACTATAATTTTCTCTTATTTGCCGAGGGTGATTTCTTTTCTTCCTACTTTTGCTTCTTCCTCTACTTTTGCTATGATCTTTCTTCTGTCACCGGAAAGTTTCTTCTCCTAAGAAAAGGTTTTAGCCCCCCCCCCCTCTTTTTTATATTCCGGCACACCGTTCTTTATGGCGTTAAGAGATGCTACGGGGGCTAGTACAAGTACGGATGCGGGTGCGTTTGGCCCGCATCCGCCGTCTTCCCTAACCGTGAATCAAATCGAACGGTTGCGGAGGGTTTGTCGGATTCCGACGGAGGTGGAGATCGTGATTCCGTCCCCGGCGATGTCGCCGGAGACCGCGGTGGAGGGCTACTGCTGCGCCTCATACACCTACTTCGAGAAATGCGGGCTTTTCTTCCCTATTCCCCGCTTAATCTCTTTGGTGCTGGCCCAACTCCAACTAGCGTTCCATCAGATGACGCCGAACTTTGTCCGGTACGTCATCGGACTCGGGGTCAGGGCCGCGGAGGAGGGAATCGAGTTCGGGCCTGAGGAACTTATGCATGTCTGCTCAGTGAAGCATAATGCCAAGTTCCGCGGAACTTACTATCTCTCGCCTCGTTTCGGGCGGGTCCTCGAGGAGGTCCCGACGAAAGACGTATGGAGGGACCGATACTTCTTTTTCAGGATAACCCATCATTCGGTCGGGGACTTAGACTATTCGGTTATCCCGTCTCGATGGTCGCCCGGTGTCGGTAAGACTCTGGTTTTAGTGTCTTTTTTGTTGTTGTCAGGCCGTCCCTTATCTGATCTAATTTCTATCTCAGAAGATCCAGAGTCGCTTGCTACCAACCCGATCACTGAGGCTCTGATAGCTCGTCTGCGAGGGGGCGCTGTTAATTGGGGTAGTTTCTCGGTTCGGCGTGTGCAAGCCGCTCTGCGGACCAACCCTGAACGGGCTCTGCCGGACCTTGCGCCGGTTCCTCGAAATCCAGTACTTCCTTCCGAGCCTTCTCGGGCTCTTCCGGTCCGAATTGCTCAGCCTCCGATCCGTATTACCGAGCGGGCAGGAGAGAGTGAGTCGTTTGGATTCGAGTTTCTTTTTGTGTCGTCATTTCGACTTGTCTGACTTTTTTGTTTTATATATACAGCTCGACCTCTTCCGGGCGGCAGCTCGGCTGCTAATTACTCTCCCCGCGAGATGCCATCTCGCAGAGTGAGCAGTCACCGGAATGGGAAAGATCCGGTCGACTTGGTCGACAAGATGGAGGCGGGCGAACTTAGTAACGCTATTCTCTTTGCCCTTGATCGGGCTCCTCCTCCGCCCCCTGCTTATCCTCCTCCTCCTGCTCAGACCTCGCTCCTTCCGGTGACAGGCCCGGAGGGAACGATTACGGGGGTTGCCGACGCGACTCTCCCCCTGGCCGAACAAGAGGCAGTTTTACCTTAGTCTGGAGGTGCTGCCCTCTGCGACTCTCGACCGGATCTGTCCGGGGGGGAGGATCGTCGGAGTCGAGGAGGTTCTCTTCCCCCTTCGCCGAAGCGTCGTAAAGTAGACACGGGAAGGAGTCCAGAGAGGTCGGAGGGAGAGGAGTGCTCGGTTGTGGACGATCCAGAAGGTGTGGTTCGTCTGCTGAGGCGCATTAGGCCTGTCGGTTCTGAGCTCCCGGTTTCTGGGGAAACGGTCCTCGGTAGTGAGTATTCCGAGATGATGGCGGTTATCGGGAAGGTGAGACGTTTTTGCTTTGGTCTTCTTTTTCCTTTTATCCCCCCTCTTTTTTTTAACCGACGCCTTTTTGTGCAGGCTGTAGAGGCCGTGAATGCGTACGCGGTCCGGTCTGAGAACGAGGTGTTGGATGCTCAGACTTATGAGCTCGAGTCTGCTCGAGAGGCTACTGCCCAAATGAATGCCGAGCTCCAGGAAGCTTTGGCTAGGGAGGAGCGTTTAAAGAAAAGGGTCGCGGATCATGCCACTGCGGAGGCCAGGATCGTGCATCTCGAGAGGAGGGAGGAGGAGCTGTCTTGTCAGCTTAGCGCCGCCGAGGCTCGAATTCGGACTGTGGAAGAATCGAGCTGGGTCGAGCTTCGTAAGGCTCGAAAAGAACTCCATGGCCAGTATCTGATGATTCTGGCCGGGTCAAAGAGAGAGCCGAGAAGAGGAAAATCCAGACTAGCGCCGAGATCCGTCTCCAGGAGACTTTGGCCAACATCGAGCTCATCGCCGAGATCGCAGCTGGAGAGGTGGACATGACCCGAGAGGTGCTTAAGCTGGCTGAGCAAAAAAGAGTTGCTCTAGCGGAGATGGAGGCCGCGGCAGTCTCCGATTTTAGCGTTGGCAAGCTTGTCTTGCTGGCAGTGTCGGAGGACTCCATGGCCATGGCGGGTTCTCCGCCTGCTCCCCCAGCTGAGACCGACCCGAGGATGACTGACGAGGTCGACTCTCGGCCGAGAGGAGAGGCGGGCGATGGAGCGGAGGGCCAGGTCGGCGACTCCTCCTATGCACCGTTTTAAAAACTGTCGTTGTTGTTGCCCGAGAGGGTTTTTAATTTCCTTTTCAAACTTTGGTTGCCCAAGGGGGCTTTTTTTTTGTTCGAACTCGAGGACATCATGTCCTTTCTTTTTTTATGAATAGCTGTTTTAAATCTTTCATGCCTTAGCATATATTTTATTGTTTTTATGCTTTAACATAAAATTCGAGCCGTTGCGTCGATTCGAACTTCTCCAGAGGAATCGAGCAGATAACTTATCTTGAATTTCCTTAAGTAGTTCTTTGCGGCGAACTTTTTAAGTTAATTGCGTTTGAGCTCGAGCTCTTTGCCAGGAATAGTCTGAGGCGCGACTACTTCGTAATGTAAGATTCAGGCTTGATCGCTGAATTGAAAAGAGAAGCATTAAGTATGAGAACGAATCGAAGTAAACTTACAAAGATCCGATTTGGAGTGTGTGTAGAGGTTGTATGCTTGAGTAGCCGTCTTGTCCTCGTTACTTTGCTTGAGGGGTGGGGTAGCCCCCCGATTCTTTTAATCCGTATAAGGTTTAGAAGAATTGTATTTTTTGGAAAGATCGTTCTGGATCTCTTTCTTTGGGACGATCATTTCAGCTCGTTCGAATCGGGAGGACCGTTTTAAGTCGCTTGTTTTGGGACGATCATTTCAGTTCGTTTGGTTTTGGGGGAGGCCGTTTGAGGTCTCTTGGAAGGGATAATTTCATATCGCTTGTTTTAGGAGAGATAATTTCATATCACTTTAGCTTCGGGGAGAGGCCATTTCAGGTCGCTCGGAAGGGATAATTTCATATCGCTTTGTCTTTGAAGAGATAATTTCATATCGCTTTAGCTTTGGGAGAGGCCATTTCAGGTCGCTCGGATGGGATAATTTCATATCGCTTTGTTTTAGAAGAGATAATTTCATATCGCTTTGGCTTTCGAAGAGATAATTTCATATCGCTTTCTGGGAATGTTATGATGAGGTATTTCGCAATGGCTCTAACCTTTACGACAGAAAGAAGCATTGGATTAAGGGACTTATTTTGATTTCACAAAGATAAGTTAGTGTGACTTCGTCAGAAGTTGCTGAGCTCGGCATGAGCTTTGTGTTGGGGGGGGGGGGCTGCGCTCGAAGTTGAGCTGCCTACGTACCCTTTTTTAAGGGGATCAAGCCATTTCGTAGTTCGATTATGTTGATGTACTCCTAGTGGAAATACTTTTTGAGGTTGATGATGTTCCAAGGTCGTAGTTAAGGTTTCTAGGTTTCTACCGATTTGAGTCGATAGACCCCATCCTTTACGACGTCGGTGACCTGGTAAGGACCTTCCCACTTTGCTCCTAATTTTCCAGCGTGTTCTTCCTTTTTATGGTCGAACACTTTCCGTAAGACGAGCTCTCCTACTTGAAACCTTCGAGTTTTGATTCAGGAATCATAGTAGCGAGCTGCGGCTTGTTGGTAATTCTGGAGTCGAGCTAATGCGAGGTTCCTTCTTTCGTCGACGAGGTCGAGCTCGTCAGTTATCATCTTGTTGTTCCTCTTGTCGTGGGCATTCTTCCTTGCGGATGCTTGACACGAGAATTTCGGCTGGTACTACCGCCTCGATTCCGTAAGCCAGCGAGAATGGAGTCTCGCCGGTGGATTTGCGGGGGGTAGTCCGGTAGGCCCAGAGTACGGCTGGGAGTTCGTCACTCCAGGTTGTTTTGCACTCGTTGAGCCTTTTTTTGAGACCGTTCATAATCGCTTTGTTAGCTGCTTCTGCTAGCCCGTTCCCTTGGGGGTAGCGTGGCGTTGAGTAAGTCAGCTTTATGTTCCAAGTTCTGCAGAACTCTTTGAACGTGTTTGATATCAAGTGAGATCCGTTGTTGGTGACGATCTCGTGGGGTAGTCCATGTCGGCAAACGATGTTTCGCCAGACGAACTCCTTAACGTGAACGTCCTTAACTTTTTGGTATGAATCTGCTTCAATCCACTTGGTGAAGTAGTCCGTCATCACCAATAGGTGTGTAGCTTTCTTTTTGCTGGATGCGACTAGCGGTCCCACAATGTCCATTCCCCATCGCATGAATGGGTATGGTGATGAGATAGAGGAGAGTTTCTCCGACGCTTGGTGGATAATTGGAGCATGCTTTTGGCATTTGTCGCACTTGTTGGAGAAGGACTCGCATTCGGTGGCCATTGTCGGCCAATAGTAACCTTGCCTTTTGATTCGCACGGCTAATGCTCGTCCTCCGGAATGGCTTCCGCAGGATCCGTCGTGTGTTTGTGTAATCATGGCTAGGGCTTTCTTTTTGTCAAGGCATTTGAGGTAAGGTCCAGAGAGGCTCCTTTTAAAGAGCTCTCCTTGCGTGACACAGTACCTTGCACTCTGTGTTTTAAGTTTCCGCGCCTCCTATTTGTCATCGGGAACTTCGCCGTTTGTGATGTATCGAATGATCGGAGTTCTCCAATCTTCGTCGTTGTTAGGCTCAGGTCCCTGACTAGTGGATGCGGCTTGAATCGGTCCGTCGGGGACGTTCGCGACGTACACGGCGCTTCTAGGATCGAGGTCATCATCAATCTCGATGATGTCGCTACCGGTGTCTCCAGGACATTCTTTGGCATCATCCTTCTCGGCGGGCCCGTCTTCTTTCAAGGACAGAGCTTTGAGGGCTATGTCGATGCTTGGTTTTTCTATCCCCTCGACTGGTATGATCTTTTTGAGGTTAGGATCTGATGTTGATGCTAATGCGGCTAGGGCATCGGCTGCGGTATTTTCCCCTCGTGGGATTCGTGTTAGATCAAAGAATTCGATCTGTTCGGCCAGTGTGTGGACTACCTGTAGGTATGCTTCCATCCGTTCGTCTTTGGCCTCGTAATCGCCATGGTATTGGCTTGTGACCAGATGGGAATCGCTGAAGGCATTTACTTCCCGGGCTCCTATTGCTATTGCAAGTCTAAGCCCGGCTATCAGCGCTTCGTATTCTGCTTCGTTATTTGATGCGGCGAAGCCCAGTCTGAACGATTGTTCTAGTACTTCGCCGGTTGGGGAGACTAGCTTTACTCCGACTCCGGATCCTTGCCTCGAGGAAGCTCCATCGACGTAGAGTTTCCATTTTTGGGCCGAGGTCGGGTCAAGTTCTATAGTCGGAGGGAGCTCGATTACGAAATCTGCCAGCACTTGTGCTTTTAGGCACGTTCGAGCTTTGTATTCTATGTCGTACTCGCTAAGTTCGATAGCCCATTTGACCAACCAACCTGGCTGGCTTGGACTGTGAAGGATGGTTCTCAGCGGCTGAGAGGTCATCACTATGATCGAGTGCGATTGAAAGTACGGTCGGAGTTTCCGAGCCGATGTTACTAACGCTAAAGCGAGTTTTTCCATGGCAGGGTATCTGGTTTCAGCGTCGATCAAGGTCTTACTGATGTAATATACCGGCCGTTGCTCGTTTTGTTCCTCGCAAACCAGGACTCCACTTACTGTTGCCGTCGAGACAGCTAGGTAGAGGTAAAGGGGTTCTCCTTCTACTGGTTTCGCCAGTATGGGTGGTTCGCATAAGTGTGCTTTGAGCTGAGTTAAAGCTTCTTCGCACTTTTCGTCCCAGAGGAATTTTTTGTTTGCTTTGAGCAAGTGATAGAAGGGTAGACATTTATCAGTCGACCTTGAGATAAAGCGATTCAGAGCAGCTATTTTGCCGGTCAGGCGCTAGACTTCTCGCGTTGTTCTGGGAGATTTCATCTCTATGAACGTTGCGATCTGTTTGGGGTTCGCTTCGATCCCTCTTTCGGTCACTAAGTAACCAAGGAATTCTCCTGAGGGAACCCCGAAGGTACACTTTGCTGGGTTGAGTTTCATCCCGTATTTATTGAGAATGGTAAAACATTCTTTTAGTTGGGGGATGTGATCCTCATACCTGGAAGATTTTACCAGCATATCATCAATGTAGACTTCCATGGTTTTGCCTAGGAGTCCTGAAAACATCTTGTTGACGAGGCGTTGGTAAGTTGCTCCTGCGTTTTTCAGTCCGAAGGGCATGACTTTGTAGCAGTATGTGCCTCGATCCGTTATGAACGAAGTCTTTTCTTGGTCCTCAGGGTTCATTAATATTTGATTGTACCCTGAGAACGCGTCCATAAAAGATAGTAGCTGATGTCCGGCGGTAGCCTCGACCAGTTGGTCGATGTGCGGAAGTGGGAAGCTGTCCTTTGGACATGCTTTGTTGAGATCCGTGAAATCTACACAGACCCTCCACTTTTCGTTCTTTTTCTTAACCACCACAGGGATCGCAAGCCAGTCAGGGTACTTGACCTCTCTGATCGATCCGATTTTTAATAACCGTTTGACCTCGTCATTGACGGCTTTGGCCCGCTCAAGACCTAGTTTTCGACGCTTCTGTCTTACCGGTTTGTAGGTTGGGTCGACATTTAGCTCGTGGCTGGTTACGTCGATATTGATCCCTTTCATGTCTGCTGAAGACCAGGCGAAGGAGTCGACGTTCTGTTTGAGAAAAAAGACCAGTTCATTTTTAACTGGCTCTGATAGGTCGATTCCGACGCCAATGAGTCTTTCGGGATGAGCATCGTCTATGCAGACCTGAGTCGTGAGGTCCTTTGGGGGTCCTATTTGACTTGGGTCGTTCTACCTTTTGGTCTGCATGGTGGCGAGCTCCTCCTCTTTCTGTAATTGCTACGCAGGGGATTTCTCGATCTGCTTGTATCCGTTCATGTAGCAATGACGGGAAATCTTTTGACTTCCGTAAATGGTTTTGATCCCTTTGGGAGTTGGGAATTTTACGCATTGGTGGTAGGTCGATGGTACCGCTTTCATGTCGTATATCCATGGTCGACCTAGGATCGCGTTATAGGGAGCTGGCCGATCTACTATGACGAACTCCGTCATTCTTCGAACTCCTCCAGCGATTACTGGGGCGAAGACAGAGCCCATCGAGTATGTCGTTTCGCCAGCGAAACCTACTAGTGGTGTCTTTTCTTCCACGATCTCGGAGTCGTTGAAGTCCATCTTTTTGAACGCGTCGTAAAAGAGGACATCTACCAAACTTCCCGTGTCAATCATTATCCTTGAGAGTTCGACATCTCCCACTACTAGACAAACGAGGAGGGCGTCGTCGTGTGGTTTGTCGAGATTACTTGTCTCGCTTTCGTAGAAAATGATTTCGTGGTCTGAAGCCAACATTGGGGTTTTCCCCCCTCTGTCGGTCTCGACTCTTCTTTGAAGAGCTTTGATCGAATTGACCGAGTCGCGGTAAATCTTGGAGCCACCGAAGATGAAGTCGATTCGTTTAGGGGGTATAGCCCGTACACCCCCCCCCCCCCCCGGCAGAGACGAGGGAGATTGATTCTCGAGCGTAAATTTTTAGTAGGAGCCGGAGGCGGGGATAGTGCCGAACCTCCCGGAGTGCCGCTCAGGTTGAGCTCACCGAGGATGAACTCGACTCGCTTTCGCGATCCTTGAGGGAGTATTTCGGGGGATTCCGGCTCTTTTGACCGTTCCCGTTTGTTCTGAGAAGGATTTTTGGAGTTCGACTCCTTGGTATGTTTGTTTTCCTTTATGTCGGGCAGAGTTTCCTCCTCGACTTCGGAGTCTTGTTTTCTTTCGGACTCTCGCTTTTGAGCCTCGGCTTTAGCTCGAGTATAGCAATCTTCGGTCGAGTGTCCTCTTTTATTGTGGAAATCACAGAATTTTTCCTTGTCGAACTCGAATTTCTTCGAGCTCTTTGGGCTCTCGACCGCGTTGACGTTCCCTGATTTACGGGAATCCTTTTTCGAGTTCGAATTCTGCGAGCCCGACGGGTTCTTTTCTTTTCGGTATTTTTCCCTGAGGGCCGTGGTTTCGTCCTCGAGGCGAGCAAAGGCCGATGCGCGATGGAGGGCGTCATCGAGCGTTTGAGGTTCGCGGACTGTTATTTCCTCGCGGAATCTGGTTGAGAACCATAGTCCTCGTCTTAATGCTTCTATAGCTACCTCGTCTCGTGGGTTCGCGATTTTGGATTTTATTTCCTTAAATCGGTCGATGTACGAGCGAAGTGTTTCGTCAGGTTTTTGAGAGACGCCAAATAGGGCTGCCTCAGTAGTCTTTTCCTCGATGAAAACGGAGTATTGTTTGAGGAAAGCCGTCATGAACTGGGTGAAGTTGTCAATGGACCTTTCTTCCAGTCCAGCAAACCATTCTAGGGCGGAGCCCGATAGGTTTTCTGCGAAGAGCCTGCAGAAGGCCGGCTCTCTCTCCTCATCGGTAAGGTACACCCTTGCCATCGCTAGTCGGAATGCCCTGATGTGGGCTTTCGGGTCTGATTTCCCAGAGAATTCTGGAAACTTAGTTTTCTTGATTTCTCGGATCCTTGCAAACGCGATCCGATCTGTGAACGGTGTTTGTTGCGTTTCTTCGATCACTCGATCGATGTCAGGAGCCGCGCTCTTTGCCATGTGAACTTTCGAGCTCGGAATGTTGAACTGGGCCTTAGCCTGCTCGATGTATTGTCTAAGCATATCGTGTTCATCGCCCTCTGCGGGTGTGAACTGGGCTTGTGCCTGACCTGACGTTTGTTCGGGAAAAATGGGGTCGAGGAGATCGATCGGTGGGACCGACCTTGTCTGGTCGATCTGGGGCGTTCGGAACTGAACCGTGTTTGATCCGTTAAGGAGTCCTGAGCTCGAGGCGAAGGCAGAGCCTCCTAGTTGCCTCGGTCGGATATTAAAGTTATTCGGGAAAGGTGGTGGCCCGGGTAATGGTCGGTTTCTTGATCCGGTTGGATCCGTGACCATTGAACTCGAACTGAACGGGGTCGGTATCGCGATAGGGGTCATCGTAGGGTGGAAGCCGCTATTTGACGCATTACCGAAATTTCCCGATGTTCCCGGAGGAGTTACTACCTGGGAGAAGTCCAAGCGGGTACACGGTGGAGGACTTATGGGAGTTCGCGTTGGTCTGCCCCCTTGGCTTTGATTGGCGAGCTCTTCAAGACGGGCGTTAAGGCGCCGCTCTTGCTCGTCGAGCTGCGCGGCCAGAGAGCGGTTCGCGATCTCTTGGGCCCTTGCGCTTGCCTCGTTATTTCTCGTTCGATCTACCAACATGCTTAGCATCGAACGGATCTCGGCAAGATCGCTTGGCCCCTGTCTCTGTTGAGCAGAAGGTAGTGGTGAATTAGGTCTGGTTATTCCAGATCCACCTCCTGGGGTGGGTATTGAATCATTTCTCATCCACACCCAGTTTCTGCTTGGATCATTAGTTCCTGACAAAACATTTGTCGGAGTTTGGCTTGTCCCGATTGTTTGAGCGACGGAGCCGGCTGGTGCCGAGGTCGTGGAGACTGAGGCAGAGCTTGTCAACACGCCGTCGGTCTGACCCATGTTTCTTACCCCGGTGGTGTTCTGAGGAACGTTGTCGACCGTTTGAGGGAGGTCAACTGGTGGTGTGGCGCTGGGAGAGCCAGTTTGGTCGGGATTCATCTCGATCTATCGGATCTAGGATCTGATTCTTAAGATAGGAAAAACTATAGATAGTCCCCACAGTCGGCGCCAAATGTGAGATCCGGGATTCACACTAAGAATTTGTATTCGTGGATTTGGACTTTAGGATATAGAAATGGTATAGTTTCCTATGAATCAAAGACTTTATTGAGACTGATCGTCGAGATAGAACAAACACAATCGAGAAGAGAGTACAAAGTATGAAATCGAGCTATCTAATCGAAGTGTTCTTAGCCTAGGTTGGAATGTATTTAATGAGTCGCCACTTCTTCTTTAAATAGTCTCGACCTTGACCTCTTTCTGTTCTGATATTTCGGCCTCGCCGTCATAACGATCTCCGAGATTCGCGTGTATCAGTTGAACTGGCGAAGACCGAGTTGCTCTATCTCCACGTCATCTTCTGCCGAGCTCGAACTCGACAGTCTCCGGCTTCGGCATCGTCCGGGCCTTGTCAGGGCGTTTATTCGCTTGGGCCCAACAAAGGAGTCGGCTCTACTTTTTGTCTTTGATTCTGGGACGGGCTTGTAATTACGGGCTTTCGCATTGTCTGTTAATGGGCCGGATTTCCTAGAGGGAAATCCAGTACCAACACTCACCAAGTTCTCAATCAACACTCTATCTTGTTCAGGAGTCTTTGTGTTGAAGTTGCCATTGCTGGCAGCATCTAACGCAGACTGGTACCAGAGATCCACACCTCTGAAGAAAATGCCCAGCAACTGAACTTCAGAGAATCCATGATGAGGACAATCTCGTTGGTACCTCTAAAACCTCACCCAAGCAGACTTAAATGGGTCTGTAGGTCCCTAAGTGAATGTCAGAAGATCCTGTCTGAGCTGATCTGAGCGAGCATCATCATAGAAATGTTGCAGGAATTCTCTCTTCACTGCATCCCAAGTAGTTAACTTCCCAGGTGGAAGTTGCTTAAACCAAGCTGCAGCTTCTCCAGCAAGAGAGTATGGAAAAAGCTTGAGGAAAAGGAAGTCATAACCCACTCCATTGTGCTTCATCTCAGTGACGAAGGCTTCAAAATCCTCAATGTGGTCCATGGGTTGCTCATTGGGAAGACAATGGAAAGGATGCTGTCTCAGAAGTGTATAGTAGACAGTCTTGAGCTCAAACTCATTCCTTTCAAAAGGAGGAGGTATAATTGCTGACCGGTTAGCATAAAACTCATATGGTCGGTTGTAATCAGCAAGAGTCCTCTCAGCAGCAGGAGGATTAGGTTGTTGTCCATTACCTCCACCATTGACCATCTGCCCCTGACCTTGAGGTTGTTCAGGTTCAGGGATTACGCGTCCCTCAGCATCAATCCTTTTCCCCTGATCATTGTACGGGTTGTTCTGTGGGTCTCTCAGAACTCCCTCAACATCTAGTCTCAAAATCAAACGGTTGTTCATCATTCTTGTTCTTTGGCCCTTTCTGTTTGTTCTCTCAAGTTTAGCAAGCTCCTCAAGTATGAGGTTCACAAGTTCTTCGCTCTGGTTGCTTCGGGTGTGACGATTAGGCATACACTGACTTCAAAACACTGTCTCGAGGTCGATGTCGGGCGACACTAGGAGGGTGTCGGTCGACACTGAATGCGAATGTCGATTCCTGCAGCAACAAAACAAGCCAAACCGAGAAAATTCAGTAACAAAAGAAATAAAACGACTTAGACTAAACTCTAAAACAAAATCTATCGGCGAACTCAGTTGAGCCCTCGGCAACGGCGCCAAAAAATTGATAGGCTCAGAGTTTTATCCTATTCTACTGCAAGTGCACAATTATGAAAATGTAGTACTTAGGGTATCGAATCCACAAGGACTCACGACTCACACGATAGATTGTATGTTCTCAAGTTAAGCTAAATCAATCAGAAGAAAGCAGTAAACGAAAGCAAGTAAACAAGGAAGTGTTTTTAATAGGAGAAAGGCGTCAGACTTAGGAATTTCTCGGGAATTATGCAATGTCAGATACTTAACTAACCAGATTCAGATTAAACACATGTTCAAGAACTAGAAACACAATGCTAAACAATCCAACTCTCACTGAGATTGTTTCTATATCTAGGAACCTAGCGATCCAAATATCTTTGTGATCCTAGAGTTCTAAACAAGCATTAAGAACAGGTTCTATCGGTTCACAATTCTCCTAAACCAAATCTCTTTGTATCTAGTCAAATTTCTCACACTAAGTTTATTCAGATTATAACTCACACACTCGTGCTAAGTTAATTATCTCAGATCTAAACCCCAGGTGATCAGTTCAGAATTCAGTATTAAACGCAACTTAGGTAACGAACGAACATATTGTGAATCCTAATAAATCAGTTATCTAAACATGCATAAAACCCTTATGAGAATTCCTAAATCTAACTAGGTTACTACTCAGACATATTATCAATTAAACAACACATCATGAATAGAAAACCAAAAGACTGAATAGATAAGATAAATGGGTTCGAAATCCTTCTCTCAAAGGTTACAAGTAGCAAGAATCAGCCCCTTAGCAAATCTCTCAATCTCCAAAAGAAAGAACAAAGTAAGAACAAGATAAACTCAATAATGAGTCTGAAAACCTAATTAAAACTCCTAAACTCGTTTTGAGGTCCGATTAGAATTAGGGGAAACTTTGGAGTCTTTATGCAATTCTTCAAAACTTGTCTCAACTCGGCATATAACTTCTCTCGCGCTCAGTGTCGACCCACACCAAGTTCAGTGTCGGTCGACATCTAGTCGTGGCCGAGACACCAACTTCAGCTCGTTGCACAAATCACCAGAAACGTCCTATAATCCCTCTGTTTGCTCCAAACACAAGTCTACCTGTAGAAGACTCAATAGACTCAAAAAACCAGGTTAAAGACTCAATATACACAACTATATCATGGTTGAAAACCTAGAAAAAACATGATATATCATGCGGTCTCACCGAGGGAGTATCGATCAAAGGACACATGGACTCTTACCCGTCAGTACCTGAATACAAGACTGTCAACTTCTGGTTCTTTTCTTCTCCCTTTTCTCACTTTAGCAGCTGATTTTTTCCCATTGAGTATCATTTTAGTTTTTTTTTATCAGCTGCTCTTCCCTTTTATTGGGGTATTACTTTGGACACATTCCATGAAGCACATGATGTAATAAGGGTCTCTACCACTCCTGTGATCACTTCGAAGCTACTAGCTTATCCACAATTTATTACTCTTTTTTTATTTGCTTCAAGGGAAGGGAGAAGGGAACCATACCCAGATAGGTTTACAAGACTTTCAAGACTGACAAAGGAATCCGATCCAAAGTATACCAAGCCCCTGGGTGAGAAAAATTAAGTAAAGTTAGGGGTGAAGTCAGTAATGGATCCTCTGAATTTCTGAAGTGATATTGATGTCCTTGGTAAGTTGATCTCTATGGGGGGTTTTCTAATAGTCAGAGATCGCAAACAGGCTAATCCAATGGTCCCCAGTGGAATCAATAAGTCCTAGTTTCCTCAAATGTGGGGGGTTTTCCTTTGAATGTGGTGATTTCCTCAAAAAGTCCTAGTTTCATACTCAAGGGTTTTGACTCAATAAAACGACTCAGACTGACTCTAAGAAAAGAAAATATGATATCGGTACCACCTCCCCCACACTTGAAACACATTGTCCCCAGTGGAATCGAAGATTGGGCTCGGTAAAAGATAATAAGGAACGAAATGTACTTGTGAACTCGTGAGTTACCTGACCCGGCAACCTGCATCGACCGACACATAAGGTGCAATAGTCGACGCAAATTTTTAAAAGGCTGCAGCGATCGAATCAAAGGGTGAGTCGATCGACGCAGTGTGTTTGTAGGTGCATATTTTCGTAGACAACAACTGATTTGTGTTTGCACACTAAAAGCACATGTGAGCTATGAAGAACAAAGACAATACAATGTCAAAGCACATGGTAATCACCCAAAGTCAAGAGTATATAAGTTCCAATGCAAAAGGGACTGACATATACTCAAGAGAAACATAAAAAATGACTCAAAAGAAAGAAAAAGAAAGGAAAAAGTAAAGAACCGAAGTGTCAAAGAATAGGAACCAGAAATGAGAACTAGGAAGAGTCCACATCAGAAATCTCAGCACACGGATCAGAACCACCAGAATCAGGAATCGGAGAGCTTTTGCGACGAGGTGCAGGACCAGGAACATAGACTCTTGGGGCGCGACGACAGGAATAACTAGCAATCATCTCCCAGATACCACGCAGTATGTCCTTTACCATCGTCTGGAATGCTGCAGAAGGGGAAGCTCTCTTGTGAAGCTTGTTCGTAGGAACCGGTCGCAGCAGATTCTCATTGGGCTGAAAGCTCAAGTCCAAAACAGCCTTAATCGTCGTGAGCCCTCTCAATGGGAGCTTCACACACCACTCTCTGCTCTGTGCATCAGTGAAGACAAAAAGATTACCTGCCTTCATCCAGGTAGTGCCCCTGAGATGATTCTCATCCATCCACAACCTCTTAGTGATGATATCACGCCCATCTGTGCTAATCCAGAAATATCTGAAAATAGGAGTCAATAAGCTGCCTATTATCTCTGTCTTCTTCCTGTTGAATCCCTTTGTCTTCAAAGTGCAGAGATGCTCTATGAAGACTGCCCCCATGTTCAGGTTGGAGCACGGGTCAGCTAAAACGTCCTCAGAGAATAGGTGACTAATCCCAGTGTAGAGGAACAAAAGCTCTGATTTCCTCATCTTGCTTGGTTCAGCCTTACACAGTATAGTGTTCCCCAAAACAGGCACGACATACCTCAAGACTGGATGTCGAACTGCTGTCTGGTTGAGGTGACGAGAATGGTAGATCCCGCTCCCAAAATGTGACCAGAAGGTCTGAACGTCTACATCAGCCCACTCAGAAGTCATAACACAGCGAATAGGCTCCTTCTTGAACCCATATATACCGCAGAGATCCATAAGCGAGATGCGATATCTAACTCCCATGCACATGAAGGTCATGACCCCTTATTGTGCTCTCCTTTTCGGCTCGTTCGTGTAGTAGACACGACAAGTCGAAAGCATTTGCCTATCAAGGTCAGAAATAATCTCATATGACTTCATCGGCATCATCCCCAAGCCTATCTGCTTTACTATCTTCTCCACATCAGATAGTATCCCCATACTCTTCACTGTCTTGTAATCAATTAGCCTTGTGGGCTCAATCTCCACTGACAGCCATGCATTGTAGAAGAGTGTATCGTACTCATCCTAATCCTCTCATATCTCTCGCTTGGTGCACTTTTCATCCTCAGTCTCTGTCTTGTGATCGTGTTCCCAAACAGTGTGCATTGAGATCGGATCACGATCACCCTTTGGCCAAGGAGGCCTAATCAGTCCAGCAGAATGCTGGTATGCCATGGGAGGAGACGAGGTTCGTGTGCCAAAATCAGCAGGAGTGTCTGAAGTCGAAGCCTACCATGTCTGCTTCCTCGTGCGCTTCTTTGGAGTCATCTGCAATCAAAGACACAAGAAAACAAATTCTCGCAAATTAAGCCAAGGATCTAAGATCAACAAATGCTACAATCATGCAAATCATCAAATGTAATCATTCACAGCACCAAATGCAACCACAATTCCTATCAATTCCGTCCTAATTCCAGCAGAATCGCACAATCGCAAGTGTTCGTCATCAAATCAGGGATTTTTAGAAAACTTGCGAATCTGCTCTTGAAAACTCAGGGAAAACTCGAAATCAATACCACAAACCCTAATTAGGCATGAATATAGCAAGAATCTATCAAAATCGTGGTTAATTTCAAAGTTATTACCTTAGGGATGAAATCTAAAAACATGGGATTCGAAGCACATACCTCACAGATCGATGAAATGGATGATAGAAATGGAATGAGGGAGAAAATTCGTGTGGAGTGGGCTTTTGAATCACCAAAATCGGTGAAGAAGTTGTGATTTGAGGTGAAAGTTATCGGTTTCATCGCGAAAGAGATAATGGCGAGGAAGAAGAAGAAGAAAATATTTAAGTTACTTACCTCATGTGGACATGCATCGACCGATGCACAGGACCACATCGGTCGACACATTTTGGGATTCTGAATATCGAGTTGGTTTGCTCGATTTTTTGGGTCAATAAACTTACGTCTTTTTAGACACTTTTCATTCGACCCCTGCATCGACCGACGCACAAGACCACGATGATTGATGCAGTCTGGTATCCTTGACAATCTGTATCTGTACAGACTTAACACGAAACTAAAATAAAAAACCAAGGTAAAATAAAAAAGAAAACACCAAATTGAATATTTACAGACTTACCAGTGGGTTGCCTACCACCAAGCGCTCTTTTAACGTCATTAGCCTGAATATACTGCGATCAGGCAATAGGTGCATCATTCAAAGGAAAAATGTGACCTCTTGGAATTTCGGCTTTAGCCCAGTAGTTCACCCTCTGTCCATTGTCAGTGAACTCCTTTCCTTCAGAGCTAATCAAGACAACAACACCATACGGATGCACCTCCTTGATTGTGAAATGACATGACCATCTAGAGCTCAATTCTCCTTGAACATCTTTAAATTCTCATAGGCATGATGCCTAATCTCATATAGCTCGTTAAGCTATACCAATCGCTTCTCTGCAGCAGACTTTAGATCGAAATTCATCTGCTTCCACTACAAGAAATATGAGTATTGATAGCACCACGAAAACGCTATAATATGTCTATGATAGCGTTTCCATGAACGCTATGTTTGCCGCTGCTATCTTAGGTCAGTCAGATACAATAGCATTAATTTGACCTGCTATCGTATATATGTCTACGATAGCGCTAATTTTGATGCGATTGTATATTTTACAGTAGCATTTGTTAATCGTCATTTTATATATTAATGTAACATATTTTTCGTGCAATAATACATATTGTGGTGGCAATATTTTAGAATTGTATTATACTTTATATTAGCGTTTTATAGTTGTTGTATTATTATTTATAATGACCAATCTTTATGGTTGGTGTATATCTTATGAACACTTTTATTTTTTTGCCATATTTAATATTAATGAGAGCTATTGAAATTTTATTATATAATATTATTTTAAATTCTTTATGAAATATTATTTAGAAATCAATTAAATTTAAATAAAAACAATTATATTTAAAAATTGATTTTTTATTAATAACTTAAAATATGTTTTACACAAACATAATAAAAGATACATATCAAGAAATTTCTAGCATATTCCTAACATTGTTCCTATCATTTCTTCAAACTTAGAGTTGCTTCCACTTGGTCTATTCAATCCTCAACATGTTGATCCTCTTGCATCAGCCAGCCTTCTACAACAATAGCCAATAACCAACAATAGTCAATAGCCAACTGCATGACACAGAATCAAATACAAAATCGCAGCTTTACACTTGGTTTGATTGTCTGGTTCTTGCGAATACTTCACCTGCAAAAGTAGCAAGACAGAACAAGAAATTATTTAGCTGTGACATCTCGACCAAGGAAGTCAATGACCCATGTCGAGAACATTGGGGCTATGAATCCCAATCGACTTTAGATTCCAAATTCAAAATGCAAGTAAGAAAATATGTGTAAGCAAGACACATACCTTCAGGAAGCAAGCTTGTGTTTACAAACCTGTACACATGAAAACCAGATGGTCATAAACCTGCTTGGAACTAAAAAGAATGTTGAACTTTAAACAAATCTTCTTGAGTATATGATAAACAAAACTCAGAATACCTCTTTCCACTCATGTTATAAACAACAGGATCGACATATCATCAAAAAGACACCATATTAAAGCCAGCACAAACACTACACTAAGAACATGATATAGAAAATAAGGAATATTCAGAGTAACATTAAGCTTACAAATGGTAATCTCAAGAACGCACACACACGTTAAGAACAAGTTCAAGATATTAATAATGAGATACTAACAAGTTCAAGAACACAAATATAAATGGTTTTGAATCAAAGGAATGAATTCAAGAAACTTAACAGTTATTCAGAATTTATGACATATCTCTTGACACAGAGAATCTGGGTTACCTTTAACTCGTTGTTCATAAGTAGGACGATCACGCATCATCAATGCAGCAGCTTCTCCATTCAATGGAGCTGATGGGTTTGGATATAAAAGAAGCTGAGGAACAAATGTCTCAAACACATTCACAAGATCTGAACAAAACAACAAATCCCAAACATAAAAGTTAAATGAATCTTCAAAACAACAACGAAAATCATTGGACTCAAAATCTCCAAAATCAACAACATTTGATTTGGCCCTTACCAAACAGCGGACTCCAAGTCCGATTGATCACGTCCAAAGATGTGAAGATTCTAAAGAACAAACATGAACATATTCTAAGGAGTCTGGCCACTCAATTGTTCAAACACCTATCAAAAGAACTGATTCGATTAGAGCCTACCAGTACTTACTGTGTGAATCGACAAAACAAAGAGTAACGAATTACAAAAGAAAACCTTGGAGGCTCTGGTGAGACAATCTCCACTCTCACCCACGGAGATGTTAAGCACCAGCTTCTGCACTTTAATGTCCCTCATCGGGTTCAATAGCTTATTCTCCAAAGCATATATTCAACACCAACAAAAGAGATCAAGATCTGAAACAAAACAAAACCTTTCATGGTGGATTCAGACAGAGGGAGAGTCCACAGAGGAATAAGGCAGAGGGAGAGCCGATGGTGGGTTCGGATTCGGGAAGTGGGAGAGGCGGCGTCGGCTCAATCTCGAGAGAAATGGGGTGGAAGAGAGAGAGAGAGAGAGAGAGAGAGAGAGAGAGAGAGAGAGAGAGAGAGAGAGAGAGAGAGAGAGAGAGAGAGAGAGAGAGAGAGAGAGAGAGAGAGAGAGAGAGAGAGAGAGAGAGAGAGAGAGAGAGAGAGAGCTATAAATAAGGAAGAGAGAAACTAAATTTTGCCAAAGTTTAGCTAAATTTTGCCAAAGTTTTGATTTGCCGCCAACTAAAAAAAAATTGGGAAAAGTCCGCCAAACAAAAAAATTTGTGCTAAATGTCTAAAAATTGATTAGCCACCATAATGTGATAATAAAACTTAGTTGATATTTTGTCAAAAAAAAACTTAGTTGATATTAATAATGTTCGTTTAACTTACATATAAATATAAAATAGCAGCATTTAAAATTAAACTCTAACTTCAATTTTATTTTAATAAAAGTAATATTTGGAGTCGAATCGGAATCGAACATGAATCTTCAAATTTGTTTTATGAAACATATTCAACATTTAACGGATACATATGGATAATATCATAATATGAAACCTCTTATGAGCCGATTCACATTTTAGGATTCAAGGTTTGTTTTATACTTAGAACTTTTTTATTAAATGTTGTATGTATTTTTGTGGATTTAGGGTTAAGGACATTATAGTATATGTTTAGGGTTTAGGGTATTGGAATATATGTTTAGGGTATAAAATATTGTATTTGAAAATAATAATTCATTTATAGTAATTTGATTGTGATTTATATTTAGGGTTTTGATATTTATTTGGAGTTTAGGATTTATGGTTTAGATTTAAGTTTGAGGTTAATGTTTAAAAATATTGGATTTGAAAAACAATAATTCTTTTATAAGTTTTTTGGATTTTGGGTTTAGACTTAATTTTTGTATTTGGGAATGAAGACTTAAAATTTAAACAATAATTAGAGTTAGAATTCGCAATTTAATATTTAATCGGTTTATCTTTTTCTTGAGTGATCCTTCTATTCTTATAATTTATGATATAATTTAGGTTTGGTTGGATCTGAGTTTTAGCGTTTGGGATATTGGAATATAGATTTAGGGTTTATGACATTGTAATATATGTTTAGGGTTTAGGGTATTGGAATCTTAGTTTTGGATATGTAATAGTAATTGTATTTTGTTTTATATTTAGGGTTTTATATTGATTTGGAGTTTAGGGTTTATGGATTTAAGACTTTGTGAGACTTAATAACTCTTAAACTCTTACCCTTCAATATTGGATATGTTACAATAGTTAGATTTTTTTTTTTCAAATCCTAAACCCTATTTATACCTTAAACCCTAATTTCTATTTTTTTCAAACCCTAAACCCTATTTTTTCAAACCCTAAACCCTAACAATATATATACCATAAATTTGTTTGTTCATTTTTATTTATTTCATAAGTATTTATAATAAAACGAATTAAGTATTTTGTTCTAACCTAATTTGTTGTTTTTTTTTTATGAAATCAAATTGTACTAGCCTTAACAATTTTTATGCAATTATTCAAGTTTACAAAAACTAAGTAAAAATGAATATAATGATACATGCCATAAGTTTCAAAGCTGGGATCATGCATATTAGACATACAAACTTAAGCGTATTTATGATACGACTCAATATGATATACTCAATGGAAGAAACTATAATATAGCTCCGTAAAATCACAAAAAATATACAACCCTATTTTGAACATCATATAGCGTCTGAACATCTCCTGGATTGAGGTTGAGTTCCCTAAGGTTAGATTTCAGTTGACCAAGAAAACGATGACAACATGTAACAACACTCATTGTAGCTGAGATGAGGTGGCTAAGATCACCAACTAGTAAAACACAGACCAAAGAAAAAATAGTCAGGACTCAAAGTACATTAGGTGAATCTACTTGTTGAGGCTAATATATAGAGTTTACTCACATGTTGGATTAGCAAGCTCGAGGGTACGGAAGCAGATATCGAAGAGAGCTTCATTGTCCAAGACTATACACTCATCAGCGTTTTCCACATAGAGTGTTGCATTAGAATGACAAACTTGAAACCTATTCAAACAGTAAAACCAATGTATCAGCATCACCAATCTGTAAACATGTAAAATGAAGTACAAAGAAACAAAAGCTCACTTAAGCTTCACATATATATTTCCTAGAGAAACAAAAGAAGTGGCTCCATATGAGAGATGCATATAAGAAGATAAAACATTCTAGTCGATGGAAGGAGAGAATTACAAGAACATTTGCGGGCTTCACATTTCTATGAACAATTCCATTATTGTGGAGATACTGCAGTGCCTTTTCTGTAAAAATGATTCATATTAGTATCCATTTAGCATCCATCACAAGAAATCGTGATGGTATAAAAGAGGTTCTTTGAGACAACGGAGATAAGTCATACCCAACTGAAGCATGATCGTTAGCACTTGATCAATACTAGGAGACCACTCCTCGACGTGTAACTTCTCAGCCAAGGTCCCAGACTCGTAGAACTCAAAGAAAACATGTAATTTGGAGGATTCTCATGTGCTGCCAGTAGCTTAGCCACACCCGGATGATCGAGATTGCTTCACTAACAGCAAAAAACAAAGTAAGAATATCAATATTGTGTGAAAATGTGTGCAAGTAAGAAACTTTTCGAATGGAACGAGAGATATAGAGACCATAAGAGCTGCAAATGCATGTGAAACTTGTCGAGGTCTTCGGAAGTAGACAAGATAGGTTTCTTCGCGGCGACTCTTCGGCCGTCTTTGATAGAATGTCATAAAACGTCTGATGAGGTACAATATCTTCAAACTGAAGAATTGGAGCTGAGGAAGCTAATGCTCCAATTGCAATGTGAGGATATTTGAGCCTCATCCATGCTGCTAACATTGTTGCGTTGCATCAATAACAACAAATTCACTCCAAAAATAATTCCATACTTACTTCCACCATGTGACCCTCCAAACAACACAACTGGGCATGCTTCAGCAGACAAGTTCCCTTTCAAATCATTGACAAAAACAGTAAAATCTGCAAGAGCTTGCTCAGTTGTAAGATACGATAATGTGGTTGCGTTCTTGTAAGCTTCTTCCCTGCTTCCATAAGGCATCGACGAACCTCAGGAAAAACAAGCAAGGCTCCAAACTTGGGAGCGATCTCCCAAATGAATCCATAGTTTGTAGCAAACCATTCAATATCGCCTGATCCTGAAAAACAAATGCCCACACAAATCGAATTCAAATCTGAACGAAAAACGGAGAGATGGATAGAGGGAGAGAAAAGGCAGTACCTTTAGCGAATGGGGAGAGAAGTGTGAACGAAGGAGGAAGATGAAGAGGAATCGATTCACTGGTGCAATAACTCGTTACAGCAAAAAAAGTGTCCAACTTTATCTAATCAATTCATCCATCTGTTCAATCAAAGAAACCCAAAGCCAAGATTCGAGATTAAAACGAGATCATATATGAATCAACCACAATATGAAGAAAAGCCCTAAACTGAAACGAAGGGCAGGGTGAGAAATTGCAGATACAGAGAAGATGGGATTTACCGAAGAGTCAAGACCAGGAAGATGAGATCCATTGAAGAACAAAAAAGCTTGAGAAAAAAAGGAAAGAGACAGGACACAGAGAAAAAGAATCAGTTAGGATATTATGTTTTTGTGGAATTATATTTCAATGTGAAAAAGACTTAAAACAAAATTTTCCTCAAAACTTTTTATTTTGGTACCAAAGTGATATTTTCACTAAATTTTGGCGGACAGAAGTGTTACAACGACAAAAATTGAGATTTCGTCTTCTCGTTTAGTAAAAATCCGTAAAAAATTTTCTTAGCGTTGATTAAATGCTATAATAGAATTGGTATCTTAGCTTGCCATTTTTAATAGCAGTTGTGAATTCGTGCTATCATGATCTGCTATCAATACCCAGATTTCTTGTAGTGTTCAAGCCCATGTTGCCTTATGTTCAAGCTCAAATGGAAGGTGACATGCTTTCCCATATAGAAGATGAAATGGTGTAGTCCCCAGTGGCGTCTTAAACGCAGTCCTATAGGCCCATAGCGCATCATCCAGCTTTGCAGACCAATCCTTCCTTGTCTTTCCAACTGTCATCTCCAAGATCCCCTTAATATGCCTGTTAGAGACCTCTACTTGCCCACTTATCTGAGGATGATAAGGAGTCGTCACACGATGATGAACACCATGCTTCCTCAATAGCTTCTAAAAGACCTTGTTGATAAAATGAGATCCTCCATCACTTATCACAATTCGAGGCACTCCCAATATAGGGAAAATGATGGTCTTAAACAACTTAAGAACAACTTAAGAACAACCAAAGCATCATTGGTTGGACTAGCTATTGCTTCCACCCACTTAGACACATAATCCACAACAACCAAGATGAACTTATTCCCATAGAATGAAGGAAAATGACCCATGAAATCAATGCCCCAACAATCGAAAACCTCCACTTTAAGGATGAAGTTCTGTGACATCTCTTTTATAGGTGGAAACTCCTCACGGCGTCGACGGATTCCGCCAAGCAACGGAGGAGTTTCCTGGAAAAACGAAGTCGGTGAGAAAAAAAGCTAGAGAGAATAAGGAGAGAGAAACCAGGCCACACAAAAACTTTTTTTTAATTATTATGTCCGGTGGGAAAATCGATAACACAAAATCCTACATGAACTCCAGTAATGGCCGGTGTTAAAACCCACATTGACCTAAGCACGACCAATCTTCCAATAAAAGGAATAAAATCTCAGGCTCTTGAAAAGTTCTCTCAAAATTTATGTCTTGAGTCTTTGACTTGGCACAGCCCACTACGTTATCGGAGGACTGGCGGAGTTACTCGCGGTCACCACCGCCTTCATATTTCTCTCAAGAATTGTATAAGAAGATAACACAAATCCAATAAGCTGTCCAGAATTTTGCTTTTACCAGAAGATTTTTTATTTGAATTAATTCTTGGACGGATTTCATATAAGAAAACTATTGAGAATGAGATTTTTCAGCAAAAGCTAGAATTTTTGTGAATCGAAGTCTTAATACGTAGAGAATTGAGGCACAAAAACCTAAGAAAATCAGTTAAAAAAAACCTAAGAAATGGAAATTGGAGATAATGAAACAAGGTACACCACTTTCGGTCTCGCCGTAAAAGTAAATCTATATTCTGAAACTTTAATTTATTCCATCCACAGACCATGACTGGTCTCGAACATAAACCGGATAAACTACGTCTTAGAACATCCGACTAGATAAACAAAAAAAGAATATTTTTTCATTAGTATATATTTAGAAAAAAATATAGAGGAGCATTTCTAAATATATTTTTCATAATATATATTTAAAAAAATTAAAGGGCATTTTTAAATATTTTTTATTGATATATATTTAATAAAGTTTGGAACCTTATTTATATTAATTAGTGTTTTAGATTTGAATATGACATATAAAAATGTTAGATTGGCACTAACACTAACACTAGCTACCCTAATAAAAGAGAAATAAATTGGACGTAAATATGAGGCAGATTTGAAGGATTCAAACACTCCGAAGAAAATCCAAGGGATTTTTTTGAGGATACAAGTTTGATGGCTTCAATGGATTTGAGACAAAGGTGCAAAAGGCAACCCATCAACCATATAAGCGTTGAGAGCTGGTTTTTGAAAACAACTTTTTAACAGATATTTTTCATGAAGGTTCTCTCAGATCAGAACTGAGTGAGATGAGCAGCGGTTAAGCCAGTAAGAGATGTCGGAGACAAACACCGTTTCACAATGGGAATGAAAAAGATCTTCAAGCAAATCGTGAGAGAAGCTTTAGAAAAAGGGTTTGATAGGTCAAGAATTAATCCCTATACTAACTGCAAGTGCACAGTAATGTCAATGTAGTATATAGGGTATCGAATCCACAGAGACTCTGGTCTCGATAGATCAGAACCGTAGAGATTAATACTAAGAATAAAGCAAGTGGTGAATGAAATAAAAGCAAGGCAATAAAGTAAATCAGTAGCAGGAATTTGTTGTGAAAGCAATAAACTAAAAGCGCTAAGTCTAGGGAATTCTCAGGAAATCAGACAAGCAGACAAGTTAATCAGTCAGGATCAAATTAAACTCAGTTCTAAAACTCAAATCACGGAATCAGAATTAACCAAATCTCTTTGCGAAAATCCTCTAAGTCTAAGTGCAGTAATCCAAATCTCTTTGCAATTACTAACAGATTAAACCAGCATTAATTTCAAGTTCGATATGTTCACAATTAAACTAAACCAAATCTCTTTGCGAATAATTTAATTGCTCAACCTAAATAGTTCAGATTCTAAACCACACTCTCGTGTCGTATTTAGCAACATAAGATCTAGATTCTAATTGATCAGGTTAGAACTAGCATTAAGCACAATTTAGTTTGAAGAACATTATAATCATGTGAATCCTTAACTGAATTAAACAAGTCTAGCAAGTCATCAAATCCTTAATGAGAAACCCTAAACCTAACTATGAATCTACTCAGACATGATTAATGAAACAGAAATCATAGAAATAATAGATTGCATATAAGAAATTAAATAGATAAAGGGGTTCAAAATCTTCTCCAAAATAGATGAAGTACAGGATTAGATCAGCCCCAAAAGCTCTAAAAATCTCTTAGCTCTAAGTATGAAAGCGTATCCAAAATAAAAGCCAAAACTCTAAATATATAGGCATAATCTCGGCTGGGGCTTCTGTGTAAATACTGGAACTTTTCTGGGCTTTTCTGCAAATCTTCATAACCTCATTAACCGCCGTATTTCGGCCCATCTCGCTAGTGTGTCGATCGACACCAAAGGTGTGTCGATCGATGCATGATCATCAAATCGGACAGTGAGTTAAACTCTCGGCCAAAATGCTCCAAAACTCCCAAAATACTCCAAAATCTCCACATTAGCTCCAAACCTGATTAAACCTGTAAAAGACTCTAAAAGAACACAAAAGACACTAAAAACACAACTATATCATGGCATAAAACTGGTAAAAACCATGATATATCAACTCCCCCACACTTAGCCTTTGCTTGCCCTCAAGCAAAACAGAGAACTAAAATGTAGTGAAGAGGTTTGAAAACTCTTCAGAAACTCTTTTCATCCTAGAAGCAGCAACACTCATATTCCCCTTAGTAATCCACATGAAAGAATCAACCTGCAGACATCAAGACCTACATATACTTCCCCCACACTTAGCAACTGTCCTAAGTAAACTCCACAATCACATTCAAGCATTCAAATTCTCCCTACTGACTTCTGCAAGTATTTAAGTGCGGTCTCACCTAAGGAGTATCGATCAAAGGCACATGGACTCTTACCTTATCAGCTCTAGACCACCATACTATCTTTCTCTAGTCCCTTTCTTCTCTTTTCCCTTCCTTAGCATTCTGATTTTTCTCCATTGGGTATCATTTTATTTTCTTTATCAGTGCTCTTCCCGTTAAGGGGTGTACTTTGGATACATTCCATGGATGCACAGGATATGAGAGTTTCAGCTACCATTCCCATAACCACTTCGGAGTTACTAACTCATCCTCAGTTTATTATATATATATTTTTTTTATGGAAGGGGAGAAGGGAACTAGATAGGACAGGTTTACAGGTTGTGTCAGAACTAACAAGGGAATCCGACACAAAGTATACCAAGCCCTTAGGTGAGAAAATCTAAATCAGTATTAGGGTGAAGTCAGTAAATGATCCTCTGATACCTGAAGCGATGTGGGTGTCCTCAGTAGGTTGAACCATGTCTGGGTTTTCTAATAGTCAGAGATAATCTGCAGCTTCATCCCAATGGTTACTTAAGTTCCTACAAGTGCTGCTAATCTTCTCAAAAAATCATTGTTTCTTACTTTAAACAAATTTTGACTCAATAAAACAAAAATTTTGAAAATTTTTAAATGACTCTAAGAAAACAAAAGAAAGAAGTTAGTAGAACCTCCCCCACACTTAAGACACACTGTCCCCAGTAGTGTCAAGCGAAGGGTTGGCAAAAAGAAAATAAAAATTTGTTTATGGAATGGTTAAGTTCTCTCGGGTTTTACCTCTGTCGCTCAGGCATCGATCGTTGCACTAGGTGCATCGACCGTTGCTAGGCGATTTTTCGTGTATGGTCGATCGTTGCTCAGGACCGCAACGATCGCTGCAGTGCGATTTCTGTCGTGTTGTGACGATCGACACAATGGTGTGTCGATCGACGCACTGCGATTTAATCCGAGACCTGCAAACAAAAACTCACCAAAACCAGAAACAAGCGTAAAATCCTATAAAAACACTAAAATCAAAATGCAAAAACGAAAACAGTGGGTTGCCTCCCACTCAGCGCTTGTTTAAGGTCATTAGCTTGACCGGACGAACAAGATCTTTCAGGCACCAAGAGAACTTGACAGAGACTTTTTCTGTCTCCGTTCAAGTCTCCTCATCCAGGGTGGCGAGTAGGCTGTTGCAGAATGCTCATGTCCAAGAAAAGAAGGAGTAAAATGTGCTCCAGGATTTAGAATCACGGTATCATCCGGCTGCTCATCATCTGCATCCATAATGGTGAAGGTCTGCCCATCTATCAGTGGCTTGCGCAGCTTGTCCATCTCAAAATGCAGCGGCTCATCTCCCAGATGGAGGTCTATCAGACTGTGTCTAACATCTATCACTGCCCCCGATGTAGCCAAGAATGGTCTTCCAAGTAGTAACGCTTCATCCGAATCACAGCCATATTTCAGTACTAGGAAGTCCGTTGGAACTAAGTAGTTTCCAACTCTCACCGGGATGTCCTCAAGAAGTCCTTACGGAACTCTTATAGACTGATCAGCTAGGACAAGAGAGGTCCTAGTAGGCTTAAAATCCAGCATTCCCAGCTTCTCTGCCACAGAGTATGGCATAAGACTTCCAGCAGCTCCTAAATCACAAAGAGAGCGCCTAAAACTATCCTCAAAGATAGAACAACTTAGCACAAAAATCCCAGGATCAGGCAGCTTCTTTGGAAGCTTGGTTAACAGAACATCACTTATCTGTTGAGGGACTATAATCACCCAATCTTTCAGCTCTTCATCCAAAGGCAACATCTTGTTCAAATACCTCTGCACACATGGGTGATATGGTGGATCATCAGATGATGGAATTTCTTCCAACTCTTCACCAATCTCCTCTAGCTTCTTAAGCTCTTCAATTTCCTGCTTAATCACTTCAGATACTGAGGGATATTGTCTAATTAATTGTCCATAAATCTCCTCCTGAGTAATCTCAGACACTCCAGGGAACAAGCGATTAAGCTCCAAATCTGCATCAATATTGTTATCATCCGGCGAGTCTGTCTGTTCACGACCTGCATCGACCGACACTAGATGTGTGTCGATCGATGCAACGCTGTTTTCACAGTTTTCACCCGAGAGATTTTCTCCAAAATCCGAGTTTTCACTCTCCTCCATCAATTCAGCTGTACATAGATTCATTCCTTCACATAGGTGAGATCCATCATCAATGTATACAGACCAGGCCTTAATATGAGTGTCTGCTACTCCTTTTCCCTTCATAGAGCTGGAAATCTGGTTCACCTGAGTGTCCAACTGTTTCATGTGAGTGTTCAGGGACTCAAACTTCCCATTGAGGTCTTCATAGACAGCATCCAACTTCTTATTGTTGTCAACTATACTCTTGGTCTGACTCTCCATTAGATGTTCCATCATAGCTTCCATCCTACTCTCATGAGCTGTAGGTGCAGGAGGAATCTGATAAGATGAAGATACATAGGTTCTCTGAGTACCCTGTCCAAAGGGTTTCTGAAAACCACTAGTATGTCCAAAAGAGTTATGATTGCCTGTGAAGGCACTCTTTTGTCCTCCATTGAAGAACCTGTTACCCTGCTGATTACCAAATCTGTTCCCTTGGAAACCAGATCCTCCAATGTAATTCACATCTTCCTCCTGAGTGTCCTCCTCAGTCTGAATTACCTCAACATCTTGAGCAAAGTGGACAGCTTTCTTATTAGCTAGGAGATTGCAGATTGTGTCCATTCTAGATCTCAATTCAGCCATCTCTGTATTCTCTACACTTCCACCAGATTTCTTCCTCCTCTCGTCCATAGTCTTGCAACTGTTGATGCTCACTAAGTTCTCAATCAACTGCTTAGCTTGTGCAGGAGTCCTTGTGTTGAAGTTTGCATTACTGGAGTTATCCAGCGCAGACTGATATGGCAGATCTATGCCTCTGAAGAAGATACCAAGCAACTGGACCTCAGTGAATCCATGGTGTGGGCAGTCACGCTGGTACTTCTTGAATCTCATCCAGGCAGCTTTTAAAGGCTCCACAGCTCCTTGGGAAAATGTGAGAATGTCCTGTCTGGACTGGTCTGAACGCGCATCATCATAGAAATGACGCAGGAACTCACTCTTCAGGGCTGCCCAAGTATCAAACTGCCCAGGTGGCAGTTGCTTCAGCCATGCACCAGCGTCTCCAGCGAGACTGTGCGGAAAGAGTTTAAGGAACAGATAATCCTGGCAAACTCCATCATACTTCATGCCAGTGACTATGTCCTCAAACGAATCTATGTGATCCATAGGCTGCTCTGTGGGGTGACCATGGAATGCATTCTGTCTCATCAGCGAGTAGTAGATGGTCTTGATCTCAAAATCATTCCTCTCAAAGCCAGGAATCACCAAAGCTGACCGGTTAGCATGAAACTCATCCGGTCTGTTGTAGTCAGCTAAGGTCCTCTCATGGACAACCATCTCTCTACCTCGGGCCTGTCCTTGACCCTGGTTCAGGTTCTGCTCCGGTGGCTCAGGAGGATCAGGGATGACATTCCCTTCAGCATCAACCCTTTGCCAAGCAGCATTGTACGGGTTGTTATCTTGGTCCCTCAGAGTACCTTGAGCATCGCGTACCAGAATTGTTCTATGTACTACCATTCTTTATCTTCTTTCTCTTCTGTTAGTCCTCTCTAGACGTCCAAGTTCTTCAAGATCGAGATTGATTGGGTTCGAGTTCGGATTACTTCGAGTTTCACGCTTCTGCATAAACTGTCTGTAATCGTCAAGCAACGATCGATGCTAACAGTGCAACGATCGATTCAATCTCAAATCGCTTAGTGACGATTGACACAAGAGGTGCAACGATCGACGCAAGGCAAAATCGGTACCTGCGACAGAGAAGAAATCAGAGAAGAAATCAGTAAAATAAAATAAAAAAAAAACGAAAACAAAAACAAAAAAACAAAAAATTCCTAGTAAAAACCTAAGTTCGGTCCTATCGAAGACTCTAAGAGTCCCCTGCAACGGCGCCAAAAACTTGATAGGTCAAGAATTAATCCCTATACTAACTGCAAGTGCATAGTAATGTCAATGTAGTATATAGGGTATCGAATCCACAGAGACTCTGGTCTCGATAGATCAGAACCGTAGAGATTAATACTAAGAATAAAGCAAGTGGTGAATGAAATAAAAGCAAGGCAATAAAGTAAATCAGTAGCAGGAATTTGTTGTGAAAGCAATAAACTAAAAGCGCTAAGTCTAGGGAATTCTCAGGAAATCAGACAAGCAGACAAGTTAATCAGTCAGGATCAAATTAAACTCAGTTCTAGAACTCAAATCACGGAATCAGAATTAACCAAATCTCTTTGCGAAAATCCTCTAAGTCTAAGTGCATTAATCCAAATCTCTTTGCAATTACTAACAGATTAAACCAGCATTAATTTCAAGTTCGATATGTTCACAATTAAACTAAACCAAATCTCTTTGCGAATAATTTAATTGCTCAACCTAAATAGTTCAGATTCTAAACCACACTCTCGTGTCGTATTTAGCAACCTAAGATCTAGATTCTAATTGATCAGGTTAGAACTAGCATTAAGCACAATTTAGTTTGAAGAACATTCTAATCATGTGAATCCTTAACTGAATTAAACAAGTCTAGCAAGTCATCAAATCCTTAATGAGAAAACCTAAACCTAACTATGAATCTACTCAGACATGATTAATGAAACAGAAATCATAGAAATAATAGATTGCATATAAGAAATTAAATAGATAAAGGGGTTCGAAATCTTCTCCAAAATAGATGAAGTACATGATTAGATCAGCCCCAAAAGCTCTAAAAATCTTTTAGCTCTAAGTATGAAAGCGTATCCAAAATAAAAGCCAAAACTCTAAATATATAGGCATAATCTCGGCTGGGGCTTCTGTGTAAATACTGGAACTTTTCTGGGCTTTTCTGCAAATCTTCATAACTTCATTAAACGCCGTATTTCGGCCCATCTTGCTAGTGTGTCGATCGACACCAAAGGTGTGTCGATCGATGCATGATCATCAAATCGGACAGTGAGTTAAACTCTCGGCCAAAATGCTCCAAAACTCCCAAAATACTCCAAAATCTCCACATTAGCTCCAAACCTGATTAAACCTGTAAAAGACTCTAAAAGAACACAAAATACACTAAAAACACAACTATATCATGGCATAAAACCGGTAAAAACCATGATATATCAGGGTCTCACCGGAGAAAACGCAGGGGCGGCAGAGGGGATAATCAGCTTCTGGTCAGACGGCATTGTAGCTTTGACGGAACAGATCGTGAAGACGACTGGGTCCGACCACTACAAGAAAAGTTGTATTTAGCCATGGATTAGCCACGACTAGTTCGTGCATTTTTTCCAGCTACGGACCAGCCACGACTACAAAAATAAGGTTTGTGGCTAATTCGTAGATATTCGTGGCTATAT
Source organism: Orychophragmus violaceus (assembly GCA_030180135.1). NCBI lineage: Eukaryota > Viridiplantae > Streptophyta > Magnoliopsida > Brassicales > Brassicaceae > Orychophragmus > Orychophragmus violaceus. The sequence goes on along the minus strand of CM058237.1, from coordinate 100,471,004 downwards.
AACCACGAATTATGTTTTGTAGCTATTCGTGGAAAATTAGTCACGAATAACTACGACCACCGTCGTGGCTAATATTAGCCACGAATAGACATGAACTAATCCGTGGCTAAATTTCCACGAAAAAATCGTGGCTATTCGTGGAAATATAGCCACGAATTTTCTCGAAAATTTTACGTGGCTAAGTATATCCACGAATAGTCACGAAACCGTTTGTGGATATATATCCACAAACTGTTTGTGGCTTTTCGTAGAAAGATATCCACGAATAGTGAGGACTAGGGTTGTGGAAATAACATAGTCACGACTAGCGACGAACGTTTCGTGGAAAATTATAGCCACATATATTTCGTGGCTAGTCGTGCTCAATGGATATGATCATTTCGCGAAGGCACGGGTGTAATAGTCACAGATATATCGCATCCATCAAACTTTATGTCTAGACAGGCTTTATGTCACATTATGTCGCATAGCCACGAACAGGGTTGTGGCTTAACATTAGCCACATACAGGGTCGTAGAAATTCGTGGCTATGGGTCTAAAAACACACGTTTTCAATTTCCCACTGGTTTCTTATCACATCATTCACATGTGTTGTGACTGTTTATGTGGCAGAGAATATATTCTCCATAGTCACGAACTTGGTCGTGGCTATCCGTGGCTAAATCAATTTATAAAAACCTCTGGATGAGAGTATGATGAGAGTATCAAAGGAAACATAAATACATAAAGTCTTTCAAAAAAACACGAAATAATACAAAATATCTGAATTTTCCGAGTCGAGAGAATGGATGTATAAATGTCGAAAACGTTCTAATAATTACGTGTCTGCAAAATTTAGTGAGGGGTTAAACCCTTTTATTCATTTTGCTTGTAATGAAGCTTCTTATCTTGAGAATGGGAATTTATTTCGTCCGTGCAAAAGGTGCAAGAATCAAAATCCCAACAATGTTGGTACCGTGACGACTCACCTTATGATGAAAGGATTTATATATAATTATTATGTGTGGACGCAACACGGAGAAATTGTTATTACGATGGAAGCTTATACAAGTCATCATGCCGTGGAGCAAGAAACGTGGAGTGGTTTTCCTAATACCGAAGCTCCAATCGATCAACTCCATGATCCCACTGAACATTTGAACATGTTACCCGATGGTGCTAAAGCTTTCCATGATCCAATCTACGAGGAATACAAGGATCCCGTTCATCAAGCGTTAGAAGCTGCCAACCAACCTTTATACGATGGATGTGCTGCTGGAATTTCCCAATTGTACCTGACGTCAAAGAAAATGAATTGGAAGACGAATTACAATATCCCAGAGGAATGCTTGGATGATATCGCTCAAACATTTAATTATGTCCTTCCATCAATACTGCTCCAAAGTCGTACTACGAGACAAAAAAAGTTGACGAAGTCTCTTGGGTTGCCGTGTCATAAGATTGATGTGTGCGAAGAGAACTGTATGATATTTTGGAAAGGAGAAGATCGTGAGTTGTCACACTGTCGGTTTTGTGGAAAAGATTGGTACGAGCCAATTGTGGGTCGGTCGGGCAAAAAGATACCAAAGCAGAGGATGTTTTATCTGCCATTTGGATATCGGTTGAAGTGATTGTATCAATCAAAGACGACAGCTTCACAAATGAGATGTCATGCTGAACATGTGTCTCCCGAAGGAGAAATGCATCATCCGTCAGATGGAAGGGCATGGAAGCATTTTCAAGAGGTATATCCTTCATTTGCTTCTGAGAGTCGAAATGTCTATCTAGGTTTATCAACTGATGGATTTAATCCAATTGGTATGAACGGGCAGTCATATTCTGTTTGGCCCGTCATAGTAACACCATAAAATTTACCCCCCGGTATGTGCATGAAAAGGGAATATTTTTTCATATCTATATTTGTTCCACGTCCAAAGCATCCCAAAAAGCCTGGATATTTATCTACAACCGCTGATTGAAGAATTAAAAGATCTATTGAGTGAGGGCGTGCAGGCTTACGATGTTTCACGGAAGGAAACATTCACCATGCGAGCAGCCTTGATGTGGACAATTAGCGACTTTCCAGCATACGGTATGCTATCTGGATGGATGACACATGGGAGGTTGGCGTGTTCGTATTGTATGGATGAGACAAAATCGTTTTGGTTGCCAAATGGGAGAAAGCATAGCTGGTTTAATTGTCACAGAAGATTTTCCCCCCAAGAGTATCCTTATAGACGGAATGGCAGAGCTTTTCTAAAAAACAAAACAGTCTGTGATGATTCTCCGCCATGGTTAAACGGAGAAGAAATCTTGCATGAAAGGATAAACAACATCAACGGACTGCATAAGACAGTGATTTGCGGAGGCAACGGACATGACAACCCTTCTAGAATAATTGAATCACATGGTGTGCACCACAATTGGTTGAAGAAAAGTATCTTCTGTGAGTTACCGTATTGGGAGCAAATTCTTCTTTGACACAACCTTGACTTTATGCACATTGAGAAGAATTTCTTCGACAATCTCATCAACACAATCCTAAATGTTCCTGGCAAGACAAAAGATAGCATAAAGTCAAGGTTGGACCTTCCTTCGTTCTGCAGAAGACCTGACTTAGAAGTTACTCAAGATGGAAAAGAGCTTATTCCAATCTTTAGATTGTCGAAGTAAGGCAAAGGCAAATTTCTAAGATGGCTGAAGGATGATATCAAATTTCCAGACGGGTATGTATCGAAATTTTCACATTGTGTTAACGTCGACACGGTGGGAAGATTTCAGGTTTAATATTTATATAGTATATATATATATATATATATATATATATATATATTTTGATATTGAAATATATTATAATGTATTCAATTCCTTAATGTCATCTTCCAGATGAAGCTGATTTAAGGGGTCCGGTCCAATATAGGTGGATGTATCCTTTTTAAAGATACATGTATCACTTGAAGAAAAAGGTTAAGAACAAATCACGGATTGGAGGATCGATAGTATTTCAATGTGTCATCGAAGAAATTTCTCATGTGACAGCTTATTATATTACTCCTCCAGAAGATTTAGATTCCGCAGAAGATGTCCACCAAATTCGGTTCATCTACACTTATCTTGTTGTTCCTATCATGTTTCAGCAAGTAGGACGAATCAGCGGAAGATCATCAACATCATGGTTAAATGATGAAGATCATAATGTACTTCAGACTTTTTTACTCCTCAATTGTCAGGAGTTTGAACCATACAAAAGGTTTGTTTTGTTATTTATATTAAATAGTTAAATATTTGCTTATATGTGTATATAATCTATTTTCCGAACATTACTCCAGACGCATTAACACGACTTAAAGATGCAAATTTTGCAACTTGGTGTAAAAACTACGTAATTACTAAAATTTAAATATAATAAAGTATAAACACGTGTTATATATATTATACAAAATTTGAAATATGTGCAGGTTAATGATGCAAGCAAATCGTTTGAATTTCCATTGTGGTTTATAGAATTTGTGCAAGAACCTAAGCATAAATTCACTTCATGGTCCATGTATTTTTCGAGGGGATACCATTACCAAACGCAGAACCATGGACAAAATAGGAAGACTATGAATTATGATGTTGCCGTTCATGGAACCGCTGAAACGGAGTATTTTGGGTTGATTGATGAGATTTTCATGATTGAGTATAGTGGTGATGTAGGTTTGAAAGCCATGATTTTCAAATGCCAATGGTTCAACACCAGTTGAGGAATACGGAGACATCCTTCAGGTATTGTCGATGTTTGTCCGCAATTGCATTACGAGAAGTACGATCCCTTCATATTACCGGAGCAATGCGATAAAGTTTGTTATATCCCCTATCCATGACTACGGCCAGCCAGAGAAGAATGATGGGCAACAACGAGGGTAATGCCGAGAGGATTTACTCAAACTCAGGAAGTGGCCCAAATTGCAGTACAAAACGACTTTGTTGATCATGAGATACAAGATAATGATATACTATGAGTTGAAGCCCATGTAGTTCAAGATGATTTTTATTATGATCCTACACCGATGACAAATCCAAACGATGAGTATTCTGAAGATGATGTGGACGATCAATATAGTGAATATTCAGATTCAGATTCATGTTCAGACGAATAATTATATTTGTGTATGCATGTTTTATGATATTAATAAAATTTAGTGGTTTGATATTATTTTTTATGGTAATTTTAAAAACAAGATTTTTATCAAAATAAAACTAAATCATAAATTGTTTTCTTTTTATCAAAATCAAAATCATGTTTAAAACTGAAATAAAATCTAAACTTATAAAAATGAAATAATTTTTTTTATCAAAATCAGATTCATGAATAAATCTAAACTTATAAAAACGAAATAAAATCCAATTTTGCTTAGCCACGAGGCTATCCGTGGCTATGTTTAGTATTGCCACGAATAGACGCAAAAATATTCGTGGCTATACGAATAATTGGTTTCGCGGTTCAGGTAAAATAGATTTGGCGGTTAAATCTAAAACCCACGGTTTGATTTTTTAACATAGCCATGAATAGCCACGATATGTTCATAGCTATGCAATTTTGGTATTTCGCGGCCAAAATTTTGGCCTAGAAATTCATTTTCCGCAGATGATTTTTGGCCCAAATTTGGCCTGGTATATTTACCCTAAAACATTCGCGAAAACCCTAATTTTATTCTTCTTCTCTCGATCTTCATCCTCTCCGTTTTTCTTTCTGTATCTCTCTCGATCGATCTCCATCATCTCGATCTCCCTTTCTCGATTCGAGCTCTCTATCACTCGAACCGTTGTCTCTATATCTATTTTTATCTTTGTCTCTCCCGAATCGATAACTCAATCTCTCGATTCGATCTCTCTCTCACTCGAATCGTCCTCTCTATATCTCTACTCTTCTCTGTCTCTCTGGAATCGAGCACTCTCTCTCTCTCTCTCTCTCGATTCGAACTCTCTATCAGTCGAATCGTTCTCTCTAATCTTCTCGGTCTCTCTCGAATCGATCGGTCTCTCTCACTGTCTGACGATATGTGTTCCGGTTCTTCTCATTTTTCGATATTGTCACGGTAAATCGAATCTTCTCTCTACTCTCTTTGATTTTCATTGCATGCAGATGAATCGACTGATGATGTTTGTGATTATCTTTCTCAATGTCTAATCCAATTTGTTGTTGTTGCATGCAGATGAATCGACAACCCAATTCCTCATCAGAAAGATCCGGATCCCAAAGGCGAATCCAAACCACTATCCCTCCTGGAGCGATGAGGGTTTCTGCTTCCGCCGTCGCACGACATCCCTTACCCAGCCTTGTGGCCGTGATGGCTGCGCCGGAGAGACATCACATGCCTCTTCTCCATCCCCAAAGGCTCCACGGTGGGTTATGGTAAGTACAAACCTTCTTGGTGATTAATATTGACTGCATTGACTGTATCGACTGTATCTGCTTATTCTGTATTTGTGAGTATTCGTGCATGGTGAGTAATAATGTCCGTATACTTATTGTCTGCATCTTCTTATTCTGTATTGGTGTGTATTCGTTCCTAACCGGTTTGCTCATATCGTATGTATACTTATTGTATGTATCTGCTTATTTTGTATTGGTTTGTATTCGTTCCTAACCGGTTTGCTCATATCGTCTGTATTTTCTTATTCTGTATTGGTGTTGATAGAGTGTTATTTAATATCGTATGTATTGGTTTTTCATGTTTGTTCTTGGTTTGAACATAGGTTGAGTATTGCCTGCTATTAAAATCATGAGTGTAACGCCCCTTTCCCATTCTCCGCTGACCGTCGAGCTGACCGGCCAACAATCAAACAAGAACATGACCGATCGAACCCGAGCAAGTCGAACAGGAAAAGTTCGCCACAGGACGAAGCCAAAGACGGATCAGTTTGAGACAAAAGGCTCGCACCAACCTGTCTCCGACTCCGCTATCCTCATATCCGTAGCGCAAGCAGTACTACTTGCACTACTTCAACGAGTTGTGTCGGTTCGGACTGAAACCTCATATCAGGGAAACAATTTCATTTTTAAGTAATCAAACGTTGAGTGCAACGTTTAACGAGTTTTTACAAACAATCACCAATATACATATATAAACAATCAAATCACGAGAATATCGCAGCTGCCGAACCGAAATAAAACATCCAAAAATCATCGAATCAAAACCCCGCCACAAGCAATCCCGACACTACACCGAGGACCTCTCGTGTCCGTCGCTGCTACACCTGAAAAACACCAAAAGAGTCTAATGAGCGATCTAAGATCACCCTGTGAATCGGCTCCCTACTAAGGCTTCTAATCTATCTATCATCTATAGATTCCCGCCCGAAACCCAAAATAACAATCAATCAACACGATAGCGGATCACGCACTACCACGTCGTGTCGAGCCCACACACAATCAATTGCCAAAAGAAAGAGATGGCGATTAGAGGAAATCGGGAGCACTGCGGCACATGTCCCCGATTGAGACTCGATCTATCTACCGCGCCATACCAACTCTACCAAAACACACACACTGGGCCCCTATGAACTTGGTGACTTCCACGGGTTTCCACTGTTACCGATATGGCAACTAACCCACATGACTCCTAGCCGTCCACACAAAGACTAGGACACCGTTCTCTGTCCATCGATACGCGGCGACTCCGGTTACCCCCGGCAACCCGAGCTTCCATGCAGTCCGGCCCTAGGACGCGACCCCGTATTCTCCGGACTACACCCTACAGACGGCACTCCATAGGTTCGCACCTGCCAGCACTAACTGACCAGGTTCTCAACTCTCGAGGATCCAATCGGTCGGAAGTACCAGAACGTAACCAAACACCTAGACTTGCGGGATCTAACGCACCTTAGAGTCCTAGTGCAGAAATATAAACACGCCGACTCGCTTGGACTCTAGCAATCACTCACAGTCAATAACCACAACAACACAACCCCGCATCCCGCAAGTCTACTCACACACACCACCGCTCTGACCCGGCATCGCACCGAGTCAGCACCACAACTTAACCGGTCCCGTGACCGAGTTAAGTATCTCCAAGGATCGCTCGGCCCGACACCGAGACGATCTAAAGGCCTGCACACAAAGATCAACCACAACCACACAACAACCACAGTCACGCAATCAACAGACTACTCGGCCAAACACCGAAGTAGACTTACAATCACACACCCTGCCTATTAGGGTTTCTAACGTCTTTTAACCACTTCACGCCCGCTACCTTGGGTTAACCACTTGTTAACCCGTAGACGGTTCACCAATCACACACTTCTCATTTCTTAACCATTCCTAATCATCTTTTAATAACTTTTCGATTCGTCGGTTTAGAGCTAGAAGCTTACTAAACTCCCCGACGTCTCATCATTCATTACTTAATCCATTTAACCTCGGGAAACCCCGACACCGTTCCATACTCTATACGTTTGTTCAAGTTCAATTCCGTATTTTAACTCGTCTTAATTCCCGTATATAGATTCATATAATACCGTGCTTTACTTACATATATATGCATATATAGTCCTACTCATGCCACGACTATATGAATGCATCACACAACAACGCTATCAACCTAGCGGCACATAATCAGGTTTAATCCGTTTTGAGTCTATCATGCTTCTTTAACCCTAGCCGGTTTACCGTTAGTTCAACCAATCAATCAATCAATTCATTTCATTTATCACGGGTAGGCACTCCTATCTCTACGGTTTCCCATTTATCGTTCTACATGCATCTACGGTGTTTGAGCCGACTCACAGTGATATGACGGAACGAACGGCACGGAATCCAGAGACCCGAACTAAACCCGAACCTCCCGAACACACGAACACGAACCCCGAAACGTCACGAACACCCCCACACGAACCGCACACACAAACCGGCCGGAGTCAACTCGTTGACCGGCGTTGACCGCGGCGTTGACCGGCGTTGACCGACGTTGACCAAGGCTGACCGTTGACCCAACTGAACCGGTTGACCACCCTGAACCACCAACTAAACCGAACCACTCCAAACCAACCGGTTTAGTTAAACCGGTTAGGTCAAACCGTTGACCGGCGTTGACCACGGCTTAACCGGCTTGACTTGACCGGTTCACCCACTAAACCAAGGCCAAACCAACTTCCATGCCTTGCAAAAACACCCCTGAAGAACCACTTGAAGATTGGACGGCGGAAGGAGCTTCTCCGGCGACAACTCCGGCGTTGACCGCGGCGGCTCCGGCGTTGACCGCGGCGGAGGTAGCTTTTCCGGCGACTTCTGACGGCGAACTTCACACCAATCTGCTCCTTTTGATGAGATCTATCCACCCATGACCTTGAATCACCAAGTTTTGTTGAGGAGAGAGAGAGTCACCCAAGAACCCTATCCGCGGCTGCTTCTCTGCAGTTTTCCGGCAAGCTCCGGCGACGGCAATGACGGCGTCTGGCTGGAACTTGAAGAGGAGATCAAGATGAAGCTCATGGGCTTTGCAGAGAGTGATTTGAGCTTATGGTGAGAAAGTTATGCACTTTCTTGTGTAAGAAGACTTGAAGAACACTAAGGCTTTAGATGAAGATCTTCAAGGATGCTAGAGCTTCTGTTGAATCTTGATGAATTCTCTGAGGAAAGAAGATGATCTTGATGCATGCAAGAGAGAGAGATGCTCGGCAGAGGGAGAGAGAGGAGAGAAAAGGTGCTTTGCATCCAAAAGAGTGATTTGATACATTGTACTCTTTTGGTGCATGGATCTTCACATGCAGGTGGAAGGTGTGGCGCCACCAGAGAAGAAACACTTGTCATTCTGGGGTTGAGTCTGTGCCAGGTAAGTATCTCTTAATCCCCTAATCTTCCCTCTAATCCTCTTAATCACTTATGCTCGGTTTACACGTTTTTCCGATAATTGTTTTAGTAAATATCTGGCAGTTCCCATAAATCCTCAAACCTCCATAAACTGATTCTCCTTGCGTTTAGATGAATTTGGCAATTTGAATCATCCCATTTGGAGTTTCCTACCTCCGGTTATGAATTTCCGAAGTTTTCCCGGTTTTGCTCGGTTTTCACCCGACACTCCAAAAAATGCATTTCTGCTCCGTTTCTTCGAATTCTGATCTTGTAAATGTTCTTTATGGTGATTAAAGAGAACATTTGGGCCGTCTCGTCTTCCGTCTCGAATTTTGGCAAAATTACCATTTTGCCCCTGAGTTTGGCAAAATTACCATTTTGCCCCTGTTGACTTTTCTTCTGCCCGTTGACCATATTTTGTGATACGGGGTATCACATTCTTCCCCACTTACAGGAATTCGGTCCCCGAATTCTCCGTCACTACCAGACTTCGAATCGGTTCTGAACCTGTAAGTTGCTCCGTCACTCGCTTTCCAACGTTTCCTTACTCGAACACTGCTGCATCTTACTGCTGCCTGACATTCCGGCGACCCTTCCGTCTCATACCATTCTATATCACTGATCCCATCTCGCTTCCCGTCTTGCATTTTGTATTGGGCTTCACACTCTACTGTCTTTTCCCGTCCATCTGTCTCGACCTCGACCTTGTTCCCGCTAGTTTCTCTCCTTTGATTCGCATTCTGACTTCCCCACTTTGCTTTATTTCTCATATCTTTCACGGTATTGGTCTGTCTCCCTGAGACATTCTTCAAGAATCTACCTTCCATGCCTGACGTCATTCTGACTCCCAATTCCCCATACTGATAACTTCACTCTAACGCTATCACGACCTCTTCTTGCTCACACGTCTCGGTTTCTGAATCTGATTCCGCTAACTTTTCACTTCATTCCCACTGACGGCTTCGCTCTGGTTTCCACATAGCCACTGCTGCTAACACATCACACTAACCGCTTCGCTCGTCCGCTGCTCTGTACGGGCACTTTCCCGCTACACTCCATACTGTCCGCTTCACTTCCCGGGTCAACTCGTCTCGCGGTCTCCTTTCCAGTCCATCTCGCTTTCGGGTTCGGGTTCGGTCTCACATTCGTATCGCATCGTCCATTCCGTCCTGCACTCAACACAACAATTTTCACTGGAGCGGTGAATTCAAACCAATCCAATCCCCGATATCACTTCCTCATAGAAACATGGTTAATTAATCATGTACCCGATGGTCACCCATGATTAAGTAACGATACTCTATAATTCCGCTCCCTCGCGAATCGACAGTCGATTCCAACCGTTATCAAGTTAGCTAAACACCTTAAACGAAAAGGTTCTAACACTTTTATTTGCATTGACTAACAATTGCGAATAAAATGTAAGCTACTCACCCAATAGCTTACCACCACCACTCACACCCCGCACATGCTAAACGTGCCATAACACTGGCACTCTTCCAGTGCTACACCACACACGAAATGCAACCCAAAATAACCAATGCACCACACAAGCATTAGATAACACACACAAGCAATTAAATGCAAAACAACCAATTACCACACGCAACCAAGCAATCATCAGATCGCTCTGGATATGTCGTCAGTCTGGGTTTAGGTTATGATGAACGGTCATCAGTTCCGCTCATAATCAGACTTCGCGTGGTAATTCATTTGCATCACAAACCCATCACACGCATGCAAACAATTACTACGAAAGTCATAATGATAAGTGAACAATCTGCATCACATACATACACAAAAACAACAACATACACATGTCTCGAAGTTTATAGAAATACATAGAGAAACAGAAATACAACCATACGATGTCCGTCATCAACACCCAACCCACAAACTGCACTGCCATATCCTGGAGATGTTCCCAACAACATACGAAAACCTGTCGATCTGGATACACACAAACAACATAGTTAGTGCCCATACTCACCTGGCCTAACTATCATAACTCTAACAGCCCCAGCACGACCGGAATGCCATACACAACCGGCATCGCGGCTCACGCCGGTAACCACTGGCAGGCGCGCCGGGAGGGTGTGGTGGGTGTGCCTCTCTGGTCGGTGGTCTGACCTGCTGCGGCTCTGATATCGAACACAACTGCGCGACATGACCTCTGCGACCACAAGTCTGACAAACCGGAACGGGCGCTGGGCGTGGCCCACGGTAACAAGCTGGTGCCTGATGATCTGTCGCTCCACACAGCTGACAAGACGAAACTGACCCTGGAGAAGGCTCCTAAAAACACTCGGCTGCTCGATGTCCCTGACCTCCACAAATCTGACAAACAACTGGTGCTGAGCGGGACCGACGAGCACTGGACCGACGAGAACAAGCGGATGCTCTGTGTCCCTCGTCTCCGCACCTCCTACAACTTCTCGATGGCCTCGGTGGCTGCTCCAATGATGGCTGCGCTACTGGTGGCTGCGCGGCTGGCTGCTGAATAGCTGACTGTCGAATAAGTGAAGGATTATGTGTGTTCATTTGGTGTAATTATCAGGTTACAACCTAGCACATAATCAACTAGGATCTAGGTGATTTGCAGTTGAATCATAAACAGATCAGAATCATTACCTTATGATTGCAGCGGATTGATCAAAGGAATGAAGAGATCACAGAGAGCTGATGATAACCGGCTCCTCCTAGGTATCCACACTCTTACAAGCTACTGGATCAGGCTGCTAGACCAAGTTGGAATCAACAGAGAGTGAGAGGACGGCTCAGGCTCAGAAAATCGCAGAGCAAGAAGCATTAGGGCTTCCTGCGCCTTTCCTCATCCTTATATGGGCCCAAGTAATTAAACTAATGGCCTATTGGGATTTTGGGCCCAAGGCCCAAACCAGACAAAAGACTGTATTTTGTCTGGCCCAATTCTCTGTTCAAATACAGTAAATGCCTTGCATCTTACCGTATTAATTCCTTGTTAACTTTCCCGTTAGCTATGGTGTGTGACCCTTTGGGATCATACAATACTGGTAATAAGTCCTAAACTTATAGATCAAGAGCGGACTCTAGCAAGTCATCATGATCACCCAGTATTTATGACTTATGTCTGATCTCGACACTTATCATACTTTCTAGAGATAGTACAGTAGATTTCAGGACATTCCCAACAATCTCCCACTTGTACTGGAATCCTACATTCCCTAATCCTTTTGTCTCAATATCTCGATCTGGCATAAGGCAAGATGTGTGTCATCCTTATATAGCCAGACCATGTTCATCGGACCAGATTTGATACTGACAATGCAAACGACTTGGGCAAGTCCGTTTGGGAGTGGCCACTCTCTTACCAGCTATCAAGTCTCTGATTGGCCTAGAGATATTACCTCCATTAAACGGCAGGGACAAATCCCATCTTGTTCCATCACTATGAACTACACACTTTATAATACACCCAACCAAGGTCCTTATAGCTCCCAGTTACGAAACAGCGTTAGACAATGATCAAAGCGCATCACTCCATGTGCAGCCACATGCATGCGAACTCAGGTCTAAGGACTATACTCTATAGTCGTATATGAGAACCTCTTATGACACAGATATTAATATCTTGTAGAGTTCTCATCAGCGGGCCATGTCCGGTCATATGCTCCCCTACATATACCTATGTGTCGACTTTGATGCCGCGCATCTATGACCCCTCGAAACTTGGTCATAAGTCTCAACACAATCTAGTCTCAAGTGGTTGTTGGTGTTCCAATTTCAACAACCTTCGACTATGGACACTATGATTTATGTCATTTCGTTAAATATGGGGTTTCAGGATCAAGTCTACTCATGTACTTCGATGGCCCATATATAATGACATGAATCATTTTGGAACGATTATTTATATCACAGTTAAAATAATCCAGAAATCATAAATTTCATAAACATAAAATATTATGTTTACATGAACCTTTCAAAACAACTAAATAAAGCCCTTTACAAACTCCCACTGAAATTAAGACTACATCTTAATTTCACATATCCTACAGCTACAGTCCGCGACTCGTGCTTAGGCCTAAGGAGTGGCTTCGTTAATAGATTAGCAACGTTCTCATTCGTTGAAACTTGCTGATCTACTTAACACCTCTGTCATTTATCTCACGGAATAGGTTATACCTACCCTCAAGGTGTTTGGACCTCTGATGTGCAGCTAGTCTCATCTATGTTGGGAATCACATCAAGTTCAGTGATGAACTCTTCTTTCCAAACAACCTCTTTCGCTGCTACCCAAGCTGCGAAATGTTCAGCTTAAGTCATGGAGTCAGCAACAGTGCCTTGCACCGCCAGACAGACACAAGATATAACCGGACTGTGACCGGAAATCATCTTTGTCTGTTGGAAACTTGCCTTTCAGACTCTACCAACTTGTAGCACCTCACTTTCTCCGTAAATCAAAAACTTATCCTAAGTATTTTCCAAATACTTAAGGATATTCATTACGTCTATCCAGTGATTCTTTGCTGGATTTGACTGGTCTTTACTTGTCTTGCTTAACATTAAAGCAACATCAAAACAAGTACGTGTTATGGCATACATGATAGATCCAATTGCCGACGCATATGGAATCTCATCCATGCATTCAAGCTCAGCAGATATCGTAGGACACTGTTTCTTGCTTAACGTAATGCCATGTGACATTGGCATAAAACCCTTCTTGGAATGCTGAAAACGTGTAGGACTTTGTCAATATAAGAATCCTGACTTTGTCCTATCAGCTCTTTTGGATCTCTATCTTTAGATCCAAAATCCAAGAACATACGTGGCTTTACCCATGTCAATCATAAAAACAACTACCAAGCCAGTCCTTTACCGACTGCAGCATTGGAACGTTATTTCCGAGAATCAGTATGTCTTCGACATACACTATGAGAAATGCAACATCGCTCCCACTTATCTATTAGTAAACGCACAGTTCCACTTCGTTCCTGTTCAAGTCAAAACCTTGACTACTTCAACAGAACGAAGATTCCAACTCCGATATGTTTGCTTTCATCCATGAATGGATCGATGAAGCTAACTTACACACAGTATAATTTTTTCGGAGTCTAGGCTCACTTTCGCTTCTGTGAATTTCGCAGGTTCGTCACTTTCAATGATCATCAGATCATGGCAATTAATCACGAGAAATCACTCTCGGATTAGTGACGGATTCATTCAGATCTGCGAACTTCAGGCTCTACAGGTGTAGATTCTACAGAAATCTGTAAATCCATCCGCTGCTCTCCCTCAACAGGTTGAGCAGCCTCCTGTATTTCTCGAATTTCTTCGAGTTATACTTTTACTCCCACTGTTCTTCTTGGAAAGCAACTTCCCTTTTAGAAAACAGAATTCCGAACAACCTAACTTCGTTTTCGGAATGGACGTAAAAGTAACAAGCCTTGGTTTCCCTAGGACAACCAGCGAAGTAGCACAACTACAAATACTCAGTAAAGACGAATTTGGATCATTTCCAGTCCACATTTATGTGGTGTCTTTCAACTGATATTGGTGGAACTATTTCAGCGTAAACTTAGATATTTCTAGAGCGTTATTCATAAAGAATATCATGGAAGATTCGTGTGACTCATCTTTAATCATTTCTAATAAGATCTGATTCTTTCTCACAGAAACACCTCCAGGTTTTCAGGAGAAATGAGCTGTGAAACGACTTCACACTCATTCAGATGATCACACCATCAATGACTTAAGTATTCTCACTCGTGATCTAATCCAGAGTCTATTCAATACTTCTGTCACTCAGATTCTATACCTCATTCTGGAACTCTTTCGACCATTTCAAAGAATTCTGACTCGTGTCTCATCAAATGAACACAGTCATACTCACTGAAGTAATCAGTAAAGATAATGAAGTACAAGAAATTTTCTCTGGCATTGCTGCTCATCGGGCCACATACATGAGTATGTTCAAGGTCCAATAAGCCTTTGGGCCTTTCTCTAGCTCGGCTAAGATGGGCCCTTTGTCTTTTGGTCCAGTAAGCAGAATTCAAGTCTCATAAGATATCCGATCAAATGAGCCCAAAAGTCCATAACTATGGGATTTCTGAATCCGACTCACTCTATGTGACCAAAACATTTACGCCAAGAAAAATCAGGTTTAATTCATCAGATTTAAACCAATTCGGTATTTATGTTACATTTAGGCACTCTTTGGTTTAAGATATAAAACCCTTTCCTTGAATGGGGTGCTACAATCAATATTTCATTGAGATCAAAAGAACAAAACTTGTCTTTTATCAAAACGAAAAACATTCAAATCCTTACAAGAAAATGAAAGACAACTCTGCTTAAAGCAGGTACATTGTAGCAATTACTTAATACAAAACCAAGCCTCAAAGGCATCTACAAGTGAAAACCCTACGGCTGAGGCAGCATCCATAGCTCCTTCCAGACATGCAGTTCCACTTGTCCTTCCTTCAACGTTCTACTGTTGCTTAGGCTCTGCATATTATAACAAATATCAGTGCCACAACCAGTATCCAATACCTATAAGGTAGAACTTGAAGTAATAACATGAATACCTGAGGAAGTAGTCTCATACATCAACTTCAACTCCTCATAATCTTCCATGAATTTAATGCAATCTCTCTTCCAATGCCCAACCTCTTTACAGTAGCAGCACTTACCAACGTAAGATGTATCTGACTCGGGCTCAGAAGACACAGGCTTGCCATGATTCAAAATCTGGACAACTTTGTCTTCACCCTTGTCAGCACTAGGTTTAGTAAACCTACCCTTCTCCATTATGAGATTATACAGGGTACTCTTCACGTTTGGCTCAACTGTCTTGAGCATATCATGCAGTTCAGTCAGCGTCTTCGTTAAGCCTTTCTTGATATAGTTCCTTCTGAACTTATCATAGCTTGACGGCAGTGACTGCAGAATGATCTCAGTTGCCAATTCTTGGCTAACTGGATAATCCAGTTTCCTCAGGTTATCAATGTAACCCATCATTTTACTGACATGAGGACTCACTGGATGATCATTTGGTAGCTTGCAGCTAGTGAGAGACTTAACCAACTGGTATCTCTCCACTCTTACCTGCTCCTGAAATTTCAATTTCAGGCTGCTGATCATCTCTATTGGCGACTCCATGTTCTCATATTGCTTCAGCAAATCTGAGTCCATGGTAGCCAATATCAGACCACGCACATCTACCGCATCATTATAATGCTTATTCCAAGCATCATATACTGCATGAGAGGCATTGGACCCGATCCTCTCGGGGAGAGCTCTTTCAAGGACATAGTCCTTTCTCTCCTGCCTGAGGACTAGCCTCAGGTTCCGCGACCAAGTCAAGAAATTTAATCCGTTCAGTTTGTCCATCTCAAGGACAGACCGGATCGAGAAAGTGTTTTGATTGTTTGTGCTAGTTATAACTGAAATTTAGAGATAAATAGAGTTTTAGTTATTCAGTTCATTAAAGAGTAATCTTAATAGCTTATAAGAAAACTCGTATTGCATTCAAAATTTCTTTGTTTAACCTCATAAGAATGCAATGATTCCGAGACCCATGTTCAGCTAAATCCAAAGTGGGCCACTGGCCGTCACCCAGAAGTAGCTTTACTTGGTAAGCATACACACAGCTAGTTATATCCAATAACTCTCGGTTGTGAATTGGGCCCAAGGCCCAATACACCAGATGTCTCAAGGCCCGGGACTCCCGATGGCCCAGTCAAGGAAACCAATCTCTTACAGCCAAATAATCACTAAAGTCTGGGACTCCCAATGAAATTAGTGACTATATACTACTTTACTTACGCAAAAACAGACACCTCACACTGTAAGCCATATCTGTAATTGAATAAGCGTTAAGTAGCTGACAAGATTGGGCAAGACATCCAAGCTTGATATTGTTTTTGAGGATTTTAGGTTTCAATAGATTTCCTCCCAAAATAGAAGATTACTATTTTGGGAAACTTTCCATTTCAGGTAACTTACTAAATATGGAAACTTTCTATTTAGGGAAACCTACTATTTTTAGAAACTTTCTAAATATGGAAACTTACTATTTCCAAAAATTTCCTAACATGCCAAAATTAGAAACTTCTAATATTAGAAGCTTTCTAATTTAATGTTTTATTAAAGTTTTTGGATGGGTCACAAATTATAGGCCCAATTCTTGGCCCAAGACCACAAAATTCCAATTGGCCCAATAATTTGACATAACCGAGTCGGTTCATTAATTCTGGTCCAAGACCAAATTAATTACTAAATCCAACTGGTTATTTACTAAACCAGACCAGCTCTAAATTATTTGGTCCAACCAAATCAAACTTAGACCAGCCTTCGGTTTAGGTTAAAATTCAATTTTTGAATTTAAATCCGGTTTAACCAGAAATTAAATAATACCAATTGTATTAAATAATTTCCAGCAAACCGCGATTTGGGTTAACCGCTTAAACCATAATTATCAAAGCTTTGAATTGATTTTGTCTTTAGCTATAAAGATAAAATCATGATCGAATGCAATTCAATCGATCATGACATCATCGCATGATTGATAATTAATTCAATCGATCGCTAACAATTAAAGTCAACATCTCGATTCGCTTGATACTTAACCTTTTCCCCATCGAATGATAATTAATTTTCCTCAACAATCACTTATTCGATTAATTTACTTATTCAAGCGATCAAGTCAACAAGCGATTCGTTTGTTAACGATTCATTCAATGAACGATAATTGATCATTCAACAAAATCGATTCATACGATTCTAGGTTTTCAAAGTTTCAATCAATTTTACTCATTAAAATCGATTCATCAAACTGATAAACAACCTAGTATGATCCAAAAAGCAAAGACCTAACGACCTAGGCTCTGATACCACTGAAGGATTATGTGTGTTCATTTGGTGTAATTATCAGGTTACAACCTAGCACATAATCAACTAGGATCTAGGTGATTTGCAGTTGAATCATAAACAGATCAGAATCATTACCTTATGATTGCAGCGGATTGATCAAAGGAATGAAGAGATCACAGAGAGCTGATGATAACCGGCTCCTCCTAGGTATCCACACTCTTACAAGCTACTGGATCAGGCTGCTAGACCAAGTTGGAATCAACAGAGAGTGAGAGGACGGCTCAGGCTCAGAAAATCGCAGAGCAAGAAGCATTAGGGCTTCCTGCGCCTTTCCTCATCCTTATATGGGCCCAAGTAATTAAACTAATGGCCTATTGGGATTTTGGGCCCAAGGCCCAAACCAGACAAAAGACTGTATTTTGTCTGGCCCAATTCTCTGTTCAAATACAGTAAATGCCTTGCATCTTACCGTATTAATTCCTTGTTAACTTTCCCGTTAGCTATGGTGTGTGACCCTTTGGGATCATACAATACTGGTAATAAGTCCTAAACTTATAGATCAAGAGCGGACTCTAGCAAGTCATCATGATCACCCAGTATTTATGACTTATGTCTGATCTCGACACTTATCATACTTTCTAGAGATAGTACAGTAGATTTCAGGACATTCCCAACAATAAGCTCACCGTCTCGACGACTTGGACCAGGTCGATACTCCTCAGGTAACGGGGCACGATGTGGCTCTGCGTCTGACATACGAGGTCCGGGCCCTGTGATCGGGCAAATAGGTGCAAGATGGCCGTCCATCCCGCACACCTGACAATAATACGGAGCCGGCACTGGCTGGTATGTCTCGTGATAGCGTGGATCCCCTGGTCGCGTACACCAGTACAAATGAAAACCCTGCACTCCGCAGGCGCTACATGTCCGGTACACAGGTATAGGCGGCACTGAATCTGGCGTGTCTGCTAATGGCACCTCTGATGGTACATCTGGCTCGGTCGGTGGTGCCTCTGGAGATGTGACTGACTCGAACTGTGTGCCCGATCTCGACGTAGACATCGGTACTACTCCTGCGGCCGACTCCCCATCTGAATGTGGCTCAGCATCTTCAAGTGAGGGGTCTCCTGACCTCTGCGGCGATCCTGACTGGTGATGCGGCCCCACCTGCTGCTCCAAAACATCGGCTAATATCGCCATCTGCTCGTCCATCTGCTGCGCCCACTGCTCATGCTGCTCCGGGTCCAACGGCTCCATGTCCATATCCACAACTGAGTGTGATGGATCTAACTGAAAGTCCCCTCCACCAAGTGGAACAAAGTCCGACTCGTGCAGACTGGAGGGTAGTGGCACATCATGTGCCTCAAGCTGCATCCCTGCTGGTACTATAGGTGCCTCCAACTGAGGTGGGAATGCTGGCAACCCGTAATTCACAAATCCCAAATACCCTGTCATTCCCGCAGTCGAATCTGCGGTACCGGCATCGTCCTGTAGATAAGGCGGTAACGGGTCTGGTAATGGCCTCCAATCCACAGCGGCGGCTCTCGCTCCCTGATGCACACGGGGAACAACTGGCGGCCGATCTGACACTCGCGAATCCTGCGACTGATCCTGCGGTCCTATCCTCAGACCTGCCTGATGCTGGTCTACCAATGCCTGGTACTCTGCTCGAGTCATCCGTCTCTCACCCATACTGCGCACGATAACCTCGCACACCCACTGCACGCACCCACACACACTCCGTCCAAGGACGCTCTGCTGCTGTCTACAATCACAAACCACAAATAAAAATTAGTACGCATAATACAAATTTTCTACCCCATCCCAACCCCGGATTTACGAACGCGGCTCGGTTTCCTAATGGATGCTTGGGTAAGACACAATTTGACTCGATAAAACCACGGAAAACACCCAAAAATGAAATGTTTCGAAACCCATGCAGAACCATGCTCTGATACCACCTTTCTGTAACGCCCCTTTCCCATTCTCCGCTGACCGTCGAGCTGACCAGCCAACAATCAAACAAGAACATGACCGATCGAACCCGAGCAAGTCGAACAGGAAAAGTTCGCCACAGGACGAAGCCAAAGACGGATCAGTTTGAGACAAAAGGCTCGCACCAACCTGTCTCCGACTCCGCTATCCTCATATCCGTAGCGCAAGCAGTACTACTTGCACTACTTCAACGAGTTGTGTCGGTTCGGACTGAAACCTCATATCAGGGAAACAATTTCATTTTTAAGTAATCAAACGTTGAGTGCAACGTTTAACGAGTTTTTACAAACAATCACCAATATACATATTTAAACAATCAAATCACGAGAATATCGCAGCTGCCGAACCGAAATAAAACATCCAAAAATCATCGAATCAAAACCCCGCCACAAGCAATCCCGACACTACACCGAGGACCTCCCGCGTCCGTCGCTGCTACACCTGAAAAACACCAAAAGAGTCTAATGAGCGATCTAAGATCACCCAGTGAATCGGCTCCCCACTAAGGCTTCTAATCTATCTATCATCTATAGATTCCCGCCCGAAACCCAAAATAACAATCAATCAACACGATAGCCGATCACGCACTACCACGTCGTGTCGAGCCCACACACAATCAATTGCCAAAAGAAAGAGATGGCGATTAGAGGAAATCGGGAGCACTGCGGCACATGTCCCCGATTGAGACTCGATCTATCTACCGCACCATACCAACTCTACCAAAACACACACACTGGGCCCCTACGAACTTGGTGACTTCCACGGGTTTCCACTGTTGCCGATATGGCAACTAACCCACATGACTCCTAGCCGTCCACACAACGACTAGGACACCGTTCTCTGTCCATCGTTACGCGGCGACTCCGGTTACCCCCGGTAACCCGAGCTTCCATGCAGTCCGGCCCTAGGACGCGACTCCGTATTCTCCGGACTACACCCTACAGACGTCACTCCATAGGTTCGCACCTGCCAGCACTAACTGACCAGGTTCTCAACTCCCGAGGATCCAATCGGGTCGGAAGTACCAAAACGTAACCAAACACCTAGACTTGCGGGATCTAACGCACCTTAGAGTCCTAGTGCAGAAATGTAAACACGCAGACTCGCTTGGACTCTAGCAATCACTCACAGTCAATAACCACAACAACACAACCCCGCATCCTGCAAGTCTACTCACACACACCACCGCTCTGACCCGGCACCGCACCGAGTCTGCACCACAACTTAACCGGTCCCGTGACCGAGTTAAGTATCTCCAAGGATCGCTCGGCCCGACACCAAGACGATCTAAAGGCCTGCACACAAAGATCAACCACAACCACACAACAACCACAGTCACGCAATCAACAGACTACTCGGCCCAACACCGAAGTAGACTTACAATCACACACCCAGGCCTATTAGGCTTTCTAACGTCTTTTAACCACTTCACGCCCGCTACCTTGGGTTAACCACTTGTTAACCCGTAGACGGTTCACCAATCACACACTTCTCATTTCTTAACCATTCCTAATCATCTTTTAATAACTCTTCGATTCGTCGGTTTAGAGCTAGAAGCTTACTAAACTCCCCGACGTCTCATCATTCATTACTTAATCCATTTAACCTCGGGAAACCCCGACACCGTTCCATACTCTATACGTTTGTTCAAGTTCAATTCCGTATTTTAACTCGTCTTAATTCCCGTATATAGATTCATATAATATCGTGCTTTACTTACATATATATGCATATATAGTCCTACTCATGCCACGACTATATGAATGTATCACGCAACAACGCTATCAACCTAGCGGCACATAATCAGGTTTAATACGTTTTGAGTCTATCATGCTTCTTTAACCCTAGCCGGTTTACCGTTAGTTCAACCAATCAATCAATCAATTCATTTCATTTATCACGGGTAGGCACTCCTATCTCTACGGTTTCCCATTTATCGTTCTACATGCATCTACGGTGTTTGAGCCGACTCACAGTGATATGACGGAACGAACGGCACGGATGCGGATACGGAATCCTGAGACCCGAACTAAACCCGAACCTCCCGAACACACGAACACGAACCCTGAAACGTCACGAACACCCCCACACGAACCGCACACACAAACCGGCCGAAGTCAATGCGTTGACCGGCGTTGACCGCGGCGTTGACCGACGTTGACCAAGGCTGACCGTTGACCGTTGACCGTTGACCCAACTGAACCGGTTGACCACCCTGAACCATCAACTAAACCAAACCAACTCCAAACAAACCGGTTTAGTTAAACCGGTTAGGTCAAACCGTTGACCGGCATTGACCGCGGCTTAACCGGCTTGACTAGACCGGTTCACCCACTAAACCAAGGCCAAACCGACTTCCATGCCTTGCAAAAACACCCCTGAAGAACCGCTTGAAGATTGGACGGCGGAAGGAGCTTCTCCGGCGACAACTCCGGCGTTGACCGCGGCGGCTCCGGCGTTGACCGCGGTGGAGGTAGCTTTTCCGGCGACTTCTTACGGCGAACTTCACACAAATCTGATCCTTTTGATGAGATCTATCCACCCATGACCTTGAATCACCAAGTTTTGTTGAGGAGAGAGAGAGTCACCCAAGAACCCTAATCGCGGCTGCTTCTCTGCTGTTTTCCGGCGAGCTCCGGCGACGGAAATGATGGCGGCTGGAACTTGAAGAGGAGATCAAGATGAAGCTCCTGGGCTTTGCAGAGAGTGATTTGAGCTTATGGTGAGAAAGTTATGCACTTTCTTGTGCAAGAAGCCTTGAAGAACACTAAGGCTTTAGATGAAGATCTTCAAGGATGCTAGAGCTTCTGTTGAATCTTGATGAATTCTCTGAGGAAAGAAGATGATCTTTATGCATGCAAGAGAGAGAGATGCTCGGCAGAGGGAGAGAGAGGAGAGAAAAGGTGCTTTGCATCCAAAAGAGTGATTTGATACATTGTACTCTTTTGGTGCATGGATCTTCACATGCAGGTTGAAGGTGTGGCGCCACCAGAGAAGCAACACTTGTCATTCTGGGGTTGAGTCTGTGCCAGGTAAGTATCTCTTAATCCCCTAATCTTCCCTCTAATCCTCTTAATCACTTATGCTCGGTTTACACGTTTTCCCGATAATTGTTTTAGTAAATATCTGGCAGTTCCCATAAATCCTCAAACCTCCATAAACTGATTCTCCTTGCTTTTATATGAATTTGGAAATTTGAATCATCCCATTTTGAGTTTCCTAGCTCCGGTTATGAATTTCCGAAGTTTTCCCGGTTTTGCTCGGTTTTCACCCGACACTCCAAAAAATGCATTTCTGCTCCGTTTCTTCGAATTCTGATCTTGTAAATGTTCTTTATGGTGATTAAAGATAACATTTGGCCCGTCTCGTCTTCCGTCTCGAATTTTGGCAAAATGGTGAGTTTGGCAAAATTACCATTTTGCCCCTGTTGACTTTTCTTCTGCCCGTTGACCATATTTTGTGATACGGGGTATCACAGTGAGTGTTGTCTATAATGTGAACTGATCTGCTTATTCTATATATCCATTGTCTCTGTTAACCTATGATGTTTGTTCCTAACCGGTTTGCTCATATGTTAATATCGTTTCTGTATACTTATTTTCTATGTTGATAGAGTGTTATCTAATATCTTCTGTATTGGTCTTTCATGTTTGTTCTTGGTTTGAACAAAGGTTGAGTATTGTCTACTATTAAAATCGTGAGTGTTGTCTGTACGTATTGTGAACTTATCTGCTTATTGAGTTTTTTACTATTTCAGTTGAGATGAGTATATATCGCTATATGTCTGTTTAACAATCGTGAATATTACTATTAGTATTGTCTGTAGTATGGATTGATGTTTGTTGTTGATTTAGACTTAGGTTGAGTATTATATGTTGTTGACTGTTTGAACTTGGTTTGAGTATTATCTGTTTGAACTTAGGTGGAGTATCGTGAGTATTGTCAGTTTTGTCTGTTTATTCTTTTTGGTTTGATGATGTTGTTTGGGTTTTGATTTGGTACAAACACGGGTTTGATGACTGCATCCACAAGGACATTGTTGCATCATATCAGTCAAACTTCTAGGGTCCTTGTGGAATTATGGAATGGTGCCACAGGAGAAAAAGGATGAATGGTGGAAAAGCTTTGTGGTAGGTTTTGGACACGTTTTTGTTATTTAATTAGTTATTTGTTATGTTTTTGTCTAATTAGTGCCTAATTTACTTGTTTCTTTTTGAAGCAAAAATACAATGGGGATCCTCAGCATAAGGATTTGGTGTATTAGCGTTGGGAGAAGATTCTTAGACTTTCTATTAGTGATCTCGTGAGCAAGAGGAAGCGCTCTGGCAAGAAACCAAGCTTCATAGGACTGTCGGATTGGAACATCATGCTTGATACTTGGGAGGAGGAGCCTCACCAAAAGAGAAGCAAGACAAACTCGGAGAACTCTTCATCTGATACAGATGGATTAGGGAAGCACTGTCATACTTCTGGAGCCAAGCCACACATTCATGTGACACATGAAATGGTAAGTATTGCTAGTCTTCTGATTATTTATATATTGTTTGTCTTTTTTTTTACTGCCTACTAACACATTCCTTTATTTTGTAGGCACTTGAGCTAGGAGAGGCACCCCCTGCAACTGCGGTGGTGCTTACAACTCACTCGGACAAAAACGGCAAAGTCAAAGATAAACGAGCAGAGGTTCTGGTGAAGGCTGCTGAGGAGTTGGCTATCTCTAAATTGCAGCAGTCTCTGATGGAACTCCCCCCCCCCTACTCCCTCTAGCCAAGAGCTCACGGCTGCATACATAGAGGTAACTGTTTATGTGTAAAATTGTAACTGTTTGTGTGGTTTAGGAAATGCTTCTGATTACGGTATTAGGAATTGTTAAGTCCTATTGCTTTGGAAATGGTTATGCTTGTATTTATTAGATTATAAAATGACAGTATTAGGTATTGTTTACTCTTACTATATTGATTATGTGAAGCTTTTGTTATGATATGGCAGTTAAGTGTTCTGATTTATCTAGTGTTGATGTTAATTGCTTTTGTTATGTTTTCTGTTAAATGTTATATATGTATGTTCATTGATACTGCTCTTTGTGTTTTCATGTTGCAGACAGCAAAAAAATAGCAAGGGCCGTGTGTATGGTCTCAGTTCTATCCAGTACCTTGAGGCTTCACCAAAAGAGACTGCAGCTACTTCACTTCTCAAGCATGTGGAAGCCAATGTTAGAATGAGCAACATGGAGGAAGACATTTCAGGGATGAAGCAGAATATTTCTGAGATAAAAAAGGGCTGTCCGTTCTACTAAGCCTTGCTGGAGTGGATCCGGTGACTTTTCAGCCCATTGCTCGATAGGCTTCACGTGAGAGTGTTGTTTCTGCTCCAAGCTTCCATTTAGTCTTCCCAGCAGCTGCTAAACGAACCTAACGACTTGTCTCCGATCATCTTGCAAAGGTCACTCCTCTTTCCCTCTCAATAACTAATGAATAAGTTCAGAACTAATGTTTTTTATTAAGTGCTTAATTAATTAGTATATGTATTAGGATATGTATTATATTAACTTCTTTTTGTGAACTCAAAACATCATTTGATGTTTTTTATGTAATGTATATAACGGATCTTTTGAATCTATTAATGTAATTAATTTGTGTGTATAATGTAGTTTAGTTTTATATAGTTTTGATTAATCACAACAATTAGGTAATAGTTAATTGTGTCTGTTCGTGGAAATAGAAAGAATTTTTTGTGGCTATTCGAGTTTACATATCCACGGATTTCTACAAAGAGTTTGTGGCTAATTGGCTACAAAAACTATTTCTCACCATTCGTGGATATTCGCAGCAAAATAGCTACAAATCCATGCCGTAGCTAATTCATGGCTAAATTAACCACATAGTATTTGTGGATATATGTAGACAAGCCACAAAAACTAATCGTGGCTAATTTGTGGCTAGATATCCACGACATAATTGTGGTTATTCGTGGCCAATATCCACGAAATATTCGTAGCTATTTCGTAACTCTATCCACGAACCAGGTCATGTCTATTCGTGGCTACTATAGCCACGAATATAGGTTATAGCTATTTGTGGCTAATATCCACGAACTCGTTCATGGCTAAGCCGTGAAAACTTGGCCACGGAAAGCCACGTTTGTCCAATAACAATGAGCCCAAAGCCATGAAACGTATTAGTAGCTATCCGCGGCTATAGGCAAAATAGCCACAGATAATTGGCCATAACCACGAAAAATTATGTGGTTATGGCCGAAATTTCTTGTAGTGGACAAGATCGTGACCATATTTGAATTTTAGACAATTTGTTAGTTTAAATATGAATCTTCTTAAAACTGATACTCCATGTTTAATTTTAGCACGAGGTGGCCATAGTTAATGTATATATTGACATTTTTCTCTCTAATTTAGCTAAAAGAATTATTAAGCGAATTCATCCAAGTATGGTCAAACGGCATGGTTTGTCAAACACGCTCGGCTAGGAGCTTACTGTACTAGCAATGATACGTTATAGGCCCATTTTGTGTCATAGACCCATTTTGTGTCAGAGGCCCAATAAAGAATCATACCAATTACGAAAGGCGTCGTTAAACTAACAACAAGATTGTCAAGATACAGTGAATGTTTTTGGATTTCCTATCGGTGCAATATCAAAGTGATATGCATCCGATGTGAATTGGTAATTTCTCAGTGGTCAATAACATATGTTGAAACTTTGAAAAATGTTGACAAAATAAAAACTGAGAAATATTATACTTTTGAAACTTACAAAATTTTCCTATCGGTGCAATATCAAAGTGAAGTGCTATGTGCATCAAAACTTTGAAATATTGTAAAATATATAGTTATATACTAATAAATTTTGATTTCTTCTAAAAATGTGCATTTATTTTATATGATTTTTAATATCTATTACTAAAAACACTTTTATTTAAAAGCATATAAATTCTTATTTTATTATTAAATATTAATGGATTTTTTAGTGACCTCCCAGATTTAAATAGAACTAGATTTTGATCTGTGCATCGCGCATTAACGCGGAATAATTTTCTTCTTATGAAAATTATTTTAGTAAAACATTTATTTTTAGGTTTGCTTTCAAATCTATATTTAGATGTACAAATTCTTGTATAGTGTAGGTCTCGGCATTCAAGTCTTAGGATTATGATCATACCAGTTCTATTCTGGTATGTCTTTTTCGGGTAGAATAGTTTTGAATCCATACAAAAACTGTTTTTTTTTTGTAGGATTTTCGGGTCAGTTCCCTCCGAGTCCATGTTGGTTCGTATTAATATTATGAACTTGTAAATATCCAAAAAATCTGGTCGGTTCGGATTTGGATATTATCCGAACACCTAAAATATATATATGAAACCCAAAAACACTTGAAAGTCTAAAAATATCTGAAAACCCATAAAAATATTTGTAAACTATAATATAACTCAAATATAAAAAATATATTCGAAAATTCGAAAACTAAAAAACTCCAAAATACTAAAATTATACACAGAAAATCCAAAAATAAATAATATATTTAATATTTTTTGGTTATTTGGATACCTGAACGGATCCAGTAGAAACTAAAACTTATCGAGACCCTTAAGTAATGAAAAGTAAGACCTATTATGATAAATACATATACTCGAACCTTACCTGAACCTGTTTTTCTGGGTCGGTTCCAGTTCGGATTTTTAGATCGGATAAAATGCCCACGGTAGTTATAATGTACTATAAATCTATTTATTATATGTTAGCTTAATTTTTAATATTTGTACTTGTTTTTGACTAAAACTCATAAGTTAGTTTATTAATGGTCGAGAATTTTGTATTTGTAATTAATATATGTATATGTATCTATGGACCATATTTGTTTAATATTTATATTTTTCATGTAAAAGTTTGAGAGTTTTAATCTCATCCATTCAAAACTAATGGTTTATATCACATTTATAAATATTATATAAACAGCTATCTTATAGAATGCATCTTTTATTACAATATAATTTCAAGCTCAACTTATAACAATACATACAAAATTAATTAAATTGGCACATACAATATACTACGTAATTTAAAATCTTGATTATTTTAAATTAAAATTTAAATATTAGACAACTAAAATTTACTTAAAATATTAAATAATAATAATTAAAGTTTAATATTTGGCATATGAGATCATAAAAGCCTACAATTTTTTCATAAAGTTTGAAAATTTTAATTTTTGATAACTAAAATGTTGGCTTATATATTTTTTTTTTCATCTTATTTTACCTAATATGTTAAATTTATAAATTATAAATATTCAGTTAAATTTCAATTTCAATTTCAATTGTTTGGTTTATTAAATTTACGGAAATAATAATATTAATTACATTTGACAACAAAAAATCAAAAATATGAATCCTATATTAAATTTTTGTATATTACTAATAACATAGATGGGAACCGGTCAAACCCGCCCTGTTTGACCCGTCCACTACGATCTACAATTGTTTTTAATCAACAAAATTCGTCTCCAATAACCCGTGAAAGAAAAATATTGTATCCGCACAAGTCCCACTAAATTTGCATGTTACTCGTGAGATCCACAAAAAATTTTAACACTCATAAAATTATTTTATATGTTTTGATTAGTTTTTTTGATAATATTATATAAACTAAATAAATATCTTAAAATAAGAAAATTTATTAATATATTTCATTATATAATATTTATACTAAAATTAGTTAATATTTATAATTTAATTATAAAGATTACAGAATTCGGCAACCATGTTCGCCAAAAACACATGATCCGCACCCACTCGCTAAATCCAAAATATTTATCTTCAAGGCCTCTAATTTAATGGTTTTCAATTTATTTAATACATACTTGTGATACGGTTTATCTAGTGAGGTGAGATCGTAAGTTTTGAACCAAATTCCCAGTTTTAACTAATTCTAATGATATTTGACAACAATTGGAGCTCATATTAGCATAACACATATGTTATGTTATACAAATATATAAATAAATTCAAATTTATTTAAATGGTTACTTTAAGGTGGTAAATTGTTTTTATTTTGGAAATATAATAATTATTTATTAATTAAATAATATAAATATTTATGTAAAAATATATTTTGATTTATTAATATGTAAATCAAATTTAATATATTAATATTATTAAATATTAAATTTTAAAACTTTCTAAAATTGATTACTATTAATTTATATCTTAAATATATTTTTCTGATTTCGATTGTGTTAGTTAATATTACTTTACAAAAATAAATATCATTTACTAAAATTATTAATTAATTTCGATTTAATTATTTTCCAAAAATAAATATATTATGGTTAACTAAAATATCTTAATCATAAATATTTTATTTATAAATAATTTTTAAAATAATTTGTCATTTAGTTTAGAAAGATTTATTGTAAGATTTTATTTCCTAAATTTAATGGCAATAAACAATAAACATATTTCCTTGAATTTAGCATTTTGAAATTATTTGGTATTAAAATTAACAAATAAACTAAATGACATGATTGTAATTAAAGTGAAAATTAATGACATTCTCAATTTATCGTTCTGTTTTAATAGTATAGATAAATATAAATATAATATTTTTTGCGGTTTTAGGGAACATATTTTACAGATAAAAAAGTGTAAACACAACAAAACAGGTCTAGGGGGATAGGTTTGATTAGCATAAGTGAGATTAGTGAAGGAACTAAAGGTAAAAAAATTTTGTACAATACGTAAAATTTTAATTTAAGTAAAATAGTGAAAACAATCAATGAAGAAGAAAACATATTATTTTTAACTCCTGTATTTACAACAATCAGTTTTAGATATCAATTATTAAAAGCAACATAAAAATAAGATGGGAGATATATGTAACGATATATATATATATGATATATGTAAAGTTTTATCTTATTCTATTGCGAGTGCACAGTTATGCAATGTAGTATTTAGGGTATCGAACCCACAAGGATTCACGGTCACACGATAGATTATATGTCGTCAAGCTAAGCTAAATCAATTCCAGAAAAAGCAGTAAACAAAGCAATAAACTAGAAGGTGTTTTCAATAAGAAGAAAGGCACTAGACTTAGAAACTTCTCGGGAATTATGCTACGCAAGATACTTAACTAACTGGATTCAGATTAAACACAGGTTCAAGAACTAGAAACACAATGCTAAATAATCCAACTCTTGCTGAGATTATTTCTATATCTAGCAACCTAGCGATCCAAATTTCTTTGTGATCCTAGAGTTCTAAATAAGCATTAAGAACAGGTTCTATCGGTTCATGATAGGTTCTAAGTTTTCCCTATACTAAACTGCAAGTGAACAGCAATGTTAAAGTAGTATATAGGGTTATCGAATCCACAGGGACACTCGGTCTCAAGAGAATCAAACTATAGGAATAAATACTAGAAATAAGCAAATAGTGAATGAAATAAATTGCGATGCGAGAAAGTAAATCAGTAGCAGAGATTAACGGTTGTGAAGCAAGTAATTAAAAGCGTCAAGCCTAGGGTATTCTCAGGAAATCAGACAAGCAGACAGTTCATTCAGCAAGGATCTAATTAAGCACGGTTCTAGAACTCAAAACACAGCTATAGAATTAACCAAATTCCTTTGCGATAATTCTCTAAGTCTAAGTGCAGCAAACCAAACTTTCGTTTGCGAGAACTGACAGATTAAACTAGCAATAAGTCCAAGTTTGATATGTTCACAATTATCCTAAACCAAACTTCCGTTTGCGCAAAGTTTAATTGCCCAATTTAATTAGTTCAGATTCCTAAACCCCACTTCCGTGACGTATTTAGCAACCTAAGATCTAGATTCTAATTGATCAGGTTAGAACTAGCTTTAAGCACAATTAAATTGAAGAACAGATATAGTTATGAATCCTTAACCGAATTTGAACAAGTCTAGCAAGTCATGAAATCCTATGTGAGAAACCCTAAACCTAACTAGGAATCTACTCAGACATAGATAATGAAAACATAATCATAGAATGAATAAATTGCATAAAAGAATAAGAGTAAAAGGGGTTCGAAATCTTCTCCAAATACAGATGATGTAACAGGTTCAGATCAGCCCCAAAAAGCTCTAAAATCCTCTGCTCTTAATTATGAATTGCGTAATGTGAAAAGTATAAAGCGTATCTAATAAAAACACTAAAAACTCTATTATATAGGCATAATCTCGGCCAGGGGCTTCTTTGTAAATATCAGGAACTTCTGGATCAAAGTGCAAATTCTTCACTCTTCTAAACCGCCGAGTTTCGGCCCATCTCGCTGGTGCATCGATCGATGCAAGAGTGCAACGATCGACACCTTCCTCTGTTTCGGACAGTGACCTCTATCTCTCGGCCAAACACTCCAAAAATCTCCAAAATGCTCCATTATCTCCAATTCAGCTCCAAACCTGATTATACATGTAAAAGACTCTAAAAGAACACAAAAGACACTAAAAACACACTTATATCATGGTCTAAAACTAGTAAAAACCATGATATATCAACTCCCCCACACTTAGCCTTTGCTTGCCCTCAAGCAAAACAGAGAACTAAAACATGGTGAAGAGGTTTGAAAACTCTTCAGAAACTCATTTCATCCTAGAAGCTACAATACTCAGATTCCCCTTAGTAAACCACTGCAAGAATCAATCACAGGATATCAAGACCACAATGTACTTCCCCCACACTTAGCAACTGTCCTAGGTAAACTCCACAATCACATTCAAGCATTCAAATTCTCCCTACTGACTTCTGCAAGTATTTAAGTGCGGTCTCACCTAAGGAGTATCGTGTTGGAATTGTGTCCAGTAATCTCGGTACTGTCTCTAGAAAGTAAGAGTATGTCAATGATCAGACATAAGTCATATAATACTGGGGGTCATGATGGCTTGCTAGAGTCCGCTCATGATCTATAAGTCTTGGACTTATTGCCTTTATTATATGATCCCATATGGGTCACACGCCTAAGCTAACAGGAAAATGTGTAGGAACGGCTTAGCAGAAGTACGGTAAAAGTGCCAGGCATTTGTCGTACTTAGAGAGAGATTAATGGGTCTGATTAAATCCAAGGGATTTAATCAGATTGGTATTTGGGCCCAAAAGCCCAAAAGGGAAAGAGAAGGGTTTTATAAACTAAAACCCAAATCTCTTTCTCCCTAACCCTAGCCCCCCAGCCGCGAACTCTCTCTCTTCCTGCGCCTCCCTCAGCTCGGTCTAGCAGCCTCTCTTCCTGCTTGGTGTGCGTGTGTGAACCTCTGGAGGAGTTATCACTCGGTGGCTCTCTGATCTCTAATATACCTTCTCTTTCCGCTGCATAAACAGGTATAAGGTGAGATCCTATTGTTTCTATTCAAGAGAACCTAGATCCGCATGTTTAGGAACTGTTGAATCTGAGAATTGAATCTGGATTAACAACTAAACATCCTTCAGTGGTATCAGAGCTATTGGTTCTGGTTTTTCTTGTTTAGATTCATGTTTTAGGTTGTTTAGAAGTGTTTTGAATCTGAGATTGCTTGAATCTGATTTGTAAAACACTTAAGAAACAAATTAGAACCTAAAACCCTAACTAAGAAAATCGCATGGACCAAAACATGTTTTGGTATGCGTCGGCTGATGGTTTTGATGCATGGATCGATCATGGATCGATCGCATGATCATAGCCGAGCGGATCGCTTGATGCACGGGTCGATCATGGATCGATCGCGTGATCATGCCGATCGCTTGATGCTCACGGCGAGTGCATGGCATGGATCATCACGGATCGATCAAGTCCAGCTCACGCCGCGTCTCGACCCAACCGTCCCGTCCCGATCTCTCGTCCGGTTTCGCGCCTCGATCATCGACCAGCTGCGGCTGTCCCGATCGTCGTGTGAAGCTAGGGTTTTGGCGAGTAAATGGTTCGGTTCGGTTTAAGGCTCGGTTTAAAATTTCAATTAAAAAAAATTTTATTTCGTCCTGGTTTAATAAACAGATTTAATAAATTTATTAAGTCTGGTTAAACCGGGATAAGAAATCCAATGTCGAAAGAATTATTGGATTTAGTGCCTAAACCAGGATTTTCTAATTTGATTTGGTTGGACCAAATAAATTGAGAAAATCCGGTTTAGTAAATAACCGGTTGACAATTGTGGTCATCGTAGTAATTAAAATTTGGTTAGACCAATTTTAATGAACCAGACCGGTTATGTCATTTAATTGGACAATTGGGTCATGTCTTGGACATGGACCAATTCTTGGGCCTCGGGCCAAGAAGTTAAAACAATTGGGCCAATTATTTGAGTCTTTCTTCAGATTAATTTAAAATTTATTTTATAAAATTATAAAGTCGATTTTAAATTAAAGTTTCCGAAATTTTGAAATTAGAAAGTTTCTTAAAATAGAAGTTTCTGGATTTGCGGGTTTTGGATTTTAAGAAATTTCTAAAAATAGAAAGTTTCCAATTTTAGAAAGTTTCCAAAAATAGTAGGTTTCCAAAAATAGAAAGTTTCCCGAAATAGTAATCTTCTATTTTGGGAATGAATTTTAATAAACCTACAAACCTCAAATAATATCAAGCGTTGGATGTCTTGTCCATTCTATGTCAGCTGTCGAAGCCCATTCAATTGTATTCATGGCCTTACAGTGTGAGGGTGTCTACTTTTGCGTGGATAAGACGGTTTGTGATTCATAAATGTCATTGGGAGTCCCAGACATTAATGATTACATGACTGTATAGTCTGGTTTTCTTGACTAGGCCATCGGGAGTCCCGGGCCTTGAGACATCAGAGTGAATTGGGCCTCGGGCCCAGATTCACAACCAAGAGTTATATCACGGATATAATTAGCCGACATAGGGCTTACCGATATAAGCTAAGGTTGGGTGACGGCCAGTGGCCCACTTTGATCTTAGTTATATGTGGATCTTGGAATCATTATATTCAATTGAGGGTAACTTAGGTTATTGAATATAATGCGTGATTAATCATATTAAATTTAATACGAGATTAATCATATTGAACATATTAACAAATAACCTTTTATCTTATATATTTCAGCTATGACTACTACAAGCACACAAAACACATTCTCAATCCGGTCTGTTCTCGAGAAGGAGAAGCTGACTGGAACGAACTTCCTGACGTGGTCAAGGAACTTGAGGCTGGTCCTCAAGCAGGAGAAGAAGGATTATGTCCTTCGTGATCCTCTCCCCGAGAGGCCTGCTAACAATGCCGCCAGGACTCTGCATAATGCTTGGGAAAAGCATTCGTCAGATGAAAATGATGTGTATTGCCTTATGTTGGCGACAATGACTGCTGAGCTGCAAATGCAGTTCGAGAGTGTGTTGTCACCAATTGAGATAATGGCAAGCCTGAAATCACTTTTTCAGGAGCAAGCAAGGACTGAGAGGTTTCAGACGGTTAAGAACCTCTTAGACTGTAAGTTGGCTGCAAATGCGGCAGTGAGTCCTCATGTCTTGAAGATGATGGGTTATCTCGATCATCTTCAGAAACTCGACTGCCCTATCAGCCAGGAACTTGCCTGCGACATCGTTCTGCAGTCTTTACCTGCAAGCTATGATCAGTTCATTCTGAACTTTAATATGCATGGCTTGAGTAAGACATTGCCTGAGCTTCACGGAATGCTCAAGACTGCAGAGCCCAACTTGAGGAAAACCGCCAAGGACCCCAATGTGCTTATGGTGCAAAAGGGCAAGGGGTTTAAGAAATCCTCTGCTAAGGATAAGGGAAAGGCCAAGGCTGTCCAAGTCGCGGACAAGGACACGCCAAAGCCCAAGCCCAAGTCCAAGGCTGGGCCAACTGACATATGCAGGTTCTGTAAAGAACCAGGGCATTGGAGGAGAGAATGTAAGAAATTCCAAGAAGGTCTAAAGGAATTGAAGAAGAAGACTCTCGAGACTTCTTCGACAGGTATTTTTGTTATAGAAGTTAATACAACTACTTCTGATAATACCTCATGGGTTATGGATACTGGTTGTGGGGCTCATATTTGTACTAATATGCAGGCACTCAGCAACAGTAGAAGGCTGAAGCAAGGACAAGTGGAGCTACGAGTTGGGAATGGAGCGAAAGTTCCAGCACTAGCTGTAGGCACATACTTGTTGTCTTTACCTTCGGGATTGATTTTAGAACTCAATAATTGTTATTTTGTACCTGCTATAAGCAGAAATATTATTTCAATTTCTTTGTTGGATTTGGAAGGTTATGATTTTTCAGTTAAGAATAAATTATGTTCCTTCAATCGCAACAATTTGTTCTATGGTTCTGCCCCTCTTACGAATGGGCTTTACATACTCGATCAATCCGCGCCAATTTATAACATTAATACCAAACGGTTCAAACCTAATGAGGAGAACCGAACGTTTCTATGGCATTGTCGTTTAGGGCACATCAGCGAGAAACGCATCAAGAGGCTCCATTCGAATGGACTTCTTGGCTCATTTGACTTTGAGTCATGTGAGAAATGCGAATCCTGCATGATGGGCAAAATGACACGGGCCCCCTTTAATAAACCTAACGAGAGGGCCAGTGACTTGTTGGGCCTGATACACACTGATGTGTGTGGCCCAATGTCCACAAATGCAAGAGGAAACTATCAGTACTTCATTACCTTCACTGATGATTTCAGTAGGTATGGATATGTTTATTTAATGAAACATAAGTCTGAATCTTTTGAGAAGTTCAGAGAATTCCAAAATGAAGTACAGAATCAACTTGGCAAAAGCATTAAGGCTCTTCGGTCCGACCGAGGAGGAGAATACTTAAGCCAAGAATTCAGTGATCATCTAAGAGAGTGTGGGATCGTGTCCCAACTCACTCCTCCTGGAACACCTCAATGGAATGGTGTGTCTGAGAGGAGAAATCAGACCTTATTGGATATGGTTCGATCTATGATGAGTCACACAGACCTTCCAATATCCCTTTGGGGATATGCTCTGCTAACAGCAGTGTTCACTCTAAATAGAGCGCCATCGAAAGCAGTAGCAAAGACACCATATGAATTATGGACTGGAGTGGCTCCAGTGCTGTCTTATCTTAGAATTTGGGGTTGTGAAGCCTATGTTAAGAGATTAATCTCAGACAAGCTTACACCAAAGTCTGATAAATGCTACTTCATTGGTTATCCGAAGGAAACCAAGGCTTATTACTTCTATCTACGTTCCGAGAACAAGATCTTTGTTGCCCGGGATTGTAATTTTCTTGAGAGGGAATTTCTCTCTAAGAAAGACAGTGGGAGTAAGGTACTGCTTGAAGAAATTCAAGATGAACAGGATACTGCTCAACCTAATGAGGAATAGCAGCAGGAGGACCTACAAGAAATTGTAGAGCCTGAACCTGTAGTACCTGAAGTTCGAAGATCCGGGAGGATCCGTCACGAACCCGAGAGATATCAAGGATTCCTCGTGACTGATTGTCATGATCTTTTGATCATTGATGGTGATGAACCATCGAACTTCAATCAAGCCATGATGGGCCCAGATTCCTCGAAGTGGCGCAAGGCCACTGATTCCGAAATGGACTCCATGTCTGTCAACCAAGTGTTTTCGTTGGTTGACTTACCCGCTGGTGTAAAAGCCATCGAGTGCAAATGGATCTTCAAGAAGAAGATTGACGTGGATGGAAATGTCCAGATTTATAAAGCCAGGTTGGTGGCAAAAGGTTTCAGACAAGTTCACGGTGTGGATTACGATGAAACCTATTCACCAGTGGCTATGATGAAATCTATTCGGATTCTACTAGCAACTGCAGCTTTTCTTTATTATGAAATTTGGCAGATGGACGTGAAAACCGCCTTCCTGAATGGTATTCTGGAAGAGGATGTGTATATGACGCAACCTGACGGTTACATAGATCCAAAGAATGCTGGGAAAGTATGCAAGCTTCATAAATCCATTTATGGATTGAAGCAAGCATCGAGGAGCTGGAATCTTCGTTTTGATGAAGCGATCAAGCAATTTGACTTTATCAGAAACGAAGAAGAACAATGCGTGTATAAGAAAACTAGTGGGAGCAAGATAGTATTTCTTATTCTGTATGTCGATGACATATTGCTTCTCGGAAACGACGTTCCAATGCTAAAGTCGGTAAAGGACTGGCTTGGAAGTTGTTTTTCCATGAAAGACATGGGTGAAGCCGCATACGTTCTTGGAATCAGGATCTACCGGGATAGATCTAGAAGGCTGATAGGCTTGTGTCAAGATTCATACATTGACAAAGTCCTACAAAGATTCAGCATGAAGGATTCCAAGAAGGGCTTCACACCAATGGTACATGGCACAACGCTAAGCAAGAAGCAGAGCCCTACGACGGCTGCTGAGCTTGAGCGCATGAAGAATATTCCTTATGCATCTGCAATAGGATCTGTCATGTATGCCATGATCTGTACTCGTCCTGATGTTGCTTATGCATTGAGCATGACGAGTAGATACCAGTCAAATCCAGGTGAAAAACATTGGATTGCCGTCAAGAATATCCTGAAGTATCTAAGACATACTAAGGATAAGTTCTTGGTATACGGTGGAAGTGATGTGCTTAAAGTCAGTGGATTCACGGACGCAAGTTTCCAGACAGACCAAGATGATTTCCGGTCACAGTCCGGTTATATCTTTTGTCTGAATGGCGGTGCAATCAGTTGGAGAAGCTCCAAGCAAGACACCGTTGCTGATTCCACTACAGAAGCTGAATATATCGCCGCCTCAGAAGCTGCGAAGGAAGCTGTTTGGATACGAAAGTTCATTATTGAACTAGGTGTGATACCAGATGCGGCTGAGCCTCTAGCACTGTTTTGTGATAACAATGGTGCTATTGCTCAGGCAAAGGAACCAAGATCACACCAGAAATCCAAGCATGTTCTAAGAAGATTTCACTTGATACGTGACATCATTAATAGAAAGGAAGTCAAGATCAGCCGAGTTCAGACAGATGATAACGTCGCTGATCCGTTGACAAAGCCACTCCCAAGGCCTAAGCTCGAGTTTCTGACTGAAGCTGTAGGCATTAGAGACATTGAAATGTAATCTAAATTTGAGTGGGAGTTTGAGGGCTTTTATTTAGTTATTTGATATGTTCTTGTAAAACATTCTTATGTTTAATGAAATTATTATTTCAAGATTATTTTAACTGTGATGAAATAATCGTTCCAAAGTGATATAAACCATATTATAGGTCATCGAAGTAAGTGACTTGATCTTGAGTCATCAAAGTCATTTAGCTTGATCATGAGACCCTATATTTGATAGATGGATTATATCATCCTGTCCCTAGTCGAAGGTTGTTGAAATTGGAACACCAACAACCGTGTGAGACTGGATTGGTATGTGACTTATGACAAAGTCTCCGTGTGTCATAGATGCGCGGCATCAAAGTCAGTACATAGGTGTATGTGGGGTACATACGACCGGACAAGACCCGCTTATAAGAACTCTTCAGGATATTTATATCTGTGTCATAAGAGATTCTTACTACGACTATAGAGTATAGTCCTTAGACCTGAGTTCGCATGCATGTGACTGCACATGGACTAATGCACTTTGATCATTGTCTAACGCTGTCGTTCTGCGATAGTTA
Source organism: Orychophragmus violaceus (assembly GCA_030180135.1). Lineage (NCBI taxonomy): Eukaryota > Viridiplantae > Streptophyta > Magnoliopsida > Brassicales > Brassicaceae > Orychophragmus > Orychophragmus violaceus. The sequence goes on along the minus strand of CM058237.1, from coordinate 100,432,751 downwards.
TAAGGACCTTGTTTGGGTACATTATGAAATGAGTAGTTTACAGTGATGGAACAAGACGGAATTTGTCCCTTCAATATAAATGGAGTGAATATTGTTGGATAGTTCAGTTGATCCTGATTCAATTCTCATATTGATATCAACCTAAACATGCATCAGATCTAGGTGTTCTTATTTAGAAACATAACATGATCTCACCTTTTACCTGTTTGTTGCAGCGGAAGGATTAGAACAGGTCAGAGATCAGATAGATGCACCGAGGGATGAATCCTCCAGAGGTTCACACACGCTTCACAAGGAAATGGCTGCTAGACCACGAGGAAGAGAGGCGCAGAGAGAGGAGAGAAGCCGCGGCTTGGTTGCTAGGGTTAGGGAGAAGAGACTTGGCTTTTAGTCATTAAAAGCCTTCTCTTTCCCTTTTGGGCTTTTGGGCCCAATCTGATTAAATCCCATTTAATCAGACCCATTAATCTTTCTCTCTTAGTACGACAAATGCCTGGCACTTTTGTCGTACTTCTGCTAAGCCGTTCCAACACATTTTTCCTGTTAGCTTAGGCGTGTGACCCATATGGGATCATATAATAAAGGCAATAAGTCCAAGACTTATAGATCATGAGCGGACTCTAGCAAGCCATCATGATCCCCAGTATTATATGACTTATGTCTGATCTCGACATACTCTTACTTTCTAGAGACAATACCGAGATTACTGGACACAATTCCAACAATCTCCCACTTGTACTGGAATCTCTGTATTCATAATCCTTTTGTCTCAATATCTCGATTAGTCATAAGGCAAGATTGGTGTCATCCTTATAAAGCCTAATCTTGTTCATCAGACTCTGATTTGATACTGTTAATTCAAACGACTCGGGAAAGTCCGTTTGAGCATGGCCATGCGTTTTCCAGTATTCAAATCTCCGATTGGCCTAGAGATATTCACTCCATTTATATTGGAGGGACAAATCCCATCTTGTTCCATCACTGTAAACTACTCATTTCATGATGTACCCAAACAAGATCCTTATAGCTATCACAGAATGATAGCGTTAGACAATGATCAAAGTACATCAGTCCATGTGCAGTCATATGCATGTGAACTCAGGTCTAAGGACTATACTCTATAGTCGTAGTAAGAATCTCTTATGACACAGATATAAATATCCTGAAGAGTTCTTATAAGCGGGTCTTGTCCGGTCGTATGTTCCCAACATACACCTATGTACTGACTTTGATGCCGTGCATCTATGACACACTGAGACTTTGTCATAAGTCACGTACCAATCCAGTCTCACACGATTGTTGGTGTTCCAGTTTCAACAACCTTCGACTAGGGACATGATGATATAAAACATCTATCAAATATAGGATCTCATGATCAAGCTAAATGACTTCGATGACTCAAGATCAAATCATTTACTTCGATGACCTATAAAATGGTTCATATCATTTTGGAACGATTATTTCATCACAGTTAAAATAATCTTGAAATAATAATTTCATTAAAACATAAATAATGTTTTACAAGAACATATCAAATAACTAAAATAAAGCTCACAAAAACTCCCACTCAAATTTAGATTACATTTCAATGTTTCTAATGCCTACAGCTTCAGTCAGGAACTCGAGCTTAGGCCTTGGGAGTGGCTTTGTCAACGGATCAGCGACATTATCATCTGTCGGAACTCGGCTGATCTTGACTTCCTTTCTATTAATGATGTCACGTATCAAGTGATATCTTCTTTGAACATGCTTGGATTTCTGGTGTGATCTTGGTTCCTTTGCCTGAGCTATAGCACCATTGTTGTCACAAAACAGTGCCAGAGGCTCAGCCGCATCTGGTATCACACCTAGTTCCATAATGAACTTTCGTATCCAAACAGCTTCCTTCGCTGCTTCCGAGGCGGCGATATATTCAGCTTCTGTAGTGGAATCAGCAACGGTGTCCTGCTTGGAGCTTCTCCAACTTACTGCACCGCCATTCAGACAAAAGACATAACCGGACTGTGACCGGAAATCATCTGTGTCTGTCTGGAAACTTGCGTCCGTGAATCCACTGACTTTAAGCACATCACTTCCACCGTACACTAAGAACTTATCCTTAGTATGTCTTAGATACTTCAAGATGTTCTTTACGGCAATCCAATGGTTTTCACCTGGATTTGACTGGTATCTACTCGTCATGCTCAATGCGTAAGCAACATCAGGACGAGTACAGATCATGGCATACATGACAGATCCTATTGCAGATGCATAAGGAATATTCTTCATGCGCTCAAGCTCAGCAGCCGACGTAGGGCTCTGCTTCTTGCTTAGCGTTGTGCCATGTACCATTGGCGTGAAGCCCTTCTTGGAATCTTTCATGCTGAATCTTTGTAGGACTTTGTCAATGTATGAGTCTTGACACAAGCCTATCAGCCTCTTAGGTCTATCCCGATAGATCCTAATTCCAAGAACGTATGCGGCTTCACCCATGTCTTTCATGGAAAAACAACTTCCAAGCCAGTCCTTTACAGACTTCAGCATTGGAACGTCGTTTCCGAGAAGCAGTATGTCATCGACATACAGAATAAGAAATACAATCTTGCTCCCACTAGATTTCTTATACACGCATTGTTCTTCTTCGTTTCTGATGAAGTCAAATTGCTTGATCGCTTCATCAAAACGAAGATTCCAGCTCCTCGATGCTTGCTTCAATCCATAAATGGATTTATGAAGCTTGCATACTTTCCCAGCATTCTTTGGATCTATGTAACCGTCAGGTTGCGTCATATACACATCCTCTTCCAGAATACCATTCAGGAAGGCGGTTTTCACGTCCATCTGCCAAATTTCATAATCATGAAAAGCTGCAGTTGCTAGTAGAATCCGAATAGATTTCATCATAGCCACCGGTGAATAGGTTTCATCGTAGTCCACACCGTGAACTTGTCTGAAACCTTTTGCCACCAACCTGGCTTTATAAATCTGGACATTTCCATCCACGTCAATCTTCTTCTTGAAGATCCATTTGCACTCGATGGCTTTTACACCAGCGGGTAAGTCAACCAACGAAAATACTTGGTTGACCAACATGGAGTCCATTTCGGAATCAGTGGCCTTGCGCCACTTAGAGGAATCTGGGCCCATCATGGCTTGATTGAAGTTCGATGGTTCATTACCATCAATGATCAAAAGATCATGGCAGTCAGTCACGAGGAATCCCTGATATCTCTCGGGTTCGTGACGGATCCTCCCGGATCTTCGAACTTCAGGTACTACAGGTTCAGGCTCTACAATTTCTTGTAGATCCTCCTGCTGCTCTTCCTCATTAGGTTGAGCAGTATCCTGTTCATCTTGAATTTCTTCAAGCAGTACCTTACTCCCACTGTCTTTCTTAGAGAGAAACTCTCTCTCAAGAAAGTTACAATCCCGGGCAACAAAAATCTTGTTCTCGGAACGTAGATAGAAGTAATAAGCCTTGGTTTCCCGTGGATAACCAATGAAGTAGCATTTATCAGATTTTGGTGTAAGCTTATCTGAGATTAATCTCTTAACATAGGCTTCACAACCCCAAATTCTTAGATAAGACAGCACTGGAGCTTCTCCAGTCCATAATTCATATGGTGTCTTTGCTACTGCTTTAGATGGCGCTCTATTTAGAGTGAACACTGCTGTTAGCAGAGCATATCCCCAAAGGGATATTGGAAGGTCTGTGTGACTCATCATAGATCGAACCATATCCAATAAGGTCCGATTTCTCCTCTCAGACACACCATTCCATTGAGGTGTTCCAGGAGGAGTGAGTTGGGATACGATCCCACACTCTCTCAGATGATCACTGAATTCCTGGCTTAAGTATTCTCCTCCTCGGTCGGACCGAAGAGCCTTAATGCTTTTGCCAAGTTGGTTCTGTACTTCATTTTGGAATTCTCTGAACTTTTCAAAAGATTCAGACTTATGTTTCATCAAATAAACATATCCATACCTACTGAAATCATCAGTGAAAGTTATGAAGTACTGATAGTTTCCTCTTGCATTTGTGGACATTGGGCCACACACATCAGTGTGTATCAGGCCCAATAAGTCACTGGCCCTCTCGTTAGGTTTATTAAAGGGGGCCCGTGTCATTTTGCCCATCATGCAGGATTCGCATTTCTCACATGACTCAAAGTCAAATGAGCCAAGAAGTCCATTCGAATGGAGCCTCTTGATGCGTTTCTCGCTGATGTGCCCTAAACGACAATGCCATAGAAACGTTCGGTTTTCCTCATTAGGTTTGAACCGTTTGGTATTAATGTTATAAATTGGCGCGGATTGATCGAGTATGTAAAGCCCATTCGTAAGAGGGGCAGAACCATAGAACAAATTGTTGCGATTGAAGGAACATAATTTATTCTTAACTGAAAAATCATAACCTTCCAAATCCAACAAAGAAATTGAAATAATATTTCTGCTTATAGCAGGTACAAAATAACAATTATTAAGTTCTAAAATCAATCCCGAAGGTAAAGACAACAAGTATGTGCCTACAGCTAGTGCTGAAACTTTCGCTCCATTCCCAACTCGTAGCTCCACTTGTCCTTGCTTCAGCCTTCTACTGTTGCTGAGTGCCTGCATATTAGTACAAATATGAGCCCCACAACCAGTATCCATGACCCATGAGGTATTATCAGAAGTAGTTGTATTAACTTCTATAACAAAAATACCTGATAAAGAAGTCTCGAAAGTCTTCTTCTTCAATTCCTTTAGACCTTCCTGGAATTTCTTACAATCTCTTCTCCAATGCCCCAGTTCTTTGCAGAACCTGCACATGTCAGTTGGCCCAGCCTTGGACTTGGGCTTGGGCTTTGGCGTGTCCTTGTCCGCGACATGGACAGCCTTGGCCGCTCCCTTATCCTTAGCAGAGGATTTCTTAAACCCCTTGCCCTTTTGCACCATAAGCACATTGGGGTCCTTGGCGGTTTTCCTCAAGTTGGGCTCTGCAGTCTTGAGCATTCCGTGAAGCTCAGGTAGTGTCTTACTCAAGCCATGCATGTTAAAGTTCAGAATGAACTGATCATAGCTTGCAGGTAAAGACTGCAGAATGATGTCGCAGGCAAGTTCCTGGCTGATTGGGCAGTCGAGTTTCTGAAGATGATCGAGATAACCCATCATCTTCAAGACATGAGGACTCACTGCCGCATTCGCAGCCAACTTACAGTCCAAGAGGTTCTTAACTGTCTGGAACCTCTCAGTCCTAGCCTGCTCCTGAAAAAGCGATTTCAGGCTTGCCATGATCTCGATGGGAGACAATACACTTTCGAACTGTTTTTGCAGCTCAGGAGTCATTGTCACCAACATCAGGCAATAAACATCATTTTCATCTGACGAATGCTTTTCCCAAGCATTGTGCAGAGTCCTGGCAGCATTGGCAAGAGGCCTCTCGGGGAGGGGATCTCGAAGGACATAATCCTTCTTCTCCTGCTTGAGGACCAGCCTCAAGTTCCTTGACCATGTAAGGAAGTTCGTTCCAGTCAGCTTCTCCTTCTCGAGAACAGACCGGATCGAGAATGTGTTTTGTGTGCTTGTAGTAGTCATATCTGAAATATATAAATAAAAAGGTTATTAGTTATATGTTCAAAATGATTAATCTCGTATTAAAGTTTAATATGATTAATCACGCATTATATTCAATAACCTAAGTTACCCTCAATAGAATATAATGATTCCAAGATCCACATATAACTAGAATTAAAGTGGGCCACTGGCCGTCACCCAACCTTAGCTTATATCGGTAAGCCCTATATCGACTAATTATATTGTGATATAACTCTTGGTTGTGAATCTGGGCCCGAGGCCCAATCCACTCTGATGTCTCAAGGCCCGGGACTCCCGATGGCCTAGTCAAGAAAACCGGACTATACAGTCATGTAATCATTAATGTCTGGGACTCCCAATGACATTTATGAATCACAAACCGTCTTACCCACGCAAAAGCAGACATCCTCACACTGTAAGGCCATGAATGCAATTGAATGGGCTTTGACAGCTGACATAGCCTGGACAAGACATCCAACGCTTGATATTATTTGAGGTTCGTAGGTTTATTAAAATCATTCCCAAAATAGAAGATTACTATTTCGGGAAACTTTCTATTTATGGAAACCTACTATTTTTGGAAACTTTCTAAAATTGGAAACTTTCTAAAACTGGAAACTTTCTAACTTTAGAAACTTCTTTAAAATCCAAAACCCGCAAATTCAGAAACTTCTATTTTAAGAAACTTTCTAATTATAAAATTTCGGAAACTTTAATTTAAAAACGACTTTATAATTTTATAAAATAGATTTTTAAATTAATCTGAAGAAAGACTCAATTAACTGGCCCAATTGTTTTAACTTCTTGGCCCGAGGCCCAAGAATTGGTCCATGTCCAAGACATGACCCAATTGTCCAATTAATTGACATAACCGGTCTGGTTCATTAAAACTGGTCTAACCAAGTTTCAATTACTACGATGACCACAATTGTCAACCGGTTATTTACTAAACCGGAATTTCTCAATTTATTTGGTCCAACCAAATCAAATTAGAAATTCCTGGTTTAGGCACTAAATCCAATATTTCTTTCGACATTGGATTTCTTATTCCGGTTTAACCAGATTTAATAAAATTATTAAAATCTGTTTATTAAACCAGAATGATGATTTTAATCAAGTTTTTGAACCGAACCCTGAACCGAACCGATTTGGTCACGAACCAAACCGAGTTGGTCGTGACCTAGCTTCCTTCCCAAGAAACCATCGGCCAGCCGCTCAGCCGCCAGCCAACCGATCCGAGATCGAGGCGATACGCAGCCGGGACGGGACGCTTCCACGATCGCCGAGCGATCGGGATGCCGAGCACGCGAGCGGGACGGGACATGGCCGGGACGCGATCGAGACGAGTGATCGGACGCGAGGAAACGATCGATCACGATCGATCGTATGATACGATCCGATCCAATCCGACCATCCCGACCGTCCGACCCGCGATCCATCCGTCCGACCGGTCCAATCCGACCAACCGGCCATGCCGGTCAATACTCACTCGGCCGATCGCAAATCTGAGTCATATAGCTCATGTTTTGCGATTTTTCTTGTGTGTTTAGAGTTCAATTATGTTTCTTAACTGTTTTATCTTATCAGTAATTGATTCAAAAACAATTCTAAACAGATTAAACAACCTAAACATGAATCTAAAACAAGAAACCTAAGAACCAATGGCTCTGATACCACTGTTGGATAGTTCAGTTGATCCTGATTCAATTCTCATATTGATATCAACCTAAACATGCATCAGATCTAGGTGTTCTTATTTAGAAACATAACATGATCTCACCTTTTACCTGTTTGTTGCAGCGGAAGGATTAGAACAGGTCAGAGATCAGATAGATGCACCGAGGGATGAATCCTCCAGAGGTTCACACACGCTTCACAAGGAAATGGCTGCTAGACCACGAGGAAGAGAGGCGCAGAGAGAGGAGAGAAGCCGCGGCTTGGTTGCTAGGGTTAGGGAGAAGAGACTTGGCTTTTAGTCATTAAAAGCCTTCTCTTTCCCTTTTGGGCTTTTGGGCCCAATCTGATTAAATCCCATTTAATCAGACCCATTAATCTTTCTCTCTTAGTACGACAAATGCCTGGCACTTTTGTCGTACTTCTGCTAAGCCGTTCCAACACATTTTTCCTGTTAGCTTAGGCGTGTGACCCATATGGGATCATATAATAAAGGCAATAAGTCCAAGACTTATAGATCATGAGCGGACTCTAGCAAGCCATCATGATCCCCAGTATTATATGACTTATGTCTGATCTCGACATACTCTTACTTTCTAGAGACAATACCGAGATTACTGGACACAATTCCAACAAATATCTCTAGGCCAATCGGAGATTTGAATACTGGAAAATGCATGGCCATGCTCAAACGGACTTTCCCGAGTCGTTTGAATTGTCAGTATCAAATCAGAGTCCGATGAACAAGATTAGGCTTTATAAGGATGACACTAATCTTGCCTTATGACTAATCGAGATATTGAGACAAAAGGATTATGAATACAGAGATTCCAGTACAAGTGGGAGATTGTTGGAATTGTGTCCAGTAATCTCGGTACTGTCTCTAGAAAGTAAGAGTATGTCAATGATCAGACATAAGTCATATAATACTGGGGGTCATGATGGCTTGCTAGAGTCCGCTCATGATCTATAAGTCTTGGACTTATTGCCTTTATTATATGATCCCATATGGGTCACACGCCTAAGCTAACAGGAAAATGTGTAGGAACGGCTTAGCAGAAGTACGGTAAAAGTGCCAGGCATTTGTCGTACTTAGAGAGAGATTAATGGGTCTGATTAAATCCAAGGGATTTAATCAGATTGGTATTTGGGCCCAAAAGCCCAAAAGGGAAAGAGAAGGGTTTTATAAACTAAAACCCAAATCTCTTTCTCCCTAACCCTAGCCCCCCAGCCGCGAACTCTCTCTCTTCCTGCGCCTCCCTCAGCTCGGTCTAGCAGCCTCTCTTCCTGCTTGGTGTGCGTGTGTGAACCTCTGGAGGAGTTATCACTCGTGGCTCTCTGATCTCTAATATACCTTCTCTTTCCGCTGCATAAACAGGTATAAGGTGAGATCCTATTGTTTCTATTCAAGAGAACCTAGATCCGCATGTTTAGGAACTGTTGAATCTGAGAATTGAATCTGGATTAACAACTAAACATCCTTCATATCGATCTAAAGGCACATGGATTCTTACCTTATCAGCTCTAGACCACCATACTATCTTTCTCTAGTCCCTTTCTTCTCTTTCCCTTCTTTAACAACTGATTTTTCCCCACTGGGTATCATTTTATTTTTTTTATCAGTGTTCTTCCCGTTATGGGGTATACTTTGGACACATTCCATGGATCACATGAGAGATAATAGTGTTTGCTACTATTCCCATGACCACTTCGGAGTTACTAACTCATCCTCAGTTTATTATTTTTTTTTTTTACTTTATAGAAGGGGAGAAGGGGACTAAATAGGACAGGTTTACAGGCTGTGTCAGAACTAACAGGGAATCCGACATAAAGCATACCAAGCCCTTAGGTGAGAAATCTAAGTCAGTATTAAGGTTGAAGTCAGTAAAAGGATCCTCTGATACCTGAAGTGATGTGGGTGTTCCCAGTAGGTTGATCTGTGATGGGGTTTTCTAATAGTCATAGATAGATCCTGCAACTTCATCCCAATGGTTACTTAAGTTCCTGCAAGTTTTGTAAATCTTCTCAGAAAATCATAGTTTCTTACTTAAACAATTTTGACTCAATAAAACAAAATTTTTTTTGAAAAACGGACTGACTCTTAAGAAAACAGAAAGATATAAGTCAGTAGCACCTCCCCCAAACTTAAGACACACTGTCCCCAGTAGTGTCCAGCGAAGGATCGGTAAAAAGAAAATAAAAAATGAAAAGGTGAAGTTATGTCTGTCGGGTTACCTCTGTCGCTAAGCATCGACCGTTGCACTAAGTGCATCGACCGTTACTTGGCGATTTTCGTGTATAGTCGATCGTTGCTCAGGACCGCAACGATCGCTGCAATGCGATTCCTTTCGTGTTGTGACGATCGACACAGAAATGCATCGATCGCTGCACTGCGATTTAACCGAGACCTGCAAACATAAACTCACCAGAAACAAAAACAAACGTAAAATCCTAACAAAAACACCAAAAATGAAAAAGAAAAACACCAGTACCTAATGGTGGGTTGCCTCCCACCCAGCACTTGTTTAAGGTCAATAGCTTGACCGGACGGATTGGAATTTTCAAGTACCAGGAGGTCCTGACAAAGACTTTTTCTGTCTCTGTTCAAGTCTCCTCATCCAAGGTGGTGAGTAGGCTGTAGCGGAATGCTCATGGCCAAGAAAAGATGGAGTGAAATGTGCTCCAGGATCTATAATTGCAGTCTCATCTGGCTGCTCATCATCTGCTTCCATGATTATGAAAGTCTGTCCATCTATTAGTGGCTTTCGCAGCTTCTCCATCTCATAGTGCAGTGGTTCATCTCCCAGGTGGAGGTCTATTAGACTCTGTCTAACATCAATCACAGCTCCTGCTGTAGCCAAGAATGGTCTCCCAAGCAATAAAGCTTCATCCGGATTACAGTCATATTTCAGCACAAGGAAATCCGTTGGAACTAAGTAGTTCCCAACTCTCACCGGAATGTCCATAAGAAGTCCTTCAGGAACTCGTATGGACTGATCAACTAGGATAAGAGAAGTCCTAGTAGGAGTAAAATCCAACATTCCCAGCTTCTCTGCCACAGAGTAAGGCATTATGCTTCCAGCAGCTCCTAAATCACATAGAGAGCGCCTAAAACTATCCTCAAAGATAGAACAATCTAGCACAAAAACTCCAGGATCAGGCAGTTTCTTCGGGACCTTAGTTAGCAGAACATCACTGATATGCTGAGGAACTATTATCACCCATTCTCTCAGCTTCTCATCTAAAGGCAACATCTTGTTCAAATATCTCTGAACACATGGATGATAAGGTGGATCATCAGAAGGTGGAATTTCTTCCAAGTCTTCACCACTCTCTTCTAGCTTTTTCAGCTCTTCAATCTCTTGTTTTATCACTTCAGACACCTTGGGACATTGCCTAATGGCTTGTGCATAAACATCCTCTTGAGTGATCTCAGATACATCAGGGAATAGGCGGGCTAGTTCTGCATCAATCTCACTTTCATCCCACGGGTCTTCTGCTCGTTCACGACCTGCATCGATCGATGCCAGCTGTGTGTCGATCGTTGCATCACTACAGTTTCTACCCGAGAGTTTTTCACAGAAATCCGAAAATTCTGCCTCAGTCACCAACTCAGCTGTACTTAGCTCAAATCTCTCCCCTAGATAAGATCCATCATTAATGAGTACAGACCAGGCCTTAATATGAGTCTTTGCAACTCCTTTTCCCTTCAGTGAGCTGGACATCTGGTTCACTTGAGTGTCCAACTGCTTCATGTGAGTGCTCGGTGACTCAAACTTCCCATTGAGGTCTTGATAGACAGCGTCCAGCTTCTTATTGTTGTCCACAGAAAGCTTGGTTTGACTCTCCATCAGTTGTTCCATCATAGCCTCCATTTTGCTCTCATGGGCTGTAGGCGCAGGAGGAGTCTGATAGGATGTAGACCCATAGGTTCTCTGAGTACCTTGTCCATAGGTTTTCTGAAAACCACCAGTCTGTCCACCATTGGAGAATCTGTTCCCCTGTTGATTACCAAATCTATTGCCTTGGAAACCAGAACCTCCTATGAAATTCACATCTTCTTCCTGAGTTTCCTCCTCAGTCTGAATCACCTCTACATCTTGGGCAAAGTGGACAGCTTTCTTACTTGTTAGGAGATTGTAGACTGTGTCCAATCTGGATCTTATATTAGCTATATCAGAATTCTCTACAGTTCCACCAGATCTCTTCCTCCTTTCATCCATTGTTTTGCAACTGTTGCTGCCAATCAGATTCTCAATCAACTGCTTAGCTTGTGTAGGAGTCCTGGTATTGAAATTAGCATTACTGGAATTATCCAGCGCAGTCTGATAAGGGAGATCTATGCCTCTGAAAAAGATACCAATCAGCTGTACTTCTGTGAATCCATGGTGTGGACAGTCACGCTGATACTGCTTAAATCTCATCCAGGCAGTCTTCAAGGGCTCCACAGCTCCTTGGGAAAAGGTGAGTATGTCCTGTCTGGACTGATCCGAGCGTGCATCATCATAAAAGTGACGCAGGAACTCACTCTTTAAGGCTGTCCAAGTAGTATACTGACCAGGTGCCAGTTGTCTCAGCCATGCACTAGCGTCTCCAGCAAGACTGTGCGGAAATAGCTTAAGGAACAGATAGTCCGGGCATACTCCTTCATACTTCATGCCAGTGACTATGTCCTCAAACTTGTCAATGTGATCCATAGGCTGCTCTGCTTGAAGACCATGAAAATCAATCTGTCTCATCAGCTGGTAGTAGATGGTTTTTACCTCAAAATCGTTCTTCTCGAAAGTAGGAAGCACTAGAGCTGCTCGGTTTGCATGAAACTCATCAGGTCTGTTGTAATCAGCTAGTGTCCTCTCATGAACCACCATCTCTCTACCTTGGGCCTGTCCTTGACCCTGGTTTCGGTTCAGCTCCTGTTGCTCAGGAGGATCAGGGATGACATTCCCTTCAGCATCAACCCGATGCCCAGCAGCATTGTACGGGTTGTCATCTTGGTCCCTCAGGGTACCTTCAGCATCTGGTATCAAGATCAAACGTTCTCGTACCATCCTCTCTCTCTTTTCTCTTCTGTTAGTCCTTTCTAGACGTCCAAGTTCCTCTAGTCCGAGGTTAAGCAAGCTCGAGTTCGGATTACTTCGAGTTTTCTGCGTTGGCATAAACTGTCTGTAATCGTCCAGCAACGATCGATGCTATCAGTGCAACGATCGATTCAATCTCAGAATCGCCTAGTGACGATCGACGCAAGGGATGCAACGATCGACGCAAGGCGAAATTCGTACCTGCGACAGAGAGAAATCAGAGAAAAAGTTAGCAAAATCAAAACAAAACAAAAAACGAAAAAGAACAAAAAGAAAAAAGAAAAATTTCTAGCAAAAACCCTAAGTTCGGTCCTATCGAAGACTCAAAGAGTCCCCGGCAACGGCGCCAAAAACTTGATAGGTTCTAAGTTTTCCCTATACTAAACTGCAAGTGAACAGCAATGTTAAAGTAGTATATAGGGTTATCGAATCCACAGGGACACTCGGTCTCAAGAGAATCAAACTATAGGAATAAATACTAGAAATAAGCAAATAGTGAATGAAATAAATTGCGATGCGAGAAAGTAAATCAGTAGCAGAGATTAACGGTTGTGAAGCAAGTAATTAAAAGCGTCAAGCCTAGGGTATTCTCAGGAAATCAGACAAGCAGACAGTTCATTCAGCAAGGATCTAATTAAGCACGGTTCTAGAACTCAAAACACAGCTATAGAATTAACCAAATTCCTTTGCGATAATTCTCTAAGTCTAAGTGCAGCAAACCAAACTTTCGTTTGCGAGAACTAACAGATTAAACTAGCAATAAGTCCAAGTTTGATATGTTCACAATTATCCTAAACCAAACTTCCGTTTGCGCAAAGTTTAATTGCCCAATTTAATTAGTTCAGATTCCTAAACCCCACTTCCGTGACGTATTTACCAACCTAAGATCTAGATTCTAATTGATCAGGTTAGAACTAGCTTTAAGCACAATTAAATTGAAGAACAGATATAGTTATGAATCCTTAACCGAATTTGAACAAGTCTAGCAAGTCATGAAATCCTATGTGAGAAACCCTAAACCTAACTAGGAATCTACTCAGACATAGATAATGAAAACATAATCATAGAATGAATAAATTGCATAAAAGAATAAGAGTAAAAGGGGTTCGAAATCTTCTCCAAATACAGATGATGTAACAGGTTCAGATCAGCCCCAAAAAGCTCTAAAATCCTCTGCTCTTAATTATGAATTGCGTAATGTGAAAAGTATAAAGCGTATCTAATAAAAACACTAAAAACTCTATTATATAGGCATAATCTCGGCCAGGGGCTTCTTTGTAAATATCAGGAACTTCTGGATCAAAGTGAAAATTCTTCACTCTTCTAAACCGCCGAGTTTCGGCCCATCTCGCTGGTGCATCGATCGATGCAAGAGTGCAACGATCGACACCTTCCTCTGTTTCGGACAGTGACCTCTATCTCTCGGCCAAACACTCCAAAAATCTCCAAAATGCTCCATTATCTCCAATTCAGCTCCAAACCTGATTATACCTGTAAAAGACTCTAAAAGAACACAAAAGACACTAAAAACACACTTATATCATGGTCTAAAACTAGTAAAAACCATGATATATCAACTCCCCCACACTTAGCCTTTGCTTGCCCTCAAGCAAAACAGAGAACTAAAACATGGTGAAGAGGTTTGAAAACTCTTCAGAAACTCATTTCATCATAGAAGCTACAATACTCAGATTCCCCTTAGTAAACCACTGCAAGAATCAATCACAGGATATCAAGACCACAATGTACTTCCCCCACACTTAGCAACTGTCCTAGGTAAACTCCACAATCACATTCAAGCATTCAAATTCTCCCTACTGACTTCTGCAAGTATTTAAGTGCGGTCTCACCTAAGGAGTATCGATCTAAAGGCACATGGATTCTTACCTTATCAGCTCTAGACCACCATACTATCTTTCTCTAGTCCCTTTCTTCTCTTTCCCTTCTTTAACAACTGATTTTTCCCCACTGGGTATCATTTTATTTTTTTTATCAGTGTTCTTCCCGTTATGGGGTATACTTTGGACACATTCCATGGATCACATGAGAGATAATAGTGTTTGCTACTATTCCCATGACCACTTCGGAGTTACTAACTCATCCTCAGTTTATTATTATTTTTTTTTTTACTTTATAGAAGGGGAGAAGGGGACTAAATAGGACAGGTTTACAGGCTGTGTCAGAACTAACAGGGAATCCGACATAAAGCATACCAAGCCCTTAGGTGAGAAATCTAAGTCAGTATTAAGGTTGAAGTCAGTAAAAGGATCCTCTGATACCTGAAGTGATGTGGGTGTTCCCAGTAGGTTGATCTGTGATGGGGTTTTCTAATAGTCATAGATAGATCCTGCAACTTCATCCCAATGGTTACTTAAGTTCCTGCAAGTCTTGTAAATCTTCTCAGAAAATCATAGTTTCTTACTTAAACAATTTTGACTCAATAAAACAAATTTTTTTTTGAAAAACGGACTGACTCTTAAGAAAACAGAAAGATATAAGTCAGTAGCACCTCCCCCACACTTAAGACACACTGTCCCCAGTAGTGTCCAGCGAAGGATCGGTAAAAAGAAAATAAAAAATGAAAAGGTGAAGTTATGTCTGTCGGGTTACCTCTGTCGCTAAGCATCGACCGTTGCACTAAGTGCATCGACCGTTACTTGGCGATTTTCGTGTATAGTCGATCGTTGCTCAGGACCGCAACGATCGCTGCAATGCGATTCCTTTCGTGTTGTGACGATCGACACAGAAATGCATCGATCGCTGCACTGCGATTTAACCGAGACCTGCAAACATAAACTCACCAGAAACAAAAACAAACGTAAAATCCTAACAAAAACACCAAAAAAGAAAAAGAAAAACACCAGTACCTAATGGTGGGTTGCCTCCCACCCAGCGCTTGTTTAAGGTCAATAGCTTGACCGGACGGATTGGAATTTTCAAGTACCAGGAGGTCCTGACAAAGACTTTTTCTGTCTCTGTTCAAGTCTCCTCATCCAAGGTGGTGAGTAGGCTGTAGCGGAATGCTCATGGCCAAGAAAAGATGGAGTGAAATGTGCTCCAGGATCTATAATTGCAGTCTCATCTGGCTGCTCATCATCTGCTTCCATGATTATGAAAGTCTGTCCATCTATTAGTGGCTTTCGCAGCTTCTCTATCTCATAGTGCAGTGGTTCATCTCCCAGGTGGAGGTCTATTAGACTCTGTCTAACATCAATCACAGCTCCTGCTGTAGCCAAGAATGGTCTCCCAAGCAATAAAGCTTCATCCGGATTACAGTCATATTTCAGCACAAGGAAATCCGTTGGAACTAAGTAGTTCCCAACTCTCACCGGAATGTCCATAAGAAGTCCTT
Organism: Orychophragmus violaceus; assembly: GCA_030180135.1. Taxonomy (NCBI): domain Eukaryota; kingdom Viridiplantae; phylum Streptophyta; class Magnoliopsida; order Brassicales; family Brassicaceae; genus Orychophragmus; species Orychophragmus violaceus. Next base: position 100,417,091 of record CM058237.1, on the reverse strand, counting down.
CAGGAACTCGTATGGACTGATCAGCTAGGATAAGAGAAGTCCTAGTAGGAGTAAAATCCAACATTCCCAGCTTCTCTGCCACAGAGTAAGGCATTATGCTTCCAGCAGCTCCTAAATCACATAGAGAGCGCCTAAAACTATCCTCAAAGATAGAACAATCTAGCACAAAAACTCCAGGATCAGGCAGTTTCTTCGGGACCTTAGTTAGCAGAACATCACTGATATGCTGAGGAACTATTATCACCCATTCTCTCAGCTTCTCATCTAAAGGCAACATCTTGTTCAAATATCTCTGAACACATGGATGATAAGTGTTGGAACGTTTAGATGATCCTGATTCAATTCCAGATTCAGATTATCCTAAACATGCGATCTAGGTTCTTCTCAGAATAGAAACAAATGATGATCTCACCTTATACCTGTTATTGCAGCGGAAGAAGATGGTATGTCTGAGATCAGAGAAACACCGAGGGATGAATCCTCCAAAGGTTCACACACGCTTTCACAGGAAACAGCTGCTAGACCATAAGGGGAACTCGGCGCAGAGAGAGAGAGAGTTTACGGCTCAAGTCCTAGGGTTAATCAGTCTGAAACTCGAGTTTTATGACACAAAACTCGTCCTGTTCCGTTTGGGCCATTTGGCCCAAATACCAATTAACTCGTCGGTGTTTGCGCACTGCATCGATCGTTGCACCTTATGCATCGATCGATGCACAGTGGCTAAACCTTTTATTCTCTCTAAGTACAGTAAATGCCTAGCACTTTTACTGTACTTCTGCTAAACCGTTCCTACACATTTTTCCTGTTAGCTTAGGCGTGTGACCCATATGGGATCATATAATAAAGGCAATAAGTCCAAGACTTATAGATCATGAGCGGACTCTAGCAAGCCATCATGACCCCCAGTATTATATGACTTATGTCTGATCATTGACATACTCTTACTTTCTAGAGACAGTTCCGAGATTACTGGACACAATTCCAACAATCTCCCACTTGTACTGGAATCTCTGTATTCATAATCCTTTTGTCTCAATATCTCGATTAGTCATAAGGCAAGATTAGTGTCATCCTTATAAAGCCTAATCTTGTTCATCGGACTCTGATTTGATACTGACAATCCAAACGACTCGGGAAAGTCCGTTTGAGCATGGCCATGCGTTTTCCAGTATTCAAATCTCCGATTGGCCTAGAGATATTCACTCCATTTATATTGGAGGGACAAATCCAATCTTGTTCCATCACTGTAAACTACTCATTTCATGATGTACCCAAACAAGGTCCTTATAGCTATCGCAGAACGATAGCGTTAGACAATGATCAAAGTACACCAGTCCATGTGCAATCACATGCATGTGAACTCAGGTCTAAGGACTATACTCTATAGTCGTAGTAAGAATCTCTTATGACACAGATATAAATATCCTGAAGAGTTCTTATAAGCGGGTCTTGTCCGGTCGTATGTTCCCAACATGCACCTATGTACTGACTTTGATGCCGCGCATCTATGACACACTGAGACTTTGTCATAAGTCACGTACCAATCCAGTCTCACACGGTTGTTGGTGTTCCAGTTTCAACAACCTTCGACTAGGGACAGGATGATATAAAACATTTATCAAATATGGGGTCTCATGATCAAGCTAAATGACTTTGATGACTCAAGATCAAGTCACTTACTTTGATGACCTATAAAATGCTTCATATCATTTTGGAACGATTATTTCATCACAGTTAAAATAATCTTGAAATAATAATTTCATTAAACATAAAATAATGTTTTACAAGAACATATCAAATAACTAGAATAAAGCCCACAAAACTCCCACTCAAATTTAGATTACATTTCAATGTTTCTAATGCCTACAGCTTCAGTCAGGAACTCGAGCTTAGGTCTTGGGAGTGGCTTTGTCAACGGATCAGCGACATTATCATCTGTCGGAACTCGGCTGATCTTGACTTCCTTTCTATTAACGATGTCACGTATCAAGTGATATCTTCTTTGAACATGCTTGGATTTCTGGTGTGATCTTGGTTCCTTTGCCTGAGCTATAGCACCATTGTTGTCACAAAATAGCGCCAGAGGCTCAGCCGCATCTGGTATCACACCTAGTTCCATAATGAACTTTCGTATCCAAACAGCTTCCTTCGCTGCTTCTGAGGCGGCGATATATTCAGCTTCTGTAGTGGAATCAGCAACGGTGTCCTGCTTGGAGCTTCTCCAACTTACTGCACCGCCATTCAGACAAAAGACATAACCGGACTGTGACCGGAAATCATCTGTGTCTGTCTGGAAACTTGCGTCCGTGAATCCACTGACTTTAAGCACATCACTTCCACCGTACACTAAGAATTTATCCTTAGTATGTCTCAGATACTTCAAGATATTCTTTACGGCAATCCAATGGTTTTCACCTGGATTTGACTGGTATCTACTCGTCATGCTCAATGCATAAGCAACATCAGGACGAGTACAAATCATGGCATACATGACAGATCCTATTGCAGATGCATAAGGAATATTCTTCATGCGCTCAAGCTCAGCAGCCGACGTAGGGCTCTGCTTCTTGCTTAGCGTTGTGCCATGCACCATTGGTGTGAAGCCCTTCTTGGAATCTTTCATGCTGAATCTTTGTAGGACTTTGTCAATGTATGAGTCTTGACACAAGCCTATCAGCCTCTTAGGTCTATCACGATAGATCCTAATTCCAAGAACGTATGCGGCTTCACCCATGTCTTTCATGGAAAAACAACTTCCAAGCCAGTCTTTTACGGACTTTAGCATTGGAACGTCGTTTCCGAGAAGGAGTATGTCATCGACATACAGAATAAGAAATACAATCTTGCTCCCACTAGATTTCTTATACACGCATTGTTCTTCTTCGTTTCTGATGAAGTCAAATTGCTTGATCGCTTCATCAAAACGAAGATTCCAGCTCCTCGATGCTTGCTTCAATCCATAAATGGATTTATGAAGCTTGCATACTTTCCCAGCATTCTTTGGATCTATGTAACCGTCAGGTTGTGTCATATACACATCCTCTTCCAGAATACCATTCAGGAAGGCGGTTTTCACGTCCATCTGCCAAATTTCATAATCATGAAAAGCTGCAGTTGCTAGTAGAATCCGAATAGATTTCATCATAGCCACTGGTGAATAGGTTTCATCGTAGTCCACACCGTGAACTTGTCTGAAACCTTTTGCCACCAACTTGGCTTTATAAATCTGGACATTTCCATCCACGTCAATCTTCTTCTTGAAGATCCATTTGCACTCGATGGCTTTTACACCAGCGGGTAAGTCAACCAACGAAAACACTTGGTTGACCGACATGGAGTCCATTTCGGAATCAGTGGCCTTGCGCCACTTAGAGGAATCTGGGCCCATCATGGCTTGATTGAAGTTCGACGGTTCATCACCATCAATGATCAATAGATCATGACAGTTAGTCACGAGGAATCCTTGATATCTCTCGGGTTCGTGACGGATCCTCCCGGATCTTCGAACTTCAGGTACCACAGGTTCAGGCTCTACAATTTCTTGTAGGTCCTCCTGCTGCTCTTCCTCATTAGGTTGAGCAGTATCCTGTTCATCTTGAATTTCTTCAAGCAGTACCTTACTCCCACTGTCTTTCTTAGAGAGAAACTCCCTCTCAAGAAAGTTACAATCCCGGGCAACAAAGATCTTGTTCTCGGAACGTAGATAGAAGTAATAAGCCTTGGTTTCCCGTGGATAACCAATGAAGTAGCATTTGTCAGATTTCGGTGTAAGCTTGTCTGAGATCAATCTCTTGACATAGGCTTCACAACCCCAAATTCTGAGATAAGACAGCACTGGAGCTTCTCCAGTCCATAATTCATATGGTGTCTTTGCCACTGCTTTTGATGGCGCTCTATTTAGAGTGAACACTGCTGTTAGCAGAGCATATCCCCAAAGGGATATTGGAAGGTCTGTGTGACTCATCATAGATCGAACCATATCCAATAAGGTCCGATTTCTCCTCTCAGACACACCATTCCATTGAGGTGTTCCAGGAGGAGTGAGTTGGGATACAATCCCACACTCTCTCAGATGATCACTGAATTCCTGGCTTAAGTATTCTCCTCCTCGGTCAGACCGAAGAGCCTTAATGCTTTTGCCAAGTTGGTTCTGTACTTCATTTTGGAATTCTCTGAATTTTTCAAAAGATTCAGACTTATGTTTCATCAAATAAACATATCCATACCTACTGAAATCATCAGTGAAGGTAATGAAGTACTGATAGTTTCCTCTTGCATTTGTGGACATTGGGCCACACACATCAGTGTGTATCAGGCCCAATAAGTCACTGGCCCTCTCGTTAGGTTTATTAAAGGGGGCCCGTGTCATTTTGCCCATCATGCATGATTCGCATTTCTCACATGACTCAAAGTCAAATGAGCCAAGAAGTCCATTCGAATGGAGCCTCTTGATGCGTTTCTCGCTGATGTGCCCTAAACGACAATGCCATAGAAACGTTCGGTTTTCCTCATTAGGTTTAAACCGTTTTGTATTAATGTTATAAATTGGCGCAGATTGATCGAGTATGTAAAGCCCATTCGAAAGAGGGGCAGAACCATAGAACAAATTGTTGCGATTGAAGGAACATAATTTATTCTTAACTGAAAAATCATAACCTTCCAAATCCAACAAAGAAATTGAAATAATATTTCTGCTTATAGCAGGTACAAAATAACAATTATTCAGTTCTAAAATCAATCCCGAAGGTAAAGACAACAAGTATGTGCCTACAGCTAGTGCTGAAACTTTCGCTCCATTCCCAACTCGTAGCTCTACTTGTCCTTGCTTCAGCCTTCTACTGTTGCTGAGTGCCTGCATATTAGTACAAATATGAGCCCCACAACCAGTATCCATGACCCATGAGGTATTATCAGAAGTAGTTGTATTAACTTCTATAACAAAAATACCTGATGAAGAAGTCTCGAAAGTCTTCTTCTTCAATTCCTTTAGACCTTCCTGGAATTTCTTACAATCTCTTCTCCAATGCCCCAGTTCTTTGCAGAACCTGCACATGTCAGTAGGCCCAGCCTTGGACTTGGGCTTGGGCTTTGGCGTGTCCTTGTCCGCGACTTGGAAAGCCTTGGCCTTTCCCTTATCCTTAGCAGAGGATTTCTTAAACCCCTTGCCCTTCTGCACCATAAGCACATTGGGGTCCTTGGCGGTTTTACTCAAGTTGGGCTCTGCAGTCTTGAGCATTCCGTGAAGCTCAGGTAGTGTCTTACTCAAGCCATGCATGTTAAAGTTCAGAATGAACTGATCATAGCTTGCAGGTAAAGACTGCAGAATGATGTCGCAGGCAAGTTCCTGGCTGATTGGGCAGTCGAGTTTCTGAAGATGATCGAGATAACCCATCATCTTCAAGACATGAGGACTCACTGCCGCATTCGCAGCCAACTTGCAGTCCAAGAGGTTCTTAACTGTTTGAAACCTCTCAGTCCTAGCCTGCTCCTGAAAAAGCGATTTCCGGCTTGCCATTATCTCGATGGGAGACAATACACTTTCGAACTGCTTTTGCAGCTCAGGAGTCATTGTCACCAACATCAGGCAATAGACATCATTTTCATCTGACGAATGCTTTTCCCAAGCATTGTGCAGAGTCCTGGCAGCATTGGCAAGAGGCCTCTCGGGGAGGGGATCTCGAAGGACATAATCCTTCTTCTCCTGCTTGAGGACCAGCCTCAAGTTCCTTGACCATGTCAGGAAGTTCGTTCCAGTCAGCTTCTCCTTCTCGAGAACAGACCGGATCGAGAATGTGTTTTGTGTGCTTGTAGTAGTCATATCTGAAATATATAAATAAAAAGGTTATTAGTTATATGTTCATAATGATTAATCTCGTATTAAAGATTAATATGATTAATCACGCATTATATTCAATAACATAAGTTACCCTCAATAGAATATAATGATTCCAAGATCCACATATAACTAAGATTAAAGTGGGCCACTGGCCGTCACCCAACCTTAGCTTATATCGGTAAGCCCTATATCGGCTAATTATATCCGTGATATAACTCTTGGTTGTGAATCTGGGCCCGAGGCCCAATCCACTCTGATGTCTCAAGGCCCGGGACTCCCGATGGCCTAGTCAAGAAAACCAGACTATACAGTCATGTAATCATTAATGTCTGGAACTCCCAATGACATTTATGAATCACAAACCGTCTTACCCACGCAAAAGCAGACATCCTCACACTGTAAGGCCATGAATGCAATTGAATGGGCTTTGACGGCTGACATAGCCTGGACAAGACATCCAACGCTTGATATTACTTGAGGTTCGTAGGTTTATTAAAATTCATTCCCAAAATAGAAGATTACTATTTCGGGAAACTTTCTATTTATGGAAACCTACTATTTTTGGAAACTTTCTAAAATTGGAAACTTTCTTAAAAACGGAAACTTTCTAACTATAGAAATTTCTTAAAATCCAAAACCCGCAAATTCAGAAACTTCTATTTTAAGAAACTTTCTAATTTCAAAATTTCGGAAACTTTAATTTAAAATCGACTTTATAATTTTATAAAATGAATTTTAAATTGATCTGAAGAAAGACTCAAATAATTGGCCCAATTGTTTTAACTTCTTGGCCCGAGGCCCAAGAATTTGTCCATGTCCAAGACATGACCCAATTGTCCATTTATTTGACATAACCGGTCTGGTTCATTAAAACTGGTCTAACCAAGTTTCAATTACTACGATGACCACAATTGTCAACCGGTTATTTACTAAACCGGAATTTCTCAATTTATTTGGTCCAACCAAATCAAATTAGAAATTCCTGGTTTAGGCACTAAATCCAATATTTCTTTCGACATTGGATTTCTTATCCCGGTTTAACCAGACTTAATAAAATTATTAAATCTGTTTATTAAACCGAGACATTTAATTTTAATTGAATTAAACCGAGCCAAAACCCCAACCGCATCGATCGATGCTCACAGCATCGATCCTGCAACGATCGTTCATCGATCCTGCATCGATCGATGCTCTCACGTGTGCACGAACGGTTATCAGGTTTGGCCGAGAGATTCTCGTGAGATCCATGCGATCGTTTGAACGATCCATGCGATCGCGGTCAATCTCTCGCGACTGCAACGATCGATCCTTGCATTGCATCTATCGATGCAATGCGATCTCAGTCGATGCAAAATCAGTTTAGATCACATACCAAATCAATATAGTTTGGTCATGCGATTTTTAAACAGTTTGTTTAGGATTCAATTCTTGTTTCTTAAGTGTTTTAATCTTATCAGTAGATTGATTCAAAAACACCTCTTTAAAACAATCCTAAACATGAATCTAAACAAGAAAAACCAGAACCTAAAGCTCTGATACCACTGTTGGAACGTTTAGATGATCCTGATTCAATTCCAGATTCAGATTATCCTAAACATGCGATCTAGGTTCTTCTCAGAATAGAAACAAATGATGATCTCACCTTATACCTGTTATTGCAGCGGAAGAAGATGGTATGTCTGAGATCAGAGAAACACCGAGGGATGAATCCTCCAAAGGTTCACACACGCTTTCACAGGAAACAGCTGCTAGACCATAAGGGGAACTCGGCGCAGAGAGAGAGAGAGAGTTTACGGCTCAAGTCCTAGGGTTAATCAGTCTGAAACTCGAGTTTTATGACACAAAACTCGTCCTGTTCCGTTTGGGCCATTTGGCCCAAATACCAATTAACTCGTCGGTGTTTGCGCACTGCATCGATCGTTGCACCTTATGCATCGATCGATGCACAGTGGCTAAACCTTTTATTCTCTCTAAGTACAGTAAATGCCTAGCACTTTTACTGTACTTCTGCTAAACCGTTCCTACACATTTTTCCTGTTAGCTTAGGCGTGTGACCCATATGGGATCATATAATAAAGGCAATAAGTCCAAGACTTATAGATCATGAGCGGACTCTAGCAAGCCATCATGACCCCCAGTATTATATGACTTATGTCTGATCATTGACATACTCTTACTTTCTAGAGACAGTTCCGAGATTACTGGACACAATTCCAACAATAAGGTGGATCATCAGAAGGTGGAATTTCTTCCAAGTCTTCACCACTCTCTTCTAGCTTTTTCAGCTCTTCAATCTCTTGTTTTATCACTTCAGACACCTTGGGACATTGCCTAATGGCTTGTGCATAAACATCCTCTTGAGTGATCTCAGATACATCAGGGAATAGGCGGGCTAGTTCTGCATCATTCTCACTTTCATCCCACGGGTCTTCTGCTCGTTCACGACCTGCATCGATCGATGCCAGCTGTGTGTCGATCGTTGCATCACTACAGTTTCTACCCGAGAGTTTTTCACAGAAATCCGAAAATTCTGCCTCAGTCACCAACTCAGCTGTACTTAGCTCAAATCTCTCCCCTAGATAAGATCCATCATTAATGAGTACAGACCAGGCCTTAATATGAGTCTCTGCAACTCCTTTTCCCTTCAGTGAGCTGGACATCTGGTTCACTTGAGTGTCCAACTGCTTCATGTGAGTGCTCAGTGACTCAAACTTCCCATTGAGGTCTTGATAGACAGCGTCCAGCTTCTTATTGTTGTCCACAGAAAGCTTGGTTTGAATCTCCATCAGTTGTTCCATCATAGCCTCCATTTTGCTCTCATGGGCTGTAGGCGCAGGAGGAGTCTGATAGGATGTAGACCCATAGGTTCTCTGAGTACCTTGTCCATAGGTTTTCTGAAAACCACCAGTCTGTCCACCATTGGAGAATCTGTTCCCCTGTTGATTACCAAATCTATTGCCTTGGAAACCAGAACCTCCTATGAAATTCACATCTTCTTCCTGAGTTTCCTCCTCAGTCTGAATCACCTCTACATCTTGGGCAAAGTGGACAGCTTTCTTACTTGTTAGGAGATTGTAGACTGTGTCCAATCTGGATCTTATATTAGCTATATCAGAATTCTCTACAGTTCCACCAGATCTCTTCCTCCTTTCATCCATTGTTTTGCAACTGTTGCTGCCAATCAGATTCTCAATCAACTGCTTAGCTTGTGTAGGAGTCCTGGTATTGAAATTAGCATTACTGGAATTATCCAGCGCAGTCTGATAAGGGAGATCTATGCCTCTGAAAAAGATACCAATCAGCTGTACTTCTGTGAATCCATGGTGTGGACAGTCACGCTGATACTGCTTAAATCTCATCCAGGCAGTCTTCAAGGGCTCCACAGCTCCTTGGGAAAAGGTTAGTATGTCCTGTCTGGACTGATCCGAGCGTGCATCATCATAAAAGTGACGCAGGAACTCACTCTTTAAGGCTGTCCAAGTAGTATACTGACCAGGTGCCAGTTGTCTCAGCCATGCACTAGCGTCTCCAGCAAGACTGTGCGGAAATAGCTTAAGGAACAGATAGTCCGGGCATACTCCTTCATACTTCATGCCAGTGACTATGTCCTCAAACTTGTCAATGTGATCCATAGGCTGCTCTGCTTGAAGACCATGAAAATCAATCTGTCTCATCAGCTGGTAGTAGATGGTTTTTACCTCAAAATCGTTCCTCTCGAAAGTAGGAAGCACTAGAGCTGCTCGGTTTGCATGAAACTCATCAGGTCTGTTGTAATCAGCTAGTGTCCTCTCATGAACCACCATCTCTCTACCTTGGGCCTGTCCTTGACCCTGGTTTCGGTTCAGCTCATGTTGCTCAGGAGGATCAGGGATGACATTCCCTTCAGCATCAACCCGATGCCCAGCAGCATTGTACGGGCTGTCATCTTGGTCCCTCAGGGTACCTTCAGCATCTGGTATCAAGATCAAACGTTCTCGTACCATCCTCTCTCTCTTTTCTCTTCTGTTAGTCCTTTCTAGACGTCCAAGTTCCTCTAGTCCGAGGTTAAGCAAGCTCGAGTTCGGATTACTTCGAGTTTTCTGCGTTGGCATAAACTGTCTGTAATCGTCCAGCAACGATCGATGCTATCAGTGCAACGATCGATTCAATCTCAGAATCGCCTAGTGACGATCGACGCAAGGGATGCAACGATCGACGCAAGGCGAAATTCGTACCTGCGACAGAGAGAAATCAGAGAAAAAGTTAGCAAAATCAAAACAAAACAAAAAACGAAAAAGAACAAAAAGAAAAAAGAAAAATTTCTAGCAAAAACCCTAAGTTCGGTCCTATCGAAGACTCAAAGAGTCCCCGGCAACGGCGCCAAAAACTTGATAGGTTCTAAGTTTTCCCTATACTAAACTGCAAGTGAACATCAATGTTAAAGTAGTATATAGGGTTATCGAATCCACAGGGACACTCGGTCTCAAGAGAATCAAACTATAGGAATAAATACTAGAAATAAGCAAATAGTGAATGAAATAAATTGCGATGCGAGAAAGTAAATCAGTAGCAGAGATTAACGGTTGTGAAGCAAGTAATTAAAAGCGTCAAGCCTAGGGTATTCTCAGGAAATCAGACAAGCAGACAGTTCATTCAGCAAGGATCTAATTAAGCACGGTTCTAGAACTCAAAACACAGCTATAGAATTAACCAAATTCCTTTGCGATAATTCTCTAAGTCTAAGTGCAGCAAACCAAACTTTCGTTTGCGAGAACTAACAGATTAAACTAGCAATAAGTCCAAGTTTGATATGTTCACAATTATCCTAAACCAAACTTCCGTTTGCGCAAAGTTTAATTGCCCAATTTAATTAGTTCAGATTCCTAAACCCCACTTCCGTGACGTATTTAGCAACCTAAGATCTAGATTCTAATTGATCAGGTTAGAACTAACTTTAAGCACAATTAAATTGAAGAACAGATATAGTTATGAATCCTTAACCGAATTTGAACAAGTCTAGCAAGTCATGAAATCCTATGTGAGAAACCCTAAACCTAACTAGGAATCTACTCAGACATAGATAATGAAAACATAATCATAGAATGAATAAATTGCATAAAAGAATAAGAGTAAAAGGGGTTCGAAATCTTCTCCAAATACAGATGATGTAACAGGTTCAAATCAGCCCCAAAAAGCTCTAAAATCCTCTGCTCTTAATTATGAATTGTGTAATGTGAAAAGTATAAAGCGTATCTAATAAAAACACTAAAAACTCTATTATATAGGCATAATCTCGGCCAGGGGCTTCTTTGTAAATATCAGGAACTTCTGGATCAAAGTGCAAATTCTTCACTCTTCTAAACCGCCGAGTTTCGGCCCATCTCGCTGGTGCATCGATCGATGCAAGAGTGCAACGATCGACACCTTCCTCTGTTTCGGACAGTGACCTCTATCTCTCGGCCAAACACTCCAAAAATCTCCAAAATGCTCCATTATCTCCAATTCAGCTCCAAACCTGATTATACCTGTAAAAGACTCTAAAAGAACACAAAAGACACTAAAAACACACTTATATCATGGTCTAAAACTAGTAAAAACCATGATATATCAGTTCACAATTCTCCTAAACCAAATCTCTTTGCATCTAGTCGAATTGCTCACTCTAAGTTTGTTCAGATTATAACTCACACTCTCGTGCTATTGTTAATTGTCTAAGATCTAAACCCTAGGTGATCAGTCTAGAATTCAGTGTTAAGAACACTTAGATGATGAACAAAAGATGGTGAATGCTATTTAATCAGTTATCAAGCAAGCATAAAACCTTTGTGAGAATCCCTAAATCTAACTAGGTTACTACTCAGACATATCAGCAATCAAACAATACATCATGAGTAGAAAACCAAAGGAATGAATAGATAAAGAAAAAAGGTTCGAAATTCTTCTCTCAATGTTACAAGTAGCAAGAATCAGCCCTCTCCAAATTTCTCAAGCAAGAACAAAGTTAAGAACAAGATAAAAGGTAGAATGAGTCTGAAAACCTAATTAAACTCTCTAAACACGTTTTGGGGTCTGTTTAGAATTAAGTAAAACTTCTGGGCAATTCTGCAAACCTTCAAAACTTGTCTCTAACTCGCGGATGTTGTTCTGTCGCGCTCAGTGTCGACCGACATCCAAGTCAGTGTCGGTCGACACTCAATCGTAATCGAGACACCAACTTCAGCTCGTTGCACAAATCACCAGAAACATCCTATAATCCCATCTTTTGCTCCAAACGCAAGTCTAACTGTAAAAGACTCAATAGACTCTAAAAACCAGGTTAAAGACTCAATATATATAGCTATATCATGGTTGAAAACCTAGAAAAATCATGATATATCAACTCCCCCACACTTAGCTCTTGCTTGCCCTCAAGCCAGTAAAGAACCAAAGTATAAGAGAAGAGGTTTGAAAATACAGAAACTCATTTCGTCTTAGGAACTTTCGCATTCACATTCACTTAGTAAACCACTGAAAACTTTCCTACAGAACTTAAGACCACAATATACTTCCCCCACACTTAGCAACTGTCCCAAGTAAATTCCACAATCAAGTTAGGACATTCAAGTTCACCACACTAGCCTCTGTATACAATTAGGTGCAGTCTCACATAGGGAGTATCGAATCAAAGGACACATGGACTCAACCTATTCAGTATATGACCACCAAACTGTCGGTTTCTGGTTTCTTTCTTTTCCCTTTCTCCCTTAGCACTGATTTTTCCCCACTGGGCATCATTTTATTTTTTCTATTAGTGCTCTTCCCTTTTTATTGGGGTTTAACTTTGGATCTTTCCATGGATACACATGAGGTAATAGGGGTCTCTACCACTCTCGTGACCACTTCGAAGCTACTAGCTTATCCTCGGTTTTTATCTCATTTTTTTTTTACTTTCAAAGAAGCGGAAAATCAGAAACCATACATTAGAACATGATCATAGGCTGTGCCAAATACATCAAAGGAATCCGACCCAAAGATTACCAATCCCCTAAGTGAGAAATTTAAGTCAAAATTAAGTGTGAGACTAGTGATGGATCCTCTGAATACCTGGTTATATATGGGTGTCCTTGGTAAGTCGATCCGTTTGGGGTTTTCTAATAGTCATAGAGGTCCTGCAAGTCTGTCCAATGGTCACTTAGTTTCTGTCCAAGCGCAAAATTTCCTCGAAAAATCATAGTTTCATACAAGTTTTGACTCAATAAAACAATTTTGAAAACTAGTGAAAAACATGGGACTGACTCTAAGAAAACAAAACACAATGTCAGTAGCTACCTCCCCCACACTTAAACTGCACTGTCCCCAGTGCAATTGCAGCATGAGATCGGTATAAATCAAATTGGAACCATAGAGATTTTGAGTTAAAAATCTGAACCTGTTCACGGTCGATGTCGACCGACACTAAGGTTAGTGTCGACCGACATCGAGCTCGTGTGAGCATACGCAGGATGATCAATCTGTCCGTGGTTAAGATCACGAGTTAGCACTCAATTTTCTCACTTGTTAGTTGCGTTAGATCACTCAAAATCACATTAAAAACAACAATGAAGATGAATAAACTCAAAATAGTCATAGTTCCAAGCAAATAAGACTGACACATTGACTCAAAGGAAACATAAAAACTGACTCAAGAAAAGGAAAAAGAAAAATAAAACCAGTAGCAGCTGCAAGTCTAGAACTCCTTGGAATCCTCATCATCCATATCCTCATCGGAGTCAGCAGCTACCTCGACGTCCTCTTCCTCTGATATGATGTGTGTAGGAGCTGGTGCAGGTGAACGGCGTCGTGGCTGTGGGTGGTGAACGCGCTGAGACTGCTGGCAGGACAACTTGTGAACCGTCTTCCATATGCCCTTAAGCACCTTTGCTGCCCATTTTTGGAAATGTGCTGGTGGCATGTCTTCTGCTGGTCCGGGAAGCTCAGGAAACCCATAGGTCTCGTCTGGATCATCAGCATGGATAGGCTCATGCTCAGCAGCAGAAGCAGCAGCTCTAGAAGATGCGCCTCGAAGTATGGTGGAGCGACGCGGAGCAGGCTGACATAGATCTACGTTGGGCTGGAAAGTGAGTGAGAGAGGTACGTTGGTGATGCTTGTAAGCTCAGTGCATGGGAGCGGGAAGAGGCGCTCAACGCCATGTACGTCAAAGAAGCTCCACAGGAACTGCCTTCCCTTGATATCTCCCTTAACCCAACGCATGCTCTTCAGATGAGTGAAATTCATGGTAGGCCTCGCAGTACAGATCTTCATCTGACTCATGTCCAGCTGAAAGTGATCAAAAATTGGAGTTAAGAGACTCCCAATCGACTCTGTCTTCGCCGCCTTTCCAGCGAAAGGCTTCGTCACTCTCAAATGCTCCAAATGGTGAGTAAAGAGAGCTCCCATGTTGACGTCCATCTCCAGGTGAGCATCTTCAAATTCAGCGACATTAATGCTGCCACCAATCCCAATATAGAGCAACAGAAGCTCAGGTATCCTCATCATACCAGGCTCCATTTTACACAGGATCGTGTTGGCGAACATCCTGACTAGAAACCGTAGAACCGGATGCCGCACAGCGGACTGCCTAGTAGTCTGAGAATCATATACTCCAGTCCCAAAATGCTTCCAGAAGAGGTGCACATCTGACCAGTGCTCAGGAAGACTGACACTTTCTCGCGTCCTGTCGAACTCATAAATATCACACAGCTCCTGAAGACTGAGTCTGTACCTCCTGCCCTTGGCCATGAAGGTCAATGTCCCCTCTGAAGCCTTCTTTGCCACATCGTTGGTGTAGTGCACGCGGACTGTGGCCATGAACTGGAGGACTAGCTCTTCGTGCAGGTCATAAGGCTTAGTACAAATCGTACCTAAACCTATCGTCCATATCACTCGCAGGACATCAGACCGTATCTTCAGCTTGGTCATGGTGGTCATGCAGGGAAGCCTTGTAGGCTCCATCTTAACGCCACACCAAGCGTTGTAGAATAGACTGTCATAATCGTCCCAGTGCTCCAGAATCGGCCTATGGGTACACTCTCGCTTCTTCACTTTGACTGAAGGGTCATCCTCGAAGCAGGTAAGCTTGAACCGCTTCTCTTCCATCCTAGGCCAAGGTGCCTGATTCTGTGTATCGCGTTACTGCGACGAGGAGCCCGAAGTGTCGGTATCAGTCCCTCTTCGTGCTCGTTTCCCTGGATTGCCTGTAGGATTCATCTTCGCAGATCGATGAAATGGATGCTATAAATAGATAGAACACGAACAATCGAGTGGAATAGAGCTTTGAATCGTTAAAAATGGTGAAGATTTTAGGGAGATGGTGATTTTTGAAAAGCTCTCGGCGAAAGAGAAATGAGGAAGAAGAGAGAGGCTCTCGGGTTTTTAAAAATCCGTATCTCGATTTCGTCGATGTCGACCGACATCAAGCTTGATGTCGGGCGACACTTACCTTTTTAGAACAAATCGACCTCTGAAATCGACCTCGGTAGATTATCGTCCGTGCTCAAAACTCCCTCGAATCGATGTCGACTGACATCCAAGGGGAAATCGACCGACACTGATTCTGCAGTGCTACGGGTTCTGCGAACCTTGACACAAAAACTCCAAAAACGAAAGAAATTAAAATGCAAAACTTAAAATCCTACTATTTACAACTTACCAGTGGGTTGCCTCCCACTCAGCGCTTGTTTAAGGTCATTAGCTTGACCGGACGAGCGAGATTAGGCTCCTGGAGGTTTCGACAGAGGCTGTGAGTGCCTCTGCGAAAGTCTCCTAATCCAAGGTGGAGAGTAAGCATTGTCAGCGTGAGATCGTCCAAGGAACGAGAGATTAGGACCAGAGTGTTTCCCTGCACTCACAGCAGTGAAATCAGTAGAATCGGGTTGGGAAGACGCGTACCTTTGCTCCGGTGAGGTTCTGATGTTTGGAGCTTTCTGCTTGGAAGCAGTTGCAAGCTCGGAAGATGCTAGAGTGGAATCCTGAGAAACCACTATCTTCTCTTCTCCAGGATCAGAAACTGGAACCTCTCTAGTCTGAGTTTCCTGTTCATCCTCAATGCTAAAGGTTTGGCCATCAATCTTTGGCCTTCGCAGCATATCCATCTCAAAGTGTAGAGGCTCGTCTCCCAGGTGGAAATCAATCAGACCATGCCTCACATCAATCTTCGCTCCAGCTGTGGCTAAGAAAGGTCTTCCCAATATTAGTGATTCATCCGGCTCACTATCGTACTTCAAAACCACAAAGTCTGTTGGAACTAGGTAGTTCCCAACTTTGACTGGGATATCCTCAAGAACTCCTTCCGGAATCCTTCTTGACTGATCAGCTAGGACCAGAGAGATCCTAGTGTTTGAAAATTCTGTCATCCCCAGTCTCTCTGCCACAGAGTATGGCATGAGATTTCTAGCAGCTCCTAAATCACACAAAGAACGCTTGAAGCCGTTCTCGAAGATAGAGCAACTCAGCATAAATATACCAGGATCTGGTAGCCTCTTAGTGTTGGGATTATGTCCTGAAATCATATTGTACTTACTCTAATGATAGTTGTATTGTCGAGATCGGACAATTCATGTGATACTGGGTAGTCATAATGTTTTGCTAGAAACCGCTTATGACAAATGAGTTGTAACTCATTTCTAGTATCGTGTGAACCTACAGGGTCACACACCTAAGCAAGCTGGATACATTTTGTGTGGGATTGATCATTGGCATATGATCCGATCAATGTGTATTGGATACACATTGAATTGAGTTTTTAAGAGGTGTGTCGATCGATACAATGAGTGTGTCGATCGACGCAGGTTTTCGAATGGGTGTGTCGATCGATACAGTATGTGTATCGATCGATGCACATTGGGCCTCGAAACTGACGTTTCGAGTTAATGACTTAAACGAATCGGGTTTGATCCGCAGGTCGTTTTCCGTCATTCCAGGTCGATATATAATGTCTTATATGATCGACCTGAACCCTAGCCGTCAGTGCAGCTTCTCAGAAAGAAAGCAGAGACACAGAAACTCATAAGATCCACAGGAGATCCGATTCCCGGCACTAGCATCCCGGCGGATTCCATCTTGTGTGCGTGTGGACTGAAGTAGAGGCGCAGCATCTGAGGCGCTCTAGAGATCTCGTTTATCTCATCAATCATTCCGCTGCCAGAACAAGGTAAACAGATCGGTAAGGATTCAATCATAACGAACCCTAGATCCTAGGCGATCCTACAGTGGTATCAGAGCGTGTTAGGGTTTAGTCTATTGAATCTGGAGCATTTAATTCGAAAAACTGATGTATTTGAATAGATTAATGCTTTGAAAATCGTGTTTTTGGAGAATTGAATCTCGGATTATTTTTCTGTTGAAAAACGATGAAACTGTGTTTTCGCACTGTGTCGATCGACACAAGTTTGTGTCGGTCGATGCATCGCGAAATTGCGTAATTAAATTTTAGGGTTTTCGCACAGCATCGATCGATGCACTGGGTGTGTCGGTCGATGCACCGCGAAAATGCAGAACTTGTGTTTTCGCATAGTGTCGATCGACACAAGTTTGTGTCGGTCGATGCACTGCGAATTCGCCTATTGAAAATTTGGGTTTCGATTTAGAAATCGCATTGTGTCGATCGACACACTGGGTGCATCGATCGACACAGGCTGTGCGAATGGTTAATCGGTTCAATTGGATTGAACCGGTTATCTCGCATGGTTATGTCGGTTTAATTCGATTAAAATTCCCTAATACCCTACTGTATCGATCGACACAGGTTTAGTGTCGGTCGACACAGGCCTTGCGATTGGTTAATCAGTTCAATTGGATTGAACTGGTTATCATGCTTGGTTAAAAGTAGATCAGTTTGATTGGATAAGTCGGTTCAATTAGATTGGACCGGTTATCGCAATTGGTCTAAGACCGGTTATAGGGTTGGTAAAGGTTGCATATCAAGAGTCGACCAAGTGTGTCAGTCGATGCACATGGTGACGATGCGAACCGTAATCGTTTGGTTTTGAACCAGATGATTGAAAAACCGAACCAAATGACCTAACACACTAGAATTAGAACAGTTAAAACTTAATTAAACTTAAAAGTTAAACGTGTTCTAAAATTATCGAATGCACATTGGATGTGTATTAGATCAAAGATTAGTATTCAATATGGTCAACTGTCAAGACTCATTTCGTTGTTGTGATACTCTTGCCAAGAGCTTGGTGTCCACAATTACATGAGTAAGGCAGGTAATTGTGTTGATGGTCTTGCAGTGCTTGACATCAACAATTACATGACCTAAGATATTGATTTACTAAACTTTTAAATGTTCCATTTCCTCAACTAAATATCAAGTGACCTTGATGTCTTGCCCAATCTTGTCTACTGTCAAGACTCATTTTGTTGTTGGATAGTCTTGGAGTCCTTGGTATCCACAACTACATGAGTAAGGCATGTGATCATTGATAGACTTGCAGTGCGACTGTCAATGATCACAAGACTGAAGAGATTGGTTTACTTGACTTAGCTATCAGAAGTTCTGGGCCCAGAGACATCAGAGTAGATAGGACATGGATTGTCTTATCTGCGACCAAGAGTTGTACTGGGTACAATTAGCAATGATTTGCTTACCTAGATGACTAAACTCTGGGTGATGACGAGTCGTCCACTCAGATTTTAGTGATGTATGGGTCTTGGATCATTATATTCATAGAGGAAACATCGTTTGAATATAATGCGAGTTTTCTTATTAGATAAGATTTCTCATTTCCTGAGCTTCATAACTAAAATTTTCTTTTATTAAAATTTCAGCCTATGTCTAAAACTACTTTCTCGTTACGATCCGTCCTTGATAAGGACATGTTTATAAATGGATCAAATTTCCTGGATTGGTATCGCAATTTAAGATTAATCCTCAAGCAGGAAAGTAAGGACTATGTCCTTGAGAAAGCTCTTCCAGAAAGGCTTGGGACCAATCGCTCGAATGCAGTATATGATGCTTGGAATAAGCATTATATTGATGTGGTAGATGTGCGTGGTCTGATGTTGGCTACCATGGTATCGGACTTAAAGAGTCAATACGAGAACATGGAGTCGCCAATAGAGATGATCACCAGCCTGAAACTGAAGTTTCAGGATCTGGCACGAGTTGAGAGGTTCCAGATGGTGAAGTCTCTCACTGGGTGTAAGCTACCAGAAGATGCTTCAGTGAGTCCTCATGTCATTAAAATGATGGGTTACATTGATAACCTGGGGAAACTAGAATGTCCTGTCAGCTTAGAGTTGTCCACTGACATCATTATGCAGTCACTGCCGTCTAGTTATGATAAGTTTATCAAAAGCTATATCAAGAATAACTTGACGAAGACGTTGATTGAGCTGCATGGCATGCTCAAAACAGCAGAGCAAGACATCATAAAGGGTAAAAGATTTGAGAAATCTTGTATTTACAAGGGTAGAGGCAGGGCCGTCCAGATTTGGAATCAGGATAAGCCTGTGTCATCTTATAAGCCCAAGTTCGGCCCATCTGGTGTTAGTAAGTGCTTCTACTGTGATGAGTCTGGTCATTGGAAGAAAGATTGCATTAAATTCTTGGAAGATTCACAAGAGATAAAGGAGATGTATGGTACTTCTTCTTCAGGTATTGTGTTATTACTTCAAGTTCTACGTATGTATTGGATACTAGTTGTGGTACTGATATTTTGGAAATATGCAGGGCCTAAGCAACAGTAGAACATTGAGGAAAGGACAAGTGGAACTGCGTGTCTGGTATGGAGCAATGGTTGCTACATAAGCCGTAGAGATTCTCCACTTGTAGGAGCCTTTCAATCTTGGTTTTTGAATTAAGTAATTGCTACTATGTACCTGCTTTAAGCAGAGATGTCTTTCAATTTCTTGTAAGAATTTGGATGTTTTTTTTTTTTTCATTCTGATAAAAGACAAGTTTTGCTCTTTTGATCTTAATGAAATATTATATGGTAGCACCCCTTTTGATAAATGGGTTTTATGTCTTAAACCAATATACACCAGAATATAACATAAATACCAAACGGTTTAAGTCTGATGACTTGAACTCGATTTTTCCTTAGCATAGTCGTTTTGACCAAATAGAGTGAAGCGGATACAGAAGTTCCATGGTTATGGGCTTTAGCCTCATTTGATTATAAATCATTTGAGACATGAATTCTACTTGCTGGGCCAAATGACTAAGGCTTCTTTAGCAGAGCTAAAGAAAAGGGCCAGAGGCTTATTAGGCCTTACATGAGATTTCTAGCAGCTCCTAAATCACACAAAGAACGCTTGAAGCCGTTCTCGAAGATAGAGCAACTCAGCATAAATATACCAGGATCTGGTAGCCTCTTAGTGTTGGGATTATGTCCTGAAATCATATTGTACTTACTCTAATGATAGTTGTATTGTCGAGATCGGACAATTCATGTGATACTGGGTAGTCATAATGTTTTGCTAGAAACCGCTTATGACAAATGAGTTGTAACTCATTTCTAGTATCTTGTGAACCTACAGGGTCACACACCTAAGCAAGTTGGATACATTTTGTGTGGGATTGATCATTGGCATATGATCCGATCAATGTATATTGGTTACACATTGAATTGAGTTTTGAAGAGGTGTGTCGATCGATACAATGAGTGTGTCGATCGACGCAGGTTTTCGAATGGGTGTGTCGATCGATACAGTATGTGTATCGATCGATGCACATTGGGCCTCGAAACTGACGTTTCGAGTTAATGACTTAAACGAATCGGGTTTGATCCGCAGGTCATTTTCCGTCATTCCAGGTCGATATATAATGTCTTATATGATCGACCTGAACCCTAGCCGTAAGTGCAGCTTCTCAGAAAGAAAGCAGAGACACAGAAACTCATAAGATCCACAGGAGATCCGATTGCCGGCACTAGCATCCCGGCGGATTCCAGCTTGTGTGCGTGTGGACTGAAGTAGAGGCGCAGCATCTGAGGCGCTCTAGAGATCTCGTTTATCTCATCAATCATTCCGCTGCCAGAACAAGGTAAACATATCGGTAAGGATTCAATCATAACGAACCCTAGATCCTAGGCGATCCTACACTTAGGGACTTGAGTAAGCAACACATCACTGACTTGTTTAGGAAGTACTACTACTCATTCCTTCAGTACCTCATCCATTGGTAGCATCATCTCTAAGTACCTCTGTACACAAGGATGATAGGGTGAAGTGTCAACTTGCGGATCTTTCTTCAACTTCTCATCCATCACTTCCAGCTGTTTAGCCTCATCAAGCTCTTGTTGAGACTTCATTGATACCTTAGGGAAAGTGATAGGGTCAGGTTTTAATCATATTCTACTGCAAGTGCACAATTAAGTGATTGTAATATATAGGGTATCGAATCCACAGAGACTCTGGTTTCGATAGATTAAGAACTATAGAGATTTAAACTAAGAAGAAAGCAATGTGAAGTAAACTAAATAGCAATGCGAGAAAGTAAACAAGTAGCAAGATTATCGGTTGTGAAAGCAGTTAATTAAGGGCGCTAAGTCTAGGGCGTTCTCAGGAAATCAGACAAGCAGACAAATTATTCAGTCAGGATCTAATTAAGTACAGTTCTAGAACTCAAATCACAGATATATTATTAACCAACTGTCGTTGCGAGAATTCTCTAAGTCTAAGTGCAGTAATCCAAATTCCTTTGCAATTACTAACAGATTAAACCAGCATTAATTTCAAGTTCGATATGTTCACAATTAAACTAAACCAAATTCCTTTGCGAGAAGTTTAATTGCTCAACCTAAATAGTTCAGATTCTAAACCACACTTTCGTGTCGTATTTAGCAACCTAAGATCTAGATTATAATTGATCAGGTTAGAACTAGCATTAAACACAATTTAGATCGAAGAACATTATATTCATGTGAATCCTTAACTGAATTAAACAAG
Organism: Orychophragmus violaceus; assembly: GCA_030180135.1. NCBI lineage: Eukaryota > Viridiplantae > Streptophyta > Magnoliopsida > Brassicales > Brassicaceae > Orychophragmus > Orychophragmus violaceus. Next base: position 100,395,360 of record CM058237.1, on the reverse strand, counting down.
TCTAGCAAGTCATGAAATCCCTAGTGAGAATCCCTAAACCTAACAATGAATCTACTCAGACATGATTAATGAAACAGAAATCATATAATTAATAGATTGCATATAAGAAATTAAATAGATAAAGGGGTTCGAAATCTTCTCCAAAATAGATGAAGTACAGGATCAGATCAGCCCCAAAAGCTCTAAAAATCCCTTAGCTCTAAGTATGAAAGCGTATGAAAAGCGTCTGGTAAGCGTATCTAAATAAAACACCAAAATCCTAATTATATAGGCTAAATCTCGGCTGGGGCTTCTTTGTAAATACTGGAAACTTCTGGGCCAAAGTGTAATATCTTCATTCTTCATTAAACCGCCGAGTCTGGCCCATCTCGCTTGTGTGTCGACCGATGCACAATGTGTGTCGGTCGATGCAATCCTGTTTTCTGGACAGTGAGCTCAAGCTCTAGGCCAAACACTCCAAAAATCTCCAAAAAGCTCCAATATCTCCAATTCTGCTCCAAACCTGATTATACCTGTAATAGACTCTAAAAGAACACAAAAAGACTCTAAAACATACTTATATATCATGGTCTAAAACTAGTAAAAACCATGATATATCAACTCCCCCACACTTAGCCTTTGCTTGCCCTCAAGCAAAGCAGAGAACTAAACATGGTGAAGATGTTTGAAAACTCTTCAGAAACTCTTTTCATCCTAGAAGTAACAACACTCAGATTCCCCTTAGTAAACCACTGAAAGAATCAATCACAAGACATCAAGGCCAACATATACTTCCCCCACACTTAGCAACTGTCCTAGGTTAACTCCACAATCACATTCACGCATTCAAATTCTCCCTACTGACTTCTGAAAGTATTTAAGTGCGGTCTCACCTAAGGAGTATCGATCAAAGGCACATGGACTCTTACCTTATCAGCTCTAGACCTCCATACTATCTTTCTCTAGTCCCTTTCTTCTCTTTTCCCTTCCTTAGCATTCTGATTTTTCCCCATTGGGTATCATTTTATTTTTTTTTATCAGTGCTCTTCCCGTTAAGGGGTGTACTTTGGACACATTCCATGGATGCACAGGATATGATAGTTGTAGCTACCACTCCCATGACCACTTCTGAGTTACTAACTCATCCTCAGTTTATTATCTTTTTTTTTTTATGGAAGGGGAGAAGGGAACTAAATAGGACATGTTTACAGGTTGCGCATGAAGTTCCAAATGCCCCGCAGAATCCCATCCTCTCTCTCTCTCCAATTTGCCTCGGATATATCACCATAGGGCACTGTAATCTCAGGATAAGGACCGATGTCATCAGCAGAAGCAGCAGCAGCAGGCGCAGGCTCAGGAGGTGCAGAGGAAGATGAAGCTCGTGTGGAAGGTGTTGGAAGTTTCGGTTGATCCTGATTCAATTCTCATATTGATATCAACCTAAACATGCATTAGATCTAGGTGTTCTTATTTAGAAACATTATGATCTCACCTTTTACCTGTTTGTTGCAGCGGAATTGATTGAACAGGTCAGAGATCAGGGAGATACACCAAGGGATGAATCCTCCAAAGGCTCACACACGCAATCACCGGAAACTGGCTGCTAGACCACGAGGAGATGGGGCGCAGAGAGAGGAGAGAAATCGCGGCTGAGATTAGGGTTGGGAGGAAGAGAGTTGGCTTTTAGTCATTAAAAGCCTTCTCTTTCCCTTTTGGGCTTTTGGGCCCAATCTGATTAAATCCCATTTAATCAGACCCATTAATCTTTCTCTCTTAGTACGACAAATGCCTAGCACTTTTGTCGTACTTCTGCTAAACCGTTCCTACTTTATTTCCTGCTAGCTTAAGCGTGTGACCCATATGGGATCATACAATAAAAGCAATAAGTCCGAGACTTATAGATCATGAGCGGACTCTAGCAAGCCATCATGACCCCCCAGTATTGTATGACTTATGTCTGATCACTGACATACTCTTACGTTATAGAGACAGTACAGAGATTGCTGGAAACAATTCCAACAATCTCCCACTTGAACTGGAATCTCTGTATTCATAATCCCTTTCGTCTCAATATCTCGATTAGTCATAAGGCAAGATTAGTGTCATCCTTATAAAGCCTAATCTTGTTCATCGGACTCTGATTTGATACTGACAATCCAAACGACTCGGGAAAGTCCGTTTGAGCATGGCCATGCGTTTTTCCAGTATTCAAATCTCCGATTGGCCTAGAGATATTCACTCCATTTATATTGGAGGGACAAATCCCATCTTGTTCCATCACTGTAAACTACTCATTTCATGATGTACCCAAACAAGGTCCTTATAGCTATCACAGAACGATAGCGTTAGACAATGATCAAAGTGCATCAGTCCATATGCAGTCACATGCATGCGAACTCAGGTCTAAGGACTATACTCTATAGTCGTAGTAAGAATCTCTTATGACACAGATATAAATATCCTGAAGAGTTCTTATTAGCGGGTCTTGTCCGGTCGTATGTTCCCAACATACACCTATGTACTGACTTTGATGCCGTGCATCTATGACACACTGAGACTTTGTCATAAGTCACGTACCAATCCAGTCTCACACGGTTGTTGGTGTTCCAGTTTCAACAACCTTCGACTAGGGACATGATGATATAAAACATTTATCAAATATAGGATCTCATGATCAAGCTAAATGACTTCGATGACTCAAGATCAAATCATTTACTTCGATGACCTATAAAATGGTTCATATCATTTTGGAACGATTATTTCATCACAGTTAAAATAATCTTGAAATAATAATTTCATTAAAACATAAATAATGTTTTACAAGAACATATCAAATAACTAAAATAAAGCTCACAAAACTCCCACTCAAATTTAGATTACATTTCAATGTTTCTAATGCCTACAGCTTCAGTCAGGAACTCGAGCTTAGGCCTTGGGAGTGGCTTTGTCAACGGATCAGCGACGTTATCATCTGTCGGAACTCGGCTGATCTTGACTTCCTTTCTATTAATGATGTCACGTATCAAGTGATATCTTCTTTGAACATGCTTGGATTTCTGGTGTGATCTTGGTTCCTTTGCCTGAGCTATAGCACCATTGTTGTCACAAAACAGTGCCAGAGGCTCAGCCGCATCTGGTATCACACCTAGTTCCATAATGAACTTTCGTATCCAAACAGCTTCCTTCGCTGCTTCTGAGGCGGCGATATATTCAGCTTCCGTAGTGGAATCAGCAACGGTGTCCTGCTTGGAGCTTCTCCAACTTACTGCACCGCCATTCAGACAAAAGACATAACCGGACTGTGACCGGAAATCATCAGTGTCTGTCTGGAAACTTGCGTCCGTGAATCCACTGACTTTAAGCACATCACTTCCACCGTACACCAAGAATTTATCCTTAGTATGTCTTAGATACTTCAAGATATTCTTTACGGCAATCCAATGGTTTTCACCTGGATTTGACTGGTATCTACTCGTCATGCTCAATGCATAAGCAACATCAGGACGAGTACAGATCATGGCATACATGACAGATCCTATTGCAGATGCATAAGGAATATTCTTCATGCGCTCAAGCTCAGCAGCCGACGTAGGGCTCTGCTTCTTGCTTAGCGTTGTGCCATGTACCATTGGCGTGAAGCCCTTCTTAGAATCTTTCATGCTGAATCTTTGTAGGACTTTGTCAATGTATGAGTCTTGACACAAGCCTATCAGCCTCTTAGGTCTATCCCGATAGATCCTAATTCCAAGAACGTATGCGGCTTCACCCATGTCTTTCATGGAAAAACAACTTCCAAGCCAGTCTTTTACAGACTTCAGCATTGGAACGTCGTTTCCGAGAAGCAGTATGTCATCGACATACAGAATAAGAAAAACGATTTTGCTCCCACTAGTTTTCTTATACACGCATTGTTCTTCTTCGTTTCTGATGAAGTCAAATTGCTTGATCGCTTCATCAAAACGAAGATTCCAGCTCCTCGATGCTTGCTTCAATCCATAAATGGATTTATGAAGCTTGCATACTTTCCCAGCATTCTTTGGATCTATGTAACCGTCAGGTTGCGTCATATACACATCCTCTTCCAGAATACCATTCAGGAATGCGGTTTTCACGTCCATCTACCAAATTTCATAATCATGAAAAGCTGCAGTTGCTAGTAGAATCCGAATAGATTTCATCATAGCCACCGGTGAATAGGTTTCATCGTAGTCCACACCGTGAACTTGTCTGAAACCTTTTGCCACCAACCTGGCTTTATAAATCTGGACATTTCCATCCACGTCAATCTTCTTCTTGAAGATCCATTTGCACTCGATGGCTTTTACACCAACGGGTAAGTCAACCAACGAAAATACTTGGTTGACCGACATGGAGTCCATTTCGGAATCAGTGGCCTTGCGCCACTTAGAGGAATCTGGGCCCATCATGGCTTGATTGAAGTTCGATGGTTCATCACCATCAATGATCAAAAGATCATGACAGTCAGTCACGAGGAATCCCTGATATCTCTCGGGTTCGTGACGGATCCTCCCGGATCTTCGAACTTCAGGTACTACAGGTTCAGGCTCTACAATTTCTTGTAGATCCTCCTGCTGCTCTTCCTCATTAGGTTGAGCAGTATCCTGTTCATCTTGAATTTCTTCAAGCAGTACCTTACTCCCACTGTCTTTCTTAGAGAGAAACTCTCTCTCAAGAAAGTTACAATCCCGGGCAACAAAGATCTTGTTCTCGGAACGTAGATAGAAGTAATAAGCCTTGGTTTCCCGTGGATAACCAATGAAGTAGCATTTATCAGATTTTGGTGTAAGCTTATCTGAGATTAATCTCTTTACATAGGCTTCACAACCCCAAATTCTTAGATAAGACAGCACTGGAGCCACTCCAGTCCATAATTCATATGGTGTCTTTGCTACTGCTTTTGATGGCGCTCTGTTTAGAGTGAACACTGCTGTTAGCAGAGCATATCCCCAAAGGGATATTGGAAGGTCTGTGTGACTCATCATAGATCGAACCATATCCAATAAGGTCCGATTTCTCCTCTCAGACACACCATTCCATTGAGGTGTTCCAGGAGGAGTGAGTTGGGATACGATCCCACACTCTCTCAGATGATCACTGAATTCTTGGCTTAAGTATTCTCCTCCTCGGTCGGACCGAAGAGCCTTAATGTTTTTGCCAAGTTGGTTCTGTACTTCATTTTGGAATTCTCTGAACTTCTCAAAAGATTCAGACTTATGTTTCATCAAATAAACATATCCATACCTACTGAAATCATCAGTAAAGGTAATGAAGTACTGATAGTTTCCTCTTGCATTAGTGGACATTGGGCCACACACATCAGTGTGTATCAGGCCCAATAAGTCACTGGCCCTCTCGTTAGGTTTATTAAAGGGGGCCCGTGTCATTTTGCCCATCATGCAGGATTCGCATTTCTCACATGACTCAAAGTCAAATGAGCCAAGAAGTCCATTCGAATGGAGCCTCTTGATGCGTTTCTCGCTGATGTGCCCTAAACGACAATGCCATAGAAACGTTCGGTTTTCCTCATTAGGTTTAAACCGTTTTGTATTAATGTTATAAATTGGCGCGGATTGATCGAGTATGTAAAGCCCATTCGTAAGAGGGGCAGAACCATAGAACAAATTGTTGCGATTGAAGGAACATAATTTATTCTTAACTGAAAAATCATAACCTTCCAAATCCAACAAAGAAATTGAAATAATATTTCTGCTTATAGCAGGTACAAAATAACAATTATTAAGTTCTAAAATCAATCCCGAAGGTAAAGACAACAAGTAAGTTCCTACAGCTAGTGCTGAAACTTTCGCTCCATTCCCAACTCGTAGCTCTACTTGTCCTTGCTTCAGCCTTCTACTGTTGCTGAGTGCCTGCATATTAGTACAAATATGAGCCCCACAACCAGTATCCATGACCCATGAGGTATTATCAGAAGTAGTTGTATTAACTTCTATAACAAAAATACCTGATGAAGAAGTCTCGAAAGTCTTCTTCTTTAATTCCTTTAGACCTTCCTGGAATTTCTTGCAATCTCTTCTCCAATGCCCCAGTTCTTTGCAGAACCTGCACATGTCAGTAGGCCCAGCCTTGGACTTGGGCTTGGGCTTTGGCGTGTCCTTGTCCGCGACTTGGACACCCTTGGCCTTTCCCTTATCCTTAGCAGAAGACTTCTTAAACCCCTTGCCCTTTTGTACCATAAGTACATTGGGGTCCTTGGCGGTTTTCTTCAAGTTGGGCTCTGCAGTCTTGAGCATTCCGTGAAGCTCAGGCAGTGTCTTACTCAAGCCATGCATGTTAAAGTTCAGAATGAACTGATCATAGCTTGCAGGTAAAGACTGCAGAATGATGTCGCAGGCAAGTTCCTGGCTGATTGGGCAGTCGAGTTTGTGAAGATGATCGAGATAACCCATCATCTTCAACACATGAGGACTCACTGCCGCATTCGCAGCCAACTTACAGTCCAAGAGGTTCTTAACTGTCTGGAACCTCTCGGTCCTAGCCTGCTCCTGAAAAAGCGATTTCAGGCTTGCCATGATCTCGATTGGAGACAATACACTTTCGAACTGCTTTTGCAGCTCTGGAGTCATTGTCACCAACATCAGGCAATAAACATCATTTTCATCTGACGAATGCTTTTCCCAAGCATTGTGCAGAGTCCTGGCAGCATTGGCAAGAGGCCTCTCGGGGAGGGGATCTCGAAGGACATAATCCTTCTTCTCCTGCTTGAGGACCAGCCTCAAGTTCCTTGACCATGTCAGGAAGTTCGTTCCAGTCAGCTTCTCCTTCTCGAGAACAGACCGGATCGAGAATGTGTTTTGTGTGCTTGTAGTAGTCATATCTGAAATATATAAATAAATAGGTTATTAGTTATATGTTCAAAATGATTAATCTCGTATTAAAGTATAATATGATTAATCATGCATTATATTCAATAACCTAAGTTACCCTCAATAGAATATAACGATTCCAAGATCCACATATAACTAAGATCAAAGTGGGCCACTGGCCGTCACCCAACCTTAGCTTATATCGGTAAGCCCTATATCGGCTAATTATATCCGTGATATAACTCTTGGTTGTGAATCTGGGCCCGAGGCCCAATCCACTCTGATGTCTCAAGGCCCGGGACTCCCGATGGCCTAGTCAAGAAAACCGGACTATACAGTCATGCAATCATTAATGTCTGGGACTCCCAATGACATTTATGAATCACAAACCGTCTTACCCACGCAAAAACAGACATCCTCACACTGTAAGGCCATGAATGCAATTGAATGGGCTTTGACAGCTGACATAGCCTGGACAAGACATCCAACGCTTGATATTATTTGAGGTTCGTAGGTTTATTAAAATCATTCCCAAAATAGAAGATTACTATTTCGGGAAACTTTCTATTTATGGAAACCTACTATTTTTGGAAACTTTCTAAAATTGGAAACTTTCTAAAACCGGAAACTTTCTAACTTTAGAAACTTCTTTAAAATCCAAAACCCGCAAATTCAGAAACTTCTATTTTAAGAAACTTTCTAATTATAAAATTTCGGAAACTTTAATTTAAAACCGACTTTATAATTTTATAAAATAGATTTTGAATTAATCTGAAGAAAGACTCAATTAACTGGCCCAATTGTTTTAACTTCTTGGCCCGAGGCCCAAGAATTGGTCCATGTCCAAGACATGACCCAATTATCCAATTAATTGACATAACCGGTCTGGTTCATTAAAACTGGTCTAACCAAGTTTTAATTACTACGATGACCACAATTGTCAACCGGTTATTTACTAAACCGGAATTTCTCAATTTATTTGGTCCAACCAAATCAAATTAGAAATTCATGGTTTAGGCACTAAATCCAATATTTCTTTCGACATTGGATTTCTTATTCCGGTTTAACCAGATTTAATAAAATTATTAAAACCTGTTTATTAAACCAGAACGAAGATTTTAATCAAGTTTTGAACCGAACCAGCTAACCGAAATCGAACCGGCCCATCACACCCAAAACCCTAACCGGCCAGCCGTAAGCCTCACGCAAAAGCGATAGCCGCAGGCCAGCCGCGTTCGATCCGGATCGGGACGTTCGCTCGGCAGCTCGGGACGGGACGTGATGCTCGGGTCGAGAGATCGGGACGTCCGAGAGCGTGACGCGATCCGGACGGTCGAAACCTCACGCGATCGGGACACCATCCGGACGAGACGATCGGGACGACGAACGCGGGACGCGATCCATGCGATCGGCTATCGCACGATCCATGCGATCGGGACGTCTCTCGGTCGACCGTCCGCCGTCCACCCGAGCCTCCTTTCGGCCGTAAAACCAACCGGCCAAGCCGGTCGATCCATCTTTGGCCGATCGCAAATCTGTGTCATATAGCTCATGTTTTGCGATTTTTCTTGTGTGTTTAGGGTTCAATTCTGATTCTTAACTGTTTTATCTTATCAGTAATTGATTCAAAAACAATTCTAAACAGATTAAACAACCTAAACAATGAATCTAAAACAAGAAACCTAAGAACCAATGGCTCTGATACCACTGTTGGAAGTTTCGGTTGATCCTGATTCAATTCTCATATTGATATCAACCTAAACATGCATTAGATCTAGGTGTTCTTATTTAGAAACATTATGATCTCACCTTTTACCTGTTTGTTGCAGCGGAATTGATTGAACAGGTCAGAGATCAGGGAGATACACCAAGGGATGAATCCTCCAAAGGCTCACACACGCAATCACCGGAAACTGGCTGCTAGACCACGAGGAGATGGGGCGCAGAGAGAGGAGAGAAATCGCGGCTGAGATTAGGGTTGGGAGGAAGAGAGTTGGCTTTTAGTCATTAAAAGCCTTCTCTTTCCCTTTTGGGCTTTTGGGCCCAATCTGATTAAATCCCATTTAATCAGACCCATTAATCTTTCTCTCTTAGTACGACAAATGCCTAGCACTTTTGTCGTACTTCTGCTAAACCGTTCCTACTTTATTTCCTGCTAGCTTAAGCGTGTGACCCATATGGGATCATACAATAAAAGCAATAAGTCCGAGACTTATAGATCATGAGCGGACTCTAGCAAGCCATCATGACCCCCCAGTATTGTATGACTTATGTCTGATCACTGACATACTCTTACGTTATAGAGACAGTACAGAGATTGCTGGACACAATTCCAACAGAAGGCTCTCCCAGCGAATGAGCCATAGAAGGGACTCTGCGTTGCTCGGTCGCAGGAGGCTGGAATCTCAGGGCATCCAGCGTATGAATCTGTGTAAGTCCAGGAGCAGGAAGATCCACACCACACTTCCCAGTACTCTGATCATAATAAACTTAGATGCGTCCCTCCTTGAGCCAGGTAGCGCTCTGCAGGTGGCTGAAATCAAGGAACTCCTTGGCTGTGTTACAATCTGTGCCCTCTAGGGGAATCCCGCAGTGCTTGAAGATGGGAGTAAGCAGGCTCCCTACTGTCTCAGTAAGAACACCATCAAATGGCTTCGTCTGCAGGTCACATAAGTGCTGAGTGAAAACAGCTCCCAAGTTGAGTCCCTTAGTGGGATCTCGCACACCAGAACCCTCAAACTGGTCCCTCAGCCCGATGAACAACATCTCCATCTCAAGCTTGTGCATCTTGTTGGCTTCATACTTGCACAACAAACTCCAACACAAGATACGCAGGACATGTCTCAGAACAGGATGCCTAACCTGCTTCACTAGTGTAGTCCTAGAGTTGTATCGACCACTGCCAATACACTCCCAGAATAACCGAGCCTCCTCTAGATCCCACTCAAGACTCATGCCATAGCGTCTCGGCTCAGTGCTGAAACCATAGATCCTGCAGATATCGAGTAAAGGAATCTGATACCTGACTCCTAAGCTCATGAAGGTAAAAATACCTCCTGTAGCACTCCTGCTGTCTGGATCCGGGTAAAACACTATGCAAGTAGCTAGCAGCTGTCTGACTAACTCTGGGTACAAATCATAAGGCCGCATAGGCATTGTCCCAAGACCAATGCCCTTACATATTGCAAGAACCTGCTCATCTATCCCCAGACTCTTATAGGTAGAGTAGTCTGCAAACTTGGTTAGCTTAATAGTCATTCCACACCAACCGTTGTACAGCAACGTGTCAAAATCATCCCACTGGTTAAGCAGTGGTCTCTCTGTAAACTCAGCAGTCTTGAGGAACTCAGCAATGTCATTTGGCCACGCTCTCGCTGACGGGATCTGTGTCTTGTCTGCCCGGGGCCAAGGCAGTGCTACTGCCGGACCAACTCTCACATAAGGCTCAGGTTGCTGTGATTCTCGATGGAACCACCCTGGTGGTGGAACGTACTGTCGTGTGGCAGTTGCTGCTGTGGCTCTGCGCTTGCGGGGTTGTCTGCGAGTTGCCATCTGCATTCAACAAAATTCAAACAATATAAGTCTCGGCAATCTCTCTGTGAAATCGCGAAGCAACGACCGTTGCACTAAGGCATTGATCGTTGCAAGGCGATCCCACATCGTCGAACAAAACCCTAAAATCGTAGAGCAACGACCGTTGCACAAGTGCAACGACCGTTGCCAGGCGATTTCAGAGCCGACAACAAATCTTCAAAATCATTTCTAAATTCGTTCCACATTATCACTAACAGCCTAAAATCATCACCAATCATCCTAAATTTAGTCAAATTCAGCACGCAATCATCAATTTCATCCCAAAAATTCTCAAATTCTAAACCCTAAAAATGAATCCGAAAATCACAAAATCGAGACACATTACCTTGGATTCGTGATAGATGGGTTATAGGAATGGATTAAGAGTGTACAAACGAGAGAATAGCACTTGGAATCGAAGAAAATGACGAAGAAATGAGAGATTTAGGTGAATGTGGGTTTCGGTTCGTACGGACAGCGAAAATGGAGAAGAAGAGAGGAGAAAAGAGTTTAAGGCACTTACCTCGATCGTGGGGGCAACGACCGTTGCTAGTGGGCAACGATCGTTGCTGGTTGAACCAAATTGATTCCGGTTTAGCACGCGTACCTTAATTTTGCAATTTTAACCAGTTGCAACGACCGTTGCACAGGGCCGCAATGATCGTCACAATGCGATCCATCTCCTCGTCGTAATCTCCTTGCAACGACCAGTGCACAAGTGCATCGATCGTTACACATCTCCAGACTCGAGTTCTGTATCTGAAACTTAGCAAAAACAAATAAAAACGTGAAATCCTAAGAGAAACACCAAAAAAGAAAAACACTTAAACCTAACAGTGGGTTGCCTCCCACTCAGCGCTTGTTTAAGGTCATTAGCTTGACCGGACGAACAAGATCTTTTAGGCACCAAGAGATCTCGACAGAGACTTTGATTGTCTCCGTTCAAGTCTCCTCATCCAAGGTGGCGAGTAGGCTGTATCAGAATGCTTATGTCCAAGAAAACAAGGAGTAAAATGTTCTCCAGGATCCAAAATCACAGTATCACTTGGCTGCTTATCATCTCTATCCATAATGGTGAAGGTCTGCCCATCTATCAGTGGCTTGCGCAGCTTATCCATCTCAAAATGTAGCGGCTCATCTCCCAGGTGGAGATCTATCAGACTATGTCTAACATCTATTACTGCTCCCGCTGTAGCCAAAAATGGTCTCCCAAGTATCAACGCATCATCAGGATCACTGTCATACTTCAGCACTAAGAAGTCTGTTGGAACCAAGTAGTTTCCAACTCTCACCGGGATGTCCTCAATGAGTCCTTCTGGAACTCTTATAGACTGATCAGCTAGGACAAGAGAGGTCCTAGTAGGCGAAAAATCCAGCATACCCAGCTTCTCTGTCACAGAATATGGCATAAGACTTTCAGCAGCTCCCAGATCACACAGAGAACGCCTAAAACCATCCTCAAAGATAGAACAGTTAAGCACAAAGACACCGGGGTCAGGCAGCTTCTTTGGGATCTTGGTTAACAGCACATCGCTTATCTGTTGAGGGACCACAATCACCCAATCTTTCAGCTCTTCATCCAAAGTCAACATCTTATTCAAGTACCTCTGCACACATGGGTGATAAGGTGGATCATCAGATGATGGAATTTCTTCCAACTCTTCACCAATCTCTTCCAACTTCTTAAGCTCTTCAATCTCTTGCTTAATCACTTCAGACACTGAGGGATATAATCTAATGGATTGTGCATAAATCTCCTGTTGAGTAATCTCAGACACTCCAGGGAATAAACGATCAAGCTCTAAATCTGCATCAATACCTTCAGAATCCTGCGAGTCTGTCTGTTCACGACCTGCAACGACCGATGCTAAGGGTGCATCGATCGATGCAACACTGTTTTCACAGTTTCTACCCGAGAGATTTTCCTCAAAATCCGAAAATTCAACCTCTTCTACCAACTCAGTTGTGCTTGGCTCAAATCCTTCACCTAGGTGTGATCCATCATCAATGTACACAGACCAGGCCTTAATATGGGTGTCTGCCACTCCTTTTCCCTTCATAGAACTGGAAATCTGACCCACCTGAGTATCCAACTGCTTCATATGAGTGTTCAGAGACTCAAACTTTCTATTGAGATCCTCATAGACAGCATCCAACTTCTTATTGCAGTCCACAGAAATCTTGGTCTGACTCTCCAGCAGCTGTTCCATCATTGTCTCCATCTTGCTCTAATGAGCAGTAGCTACAGGAGGAGTCTGATAAGATGAAGATCCATAGGTTCTCTGAGTACCTTGTCCAAAAGGTTTATGAAAACCACTAGTCTGTCCAAAGCTAGAGGAGTTGCTGTTGAAAGCACTCTTCTGTCCTCCATTGAAGAACCTGTTTCCCTGCTGATTACCAAATCTATTACCTTGGAATCCAGATCCTCCAATGTAATTCACATCTTCTTCCTGAATGTCCTCCTCAGTCTGAATTACCTCAACATCTTGGACAAAGTGGACAGCTTTCTTACCAGCTAGGAGATTACACACTGTGTCCAGCTTAGATCTAATATCAGCAATCTCCAAATTCTCTACATTTCCACCAGCTTTCTTCCTCCTCTCATCAGTAGTCTTGCAACTGTTGATGCTTACTAAGTTATCAATCAACTGCTTAGCTTGAGCAGGAGTCCTAGTGTTAAAGTTGGCATTGCTAGAGTTGTCCAACGCAGTCTGATATTGAAGATCTATGCCTCTAAAGAAGATGCCTAAAAGTGTTACCTCAGTGAATCCATGGTGCGGGCAGTCACGTTGGTATTTCTTGAATCTCATCCAGGCAGTCTTAAGAGGCTCAGTAGGTCCTTGGGAAAAGGTGAGTATGTCCTGTCTGGACTTATCAGAACGTGCATCATCGTAGAAGTGATGCAGAAACTCACTCTTCAGGGCTGCCCAAGTATCAAACTGCCTAGGTGGCAGTTGCTTCAGCCATGCAGCAGCGTCTCCAGCGAGACTGTATGGAAAGAGCTTGAGAAACAGATAATCCTGGCACACTCCATCATACTTCATGCCAGTGATTATGTCCTCAAACTGATCAATGTGATCCATAGGCTGCTCCGACGGATGACCATGGAAAGCATTCTGCTTCATCAGCGAGTAGTAGATGGTTTTGATCTCAAAATCATTCCTCTCAAAACCATGCATTACAAGAGCTGACCGGTTTGTATGAAACTCATCCGGTCTGTTGTAGTCAGCTAAAGTCCTCTCATGGACTATCATCTGTCTATTTCGGTTCTGTCCTTGACCTTGCGCCTGCGGCTGTAGTTCAGGTTCCTCAACCTCAGAGATCACACGTCCCTCAGCATCAATCCTATGCCCAGCAGCATTGTATGGATTGTTATCTCGGTCCCTCAGGGTACCTTGAGCATCAGACATTATGATTACCTTCTGTACCACCATCCTTGCTCTTCTTTCTCTTCTGTTAGTCCTCTCTAGTCGTCCAAGTTCGTCAAGTCCGAGATTAACGAGATTCAAGTTCTGAATACTTCTGGTTTCACGCGTCTGCATAAACTGTCTGTAATCGTCAAGCAACGATCGATGCTATCAGTGCAACGATCGATTCAAACTCAGAATCGCCTAGTGACGATCGACACAAAGGTGCAACGATCGACGCTATGCGAAATCGGTACCTGCGACAGAGAGAAAACAGAGAAAAATTAGTAACTGAAATAAATAAATAAATCTTAGTAAAAACCCTAAGTTCGATCCTATCGAAGACTCTAAGAGTCCCCGGCAACGGCGCCAAAAACTTGATAGGGTCAGGTTTTAATCCTATTCTACATCAAGTGCACAGTTAAGTGATTGTAGTATATAGGGTATCGAATCCACAGATACTCTGGTCTCGATAGATTAAGAACTATAGAGATTTAAACTAAGAAGAAAGCAATGTGAAGTAAACTAAATAGCAGTGCGAGAAAGTAAACAAGTAGCAATATTATCGGTTGTGAAAGCAGTTAATTAAGGGCGCTAAGTCTAGGGCGTTCTCAGGAAATCAGACAAGCAGACAAATTATTCAGTCAGGATCTAATTAAGTACAGTTCTAGAACTCAAATCACGGATATAGAATTAACCAACTGTCGTTGCGAGAATTCTCTAAGTCTAAGTGCAGTAATTCAAATTCCTTTGCAATTACTAACAGATTAAACCAGCATTAATTTCAAGTTCGATATGTTCACAATTAAACTAAACCAATTCCTTTGCGAGAAGTTTAATTGCTCAACCTAAATAGTTCAGATTCTAAACCACACTTTCGTGTCGTATTTAGCAACCTAAGATCTAGATTCTAATTGATCATGTTAGAACTAGCATTAAACACAATTTAGATCGAAGAACATTATATTCATGTGAATCCTTAACTGAATTAAACAAGTCTAGCAAGTCATGAAATCCCTAGTGAGAATCCCTAAACCTAACAATGAATCTACTCAGACATGATTAATGAAACAGAAATCATAGAATTAATAGATTGCATATAAGAAATTAAATAGATAAAGGGGTTCGAAATCTTCTCCAAAATAGATGAAGTACAAGATCAGATCAGCCCCAAAAGCTCTAAAAATCCCTTAGCTCTAAGTATGAAAGTGTATGAAAAGCGTCTGGTAAGCGTATCTAAATAAAACACCAAAATCCTAATTATATAGGCTAAATCTCGGCTGGGGCTTCTTTGTAAATACTGGAAACTTCTGGGCCAAAGTGTAATATCTTCATTCTTCATTAAACCGCCGAGTCTGGCCCATCTCGCTTGTGTGTCGACCGATGCACAATGTGTGTCGGTCGATGCAATCCTGTTTTCTGGACAGTGAGCTCAAGCTCTCGGCCAAACACTCCAAAAATCTCCAAAAATCTCCAATATCTCCAATTCTGCTCCAAACCTGATTATACCTGTAATAGACTCTAAAAGAACACAAAAAGACTCTAAAACATACTTATATCATGGTCTAAAACTAGTAAAAACCATGATATATCAGAAAGGTACAGGAGGCTCATAGTCTGTTTCTTCAGCAATAGCACAAGATGTTGGCAAATCCTGCTCCTTACGCTCTTGATGTCGACCGACGTTGAACTGATGTCGATCGACATCAGCCAATGCACTACTGATGTCGATTCCAAAATCGACCATGCTAGATTTCCATTCGTCATGAGAACTCGAAATCCCGTTTGAAAGTGAATGTCGACCGACATCGAAGTCCAAATCGATCGACACTGGTTTTTCAGCTTCTTCAACAAGTTCAGCAGTCTTAATCTCAAAATTCTCTCCTTGACTTGACCCATCATCAATCTGAACTGACCAAGCCTTAATGTGGGTGTCCATGACACTCTTTCCCTTGATTGAGCTTGAAATTTGGTTCACTTGTGTGTCCAACTGCTTCATGTGAGTACTCAAAGACTCAAACTTACCATTCAGATCTTCATACACAGCATCCAGATTCTTGTTAAAGTCTACAGTGACCTTCGTCTGACCCTCCAGAAACCGCTCTAACATAGCTTCCATCTTGCTATCTTGAGTATTAGCAGTAGGAGGTGTCTGATACGAGGATGATCCATAAGTCCTCTGATAAGAATTACCTTGCTGAAAAGGTTTCTGATAACCAGCATTCTGACCATATCCAGAAGAGTTTTGGTTGCTTGTGAAAGCACTCTTCTGTCCACATTAAAGAACTTGTTACCTTGCGGATTTCCAAACCTGTTTCCTTGGAATCCAGAGCCACTGATGTAGTTCACATCCTCCTCTTGGCAGTCTTCTTCAGCTTCAAACACTTCAACTTCTTGAGCAAAGTTGACAGCTTTCTTACCGGTCAACAAACTATGAACAGAGTTCAGCTTATTCCTGGTATCACTCATCTCCAGATTATCAATCTTTCCACCAGACTCTTTCCTTCTCCTATCAGCAGTCTTGGTGCTGTTACTACTCACCAAGTTATCAATCAGCAATCTCGCTTGCTCAGGATTCTTGGTATTGAAATTGCCATTGCTGGCAGCATCCAATGCAGACTGGTAATTGAGATCAATCCCTCTGAAGAATATGCCCAGCAGCGTCACTTCAGAGAATCCATGATGAGGACAGCCACGTTGGTACATCTTAAACCTCATCCAAGCAGACTTAAGAGGCTCTGTAGGACCTTGAACAAATGTCAGAATGTCCTGTCTATGCTGATCTGAGCGAGCATCATCATAAAAGTGTCGCAGGAACTCTCTCTTCACAGCATTCTAAGTAGTCAACTTCCCAGGTGGAATTTGCTTTAGCCAAGCAGCAGCCTCTCCAGCAAGAGAGTATGGGAAAAGCTTCAGATACAAGAAGTCATAATCCACCCCATTGTACTTCATTCCAGTGATGAAGGCTTCAAAATCCTCAATGTGGTCGATGGGTTGCTCATGTGGGAGACCATGGAAGGGGTGCTGTCTCAGCATAGCGTAGTAGACAGTCTTGATCTCAAAGTCATTCCTCTCAAAAGAAGGAGGAACAATTGCTGACCGGTTAGCATAAAACTCATCCGGACGGTTGTAGTCAGCAAGAGTCTTCTCAGCAATAACCATCTGCCCCTGACCTTGAGGCTGTTCAGGCGCAGGTTCAGGGATCACATTCCCTTGGGCATCAATCCTATGCCCTTCATCATTGTAGGCGTTCTTCTGTTGGTCTCTCAGAACGCCCCCAGCATCAGGTCTCAAAATCAAACGATTGTTCATCATTCTTGTTCTTTGGCCCTTTCTGTTCGTGCTCTCTAGTCTTGCAAGCTCCTCAAGTCTGAGGTTTAGAAGTTCTTCACTCTGGTTGCTTCAAGTATGTCGACTTGGCATACACTGATCTCAAAACACTGTTCCAAGGTCGATGTCGAGCGACACTAAAGTGGGTGTCGGTCGACACTAAATGCGTCTGTCGATTTCCTGCACAACCAAAAACAAGCCAAACAAGAAGGTCACACGATAGATTATATGTCATCAAGCTAAGCTAAATCAATTCCATAGAAAGCAGTAAACAAAGCAATAAACTAGAATGTGTTTTCAATAAGAAGAAAGGCGCTAGACTTAGGAACTTCTCGGGAATTATGCTACGCAAGATACTTAACTAACCGGATTCAGATTAAACACAGGTTCAAGAACTAGAAACGCAATGCTAAATAATCCAACTCTCGCTGAGATTATTTCTATATATAACAACCTAGCGATCCAAATCTCTTTGTGATCCTAGAGTTCTAAATAAGCATTATGAATAGGTTCTATCGGTTCACAATTCTCCTAAACCAAATCTCTTTGCATCTAGTCGAATTGCTCACTCTAAGTTTGTTCAAATTATAACTCACACTCTCGTGCTATTGTTAATTGTCTAAGATCTAAACCCTAGGTGATCTGTCTAGAATTCAGTGTTAAAAACACTTAGGTGATGAACAAAAGATGGTAAATCCTATTTAATCAGTTATCAAGCAAGCATAAAACCTTTGTGAGAATCCCTAAATCTAACTAGGTTACTGATATACTTGTATTTTCATGCATTTAGGCTATTGTTAGGATCATGTTTTACTTCTTTTTAGTTTCCTTTAGCTTCATTTCTTTGGTCATTGGTGTGTTTAGAGTATAGGATCATCTAGAGCTAGGTTTAGGCATTCTAGGCTTGCATTTGGAGTGTTTCTTATGTTTTGTAGGTTCTTGGAGTTTCTAAGGATGTTTGGAAGAGTTTGGAGGCCAAAGGAGTGATTGCAAGTGAAATGGTGATGAAGGACCAAATCGATGAGCTTGAACGATTGAGTCATATGAAGATATTACGTTGACTTTTAGCTCTGGGATTCTAAATACAAATCATGGAAAATTGAGTTATCTTTCTAATGGAGGTGGTGTGAAGTCATTCGGAGCTATATGTAAAGAGTTATGCCTGATTTACTGGATGCATCTCAACACAGTCTGCATATCGGGTTGCATATCGACCTGGCAACCCGATACAGCCTCTCGGATTAAATTTTGTGCATCCATATCGGGTGGCGTATCGGGTGGCCAGGCCGATACGACCCTTCCCAGAAAAAATCCGAGAGTTCATACCGGGTTGCGTATCGGGTGGCCAGGCCGATACGCGTCCCAGAAATTGCCTTGGATCCGGGTCAACACCCGGTTTGTTCCGGGTTGATCCGGCTCGCACCCTATTGACTATAAGCCAAAAACCTATTTTTTTATTGCATCTAAAGCTATATTTTATGTTCTAAACACTCTGTAAGAACAAGATTGATTTCTTTGATTAATCTAGTACTTTTGTGATTTCTTCATCAAATCTTTCAATCTATCTCTAGTCTCCTATGATCAACATTATTTCTATAAATTTTGTTGTTCATATGATGATTAGTGAGTAGTACTTCATAGGGCTTTTGGGTTAGGTAGGATTAGGTTGATTAGGGGTGATCGATGGATTCTAATGTTTGATTGTTCAAAATTTCGTCTATCAAAGTGGGTTTATTGCCTAATTAGCCTTGATCAAGTTGATTAGGATGTTTAGGATTTCTTGCTCACCACGTGTTCGATGAAATTCTAGTTTCTAGCTTTGATAGGACTTTCACATTCTAGCACATGAGAATGAATGTTTAGAGTGATTGTTAGCTGTTTGGAACTTATTTGAATGCTTGCTTGATTTTAATTCACAAATGAGAGTTTGTTCTTGGATTAGGATTAGGTAAAGAGATTAGTGTTAAGAGATTAAAATGATCAACTTGTTGTGTTCTTTGCTAGGAGGTTAGCTTCTTTGAAGTTTGAATTAGAATCCTTGATCATCCAGAGTCACCTGTCCGTTGACCTTAACCCGTAGGCCTTATCTTTGTCATTGATTGAATCCACTTGTTTACTTGCTTTTTGTTTACTTCTATTTGAATTGTTTTCGTTAGGATTGTTAGAAACAAAAACTTAATTGAGTGATTTGACTCTGAAGGTTTAGTGAGTGCTTATTGGTTTTATCCATCCCAAAAAGGTTTGATACCTCAAAGCTACATCGATAAGCTTGAGGAATTGGTACCTCAAAGGATTGCGAAAATCCTAGTTATCAATTTGGCGCCGTTGCCATTTTGGGATTCTGGATATATCAATTCGTTTTCTATTCCTTTTTAGTTCAAGTCCTTGTTACTAATTTGCTACTTTCTCTCTTTTTGATGTTAGGTGTATGAACTTGCGCAGCAAAGGGACTACAAACTTAGTTGCAAGAGTTGAGGACATCAAAGCACACGAGAGGAGATTAGCAAAGGAACGACGCGCACAAGAGAGAGCTGTTCACTTAGAGAGACTTGGGTTGGAGCCAATTGTTGAGGTTCTACAAGACTTTGTGGGTATTGAGCAGCCGGTTATGGATAATCATCAGGATCAACAGCAGCAGCAAGAGCAACAAAGGCCAGCTAGGGCCATTGGTGATGGAGATGCACCTGATACAAATGCAAACCGGCAAGGGATCATTCCACCACCGGTCAACAACAACAACTTCGAGATCCGGGCTATGGTGATGAACATGGTGCAAAACAACCAGTTCCATGGGCTTGCATATGAGGATCCATTGCAGCACTTGGACACATTTGACAAGATTTGTGCTACTACAAGGCTCAATAGTGTAACTGACGATGGTTTGAAGATGCGTCTATTCTTCTTCTCATTGGCGGATAGAGCTAAGGATTGGGAAAGCACCATCCCTCCGGGAACCATCACCACTTGGGGAGAACTCAAGAAGGCTTTCTTGAAAAAGTTCTTCTCAGCTACTAGGACTGCCCGTTTTCGCAGTGAGCTATCCGGGTTTGTACAACGCAACAATGAGAGCTTTGCTGAAGCTTGGGAGAGGTTCAATAAGCTCACTACTCAGTGCCCCCACCACGGTTTCACTAACGAGACACTACTCAGCAACCTCTATCGCGAAGTTCTTCCTAGAATGAGAGCGATGCTAGACTCTTCTAGCAATGGACACTTCCTAGGCAAGGGAGTAGATGCAGCTATGGAGTTGATTGAAAACCTTGCAACAAGCGATGGTAACTACAATGAGGATTATGAGAGGACTAATAGAGGATCATCTTCTTCAGATGAGAAGTATGAGAAAGAAATCAAAGCTTTGAATGAGAAGATGGACAAGATGATCTCCTCTAGCCAAAAGCACATCAGCTTTGTGGGCAACTATGAGGATTCTCAGCCACTCCTCTATAGTGTGGATGAGGATATGACACAAGAGGAGATTAACTTCATTGCGGGACAAGGTGGTTTCAACAAGGGCTTCAACCAAAACTATAGAAACCACCCAAACTTCTCATACCGCAACCCCAATGTAGCCAATCCTCAAGACCAAGTCTATCCTCAAGCTCCATCTCAAGGACAAGCTCCACAACAAAAGCCTTTTGTCTCCTACACCAACCAACAAGGGTTTGTCTCTCAGCCTCAACCTCAGGGACAACAAGGCTATGTCCCCAAGCAACAATACCCTCCACCCGGTTTTGGACAACAACAGCCACAAGCTTCTTCCTCTTCGGGTTTGGGTAATGAGTTAAAGGGAATGATGCAACAACTCATCCAAGGACAAGCAAGTTCGGCATTGGAAGTGAAGAACCTAAAGAATGAGCTGCAACATTTGACTTATCGCTTGATCAATGTTGAGAACACGCACGCTTCCACTTCTAGACCTACCGGTACCTTGCCCGGAAACCCGGAGAAGAACCCAAAAGACTACTGCAATGCAATCTTCTCTACTGTTGATCATGAGAAATCAGACTATGAGCGAGAGGTTGATGAGATAGAAGCACTTCTCTATGGTTATGAACTCCCTCCGGCTGCACATGTTCCTCTCAAGGAGATGAAGGCCACTGTAGTTAAGCCTTCCTATGTTGCACCAGCTAAGGTGATGAGTGCTACTGATATTTTAGCTGAAGATATTGTGCCTACTGTCCACACAACACCAAGGGTACTTCCCAAGCTTGGTAATCCGGGTAAATTTACCATCAGTTGTACTTTGGGAGACTTGAAGATTAACGATGCATTGTGTGATTCCGGCTCTACTGTGAGTGTGATATCTCTTGACATGGTGGAATCTCTTGGGATTAAGAGCATGGAAAGGTACCCATCGTCTATTACATTTGGAGACTCTTACTCAAAAACTCCAATGGGAATGATCAAGGACTATCCACTGAAGATTGGTGAGTGCACTATCCCAACTGACTTTATTGTCATGAAGATGAAGAAGAGTACCCAACTACCTCTCTTACTTGGTACCTCTTTCCTCAACACCACTGGATCTTTTCTGGACTTCAAAAAGAAACGTGATGTGCTGAATAATGTTGATACCAAAGCTTCCTATCCTCTAAGAAGCACATCTCTTCACACTTGTGGTGTCATCCTCTCTCCCAATGAAGATGATGTACTAGAGGAAGCAAGGCTATTTGCCAATGTTGGCAAGGAAGTTTGGCCTAAACACATTTCTTATGGATCACTGAGTGAGCACATGGGACGTGCTCAAAAGAAGGGAGTGGATAGAGCTATTGGAACTCCTCCCATGACCATAAGGACTGAGTTTGTTGGATCCATCTCCTCGAAGAAGCTGAGCATCGATGAGGAAAAAGCACCCAAAGAGAAGGTTGTGGATATGGTGACAAAGATGTCTCCAAAGGTTGTAAAGGCTTCGATCAGTCCAAGGTTCCAAGGCAACTCAGTCAATCTCAGTGAGCTGACTTCTCAGGTCTTAGCCATCACTCTCGAGGGCAGGCCACACTCTTCAACCGCCTAAATCTCGGTTTGCAAAAGTCGAGCTTAACGACTTTAAACAAAAGCGCACTTGGGAGACATTCCCATGTTTATCCTTGTACATATTGATCTTTTGCTAGTCATCTTTGACGTTTTGCTTTGAGTTTTTATCAGGTTTTGGTTGATAGGTGAAGCTATGGACTCATTGGCGTTAAGAAAGGGCCGAAACATCTTAGACAAAGTGGTCGAAAGGAAAACAGTGAAGCAGTATCGGCCACGATATCGGCTGGCCAGGCCGATACGTGCCTCCCAGAAATAATCCGAGACATCATATCGGCTGGCGTATCGGTTGGCCAGGCCGATACGCTCTCACTGCCCAGGTTTACTCGACCGATACGCCTTCTCTTGGACCAGGTAACACTCCAACTTGTACATACTTGCATTTTAGCTTCTTTTCTTTCTTTTTCTCCTTTTGTTGAGTCTCTCTCTCGAGCTTACTTTCCCACCGAGACGGTGTGAACTAAGTTTTGGGGAGAGGCTAGTTGCTAAACTTGTTTTCTTTGTTCTTATTTTCGATTTCCTCACTTTGAGTCTCATGCATTTCATTTATGGCATAGAAAAAACCAAAAAAATTCAAAAAAATTCAAATATTTTCAAAAAGAAAGCATGTAGTTGCACTTGCATCATAGGATCGAGTCTAGTTGCATCATATAGGACGCATGCATAGGGAGCAATGATTAAAATTCCTTGTAAGACTGATTGAGTGTTGACATGTTCGTTATGCTAGTTGTTTGAGCTAGTTGATTGTCCTAAGATTGCAATTCAAGAAAGGCTAGAAAGTTAAGACGAACCATGCTAGGATTGCTTGCTTCGAAACTTGATTTGAAACTGAAATAGGCTTTAAATTGACACTAGCTCTACCTAAGTGAGAACTTTAATGATGACATCTAATTATCTTACTCATTATCTGTGTGCTAAACTCGTGGATACCCTAAAATATTTGAGCATTCTTATCCTTTCTACCCCTCTCTACTTGCTCAAATAGACTTCCATACCTTTCACCACCCTTCTTTCAAGCCACAAACACTATCTTGAGTGGTAGGTCTATTTGGAATGAGCTAGGTAAAAAGTGTTGAGTATGAGGCGACTAGGAGAAATTTCCATATAGATGCAAGCTCAACATCTTTGGCTTTGCAATAGGCTAGGATCAAAGTTTGGGGGAAGAGTTGGGAAAGGAGAAAGAGAGTAAAGAAAAGGAAGAATGAAAGGGATATTGGTTAGGATCTTATGTTTGTTGGCAAAGTGTTTTAAAAGAAGAAAAGCTCTTATGTGTTTAAAGAAAAGAAAAGTGTCTCATATTTTGAAATGAAAAGAAGCCAAAGGCTCACCTTAAAGAAAGAAAAGAGACCATTGCTAAAGAAAGATTTGAGCTAAGTTAAAAAGAAAATATTTGCCACTGTTTTGAAAAGTCTTTATTGATCCTTGGGGAGTTTGATTGGAAAGTGTCTGATTGAGAAAAGGGGATGAGGCAAAAATAGCCTTGGTCAAGGGTAGTATCCATTTAGGTGGGCTAGATTAGGAGAAGAAGTAATTGGGGCATGGGTAGATGGAAATCAACCTAGTATGCACCAATTGCCTCTAACTCTTAGGATTTTACTATAGCTCATTCACTTCTTTATGAGAGAACCTTCATGCTTTTGGAATAAACCCCTCTTTTGATTGAGATCACTTTAATCTCAAAACCTTGTCCATTTGCCAAATGAGTTTGATCACCTTGCATTGAGTAAGATCCACTTGAAAACCTAATGAATGTTAAAGAGCTAGTTGATAGGAATGCTTGTCTAGGTTTAGAATTGAGTTAAGAGTTTTGTCTTGATGAGCATGGCCAAATTTTTGGAGTAAGCCTAACTTGGTTGCATCTTGGTGACGTTGACTCGAATTGGAACTTGTTGATCTCAGTTTTGTCTTTGGATATGAGCTCCCGCCTTCAAACCTTTCTCCCAACTTGCTTTGATAGTCTTATGCTTGCTTGTGGACAAGCAAGGTTTAAGTTTGGGGGAATTGATATACTTGTATTTTCATGCATTTAGGCTATTGTTAAGATCATGTTTTACTTCTTTTTAGTTTCCTTTAGCTTCATTTCTTTGGTCATTGGTGTGTTTAGAGTATAGGATCATCTAGAGCTAGGTTTAGGCATTCTAGGCTTGCATTTGGAGTGTTTCTTATGTTTTGTAGGTTCTTGGAGTTGCTAAGGATGTTTACAAGAGTTTGGAGGCCAAAGGAGTGATTGCAAGTGAAATGGTGATGAAGGACCAAACCGATGAGCTTGAAAGATTGAGTCATATGAAGATATTACGTTGACTTTTAGCTCTGGAATTCTAAATATAAATCATGGGAAATTGAGTTAGCTTTCTAATGGAGGTGGTGTGAAGTCATTCGGAGCTATATGTAAAGCGTTATACCTGATTTACTGGATGCATCTCAACACAGTATGCATATCGGGTTGCATATCGACCTGGCAACCCGATACAGCCTCTCGGATTAAATTTTGTGCATCCATATCGGGTGGCGTATCGGCTGGCCAGGCCAATACGACCCTTCCCAGAAAAAATCCGAGAGTTCATACCGGGTTGGGTATCGGGTGGCCAGGCCGATACGCGTCCCAGAAATTGCCTTGGATCTGGGTCAACACCCGGTTTGTTCCGGGTTGACCCGGCTCGCACCCTATTGACTATTTAAGCCAAAAACCTATTTTTTTATTGCATCTAAAGCTATATTTTATGTTCTAAACACTTTGTAAGAACAAGATTGATTTCTTTGGTTAATCTAGTACTTCTTTTGTGATTTCTTCATCAAATCTTTCAATCTATCTCTAGTCTCCTATGATCAACATTATTTCTATAAATTTTGTTGTTCATATGATGATTAGTGAGTAGTTCTTCATAGGGCTTTTGGGTTAGGTAGGATTAGGTTGATTAGGGGTGATCGATGGATTCTAATGTTTGATTGTTCAAAATCTCGTCTATCAAAGTGGGTTTATTGCCTAATTAGCCTTGATCAAGTTGATTAGGATGTTTAGGATTTCTTGCTCACCACGTGTTCGATGAAATTCCAGTTTCTAGCTTTGATAGGACTTTCACATTCTAGCACATGAGAATGGATGTTTAGAGTGATTGTTAGCTGTTTGGAACTTGTTTGAATGCTTGCTTGATTTTAATTCACAAATGAGAGTTTGTTCTTGGATTAGGATTAGGTAAAGAGATTAGTGTTAAGAGATTAAACTGATCAACTTGTTGTGTTCTTTGCTAGGAGGTTAGCTTCTTTGAAGTTTGAATTAGAATCCTTGATCATCCCGAGTCACCTGTCCGTTGACCTTAACTCGTAGGCCTTATCTTTGTCATTGATTGAATCCACTTGTTTACTTGCTTTTTGTTTATTCTATTTGAATTGTTTTCGTTAGGATTGTTAGAAACAAAAACTTAATTGAGTGATTTGACTCTGAAGGTTTAGTGAGTGCTTATTGGTTTTATCCATCCCAAAAAGGTTTGATACCTCAAAGCTACATCGATAAGCTTGAGGAATTGGTACCTCAAAGGATTGCGAAAATCCTAGTTATCAGTTACTACTCAGACATATCAGCAATCCAACAATACATCATGAATAGAAAACCAAAGGAATGAATAGATAAAGAAAAAGGGTTCGAAATTCATCTCTCAATGTTACAAGTAGCAAGAATCAGCCCTCTCCAAATCTCTCAAGCAAGAACAAAGTTAAGAACAAGATAAAAGGTAGAATGTGTCTGAAAACCTAATTAAACCCTCTAAACACGTTTTGGGGTCTGTTTAGAATTAAGAAAAACTTCTGGGCAATTCTGAAAATCTTCAAAACTTGTCTCTAACTCGCGTATGTTGTTCTGTCGCGCTCAGTGTCGACCGACATCCAAGTGTCGACCGACATCCAAGTCAGTGTCGGTCGACACTCAATCGTGATCGAGACACCAACTTCAGCTCGTTGCACAAATCACCAGAAACGTCCTATAATCCCATCCTTTGCTCCAAACGCAAGTCTACCTGTAAAAGACTTAATAGACTCTAAAAACCAGGTTAAAAACTCAATATATATAGCTATATCATGGTTGAAAACCTAGAAAAACCATGATATATCAATATATATATATATATATATATATTTTTTTTTTTTTTTTTTTGTCTTCATGTAATTAGATATATATAACGAATGATTTTTATATGCCACTTTGTTCCACTATAATGTTTTTTTATAAAGAGCTTTCATTAATATGGGTTACATAGATAAGTTTTTGGAGGAACACATTCCTCGGTTACAAGAAAATGGGGGAGAAAGATGGGCTGAAAAACACAGACCATAGAGAGACAAGACAAAGATGACCATAAGAGATGGACAATTAGGCCACGCTACAAAGAGTTAGCAGAGTCACATGCAGGATAGCGCCCCAGAGAAAACATGAGAAAAGGGACGCATAGGAGGAGACAGAGCATTGTTGATTTACCCGGTCCAGAGATTCCATGAGGAGATGCGGTACGCATTCCTTAACGAGAAGCTTTTGGCCTTGATCTTTACGTCTTGAAACACTTTTTAGTAGACATTGAGGTGAGTAACGTAAGACCACTATGATATCTTCTGTTCCGCTCAGCCCATAGATGATAAATACATCCTTGCCATGCTTGGAGCAGCGCAAAGGATATGTCCTTACTTGGAGAAGCCAGAGGTAACTAGCGAAGGATACAATCCCAGTCCGTTGGCAGGGTGGACGAGTAAACTCTCGACACAATCAATCACCAAACATCTGAAGAGTAAGAGCAAGCAAAAAATAAATGATCATGTGATTATGGAGCTGAGCCACATAGCAGGCAAAGTTGTTCCACATCGCAACCCCATCTCTGCATACGATCTAGTGTTGGGTTGCGATTGAGAACAAATAGCCAAGAGGCTAAAAGCTTGTTTCGGAATCCTTACCTTATTCCAAACCAGAGGTGCCCATGATTTGCAGGACTTGGATTTTCTAATAGAGTTCAAGACCTTCTTTAAAATAAAACGATGTTGAATCTCACCATTGATAGACCATACTGTTTGGTCACTGGTTGCAGCAGGAGAACATGTAGAGATAAACGCCATTAGCTGCATTTGCTGGTCGGATCTCTCATGAGGCAAATTCCAACCTGAATTCGATATGACATCACTAATTGTGGCTGTTAGAGGAATGCAAAGATTCGATGGTCCCGAAGTACCAAGGAAGTGATAAAGAGATCCAAACGGAGTCCATGGATCCCACCAGAAAAAGGTGGCGTCCCCATTACCAATCCTGATCCGAATAAATGAATAGGCTTTTTGTCTCAGCATCAGAAGTTGTCTGAAATTCCAAGAGAAACCATAGTTCCTCTCGTTTAAATCCCAAAACGGCAGTGATGATAGATATTTCGCTCGAATTCAAGCCACCCAAATGGATCCAGACCTGAAGAAATCCAAATCAGTTTCAAGCCGCAAGTCTGGTTCCATTCTGTTATTTTCGCAAACCAAGATGCCCCTCCTCTTGGGGGAGACAAACATCCTCCCAACAGACTTTAGCTCCTTTTGCTGAGGTAGTGGAGCCATGCCAAAATTAAGCACTAGATAAGCAGTTAATTTTCTTGATAACTTTCTTTGGCAGGATGAAAGCTGAGGTCCAAAACCCGACTATGCCAGAAATCACGGAGGAAAGAAGAGTGAATCTCCCGGCGAGACTAAGAGTCTTATGCGTCCAACTATTGACTTCTTCTTGATTTGAGTTAGCAAAGGATCAAGATCCGGGCCTGAAAGTTTTCTAGAGAATATCGGAAGCCCAAGATACCGCACTGGCAGAGGTTCTGGTTCCAAACCGCATTCGACTTTCATATCATTTAACATCAGATCAAAGACGGCTGCAACAAACATACTTGTTTTCTGGATGTTGACTGCAAGACCAGTAAATTCTTCAAAGTCTGAGAGAATTGATAGAACCCCTTTCAGGGACTGTGTCGATCCTTCCAAAAAGATAAGCAAGTCGTCAGCAAACGAAAGGTGTGTAAGTTGGAGCAGATCACAGACTGGGTGAAATCCGAAAACACCCATGGAAGCCGCTTAGTTCAGCATGTGAGAGAGAACGTTCATGGCTAAGACAAACAGGAATGGAGACAAAGGATCCCCTTGTCTTAAGCCCGTTCTACCTTTAAAAAACCCCGAAGAGCTGCCATTAATACATACAGAGAACGCAGGGGAACAAATGCAAGCTTTAACACAATTCAGGAACAATTCTGGGAACTCATAAACCTGCAGACAAGTCAAGATAAAGTCCCTGCAAGCTTTTGACTCATAAACCTCACAGAGTCAAAAGCCTTAAAAATATCCACCTTTAGAGTGATCCGTGGAAAACCTTTAGCCTTATGATAACCACTGACCACCTCCGAGGCGAGGAGTACATTCTCAAGCAACAAACGGTCCTTGACGAATCCGATTGATTAGGAAGAACGATATGCGGCATAATTTCCTTCATTATGTCTACCAAAATCCGAGTAATCACCTTATAGATGGTATTAAGGCACGAGATAGGGCGAAAGTCCTTCAGCTCCTCTGCCCCGGGTCTCTTCTGAATAAGTACTAGAGAAGTATATTTTAACGGAGTTGGCATATACGTCTCGATGAAGAAACCTTTCACTGCAGTAACCACTTCTTCCCCGACAATACACCAAGTAACCTTAAAGAATTATGCTGTGAAACCATCCGGTTCTGGCATTTTACTAGCGGGCATACCAAAGAGAGAGGCTTTGATACTCTCGGCGGAAACAACAGCTAATAACTTATGTTTATGAGGGGAAGTACAAGTAGCCATTCTGAGTTCTGCCAGAAGGTGAGAAAGGTTGAGGTAGAACAACCCTTCTAGTGATCTCAGAACTTCTTCAAAATAAGCTACAACGTACACATAAATCTCCTCAATACTAGAGGTAATGGAGCCATCCGTTCTTATCAAATACTTAACTGTATTATATCCGTTCCTTGCCAACATTGTGTTATGAAACAGAGGAGTGTTTGAGTCCCCCTCGTCCATCCATTTGATCCGTGAGCGTTGGCGAAAGAAACTTTCCTCGGCTAGACAAAGGTGGATCCATTGTCTAGAGGTCGTACGTTGGAGCATCAGGTTATCCGGTAAAGGATGTTGTAAGGATAGAAGTTGAGCATAGTGCATCGCTTCAGCTGCTACTTTCACCCTCTTATCAATGTCACTATAATTTTCTTTACACAAAGTCTTTAACGGCTATTTTAGCTTCTTCAATTTAAAACCCAGATCACTCAATAAAGAAGCGGAACACGAATTTTCTGTCCACACATTGCTAACAATCTCGAGAATAGATGGGCGCTTCACTAGCAAGTTGAAGAACTTGAAGGGTCTCGTGCCAAACTCTGGAGGCTTTGAGAAGATATTAATTAAGAAAGGGGTGTGATCTTAGAATTCCAGTGCTTGGAAAGAGCAGTGGCTGGATGGAAAGGTCTGCAGCCAACAGCCATTTGTATAACTCTCGTTTGCAATTATTTCCAGGTAAGCTGAGATCAAGGTGGTATGGTCCTTTCATGATCAAGGAGGTACGTCCTTATGGAGCTGTCGTTCTAATCAGCCAGGAAGGTAAGGAATTTACTGTAAATGGACAGAGAGTAAAGCATTATTGGGCTAAGTACAAGATTCCAGGAGGTCAGATTCTGCCTCTGGATGTTGCACCCTCTGTCTGATTGAGCTAAAACGTCAAGATATTGACGCTAAAAGAGCGCTGAGTGGGAGGCAACCCACTGTTTCGTTTTTTCATATTCATTTTTGGTGTTTTTGTCAGGATTTTACGTTTGTGTTTGGTTTTGGTGAGTTTTGTCTGCAGGATCCGACGAATCGCAATGCAACGATCGACATAGTCCTGTGTGTCGATCGTCACAACATGAAAATCACATTGCAGCGATCGTTGCGGTCCTGAGCAACGATCGACTCATATCACAATCGCCTTGCAACGATCGTCGCATTTATGCGTAACGATCGATGCATGTGCGAGACAGGTAAAAATCAGACAGAACTTAACTCATCCATTAACATTTTTAGTTTCTTTTACCAATCCTTAGCTTGACACTACTGGGGACAGTGTGTTTCAAGTGTGGGGGAGGTGGTACTGACTTTCATCTTTCTGTTTGCTTAGAGTCAGTCCTATTTTTCAAAATTTTGTTTTATTGAGTCAAAATGGTTTAAGTAAGAAACAATGAATTTTTGAGAAGTTAACAGCACTTGCAGGAACTTAAGTGACCATTGGGATGAAGTTGCAGGATCTATCTATGACTATTAGAAAATCCAACACAGATCAGCCTACTGAGAACACCCACATCACTTCAGGTATCAGAGGATCCTTTACTGACTTCACCTTAATTTGACTTAATTTTCTCACCTAAGGGCTTGGTATACCTTGAGTCGGACTCCTCTGTTAGTTCTGACACAGCTTGTAAACCTGTCCGAGTATGGTTCCCTTCTCCCCTTCTCTTAAAAAAAAGATAATAATAAACTGAGGATGAGCTAGTAGCTCCGAAGTAGTCACGGGAGTGGTAGCTACCACTATTATCTCCTGTGCATTCATGGAATGTGTCAAAAGTACACCCCATAACGGGAAGAGCACTGATAAAAAAAAATGATACCCAATGGGGAAAAATCAGAATGCTAAGGAAGGGAAAAGAGAAGAAAGGAACCAGAAAAAGATAGTATGGTGGTCTAGAGCTGACAGAGTAAGAATCCATGTGCCTTTTGATCGATAATCCTTAGGTGAGACCGCACTTAATAGCTATTAGAAGTCAGTAGGGTGAATTTGAATTGCTTGGATTGATTGTGGAGTTTACTTAGGACGGTTTCTAAGTGTATGGGGAAGTACATGTTGGTCTTGATGTCTTGCAGGTGATTCTTTCAGTGGCTTACTAAGGGGAATCTGAGTGTTGTTGCTTCTAGGATGAAAAGAGTTTCTGAAAGTTTTCAAATCTCTTCACCATGTTTTAGTTCTCTGTTTTGCTTGAGGGAAAGCAAAGGCTAAGTGTGGGGGAGTTGATATATCATGGTTTTTACCGGTTTTAGACCATGATATAAGTGTGTTTTAGAGTCTTTTGGTGTTTCTTTAGAGTCTTTTACATGTGTTATTAGATATATGCATGTTTGGAGCGGAATTGGAGTTTATGGAGCTTTTTGGAGCATTTTGGTGCTTTGACCCGAGAGATAGAGTTCAGTGTCCAAAATAGAGATATGCATCGATCGACACACATGGTGCATCGATCGACACACATGGTGCATCGATCGACACACTAGCGAGATGGGCCTTCCTCGGCGGTTTAATGAAGAATGCAGAATTCACAGTTTTGCCCAGAAGTTCCTGATAATTACAAAGAAGCCCCAAGACGTGATTAGCTTATATAATTAGGTTCTTACATCAGTTTTTAGATACGCTTTGACAGACTTTTTACTTAGAGATTAGCTTTTATACTTTGAGCATAGAGATTTCTAGAGCTTTGGGGCTGATTTGATCCTGTACTGCTTTCTGCTTTTTGGAGAAAATTTCGAACCCTTATCTTTACTCTTTATTTATGCAATCTATTAATTCATTGATTATGTTTTTATATTCTATGTATGAGTAGATTCATAGTTAGGTTTAGGGATTCTCATAGGGATTTCATGACTTGCTAGATTTATTTATTTCAGTTAAGGATTCATAACTTAATTGTTCTTCAACCTTGATTGAGCTTAACACTAGTTTCTAACCTGATCACTTGGAATCTAGATCTTAGGTTGTTAAATTGACACGAAAGTGTGATTTAGAATCTGAACTATTTAGGTTGAGCAATTGAATTACTCGCAAAGAAATTTGGTTTAATTGAATTGTGAACATATCGAACTTAATCTTAAAGCTAGTTTAATCTGTTAGGAATTACAAAGAAATTTGGATTTCTCCTATTAGACTTAGAGAATTCTCACAACAAAAGTTGGTTAATTCTATATATGTGTTTGAGTTCTTGAACCGTACTTAATTTGATCCTGAATGAATAATTTATCTGCTTGTCTGATTTCCTGAGAACTCCCTAAACTTAGCGCTTTTAGTTAATTGCCTGCAAACCAATCTTGCTTCTGATTTACTTTTCTGCTTTGCTTTTAGTTTCTCACATACTTTCACCTAGTTTAACTCGACCGTTCTTAAATCTATCGTTGCCTAGAGTCCTTGTGGATTCGATACCCTAAATACTATAATTGAATTGATTGTGCACTTGCAGTAGAATATGAATTAAAACTTTATCAAGTATTTGGCGCCATTGCCGGGGACTCTTTTGAGTCTTCGATAGATTTGAACCTAGGGTTTAGACTAGGATTTTTATTTTTGTTTTTGGTTACTAATTTTCTCTGTTTTTCTCTGTCGCAGGTCTGACATTCGCTTAGCAACGATCGTTGCATACCTTTGAATCGATCGTTGCAAGGCGACTAGAGGTGAATCGATCGTTTCCCCTTAGCATCGATCGTTGCACTGCGATTACAGACGGTTTATGCAGACGCGTGATACCAGAAGTAATCCGAACTCGAATCTCGTTAATCTCAAACTTGAAGAGCTTGCTAGACTAGAGAGAACTAACAGGAAAGTTCAACGAGCAAAGATGGTTCAAGAACATCTAATTCTGATACCTGATGCTCAAGGTGTCCTGAGGGACCGACATAACAATCCGTACAATGCTGCTGGGCATAGGATTGATGCTGAAGGGAATGTGATCCCTGAGCCTGAATAAGAACAAGGCCAAGGACAAGGTCAGAGACAGATGGTTATTCATGAGAGGACCTTAGTTGACTATAACCGTCCGGATGAGTTTCATGCTAACCGGTCAGCGCTTGTGCCTCCTGGTTTTGAGAGGAATGACTTCGAGATCAAGACCATCTACTACTCTATTCTGAGGCAAAATGCCTTCCATGGTTTCCCTAATGAGCAACCAATGGATCATATTGATGAGTTTGAGGACATAGTCACTGGGATGAAGTATGATGGAGTGAACTATGACTATATGTTTCTCAAACTCTTCCCCTACTCTCTCGTTGGAGATGCTGCTTCCTGGCTAAAACAACTTCCACATGGGAAGTTTACTACTTGGGATGCTGTTAAGAGTGAGTTTCTAAGACACTTCTATGATGATGCTCGCTCTGATCAGTCGAGACAGGACATTCTCACTTTCTCCCAAGGTCCTATAGAGCCCCTTAAGACTGCCTGGATGAGATTTAAGAAGTACCAACTGACTGCCCGCATCATGGATTCATTGAGGTAACATTGTTGGGTATTTCTTTAGAGGAATAGATCTCCCTTACCAGACTGCGTTGGATAATTCCAGCAATGGAAATTTCAACACTAGGACTCCTGAGCAAGCTAAGCAACTGATAGACAACTTGGTTAGGAGTAATAGCTGCAAGACTGCTGATAGGAGAAGGAAGGAGTCTGGTGGAAAGATAGATAATCTGGAGATTGCTGATATTAGGACTAAGTTGGACACAGTTTGTAATCTGTTGGTTGGGAAGAAAGTTGTCCATTTTGCTCAAGATGTTGAAGTGATCCAAGCTGAAGAAGATGGTCAGGAAGAGGATGTGAACTACATTGGAGGATCTGGTTTCCAAGGAAACATGTTTAGTAATCAGCAAGGTAATAGGTTCTTCAATTGTGGACAGAAGAGTGCTTTCACAAGCAACCAAAACTCTTATGGATTTGGACAGAATGCTGATTTTCAGAAGCCTTTTCAGCAAGGTAATCAGAGGACTTATGGATCTTCCTCTTACCAAACACCTCCTGCTGCCAATGCTCATGAGAGCAAGATGGAGGCTATGATGGAGCAGTTGCTAGAAGGACAAACTAAGATTGTTGTGGACTGCAATAGGAAGTTAGATGATGTGTATGAGGACATTAATGGGAAGTTTGAGTCCTTAAGTACACATGTGAAGAAATTGGACACACAAGTGAGCCAAATTTCAAGTTCGGATGGTCTTTACAGAAGATGCGTTGCTGAATCAGAGGTCCCAGATATCCTATTCCATTGTCATGGATCAGATTATGCTGGACATTTTGCTACTTTCAAGACTGTGTCTAAGGTTCTGCAAGCTGGTTTCTGGTGGCCTACGATGTTTGCGGATGCTCATTCCTTTGTTTCTCAGTGTGATGTCTGTCAGAGGAAAGGGAAAATCAGTAAGAAGCATGAGATGCCTTAGAATTTCATTCTTGAGGTCGAGTTTTTCGATTGCTGGGGCATAGATTTCATGGGTCCTTTTCCCTCATCCTATGGGAATAAGTTTATCTTGGTTGCTGTGGACTATGTATCTAAGTGGGTAGAAGCAATAGCTAGTCCAACCAACGATTCTGGAGTGGTTATTAAGTTGTTTAAGACCATCATATTCCCTAGATTTGGAGTACCTCGGATAGTAATTAGTGATGGAGGATCTCATTTCATTAATAAGGTCTTCGAGAAGCTGCTAAAGAAGCATGGAGTTCATCACCGAGTTGCTACTCCTTATCACCCTCAGACTAGTGGACAGGTCGAGGTTTCTAACAGACAGATCAAGGAGATCTTAGAGAAGGCAGTTGGGAAAACAAGGAAGGATTGGGCAGGAAAGTTGGATGATGCACTATGGGCTTACCGGACTGCATTCAAGACACCACTTGGGACTACTCCTTTTCATTTGCTGTATGGAAAAGCATGTCATCTGCCAGTAGAGCTTGAGCAAAAAGCAGCATGGGTTGTCAAGCAGATGAACTTCGATCTTAAGTCTGCTGCAGAGAGGAGATTGGTGCAGCTTAATGAGTTGGATGAGATTAGACATTTTGCTTATGAGAACTCAAAGCTGTACAAGGAGAGGACTAAGGCTTATCATGACAAGAAGATTGTCTCTAAACAATTTGAGCCTAATGATCAGGTACTTTTGTATAACTCTCGTTTGCAATTGTTTCCAGGTAAGCTGAGATCAAGGTGGTCTGGTTCTTTCACGATCAAGGAGGTACGTCCTTATGGAGCTATCGTTCTAATCAGCCAGGAAGGTAAGGAATTTACTGTAAATGGACAGAGAGTAAAGCATTATTGGGCTAAGGCCAAGATTCCAGGAGGTCAGATTCTGCCTCTGGATGTTGCACCCTCTGTCTGATTGAGCTAAAACGACAAGATATTGAAGCTAAAAGAGCACTGAGTGGGAGGCAACCCACTGTTTCGTTTTTGCATATTCATTTTTTGGTGTTTTTGTTAGGATTTTACGTTTGTGTTTGGTTTTGGTGAGTTTTGTCTGCACGATCCGACGAATCGCAATGCAACGATCGACATGGTCATGTGTGTCGATCGTCTCAACACGAAAATCGCATTGCAGCGATCGTTGCGGTCCTGAGAAACGATCGACTCATATCACAATCGCCTTGCAACGATCGTCGCATTTATGCGTAACGATCGATGCATGTGCGTAAAGAACTTAACTCATCCATTAACATTTTTACTTTCTTTTACCAATCCTTAGCTTGACACTACTGGGGACAGTGTGTTTCAAGTGTGGGGGAGGTAGTACTGACTTTCATCTTTCTGTTTGCTTAGAGTCAGTCCTATTTTCAAAAAAAATTTTATTGAGTCAAAATGGTTTAAGTAAGAAACAATGAATTTTTGAGAAGTTAACAGCACTTGCAGGAACTTAAGTGACCATTGGGATGAAGTTGCAGGATCTATCTATGACTATTAGAAAACCCAACACAGATCAGCCTACTGAGAACACCCACATCACTTCAGGTATCAGAGGATCCTTTACTGACTTCACCTTAATTTGACTTAATTTTCTCACCTAAGGGCTTGGTATACCTTGAGTCGGACTCCTCTGTTAGTTCTGACACAGCTTGTAAACCTGTCCGAGTATGGTTCCCTTCTCCCCTTCTCTTAAAAAAAAGATAATAATAAACTGAGGATGAGCTAGTAGCTCTGAAGTAGTCACGGGAGTGGTAGCTACCACTATTACCTCCTGTGCATTCATGGAATGTGTCCAAAGTACACCCCATAACGGGAAGAGCACTGATAAAAAAAAATGATACCCAATGGGGAAAAATCAGAATGCTAAGGAAGGGAAAAGAGAAGAAAGGAACCAGAAAAAGATAGTATGGTGGTCTAGAGCTGACAGAGTAAGAATCCATGTGCCCTTTGATCGATAATCCTTAGGTGAGACCGCACTTAATAGCTTATAGAAGTCAGTAGGGTGAATTTGAATGCTTGAATGTGATTGTGGAGTTTACTTAGGACAGTTGCTAAGTGTGGGGGAAGTATATGTTGGTCTTGATATCTTGCAGGTGATTCTTTCAGTGCCTTACTAAGGGGAATCTGAGTGTTGTTGCTTCTAGGATGAAAAGAGATTCTGAAAGTTTTCAAACCTCTTCACCATGTTTTAGTTCTCTATTTTGCTTGAGGACAAGCAAAGGCTAAGTGTGGGGGAGTTGATATTTCATGGTTTTTACCGGTTTTAGACCATGATATAAGTGTGTTTTAGAGTCTTTTAGTGTTTCTTTGGAGTCTTTTACATGTATTATTAGGTATATGCACGTTTGGAGCGGAATTGGAGTTTATGAAGCTTTTTGGAGCATTTTGGTGCTTTGACCCGAGAGATAGAGTTCACTGTCCAAAACAGAGATATGCATCGATCAACACACATGGTTCATCGATCGATACACTAGCGAGATGGGCCTTCCTCGGCGGTTTAATGAAGAATGCAGAATTCACAGTTTTGCCCAGAAGTTCCTGATAATTACAAAGAAGCCCCAAGACGTGATTAGCTTATATAATTAGGTTTTTACATCAGTTTTTAGATACGCTTTGACAGACTTTTTACTTAGGCTTTTATACTTTGAGCATAGAGATTTCTAGAGCTTTGGGGCTGATCCGATCCTGTACTGCTTTCTGCTTTTTGTAGAAGATTTCGAACCCCTATATTTACTCTTTATTTATGCAATCTATTAATTCATTGATTATGTTTTCATATTCTATGTATGAGTAGATTCATAGTTAGGTTTAGGGATTCTCATAGGGATTTCATGACTTGCTAGATTTATTTATTTCAGTTAAGGATTCATAACTTAATTGTTCTTCAACCTTGATTGAGCTTAACACTAGTTTCTAACCTGATCACTTAGAATCTAGATCTTAGGTTGTTAAATTGACATGAAAGTGTGATTTAGAATCTGAACTATTTAGGTTGAGCAATTGAATTACTCGCAAAGAAATTTGGTTTAATTGAATTGTGAACATATCGAACTTAATCTTAAAGCTAGTTTAATCTGTTAGGAATTACAAAGAAATTTGGATTTCTGCTATTAGACCTAGAGAATTCTCACAACGAAAGTTGGTTAATTTTATATCTGTGTTTGAGTTCTAGAACCGTACTTAATTTGATCCTGACTGAATAATTTATCTGCTTGTCTGATTTCCTGAGAACTCCCTAGACTTAGCGCTTTTAGTTAATTGCCTACAAACCAATCTTGCTACTGATTTACTTTTCTGATTTGCTTTTAGTTTCTCACATACTTTCACCTAGTTTAACTCGACCGTTCTTAAATCTATCGTTGCCTAGAGTCCTTGTGGATTCGATACCCTAAATACTATAATTGCATTGACTGTGCACTTGCAGTAAAATATGAATTAAAACTTTACACCTATTGTTGGTACTTGATTTCCCTCTAGGAAATCTGGCCCATTAACAGACAAGACAAAGGCCCGTAATTACGAGCCCATTCCAGAATCAAGGACAGACGGGAGAGCCAACTCTCTTGTTGGGCCCAAGCGAAGCAAACGCCTTGGAGAGGCCCAGACGATGCCGAAGCCGGAGACAATCAAGCTCGAGCTCGGCAGAGGATGACGTGGAGATAGAGCAACTCGGTCTTCGCCAGTTCAACTGATCCGCATAAATCTCGGAGATCGTTACAACGACGAGGCCGAAAGATCGGGACGAAGAGATCAGAATCGAGGCTATTTAAGAAGAGAAGTGGCGGCTCATAAAAGACAATTCCAACCTAGGCTAAGAACACTTCGATTAGATAGCTCGATCCTATACTTTGTACTCTCTTCTCGACTGTGTTTGTTCTATCACGACGATCAATCTCAATAAAGTCTTTGATTCATAGGAAACTATACCATTTCTATATCCAAAAGTCTAAATCCACGAATACAAATTCTTAGTGTGAATCCCGGATCTCACATTTTGGCGTCGACTGTGGGGACATTCTATAGCCTTTCCTATCTTAAGAATCAGATCCTAGATCCGATAGATCGAGATGAATCCCGACCAAACTGGCTCTCCCAGAGCCACACCACCAGTTGACCGCCCTCAAACGGTCGACAACGTTCCTCAGAACACTACCGGGGTAAGAAACATGGGTCAGACCGACGGCGTGTTGACGAGCTCTGCCTCAGTCACCACGACCTCGGCACCAGCCGGCTCCGTCGCTCAAACAATCGCGACACGCCAGACTCCGACAAATGTTTTGTCAGGAACTAATGATCCGAGCAGAAACTGGGTGTGGATGAGAAATGACTCAATACCCACCCCAGGAGGAGGATCTGGAGTAACAAGACCTAATTCGCCACTACCTTCTGCTCCACAGAGACAAGGACCGAGCGATCTTGCCGAGATCCGTTCGATGTTAAGCCTGTTGGTAGATCGAACGAGAAACAACGAGGCAAGCGCAAGGGCCCGAAAGCCCACATCAGGGCATTCCGACTAGCGATGGCAAGGGTGTACCTTACCGATGAGGAGAGGGAGCCAGCCTTCTGCAGGCTCTTTGCGGAAAACCTATCAGGTTCTGCCCTAGAATGGTTTGCCGGACTGGAAGAAAGGTCCATTGACAATTTCACCCAGTTCATGACGGCTTTCCTCAAACAATACTCCGTTTTCATCGAGGAAAAGACTACCGAGGCAGCCTTATTTAGCGTCTCTCAAAAACCCGACGAAACACTTCGCTCGTACATCGACCGATTTAAGGAAATAAAATCCAAAATCGCGAACCCACGAGATGAGGTAGCTATAGAAGCGTTAAGACGGGGACTATGGTTCTCAACCAGATTCCGCGAGGAAATAACAGTCCGCAAACCTCAAACGCTTGATGACGCCCTCCATCGCGCATCGGCCTTTGCTCACCTCGAGGACGAAACCACGGCCCTCAGGGAAAAGCACCGAAAAGAAAAGAACCCGTCGAGCTCGCAGAATTCGAACTCGAAAAAGGATTCCCGTAAGTCAGGGAACGTCAACGCGGTCGAGAGCCCAAAGAGCTCGAAGAAATTCGAGTTCGACAAGGAAAAATTCTGTGATTTCCACAATAAGAGAGGGCACTCGACCGAGGACTGCTATACTCGAGCTAAAGCAGAGGCTCAAAAACAAGAGTCCGAAAGCAAAAAAGACTCCGAGGTCGAGGAGGAAACTCTGTCCGACAAAAAGGAAAACAAACAGACCAAGGAGTCGAACTCCAAAAAGCACTCTCAAAACAAACGGGAACGGTCAAAGGAGCCGGAATCTCCCGAAACACTCCCTCAAGGGTCGCGGAAGCGAGTCGAGTTCATCCTCGGCGAGCTTAACCTGAGCGGTACTCCGGGAGGTTCGGCACTATCCCCGGCTCCGGCTCCTGCCAAAAGTTTACGCTCAAGAATCAATCTCCCTCGTTTCTGCGGGGGGGGGGGGGGGGGGGGGGGTGTACGGGCTATACCCCCTAAACGAATCGACTTCATATTCGGTGGCTCCAAGCTTTGCCGCGACTCGGTCAATTCGATCAAAGCTCTTCAAAGAAGAGTCGAGACCGACAGAGGGGGAAAAACCCCAATGTTGGGTCCAGACCACGAAATCATCTTCCACGAGAGCGAGACAAGTAATCTCGACAAACCACACGACGACGCTCTCCTCGTTTGTCTAGTAGTGGGAGATGTCGAACTCTCAAGGATAATGATTGACACATGAAGTTCGGTAGATGTCCTCTTTTACGACGAGTTCAAAAAGATGGACTTTAACGACTCCGAGATTGTGGAAGAAAAGACACCACTAGTAGGTTTTGCTGGCAAAACGACATACTCGATGGGCTCCGTCTTCGCCCCGGTAATTGCTGGAGGAGTTCGGAGAATGACAGAGTTCGTCATAGTAGATCGGCCAGCTCCCTATAACGCAATCTTAGGTCGACCTTGGATATACGACATGAAAGCGGTACCATCGACCTACCACCAATGCGTAAAGTTCCCGACACCCAAAGGGATCAAAACCATTTACGGAAGTCAAAAGATCTCCCGTCATTGTTACATGAACGGATACAAGCAGATCGAGAAATCCCCTACGTAGCAATTACAGAAAGAGGAGGAGCTCGCCACCATGCAGACCAAAAGGTCGAACGACCCCAGTCAAATAGGACCCCCAAAGGACCTCACGACTCAGGTCTGCATAGACGAGGCTCATCCCGAAAGACTCGTTGGCATCGGAATCGACCTATCAGAGCCAGTTAAGAACGAACTGGTCTCTTTTCTCAAAAAGAATGTCGACTCCTTCGTCTGGTCTTCAGCAGACATGAAAGGGATAAACATCGACGTAACCAGCCACGAGCTGAATGTCGACCCAACCTACAAACCGGTAAGACAGAAACGTCGAAAACTAGGCCCTGAACGGGCCAAAGCCGTCAATGACGAGGTCGATCGGTTACTAAAAATCGGATCGATCAGAGAGGTCAAGTACCCCGACTGGCTCGCGAACCCCGTGGTGGTTAAGAAGAAGAACGGAAAGTGGAGGGTCTGTGTAGACTTCACGGATCTCAACAAAGCATGTCCAAAGGACAGCTTCCCACTCCCGCACATCGACCGATTGGTTGAGGCCACCGCTGGACATCAGCTGCTTGTTGGAATTATGTCCAGTAATCTCTGTACTGTCTCTAGAAAGTAAGAGTATGTCAATGATCAGACATAAGTCATATAATACTGGGGGTCATGATGGCTTGCTAGAGTCCGCTCATGATCTATAAGTCTTGGACTTATTGCCTTTATTATATGATCCCATATGGGTCACACGCCTAAGCTAACGGGAAAATACTAAGGAACGGTTTAGCAGAAGTACGGTAAAAGTGCTAGGCATTTACTGTACTTAGAGAGACAAAAGGGCCTGATTAAATCCAAGGGATTTAATCAGAACTGAGAATTGGGCCCAAAAGCCCATAGGAACTGGACAAGGGTTTTAATTAATAAAACTTGCCCTAGCTTCTTTTTCTCAGCAATTCCTGCGCCTCCCACTCTCTCTTCTGCGCCTCCCTCCTTGCTCGGTCTAGCAGCCACTTTCCTGTGCGTGCGTGTGTGAGCCTTTGGAGGAGCTATCTCTTGGTGGTTCTGCTGATCTCTGACCCTTACCTCCCATTCCGCTGCAAAACAAGGTAACAGGTGAGATCTATTATGTTTCTAATCAAGAGAACCTAGATCTGCATGTTTAGTAGGATGAATCAATCTGAGAATTGAATCTGGAGACACTAAACGATCCAACAGTGGTATCAGAGCTATTGGTTCTGTGGTTTTTCTTGTTTAGAATCATGTTTAGGATTGTTTAAAGAGGTGTTTTTGAATCAATCTACTGATAAGAGAAAACACTTAAGAAACAAAGAATTAAAACCTAAACAAACTAGAAATCGCATGATCCGATCTATATGAATTGGTATGCGTCGGAGTGTTGATCGGTATCGGATCACACGTCCGGATCGGCTGACTCACGGACCGATCGTTGGATCGAGTCGCGTGGTCGAGTTGATCGCGAGA
Source organism: Orychophragmus violaceus (assembly GCA_030180135.1). Taxonomy (NCBI): domain Eukaryota; kingdom Viridiplantae; phylum Streptophyta; class Magnoliopsida; order Brassicales; family Brassicaceae; genus Orychophragmus; species Orychophragmus violaceus. Next base: position 100,353,407 of record CM058237.1, on the reverse strand, counting down.
GATGGGCCGTACGCGTCCTGCATCTCTCGGCCACGATCGCCCGATCATGTCCCGTCCGATCGCGAAGAGATGGGCCGATGATCGCATGGATCGCACGATAGTCGATCGCATGGATCGCGTCTCGTCCCGATCGTCCCGTCCCGATCACAACCCGAGCTCGTCCCGATCGTGAGGCTTACGGCCGTCCCGATCGCGTGTGTTGCTCGCGGCCATCCCAACACGTGACCTAATTGGTCGGTTTCGGTTTGGCTCGAGCTTGGTTCGGTTTGGCTTGTGGTGGTTCGGTTTAAGACAATTAAAATTTTTAATCGTCACGGTTTAATAAACAGACTTAATAAATTTATTAAGTTCTGGTTAAACCGGGATAAGAAATCCAAAGTCGAAAAATTGGATTTTGTGCCTAAACCAGTGATTTTCTAATTTGATTTGGTTGGACCAAATAAATTGAGAAAATCCGGTTTAGTAAATAACCGGTTGACAATTGTGGTCGTCGTAGTAATTAATTTTGGTTAAGACCAATTTTAATGAACCAGACCGGTTATGTCATTTAATTGGGCAATTGGGTTATGTCTTGGACATGAACCAATTCTTGGGCCTCGGGCCAAGAAGTTAAAACAATTGGGCCAATTATTTGAGTCTTTTCTTCAGAATTAATTTAAATTTTATTTTTATAAAATTATAAAATCGATTTTTAAATTAATAAGTTTCCAAAATTTTGAAATTAGAAAGTTTCTTAAAATAGAAGTTTCTAGATTTGCATGTTTTGGATTTTAGGAAATTTCTATAATTAAAAGTTTCTAATTTTAGAAAGTTTCCAAAATTAGTAGGTTTCCCAAAAAGGAAAGTTTCCCAAAATAGTAATCTTCTATTTTGGGATGAAATTTTAATAAACCTACAAACCTCAAATAATATCAAGCGTTGGATGTCTTGTCCAGTCTATGTCAGCTGTCGAAGCCCATTCAATTGTACTCATGGCCTTACAGTGTGAGGGTGTCTACTTTTGCGTGGGTAAGACGGTTTGTGATTCATAAATGTCATTGGGAGTCCCAGACATTAGTGATTACATGACTGTATAGTCTGGTTTTCTTGACTAGGCCATCGGGAGTCCCGGGCCTTGAGACATCAGAGTGGATTGGGCCTCGGGCCCAGATTCACAACCAAGAGTTATATCACGGATATAATTAGCCGAGATAGGGCTTACCGATATAAGCTAAGGTTGGGTGATGGCCAGTGGCCCACTTTGATCTTAGTTATATGTGGATCTTGGAATCATTATATTCTATTGAGGGTAACTTATGTTATTGAATATAATGCGTGATTAATCATATTAAATTTAATACAAGATTAATCATATTGAACATATTAACTAATAACCTTTTTATCTTATATTTCAGCTATGACTACTACAAGCACTCAAAACACATTCTCAATCCGGTCTGTTCTCGAAAAGGAGAAGCTGACTGGAACGAACTTCCTGACGTGGTCAAGGAACTTGAGGCTGGTCCTCAAGCAGGAGAAGAAGGATTATGTCCTTCGTGATCCCCTCCCCGAGAGGACTCCTAACAATGCCGCCAGGACTCTGCATAATGCTTGGGAAAAGCATTCGTCAGATGAAAATGATGTCTATTGCCTGATGTTGGCGACAATGACTGCTGAGCTGCAAATGCAGTTCGAGAGTGTGTTGTCGCCCATCGAGATAATGGCAAGCCTGAAATCGCTTTTTCAGGAGCAAGCAAGGACTGAGAGGTTTCAGACAGTTAAGAACCTCTTAGACTGTAAGTTGGCTGCAAATGCGGCAGTGAGTCCTCATGTCTTGAAGATGATGGGTTATCTCGATCATCTTCAGAAACTCGACTGCCCTATCAGCCAGGAACTTGCCTGCGACATCGTTCTGCAGTCTTTACCTGCAAGCTATGATCAGTTCATCCTGAACTTCAATATGCATGGCTTGAGTAAGACATTACCTGAGCTTCACGGAATGCTCAAGACTGCAGAGCCCAACTTGAGGAAAAACGCCAAGGACCCCAATGTGCTTATGGTGCAAAAGGGCAAGGGCTTTAAGAAATCCTCTGCTAAGGATAAGGGAAAGGCTAAGGCTGTCCAAGTCTCGGACAAGGACACGCCAAAGCCCAAGCCCAAGTCTAAGGCTGGGCCTACTGACATCTGCAGGTTCTGTAAAGAACCAGGGCATTGGAGGAGAGAATGTAAGAAATTCCAAGAAGGTCTAAAGGAATTGAAGAAGAAGACTCTCGAGACTTCTTCATCAGGTATTTTTGTTATAGAAGTTAATACAACTACTTCTGATAATACCTCATGGGTTATGGATACTGGTTGTGGGGCTCATATTTGTACTAATATGCAGGCACTCAGCAACAGTAGGAGGCTGAAGCAAGGACAAGTGGAGCTACGAGTTGGGAATGGAGCAAAAGTTCCTGCACTAGCTGTAGGAACATACTTGTTGTCTTTACCTTCGGGATTGGTTTTAGAACTCAATAATTGTTATTTTGTACCTGCGATAAGCAGAAATATTATTTCAATTTCTTTGTTGGATTTGGAAGGTTATGATTTTTCAGTTAAGAATAAATTATGTTCCTTCAATCGCAACAATTTGTTATATGGTTGTGCCCCTCTTACAAATGGGCTTTACATACTCGATCAATCCGCGCCAATTTATAACATTAATACCAAACGGTTCAAACCTAATGAGGAGAACCGAACGTTTCTATGGCATTGTCGTTTAGGGCACATCAGCGAGAAACGCATCAAGAGGCTCCATTCGAATGGACTTCTTGGCTCATTTGACTTTGAGTCATGTGAGAAATGCGAATCCTGCATGATGGGCAAAATGACACGGGCCCCCTTTAATAAACCTAACGAGAGGGCCAGTGACTTATTGGGCCTGATACACACAGATGTGTGTGGCCCAATGTCCACAAATGCAAGAGGAAACTATCAGTACTTCATTACCTTCACTGATGATTTCAGTAGGTATGGATATGTTTATCTGATGAAACATAAGTCTGAATCGTTTGAGAAATTCAGAGAATTCCAAAATGAAGTACAGAACCAACTTGGCAAAAGCATTAAGGCTCTTCGGTCCGACCGAGGAGGAGAATACTTAAGCCAAGAATTCAGTGATCATCCGAGAGAGTGTGGGATCGTATCCCAACTCACTCCTCCTGGAACACCACAATGGAATGGTGTGTCTGAGAGGAGAAATCGGACCTTATTGGATATGGTTCGATCTATGATGAGTCACACAGACCTTCCAATATCCCTTTGGGGATATGCTCTGCTAACAGCAGTGTTCACTCTAAATAGAGCGCCATCGAAAGCAGTAGCAAAGACACCATATGAATTATGGACTGGAGTGGCTCCGATGCTGTCTTATCTTAGAATTTGGGGTTGTGAAGCCTATGTCAAGAGATTAATCTCAGACAAGCTTACACCAAAGTCTGATAAATGCTACTTCATTGGTTATCCGAAGGAAACCAAGGCTTATTACTTCTATCTACGTTCCGAGAACAAGATCTTTGTTGCCCGGGATTGTAACTTTCTTGAGAGGGAGTTTCTCTCTAAGAAAGACAGTGGGAGTAAGGTACTGCTTGAAGAAATTCAAGATGAACAGGATACTGCTCAACCTAATGAGGAAGAGCAGCAGGAGGACCTACAAGAAATTGTAGAGCCTGAACCTGTAGTACCTGAAGTTTGAAGATCCGGGAGGATCCGTCACGAACCCGAGAGATATCAAGGATTCCTCGTGACTAACTGTCATGATCTTCTGATCATTGATGGTGATGAACCATCGAACTTCAATCAAGCCATGATGGGCCCAGATTCCTCTAAGTGGCGTAAGGCCACAGATTCCGAAATGGACTCCATGTCGGTCAACCAAGTGTTTTCGTTGGTTGACTTACCCGCTGGTGTAAAAGCCATCGAGTGCAAATGGATCTTCAAGAAGAAGATTGACGTGGATGGAAATGTCCAGATTTATAAAGCCAGGTTGGTGGCAAAAGGTTTCAGACAAGTTCACGGTGTGGATTACGATGAAACCTATTCCCCAGTGGCAATGATGAAATCTATTCGGATTCTACTAGCAACTGCAGCTTTTCATGATTATGAAATTTGGCAGATGGACGTGAAAACCGCCTTCCTGAATGGAATTCTGGAAGAGGATGTGTATATGACACAACCTGACGGTTACATAGATCCAAAGAATGCTGGGAAAGTATGCAAGCTTCATAAATCCATTTATGGATTGAAGCAAGCATCGAGGAGCTGGAATCTTCGTTTTGATGAAGCGATCAAGCAATTTGACTTCATCAGAAATGAAGAAGAACAATGCGTGTATAAGAAATCTAGTGGGAGCAAGATAGTATTGTAGGATAGTTCAGTTGATCCTGATTCAATTCTCATATTGATATCAACCTAAACATGCATCAGATCTAGGTGTTCTTATTTAGAAACATAACATGATCTCACCTTTTACCTGTTTGTTGCAGCGGAAGGAATAGAACAGGTCAGAGATCAGATAGATGCATCGAGGGATGAATCCTCCAAAGGTTCACACACGCTTCACAAGGAAATGGCTGCTAGACCACAAGGAACAGAGGCGCAGAGAGAGAGGAGTAGCCGCGGCTGGGTTTTAGGGTTGGGGAGAAAAGACTTGGCTTTTAGTCATTAAAAGCCTTCTCTTTCCCTTTTGGGCTTTTGGGCCCAATCTGATTAAATCCCATTTAATCAGACCCATTAATCTTTCTCTCTTAGTACGACAAATGCCTAGCACTTTTGTCGTACTTCTGCTAAGCCGTTCCAACACATTTTCCTGTTAGCTTAGGCGTGTGACCCATATGGGATCATATAATAAAGGCAATAAGTCCAAGACTTATAGATCATGAGCGGACTCTAGCAAGCCATCATGATCCCCAGTATTATATGACTTATGTCTGATCTCGACATACTCTTACTTTCTAGAGACAGTACCGAGATTACTGGACACAATTCCAACAATCTCCCACTTGTACTGGAATCTCTGTATTCATAATCCTTTTGTCTCAATATCTCGATTAGTCATAAGGCAAGATTGGTGTCATCCTTATAAAGCCTAATCTTGTTCATCGGACTCTGATTTGATACTGACAATCCAAACGACTCGGGAAAGTCCGTTTGAGCATGGCCATGCGTTTTCCAGTATTCAAATCTCCGATTGGCCTAGAGATATTCACTCCACTTATATTGGAGGGACAAATTCCGTCTTGTTCCATCACTGTAAACTACTCATTTCATAATGCACCCAAACAAGGTCCTTATAGCTATCACAGAACGATAGCGTTAGACAATGATCAAAGTACATCAGTCCATGTGCAGTCACATGCATGTGAACTCAGGTCTAAGGACTATACTCTATAGTCGTAGTAAGAATCTCTTATGACACAGATATAAATATCCTGAAGAGTTCTTATAGTCGGGTCTTGTCCGGTCGTATGTTCCCAACATACACCTATGTACTGACTTTGATGCCGTGCATCTATGACACACTGAGACTTTGTCATAAGTCACGTACCAATCCAGTCTCACACGGTTGTTGGTGTTCCAGTTTCAACAACCTTCGACTAGGGACATGATGATATAAAACATTTATCAAATATAGGATCTCATGATCAAGCTAAATGACTTCGATGACTCAAGATCAAATCATTTACTTCAATGACCTATAAAATGGTTCATATCATTTTGGAACGATTATTTCATCACAGTTAAAATAATCTTGAAATAATAATTTCATTAAAACATAAATAATGTTTTACAAGAACATATCAAATAACTAAAATAAAGCTCACAAAACTCCCACTCAAAATTAGATTACATTTCAATGTTTCTAATGCCTACAGCTTCAGTCAGGAACTCGAGCTTAGGCCTTGGGAGTGGCTTTGTCAACGGATCAGCGACATTATCATCTGTCGGAACTCGGCTGATCTTGACTTCCTTTCTATTAATGATGTCACGTATCAAGTGATATCTTCTTTGAACATGCTTGGATTTCTGGTGTGATCTTGGTTCCTTTGCCTGAGCTATAGCACCATTGTTGTCACAAAACAGTGCCAGAGGCTCAGCCGCATCTGGTATCACACCTAGTTCCATAATGAACTTTCGTATCCAAACAGCTTCCTTCGCTGCTTCTGAGGCGGCGATATATTCAGCTTCTGTAGTGGAATCAGCAACGGTGTCCTGCTTGGAGCTTCTCCAACTTACTGCACCGCCATTCAGACAAAAGACATAACCGGACTGTGACCGGAAATCATCAGTGTCTGTCTGGAAACTTGCGTCCGTGAATCCACTGACTTTAAGCACATCACTTCCACCGTACACCAAGAATTTATCCTTAGTATGTCTTAGATACTTCAAGATATTCTTTACGGCAATCCAATGGTTTTCACCTGGATTTGACTGGTATCTACTCGTCATGCTCAATGCATAAGCAACATCAGGACGAGTACAGATCATGGCATACATGACAGATCCTATTGCAGATGCATAAGGAATGTTCTTCATGCGCTCAAGCTCAGCAGCCGACGTAGGGCTCTGCTTCTTGCTTAGCGTTGTGCCATGCACCATTGGCGTGAAGCCCTTCTTGGAATCTTTCATGCTGAATCTTTGTAGGACTTTGTCAATGTATGAGTCTTGACACAAGCCTATCAGCCTCTTAGGTCTATCCCGATAGATCCTAATTCCAAGAACGTATGCGGCTTCACCCATGTCTTTCATGGAAAAACAACTTCCAAGCCAGTCCTTTACAGACTTCAGCATTGGAACGTCGTTTCCGAGAAGTAGTATGTCATCGACATACAGAATAAGAAATACAATCTTGCTCCCACTAGATTTCTTATACACGCATTGTTCTTCTTCGTTTCTGATGAAGTCAAATTGCTTGATCGCTTCATCAAAACGAAGATTCCAGCTCCTCGATGCTTGCTTCAATCCATAAATGGATTTATGAAGCTTGCATACTTTCCCAGCATTCTTCGGATCTATGTAACCGTCAGGTTGTGTCATATACACATCCTCTTCCAGAATACCATTCAGGAAGGCGGTTTTTCACGTCCATCTGCCAAATTTCATAATCATGAAAAGCTGCAGTTGCTAGTAGAATCCGAATAGATTTCATCATAGCCACTGGTGAATAGGTTTCATCGTAGTCCACACCGTGAACTTGTCTGAAACCTTTTGCCACCAACCTGGCTTTGTAAATCTGGACATTTCCATCCACGTCAATCTTCTTCTTGAAGATCCATTTGCACTCGATGGCTTTTACACCAACGGGTAAGTCAACCAACGAAAACACTTGGTTGACCGACATGGAGTCCATTTCGGAATCAGTGGCCTTGCGCCACTTAGAGGAATCTGGGCCCATCATGGCTTGATTGAAGTTCGATGGTTCATCACCATCAATGATCAAAAGATCATGACAGTCAGTCACGAGGAATCCCTGATATCTCTCGGGTTCGTGACGGATCCTCCCGGATCTTCGAACTTCAGGTACTACAGGTTCAGGCTCTACAATTTCTTGTGGATCCTCCTGCTGCTCTTCCTCATTAGGTTGAGCAGTATCCTGTTCATCTTGAATTTCTTCAAGCAGTACCTTACTCCCACTGTCTTTCTTAGAGAGAAACTCTCTCTCAAGAAAGTTACAATCCCGGGCAACAAAGATCTTGTTCTCGGAACGTAGATAGAAGTAATAAGCCTTGGTTTCCCGTGGATAACCAATGAAGTAGCATTTATCAGATTTTGGTGTAAGCTTATCTGAGATTAATCTCTTAACATAGGCTTCACAACCCCAAATTCTTAGATAAGACAGCACTGGAGCTTCTCCAGTCCATAATTCATATGGTGTCTTTGCTACTGCTTTTGATGGCGCTCTATTTAGAGTGAACACTGCTGTTAGCAGAGCATATCCCCAAAGGGATATTGGAAGGTCTGTGTGACTCATCATAGATCGAACCATATCCAATAAGGTCCGATTTCTCCTCTCAGACACACCATTCCATTGAGGTGTTCCAGGAGGAGTGAGTTGGGACACGATCCCACACTCTCTTAGATGATCACTGAATTCTTGGCTTAAGTATTCTCCTCCTCGGTCGGACCGAAGAGCCTTAATGCTTTTGCCAAGTTGGTTCTGTACTTCATTTTGGAATTCTCTGAACTTCTCAAAAGATTCAGACTTATGTTTCATCAAATAAACATATCCATACCTACTGAAATCATCAGTGAAGGTAATGAAGTACTGATAGTTTCCTCTTGCATTTGTGGACATTGGGCCACACACATCAGTGTGTATCAGGCCCAATAAGTCACTGGCCCTCTCGTTAGGTTTATTAAAGGGGGCCCGTGTCATTTTGCCCATCATGCATGATTCGCATTTCTCACATGACTCAAAGTCAAATGAGCCAAGAAGTCCATTCGAATGGAGCCTCTTGATGCGTTTCTCGCTGATGTGCCCTAAACGACAATGCCATAGAAACGTTCGGTTTTCCTCATTAGGTTAAAACCGTTTTGTATTAATGTTATAAATTGGCGCGGATTGATCGAGTATGTAAAGCCCATTCGTAAGAGGGGCAGAACCATAGAACAAATTGTTGCGATTGAAGGAACATAATTTATTCTTAACTGAAAAATCATAACCTTCCAGATCCAACAAAGAAATTGAAATAATATTTCTGCTTATAGCAGGTACAAAATAACAATTATTCAGTTCTAAAATCAATCCCGAAGGTAAAGACAACAAGTATGTGCCTACAGCTAGTGCTGAAACTTTCGCTCCATTCCCAACTCGTAGCTCCACTTGTCCTTGCTTCAGCCTTCTACTGTTGCTGAGTGCCTGCATATTAGTACAAATATGAGCCCCACAACCAGTATCCATGACCCATGAGGTATTATCAGAAGTAGTTGTATTAACTTCTATAACAAAAATACCTGATGAAGAGGTCTCGAAAGTCTTCTTCTTTAATTCCTTTAGACCTTCCTGGAATTTCTTGCAATCTCTTCTCCAATGCCCCAGTTCTTTGCAGAACCTGCACATGTCAGTAGGCCCAGCCTTGGACTTGGGCTTGGGCTTTGGCGTGTCCTTGTCCGCGACTTGGACACCCTTGGCCTTTCCCTTATCCTTAGCAGAAGACTTCTTAAACCCCTTGCCCTTTTGTACCATAAGCACATTGGGGTCCTTGGCGGTTTTCTTCAAGTTGGGCTCTGCAGTCTTGAGCATTCCGTGAAGCTCAGGCAGTGTCTTACTCAAGCCATGCATGTTAAAGTTCAGAATGAACTGATCATAGCTTGCAGGTAAAGACTGCAGAATGATGTCGCAGGCAAGTTCCTGGCTGATTGGGCAGTCGAGTTTCTGAAGATGATCGAGATAACCCATCATCTTCAAGACATGAGGACTCACTGCCGCATTCGCAGCCAACTTACAGTCCAAGAGGTTCTTAACTGTCTGGAACCTCTCAGTCCTAGCCTGCTCCTGAAAAAGCGATTTCAGGCTTGCCATGATCTCGATGGGAGACAATACACTTTCGAACTGTTTTTGCAGCTCAGGAGTCATTGTCACCAACATCAGGCAATAAACATCATTTTCATCTGACGAATGCTTTTCCCAAGCATTGTGCAGAGTCCTGGCAGCATTTGGCAAGAGGCCTCTCGGGGAGGGGATCTCGAAGGACATAATCCTTCTTCTCCTGCTTGAGGACGAGCCTCAAGTTCCTTGACCATGTCAGGAAGTTCGTTCCAGTCAGCTTCTCCTTCTCGAGAACAGACCGGATCGAGAATGTGTTTTGTGTGCTTGTAGTAGTCATATCTGAAATATATAAATAAAAAGGTTATTAGTTATTATGTTCAAAATGACTAATCTCATATTAAAATTTAATATGATTAATCACGCATTATATTCAATAACCTTAGTTACCCTCAATAGAATATAATGATTCCAAGATCCACATATAACTAAAATTAAAGTGGGCCACTGGCCGTCACCCAACCTTAGCTTATATCGGTAAGCCCTATATCGGCTAATTATATCCGTGATATAACTCTTGGTTGTGAATCTGGGCCCGAGGCCCAACCCACTCTGATGTCTCAAGGCCCGGGACTCCCGATGGCCTAGTCAAGAAAACCGGACTATACAGTCATGTAATCATTAATGTCTGGGACTCCCAATGACATTTATGAATCACAAACCGTCTTACCCACGCAAAAGCAGACATCCTCACACTGTAAGGCCATGAATGCAATTGAATGGGCTTTGACAGCTGACATAGCCTGGACAAGACATCCAACGCTTGATATTATTTGAGGTTCGTAGGTTTATTAAAATCATTCCCAAAATAGAAGATTACTATTTCGGGAAACTTTCTATTTATGGAAACCTACTATTTTTGGAAACTTTCTAAAATTGGAAACTTTCTAAAACCGGAAACTTTCTAACTTTAGAAATTTCTTTAAAATCCAAAACTCGCAAATTCAGAAACTTCTATTTTAAGAAACTTTCTAATTTCAAAATTTCGGAAACTTTAATTTAAAAACGACTTTATAATTTTATAAAATAGATTTTAAATTAATCTGAAGAAAGACTCAATTAACTGGCCCAATTGTTTTAACTTCTTGGCCCGAGGCCCAAGAATTGGTCCATGTCCAAGACATGACCCAATTGTCCAATTAATTGACATAACCGGTCTGGTTCATTAAAACTGGTCTAACCAAGTTTTAATTACTACGATGACCACAATTGTCAACCGGTTATTTACTAAACCGGAACTTCTCAATTTATTTGGTCCAACCAAATCAAATTAGAAATTCCTGGTTTAGGCACCAAATCCAATATTTCTTTCGACATTGGATTTCTTATCCCGGTTTAACCAGATTTAATAAAATTATTAAAATCTGTTTATTAAACCAGAATGAATCAATTTTAATTAAAATTTTAAACCGAACCATTAACCGAACCGAACCGATTGAACCGTGATCAAACAACCCTAGCTTTCGGATCAAGCAATGATCGTCCAGCCGCAAGCCGTGCGCCACGATCCGAGATCGATACGCTTGGCATGCTCGGGACGGTTCATCGGGACGTTCGGGACGGTGCTGGCCGAGTCGTCCACGAGCGAGCCACGATCCGGACGGCATGAAGCCTCACGCGATCGAGCAAGCATGGAGACGATCGGGACGTGAGAGAGGCGGAACGGGACGATCGTGATCGGGACGCGATCCGTCTTATGATCGGGACGAGCCGCGGTCGTGACGCGATCGATCCAACGATCCGACCCAACCGGCCATACTCTCGGCCAATCAACAAACCCGAGTCATATAGCTCGGTTTGTGATTTCTGTTTGTGTGTTTAGGATTTAATTCAGTTTCTTAACTGTTTTATCTTATCAGTAATTGATTCAAAAACAATTCTAAACAGATTAAACAACCTAAACATGAATCTAAAACAAGAAACCTAAGAACCAATGGCTCTGATACCACTGTTGGATAGTTCAGTTGATCCTGATTCAATTCTCATATTGATATCAACCTAAACATGCATCAGATCTAGGTGTTCTTATTTAGAAACATAACATGATCTCACCTTTTACCTGTTTGTTGCAGCGGAAGGAATAGAACAGGTCAGAGATCAGATAGATGCATCGAGGGATGAATCCTCCAAAGGTTCACACACGCTTCACAAGGAAATGGCTGCTAGACCACAAGGAACAGAGGCGCAGAGAGAGAGGAGTAGCCGCGGCTGGGTTTTAGGGTTGGGGAGAAAAGACTTGGCTTTTAGTCATTAAAAGCCTTCTCTTTCCCTTTTGGGCTTTTGGGCCCAATCTGATTAAATCCCATTTAATCAGACCCATTAATCTTTCTCTCTTAGTACGACAAATGCCTAGCACTTTTGTCGTACTTCTGCTAAGCCGTTCCAACACATTTTCCTGTTAGCTTAGGCGTGTGACCCATATGGGATCATATAATAAAGGCAATAAGTCCAAGACTTATAGATCATGAGCGGACTCTAGCAAGCCATCATGATCCCCAGTATTATATGACTTATGTCTGATCTCGACATACTCTTACTTTCTAGAGACAGTACCGAGATTACTGGACACAATTCCAACAAGTATTTCTTATTATGTATGTCGATGACATACTGCTTCTCGGAAACGACGTTCCAATGCTGAAGTCGGTAAAGGACTGGCTTGGAAGTTGTTTTTCCATGAAAGACATGGGTGAAGCCGCATACGTTCTTGGAATTAGGATCTATCGGGATAGACCTAAGAGGCTGATAGGCTTGTGTCAAGACTCATACATTGACAAAGTCCTACAAAGATTCAGCATGAAAGATTCCAAGAAGGGCTTCACGCCAATGGTGCATGGCACAACGCTAAGCAAGAAGCAGAGCCCTACGACGGCTGCTGAGCTTGAGCGCATGAAGAATATTCCTTATGCATCAGCAATAGGATCTATCATGTATGCCATGATCTGTACTCGTCCTGATGTTGCTTATGCATTGAGCATGACGAGTAGATACCAGTCAAATCCAGGTGAAAACCATTGGATTGCCGTCAAGAATATCCTGAAGTATCTAAGACATACTAAGGACAAGTTCTTGGTATACGGTGGAAGTGATGTGCTTGAAGTCAGTGGATTCACGGACGCAAGTTTCCAGACAGACCAAGATGATTTCCGGTCACAGTCCGGTTATATCTTTTGTCTGAATGGCGGTGCAATCAGTTGGAGAAGCTCCAAGCAAGACACCGTTGCTGATTCCACTACAGAAGCTGAATATATCGCCGCTTCGGAAGCAGCGAAGGAAGCTGTTTGGATACGAAAGTTCATTATTGAACTAGGTGTGATACCAAATGCGGCTGAGCCTCTGGCACTGTTTTGTGATAACAATGGTGCTATTGCTCAGGCAAAGGAACCAAGATCACACCAGAAATCCAAGCATGTCCTAAGAAGATTTCACTTGATACGTGACATCATTAATAGAAAGGAAGTCAAGATCAGCCGAGTTCAGACAGATGATAACGTCGCTGATCCATTGACAAAGCCACTCCCAAGGCCTAAGCTCGAGTTCCTGACTGAAGCTGTAGGCATTAGAGACATTGAAATGTAATCTAAATTTGAGTGGGAGTTTGAGGGCTTTATTTAGTTATTGATATGTTCTTGTAAAACATTTTTATGTTTAATGAAATTATTATTTCAAGATTATTTTAACTGTGATGAAATAATCGTTCCAAAATGATATGAACCATTTTATAGGTTATCGAAGTAAATGACTTGATCTTAAGTAATCAAAGTCATTTAGCTTGATCATGAGACCCTATATTTGATAGATGGCTTATATCATCCTGTCCCTAGTCGAATGTTGTTGAAATTGGAACACCAACAACCGTGTGAGACTAGATTGGTACGTGACTTATGACAAAGTCTCAGGATGTCATAGATGCACGGCATCAAAGTCAGTACATAGGTGTATGTTGGGGTACATACGACCGGACAAGACCCGCTTATAAGAACTCTTCAGGATATTTATATCTGTGTCATAAGAGATTCTTACTACGACTATAGAGTATAGTCCTTAGACCTGAGTTCGCATGCATGTGACTGCACATGAACTAATGCACTTTGATCATTGTCTAATGCTGTCGTTAAGCGATAGTTATAAGGACCTTGTTTGGGTGTATTATGAAATGAGTAGTTTACAGTGATGGAACAAGATGGGATTTGTCCCTCCAATATAAATGGAGTGAATATCTCTAGGCCAATCAGAGATTTAATACTGGAAAATGCATGGCCATGCTCAAACGGACTTTCCCGAGTCGTTTGGATTGTCAGTATCAAATCAGAGTCCGATGAACAAGATTAGGCTTTATAAGGATGACACTAATCTTGCCTTATGACTAATCGAGATATTGAGACAAAAGGATTATGAATACAGAGATTCCAGTTCAAGTGGGAGATTGTTGGAATTATGTCCAGTAATCTCTGTACTGTCTCTAGAAAGTAAGAGTATGTCAATGATCAGACATAAGTCATATAATACTGGGGGTCATGATGGCTTGCTAGAGTCCGCTCATGATCTATAAGTCTTGGACTTATTGCCTTTATTATATGATCCCATATGGGTCACACGCCTAAGCTAACGGGAAAATACTAAGGAACGGTTTAGCAGAAGTACGGTAAAAGTGCTAGGCATTTACTGTACTTAGAGAGACAAAAGGGCCTGATTAAATCCAAGGGATTTAATCAGAACTGAGAATTGGGCCCAAAAGCCCATAGGAACTGGACAAGGGTTTTAATTAATAAAACTTGCCCTAGCTTCTTTTTCTCAGCAATTCCTGCGCCTCCCACTCTCTCTTCTGCGCCTCCCTCCTTGCTCGGTCTAGCAGCCACTTTCCTGTGCGTGCGTGTGTGAGCCTTTGGAGGAGCTATCTCTTGGTGGTTCTGCTGATCTCTGACCCTTACCTCCCATTCCGCTGCAAAACAAGGTAACAGGTGAGATCTATTATGTTTCTAATCAAGAGAACCTAGATCTGCATGTTTAGTAGGATGAATCAATCTGAGAATTGAATCTGGAGACACTAAACGATCCAACACTGCTATCCTTTATGGACGCGTTCTCAGGGTACAATCAAATACTAATGAACCCTGAAGACCAAGAAAAGACTTCGTTCATAATGGATCGAGGCACGTACTGCTACAAAGTCATGCCCTTCGGACTGAAAAACGCAGGAGCAACTTACCAGCGCCTCGTCAACAAGATGTTTTCGGGACTCCTAGGCAAAACCATGGAGGTCTACATCGATGATATGCTGGTAAAATCTTTGAGGTACGAGGATCACATCCCCCAACTAAAAGAATGCTTTATCATTCTTAACAAGTATGGGATGAAACTCAACCCATCTAAATGTACCTTCGGGGTCCCTTCAGGAGAGTTCCTCGGTTACTTAGTAACCGAAAGAGGGATCGAAGCGAACCCCAAACAGATCGCAACGTTCATAGAGATGAAATCTCCCAGAACAACGCGAGAAGTCAAGCGCCTAACCGGCAAAATAGCTGCTCTGAATCGCTTCATCTCAAGGTCGACTGATAAATGTCTACCCTTCTATCACTTGCTCAAAGCAAACAAAAAGTTCCTTTGGGACGAAAAGTGCGAAGAGGCATTCACTCAGCTCAAAGCTTACTTAAGTGAACCACCCATACTGGCGAAACCAGTAGAAGGAGAACCCCTTTACCTCTACCTAGCTTTCTCGACGGCAGCAGTAAGTGGAGTCCTGGTTCGCGAGGAACAAAACGAACAACGGCCGGTGTATTACATCAGCAAGACCCTGATCGATGCTGAAACCAGGTACCCCGCCATGGAAAAACTCGCCTTAGCGCTAGTAACATTGGCTCGGAAACTCCGACCGTATTTTCAATCGCACTCGATCATAGTGATGACCTCTCAGCCACTGAGAACCATCCTTCACAGTCCAAGCCAATCAGGTCGTTTGGTCAAATGGGCTATCGAACTTAGCGAGTACGACATTGAATACAAAGCTCGAACATGCCTAAAAGCGCAAGTACTGGCAGATTTCATAATCGAGCTCCCTCCGACTATAGAACTCGACCCGACTTCGGCCCAAAGATGGAAACTCTACGTCGATGGAGCTTCCTCAAGACAAGGGTCCGGAGTCGGAGTGAAATTAGTCTCCCCAACGGGTGAAGTATTAGAACAATCGTTTAGATTGGGCTTCGCCGCATCGAATAACGAAGCAGAATACGAAGCGCTGATAGCCGGGCTTAGACTTGCGATAGCAATAGGAGCCCGAGAAGTAAATGCCTTCAGCGATTCCCAACTGGTCACGAGCCAATATCATGGCGACTACGAGGCCAAAGACGAACGAATGGAAGCATACCTACGGGTAGTCCATACATTGGCCGAACAGATCGAATTCTTCGACCTAACACGAATCCCACGAGGTGAAAACACTGCAGCCGATGCACTAGCCGCATTAGCGTCGACATCAGATCCTAACCTCAAAAGGATCATACCAGTCGAAGGGATAGAAAAACCAAGCATCGACATAGCTCTCAAAGCTCTGTCCTTGAAAGAGGACGGGCCCGCTGTGAAGAACGATGTCAAACGCAAAGAGTGTCCCGGAGACACTAATAGCGACATCATCGAGATTGACGATGATCTTGATCCTAGAAACACCGTATACGTCGCGAACGTCCCCGACGGACCAATTCAAACCGCATCCACTAGTCAGGGACCTGAGCCTAACAACGACGAAGATTGGAGAACTCCGATCATTCGATACATCACAAACGGCGAAGTTCCCGACGGAAAATGGGAGGCGCGGAAACTTAAAATGCAAAGTGCGAGGTACTGCGTCACACAAGGAGAGCTCTTTAAAAGGAGCCTCTCCGGACCTTACCTTAAATGCCTTGACAAAAAGCAAGCCCTAGCCGTGATTACACAAACACATGACGGATCCTGCGGAAGCCATTCCGGAGGACGAGCATTGGCCGTGCGAATCAAAAGGCAAGGCTACTATTGGCCTACAATGGCCACCGAATGCGAATCTTTCTCCAACAAGTGCGATAAATGCCAAAAGCATGCCCCAATTATCCACCAAGCGTCGGAGAAACTCTCCTCTATCTCATCACCATACCCATTCATGCGGTGGGGAATGGACATCGTTGGACCGCTGGTCGCATCTGGCAAAAAGAAAGCCAAACATCTATTGGTAATGACAGACTACTTCACCAAGTGGATTGAAGCAGAGTCATACCAGAAAATTAAGGACGTTCATGTTAAGGAGTTCGTCTGGCGAAACATCGTTTGCAGACATGGACTACCCCACGAGATCGTTACCGATAACGGATCTTAGTTCATATCAAACACGTTCAAAGAGTTCTGCAGAACTTGGAACATAAAGCTGACTTACTCAACGCCACGCTACCCCCAAGGGAACGGGCTAGCAGAAGCAGCTAACAAAGCGATTATGAACGGCCTCAAGAAAAGGCTCAACGAGTGCAAAACAACATGGAGTGACGAACTCCCAGCCGTACTCTGGGCCTACCGGACTACCCCCCGCAAATCCACTGGCGAGACTCCCTTCTCGCTAGCTTACGGAATTGAGGCGGTAGTACCAGCTGAAATTCTCGTGTCAAGCATTCGCAAAGAAGAATGCCCACGACAAGAGGAACTTAACAACAAGATGATAACTGACGAGCTCGACCTCGTCGACGAAAGAAGGAACCTCGCATTAGCTCGACTCCAGAATTACCAACAAGCCGCAGCTCGCTACTATGATTCCCGAATCAAAACTCGAAGGTTTCAAGTAGGAGAGCTCGTCTTGCGGAAAGTGTTCGACCATAAAAAGGAAGAACACGCTGGAAAATTAGGGGCAAAGTGGGAAGGTCCTTACCAGGTCACCGACGTCGTAAAGGACGGGGTCTACCGACTCAAGTCGGTGGAAACCCAGAAGCCCGAACTACGACCTTGGAACATCATCAACCTCAAAAAGTATTTCCACTAGGATTACATCAACATAATCGAACTACGAAATGGCTTGATCCCCTTAAAAGGGTACGTAGGCAGCTCGACTTCGAGCGCAGCCACCCCCCAAACACAAAGCTCTTACCGAGCTCGACAACTTCTGACGAAGTCATACTAGCTTATCTTTGTGAAATCAAAATAAGTCTTCTAATCAAACGTCTCTTCCTGTTAGAGCCGTTACGGTGATATGAAATTATCTCTTCCAACGGACCAAAGTGATATGAAATTATCTCTTCTATAGCAAAGTGATATGAAATTATCCCTTCCCAAAACAAAAGATATGAAATTATCTCTCCCGAAACGAAAGATATGAAATTATCTCTTCTAAGTCAAAGCGATATGAAATTATCCTTCCCAAGTGACCTGAAATGGCCTCTTCCAATATATCCAAGCGATATGAAATTATCCTTTCCGAGCGACCTGAAACGGCCTCTCCCAAAGTAAAAACGATATGAAATTATCGTCTCCAAGTGATATGAAATTATCTCTTCAAAGCGATATGAAATTATCTCTTCTATAACCAAGTGATATGAAATTATCCCTTCAAACGAGCGACCTAGAACGGTCCTCCCGCTTCGAACGAACTGAAATGATCGTCCCAAAAAAAAGGCGACCTAGAACGGTCCCTCCAAACCGAACGAACTGAAATGATCGTCCCAAAAACAAGCGACCTAGAATGGTCCCTCCAAACCGAACGAACTGAAATGATCGTCCTAAAAACAAGCGACCTAGAACGGTCCTCCCACTACGAACGAACTGAAATGATCGCTCCAAAGAAAGAGATCCATAATGATCTCCCTTAAGAATACAATTCTTCTAAACCTTATACGGATTAAAAGAATCGGGGGGCTGCCCCACCCCTTAAGCAAAATAACGAGGTCAAGACAGCTATTCAAGCATGCAACCTCTACATACCCCAAGTCGGATCTTTGTAAGTTTACCTCGATTCGTTTTCATACTTCATACTTCTCTTTTCAAATTCAGCGATTAAGCCTGAATCTTACATTACAAAGTAGTCGTCCTCCAGACTATTCCTAGCAGAGAGCTCGAGCTCAAATGTGATTGACTTAAAGTTCACAAAGAAATACCTAAGGCAACTCAAAATAAGTTATCTGCTCGATTCCCCTGGAGAAGTTCGAATCGCCGCAACGGCTCGAATCTTATGTTAAGGCATAAAAACATAAAAATATATGCTAAGGCATAAAAGATTTAAAAAGCAGTTCATAAAAAGAAGGGGGACATAACGTCCCCAAGATCGAACAAAAAGCCCCTTGGGCAACAAAAGTCTGAAAAAGAAATAAAAAAAACCTCTCGGGTAATAACAACGACAGTTTTAAAACGGTGCATAGGAGGAGTCGCCGAACAGGTCCTCCGCTCCATCGCCCGCCTCTCCTCTCGGCCCGGAGTCGACCTCACCAGTCGTCCTCGGGACGGTCTCAGCTGGGGGAGCAGGCGGAGAACTCGCCATGGCCACGGAGTCCTCCGACATTGCCGGCAGGGCAAGCTTGCCAACGCTAAAGTCGGAGACTACCGCGGCCTCCATTTCCGCTAGAGCAACCTGTTTCTGCTCAGCCAGCTTAAGCACCTCTCGGGTCATGTCCACCTCTCCAGCCGCAATCTCAGCGATGAGCTCGATGTTGGCCAAGGTCTCCTGGAGACGGATCTCGACACTTGTCTGGATTTTTCTCCTCTCAGCTCTCTCTTTAACCCCGGCCAAAATCACCAGATACTGGCCATGGAGTTCTTTCCGAGCCTTACGGAGCTCGACCCGCTTCGACTCTTCCGCAGTCCGAATTTGAGCCTCGGCGGCACCAAGCTGACATGACAGCTCCTCCTCTCTCCTCTCGAGATACGCGATCCTTGCTTTCACGGCGGCATAACCCGCAACCTTCTCCTTCAAACGCTCCTCCCTGGCCAAGGCTTCCTGGAGCTAGGCATTCATTTGAGTAGCAGCCTCTTGAGCAGACTCGAGCTCGTAAGTCTGAGCATCCATAACCTCGTTCTCAGACCGGGCCGCATACGCATTCACGGCCTCAACGGCCTATACAAAAACACGGCGATCGCTTAAATGAAAGGGGAAAGGGAAAGATAAAAGAAAGAAAGAAGACCAAAGCCAAAGACTTCTCACCTTCCCGACAGCCGCCATCATCTCGGAGTACTCACTACCGAGGACCGTCTCCCCAGAAACCGGGAGCTCAAAACCGACGGGCCTAATGCGCCTCAGCAAACGAACCACGCCTTCTGGATCGTCCACAACCGAACACGCCTCTCCCTCCGACCCCTCCGGATCTCTTCCGGCGTCGACTTTACGACGTTTCGGCGAAGGGGGAAGAGAACCTCCTCGACTCCGACGATCCTCCCCGGATGAGTCCGACCGAGAGTCGCAGAGAGCAATACCTCCAAACTGAGGTAATATCACCTCTCGGTCGACCAAGGGGAGAATCGCGCCGGCCACATCCGTACTCGTTCCTTCTGGGACCGGAAGGAGCGGGGTATGAGCAGGAGGAGGAGGGAAGGCCGGAGGCGGAGGAGGGGCCCGGTCAAAAGCAAAGAGAATAGCATTGCCGAGCTCACCCGGCCCGATCTTGTCGACCAGGTCGACCGGGTCCTTCCCATTCCGGCAGCCGCTCACTCTGCGAGATGGCACCTCGCGAGGAGAGGAATTAGCAGCCGAGCTGCTGCCCGGGATGATTCGAGCTATAAATAAAATAAAAATAATTAGACAAGTCGGAGCGACGACACAAAAATAAACTCGAATCCAAACGACTTACCTTCTTCTACCCGCTCGGTAATACGGATCGGAGGCTGAGCCCTTCGAATCGGAGCGGCCCGAGAAGGTTCGGAAGGAAGTGTCGGGTTTCGAGGGCCCGGTGCGAGATCCGGGAGACCCCGTTCAGGGTTGGTTCGCAGATTGGCTTGCACGCGCTGAACCGTGAAACTGCCCCAATTAACAGCGCCCCTTCTCAGGCAAGCCAGCAGAGCCTCTGTAACCGGATTAGTTGCAAGCGACTCCGGGGCTTCTGCAATAAAAGCCGGAACGAGTAAGGGACGGTCTAAACAAAAAAAGAAAGAGGAGAGAAGGATACTGAAACCAAGGCCTTACCAACGCTGGACGACCACCGAGACGGGATGACCGAATAGTCAAAATCCCCGACCGAATGATGGGTTATCCTGAAAAAGAAGTATCGGTCCTTCCACACATCTTTCGTCGGAACGTCCTCGAGGACCTTCCCGAAACGAGGCGAGAGGTAGTAAGTCCCCCGGAACTTAGCGTTATGCTTAACCGAGCAGACGCGCATGAGTTCCTCAGGACCAAACTCGATTCCTTCTTCAGCGGCCCTAACTCCAAGTCCGAAGACATACCGGACAAAGTTCGGCGTCATCTGATGAAACGCCAATTGGAGCTGGGCCAGCACCAAAGAGATCAAGCGGGGAATAGGGAAGAAAAGCCCGCATTTCTCGAAGTAGGTGTATGAGGCGCAGCAATAACCCTCCACCGCGGTCTCCGACGACACCGCCGGCGACGGAATCACAATTTCCACCTCCGGTGGAATCCCGCAAACCCTCCGAAACCGTTCTATTTGGTCTACGGATAGGGAAGATGGTGGATGAGGACCAAACGAGCCCGCCGCCGCGCTAACACTAGCCCCTGTCGCGTCTCTGAGAGCCATGAAAAAAGACGGTGTATCGGAACAAAGAAAGCAAATAGTTCTGGGAAGAAATTTTTCCGATAGAGCAAAAGTGAGAGAGGAAGTGAAAGTGGGGAAGGAAGAAATCACCACTCGACAAATTACGAGAAAATCATAGTGGGAATCGTGCAAAATCTCAACCGCATGATTCCGAACTCGTAATAATTTCTAGAAAATCGAGGTGATTTGGACTCTTCGCTCTCCCCCTAATCTGACCAAAGATGTGAAATCAACGGCTGTGAGCGTGCGGCAATTAGGTCACATCATCAAAAGAACGAGCCTGAAAAGACTCTTCGCGACCTTTGAATCTCAGCCGTCGACGGTCGACCAGATCCACGGTTGGACATGAAATCCTTAAGCAAATACACGCTATAACCGCCGACGCGCTAAAAAGCAGATCAGCTCGTCTCACGCGCCCGACTCCGCACCATTGGATCGAAACAAGATCAACGGATGGGGCAAAAGTAATCATTAGATTCGTCACCTCCTAGGCACGCGCCTCTTCCCGAGAACGTCCACCGCCCATTATCCTCGACTTCTCGAATTCAATGGGCTGGGGGGCTATTGTTGGTACTGGATTTCCCTCTAGGAAATCCGGCCCATTAACAGACAAGACAAAGGCCCGTAATTACGAGCCCATTCCAGAATCAAGGACAGACGGGAGAGCCAACTCTCTTGTTGGGCCCAAGCGAAGCAAACGCCTTGGAGAGGCCCAGACGATGCCGAAGCCGGAGACAATCAAGCTCGAGCTCGGCAGAGGATGACGTGGAGATAGAGCAACTCGGTCTTCGCCAGTTCAACTGATCCGCATAAATCTCGGAGATCGTTACAACGACGAGGCCGAAAGATCGGGACGAAGAGATCAGAATCGAGGCTATTTAAGAAGAGAAGTGGCGGCTCATTAAAGACAATTCCAACCTAGGCTAAGAACACTTCGATTAGATAGCTCGATCCTATACTTTGTACTCTCTTCTCGACTGTGTTTGTTCTATCTCGACGATCAATCTCAATAAAGTCTTTGATTCATAGGAAACTATACCATTTCTATATCCAAAAGTCCAAATCCACGAATACAAATTCTTAGTGTGAATCCCGGATCTCACACCTATCAGTTATTTGAGGAGGATTTGGGGGGGGGGGAGAGTAGAAAGCCAATTTCTGATTTAAGGCTTCTTCCTCTGAAAAAGTTGTCTCCCCTTCCTCTACTTCTGAGTCGTTTGTAAGGATTCTAAAAGGGTTTGAGGCCACAAACAGACCCGAGTCATCATTCCCATATCGAACCTTGTTTGTTGGGATCACATTTGTTACCACAATAAACTCATTTGCGTCATATTCAGGGTCTTGTGGGGGAGTTAAAAGAGTCTCGATTCTGGTTACAAGCTTAGAAGGAAGCTGCACTGACTGACAATTCTGCTCCCGGACAGGAGTGCTCAAAGTAACCTTATTCACAGGATCCAGGGGGGTATTAGCCAAGTTCTTCGCATGTTCGAAAATAAAATTATTCGGAAGTTCTCCTCCCGACGTGGAGTTTGAAGGTGGACGATCAACCCATGCCGATGATGAGTGCTTAGCCTGGTTAGAGGAACTCGCGCAAGCCTGTCCAATGGAAGAAGCAGACCCTTTATTTGAGAGGGATTTCCTGGAACCCGCCGACTTAGGTAAGGATAGACCATGAATAATGGGGATAGACGCTGGCGCAACTAAAACACCTTTTCTTTTCAAGACATCAGCCGATTGTCGATTAAAGGAGGGTACCATTCCCTAATTTGGAGCTGTAGAGGTATTTATCTGCTTTTCAGCGATGATGACCTCAGACTTATGATTAGGCAGGTTTTCCGGTTTCTGTTGAGGACAAAAACTTGCCTTATGACCTATTTCTGAACAAATGTCACAGACAGGAGGAAGCCACATGTAGGAAATAGAGAGAATGACCACCTGACCGTCTTCCCTTTCAATTTCCATGGAGCTAGGAAGTGGCTTGGTAAGATCCACCACAACCTTGATTTCCGCCAAGTTGATGCTATAAAAAGGTTTAACATCGACTACTCGCCCTAACGGGCGAGCTACGAATCCCATACCCTCATTAGTGACGAGGTCAAATGGAATGCATGTAACTTTTGCCCAGACCGGAGCCTTTTGAAGCAAGGGAGGATCTAGACTATAAGATGCCTTCCATTCCGTGATAAAGAATGGAGAATCACCTACTCTCCAAAGCTCATGTTGGAGCACTCGTTTCTGAAGGGAGGGAGATATAATGTGGAACAGGAAAACATTTTGCCGACAAGTTGTAATTGTGACACGTTTATCCCAACCCCAAAGATATTTTAGGACTCCCAAATTTTACCATAGGATGGAAGATTTCCATAAAAAATACCCACAATGAAGTCAGAGTGAAGCTTGGCTCCTCTTTCGAACACATTATTTGGGACCTTAACACGTGGTCTACCCGATTCGGAGAAAGTAATATTTGCCTTTGAATCATGGACTTTGCACGAAGAGTGAGCCGCAGCTCCCCACGTAAAACCATTAGCCTCTGGTTGAAAACCCGAACCTTCAGCTGAGGGACCCGACGAGATGGCACAATTCCAGCCGCTGGTAGAGAAGAAGAACCAGGCGGCAGAGGATGACCCGAAGAAGCTCCAGAAACCACAGACGGAGTAACATTGGTAGGAGAGGTATCATCAGGCGGAGAAGTGGAGGACATGTTCTGAGACACCTCCGGTAGAACCTTAGGCGCAGAACCAGGAAGAGGAGAGCAAGTGGATCTCGAATCCAGAGGCAAAGTATCCTTTACAGGAGAAGCATTGAGCATCACCGAATCAACCGGCGACGGAGACAGAGGGAGAGGAAGCGAAGAGGGTGGAGACGGAAGAACCGCAAGAAGGTCCGGAGGGATTGGGAGTTGGAATCTGAGTGGATCCGACATCATAGAAGCTTTGAAAATCTAAATCTGAGAATCGCCTTTTACAACAGTGCTACAGTGATTTTTCGAGAGAAAAAATTCTGAAATGTTGTGTCAGCAAATTCTGAAAAAAAATCCACAAGAACACAAGTGCAATAGCTTATTTAGTCCATTAATCATATTCTGTCTACATATTTTTAATTAAAACATGATATTTTCAGTGAGGGTGTATTGCACTCCTTGTATCTTTATATTTTTTCCTTGCACTTTGGTACCTTTCAAAAACCTGTTATAATTTTGTATCTTTTTGTCTGATTTTTTGTGTTAAAAAACAAAAATACCCACATCCATCCCTTTCTTTCTTTTCTTTTCTTTTTTTCCCTTTATTCTCTTTCTTTTTACCCTTTATTTTTTGACGGTGGATAGCATGGCGGATGTGAGATTTACGGCCATATAAACCGCCAGAATGGAGATATAATCGTCGATGTACCGGAATTCAAAAAAAAAATTCGGAGTTAATACAGAAGTTTCAAGTGGACAGTCTAGACTAGGTGTCCACAATATCGACCATTCGTGGACAGTACCACGATTATATTACATGCTAGACGCTTCCCGTGGATAGAAGGTGGACAGGGGAAATGTTGCTTTTGGATGGATAGTGGGCGCAACAAACCTTGTGTCCACGGATTCACAATCATGTGAACTCTTGAACCAGGTACGCTATCCGCTAAAAACAATTTTTTATGATTCCTAACCACACAAATAAATATCACATGTTAAATGCTTTCTATGGATATAGTGGACAATATCGACTATTCGTAGACACTACCACGATCTCCTCACATACTAGACGGGTCTGATGGATAGAAGGTGTCCAAGAGTTCACATGATCGTGAAAATGTACCTTGTAAACACAATTTTAAAAGCTCATGTGGACGATGTCGATTATTCGTGGACACTACCACAATTATATCACATGCTAAATGCTTCTGATGGACAATAGGTAGTCAAGAGTTCATATTATTGTGATCCATGGACACAAAGTATGTTGGGTCCACTATCTTTCCAAAAAGCAACATTTTACGGGCACTGTTCATCCGCGAGGCACTGTTTATCTATGAAATTTAAAATAAAAAAAATATATATATATATATATATATATATATAAGTCATAGTGTGAGACCTGCCGTCAATCCATAGAGTTACTTTTTTACAGTGAAGGCAATACATTCTTTTTAACACACACAAAAAAAAAACAAAATTGCAACAGGTTTTTGAAAGATACAACTCTGCTATTACTTTTTGAAAAAAAATACATTGGGTGCAATATTCCCTTTTTATGTCCGGCAGAACTATACTCGGCCGGTGCTTATAGCTTAATTGATGAGGCCATAGAACCAAAGGCAGAAGATCCAATGCCCATCATAAGGAAAGGTCGTTGACATAGTCAGCAACAAAGGCTTTGAGGAACCAAGTCAATGAAGGTGTGCAAAGCCTACTGAATCAAGCTACTAACCAAGAGCAGGAACAAGTCTTCATCAAGATGGACAGCCCAACACTATTCAGCTCAGCTCAAAAGGGACTGACAATATGTAGCATCAAGACTAGCTCAGGAAGTAGCATCGGCACTAGCTCAGGAAGTAGCATCGACACTAGCTCAAGCTTCCGAGGCCATAATGCTACGAATGAAGAAGGCTTTTGATCAACGGCCAAAGACATACCAAACATAAGCTGAGGTATGAGTTTCATTTATACACATTATATGACCGTTGTCTCTTTGTTTTGCAGGATCAAATCTTTGTTTCCTTTAGTAGTTTCAGTCATAAAATTAGCCGTTGTAGTCTTTATTTCTTTAGGTCCAAATTGAGTCAGTACTTTCCTTTTATGTTTTATTTGCTTCAAGTCCCCTAGAAGGGCATAGCTGTTTGGACTGTTTATAAAGTCCCCTCTCACAGCCGTGTATCATTTACCCTAGATCAATAAAGTACACCGAGTGTTTTCTTCAAGCAAAGAAACCGCAACCTTATTTTCTCTTGTTTTGTGTGATTCAAACAAAGAGAAGGCTTTTGTCTTATCAAGATTCAGACTCATAGGATCTTGTGGCGACCTCAATCCATTCCATCCACTGATTATTTCTGAGAGAGCTTTTAAGCCAGCAGGAACAATCCCATCTCTACTCACCATCCATCCAATTCGATCAAACCAAGAGAGCTATTAAGCCTGTGGTTCGATCTCCATCAACCCATCACTCAAGCTTCTACTCCGGGGCTACATCATCTGGTATTAGAGCCAAAAGGATCCTAAACAGGTGTTTTCTATCCATAAACCTTTTTACTTTCATTAGTTTTCATTTGTATTTCAAATCAAAAAAAAAAAAGTGTTCATCTTCATCTTTTCATTTTGAGTCTTGTTTGATTCGAATTCCTTGCATAAAACCCAAAAAAATCTGTTTGCTTTTATTAGTTACCTCTTTTGTTTTCTTAGTTTTCGAAGTCCTACTCAAAAATCAAAAAAAAAATATACATATTTCCTTTTTTTTGTTTTCATCGGTTTCTCAAGAAAGGAAACTCCATATTGCATCCATAGCTTTCAATTTCGACTTTCTCTTTTTTTTACATAAAAACAAAACAAAAAAGAAAAGAAATATTTCATTGTTACCATTTAGCTTTCTTTTAGACTTCTTTGTTATACTTTGATACCCGCTTGTGTCATTTTCAGGTACAAGTACTCATGGGAGAAGAGGCTGGACAAGATCAACTCACCATGAATCAACTGCTTGAAACAATGAGAGACATCAGTGGCAGGCTCACTCAGCTGGAACAGAGGCCTATTCAACGAGAACCAATCCGCAACTTGAATAGAAATCGTAGGCCGCAAGAAGAAGAAAAAACCGATGACGAGATGCATGAGTTAGAGGAAGATGAGCTACCTCCTGATCCAAATCAGGGAGGAAGAGGATTTAACCTCCATGGCAGGGGTAGAGGAAGGAGAAACTATCACCAGCCTAGGCGTGGGGATAGAGGCAGAGGCAATGAGGATGATGATCAGAGACGTGGAGGCAAAGACTTGAAGCTCACGGCTCCTACTTTTGCTGGAAAGGTGAATCCGGAAGCTTATCTGGATTGGGAAAGAAGAATGGAGTACATCTATGAGTACTACCAATACTCTGAAGCAAGAAAAGTCTCCTTAGCTGCAGCTCAACTCACTGATAATGCATTGGCATGGTGGGACAGAGAAGTATCAGAGAGAAGAAGGTTAAGACATGGTCAGTTAAGCAATTGGGATGACATGAAGTATGCTCTAAGGAAGAGATATGTACCAGCTTACTACCATAGAGATCTTCAGAAGAAGTTCAGAAAACTCTCTCAAGGAAACAAATCAGTTGAAGATTATTTTGAGGAGTTTGAAACCCTGAAGAACCGGCTGGAGGTAGATGATTCAGAAGAAACTTTGATGGCTCAGTTTCTAGATGGTCTTCAGGACAGGATTGCACGCAAGGAAGAGCGACAACCTTATGAGGATCTTGAAGGCTTGTTACATTTAGCTGTCCAAGCTGAGCAACACATCAAGAGGAAGGTTGCTGCAACCAGTAGAAGCAGGACAACTTGGAATCAGCCTCAAAGGAACCAAGACAAAGGCAAAGCGACAGAAGCTGACTCAAAGATCAAGAAATCTAGCTATGAGCAGCCCAAGGGTAACAAACCAGACACAAGCAAGGCCCCACCTCAAAGGTCCAGAGACATTACATGTTTCAAATGCCAAGGGAAAGGTCATTATGCTAGAGATTGTCCAAACCAGCGGGTGATGGTGTTAAGGGACAATGGAGACATTGAGTCACAAGATGAGGCAGAGCTTGAGCTAGTGGAATCCGAAGAAGAGGTGACGGATTATCCAGACGTGGGAGAGATACTTGTGACCAGGAGAGCCCTTAGTGCATTGTTGAGCCAGAAACAATCCAAAGAGAGAATATCTTTCATTCCAGATGCACCATTGATGCCAAGGTATGTAGCCTGATCATTGACGGAGGATCTTGTACTAATGTTGCTAGTGCTTACCTTGTAGACAAACTGAAGTTGCAAAAGACCAAGCATCCAAGACCATACAAATTAAGGTGGCTCAATGATGAGACTGAGATGAGGATAGCTGAGCAAGTCATTGTACCATTCAGCATAGGTAAGTACAATGATCAAGTGAAATGTGATGTTGTGCCAATGCAAGCAGGTCATCTACTCTTAGGGAGACCATGGCAATTTGATAAAGAAACCGTGCACAATGGAAGGACCAACATCTACAGCTTCACACACCAGAACAAGAAGCACAACCTAGCTCCATTAACACCACAAGAGGTGTATGAAATGCAGAAAGCAATGGACAAAGGTTCCAAGGTAAGTAAGACCAATCTTTTTGTTTCACCTTTTAATGTTCTGAAATCTTTGGAGCATAAAGAGCATGTACTACTCATGATCTTTAGAGAAGGGTATCTTTCAGGTTCAGGAGAGCAGGAGCATCCCTTAGCCGTGACTGAGCTATTGGACAGATTCAAGGATGTCTTTCCAGAGGACATGCCAGCCGGACTTCCACCATTGAGAGGCATTGAACACCAAATTGATTTGGTACCAGGAGCTCCATTGCCCAACAGGCCAGCTTATAGAGTGAATCCAGAAGAGGCTAAGGAACTGGAAAAGCAAGTTCAAGAGCTGATGTCAAAGGGATATATACGGGAAAGCTTGAGTCCATGTGCTGTACCAGTTCTACTCGTCCCAAAGAAGGATGGTACATGGAGAATGTGTGTTGATTGCAGGTACATAAACAACATTACCATCAAGTACAGACATCCTATCCCAAGACTTGATGACATGCTTGATGAGCTAAGTGGAGCCACCATCTTCTCAAAGATAGACTTGAAGAGTGGATATCACCAAGTCAGAATGAAAGAAGGAGATGAGTGGAAAACAGCCTTCAAAACCAAGCAAGGGCTGTATGAATGGCTTGTCATGCCATTTGGTCTCACCAATGCTCCCAGCACATTCATGAGACTAATGAACCAGGTTCTAAGAGCTTTTATTTGTAAGTTTGTGGTAGTATATTTTGATGACATACTGATTTATAGCCACTGCTTAGATGATCATGTTAAGCATCTAGAACAGGTTATGCAAACACTTAGAACAGAAGGTCTTTATGCCAACTTAAAGAAATGCATCTTTTGTTGGGAATGTCCTGAAATCTATTGTACTTGCTCTAAGTGATAGTTGTATTGTCGAGATGAGACAATCATATAATACTAGGTAGTCATAATGCTTTGCTAGAAGCCACTTATGATCAATGAGTTTAGAACTCATTGCTAGTGTTATATGATCCTACAGGGTCACACACCTAAGCAAACTGGACGTTAAAGACGAGGTTGATCATTAATGTAATGATCTAGTGAATGCATATTTGATATGCATTCGATATCAATGTTCTGGGACTGCATCGATCGATGCATATAGTGCAACGATCGATGCACTCGCGGATTAATCAGATTAATTCGGTTAATCATTGGTTAATTCCGTCATGGTTTAAGTCGACATATATAAGATATATGGTCGACCTAAACTGACCTCTAACCTAATTTACAGCCACCAGAACACAGATAGAAACCTCTGAAGAGATGGGATCTCTAAAGGCACTAGCATCCCTGCTGTTCAGTTTGTGTGCGTGTGGATACCAGTAGAGGCGCAGCATTTGAGGCGCTCTAGATCTCGATTATCTGCAAATCTTCCGCTGCTAATCACCAGGTAATTCTGAGATCCCAATGATTCAATTACATGAACCCTAGATCCTAGGCTTGGAATTCAGACCAGGGTTGGCTAATTGGATTAGGAACTGCTAGAAATTCCTTCAGTGGTATCAGAGCTTTAGGGTTCCATTGAATCTGTAGCATGTTGATTAGATTAGTTGAATCTGAATTTGTGTATGGTTGATACAAACTTGCTAAAATTCGTTTTCATGAAAAACCTAGTTTAGGGTTTGTTCGAAAAACGTCTTAGGGTTTTTCGCATGGTGTCGATCGTTGCCAATCCGGCATCGATCGACACAGGGCGAAAACCCGAATGAAATTTAGGGTTTTTCGCATGGTGTCGATCGATGCCAATCCGGCATCAATCGATGCAGGGCGAAAACCCGAATAAACCTTAGTTTTCGCCTAGTGTCGATCGACACAAGCGTTGCATCGATCGACACAAACCTTGCGAGATTGATGAATCGGTTCAATTGGATTGGACCAGTCATCGAGCTTGGTTAATGATGGTTAAACACTAAGAATGGTTTATTGTGATTAGGTTGGTATCGACCGATGCTAATGTAGCATCGATCGACACTGACCGGTACTCAAAACCGGATCAATTGGATTGATCGGTTATCGCAGATTGGTTTTGGTTAATCAGCATCGATCGACACTAAAGTAGTGTCGGTCGACACAAGATTCGATGGTTTAGGTTATGGAACTTGAAACCACAGAACCAAACCAAGACAAATCATTTAATTAGAAGAATTAAAACATAATAAAACTGAACGTTTTAAATGGTTTTGTTCCTCAATCAAATATCAAGTGATATTTGATGTCTTTCCAATCTTGTCAACTGTCAAAACCCATTTAATTGTGTGATAGACTTGCAGTGCAAGATGTTCACAATTACATGAGTAAGACAGAGGTAATCGTGCTGATGGATTTGCAGTGCAAGACATCAACAATTACATGACTTAAGAGATTGGTTTACTTGACTGGGCCATCAAAATCGTTTTGGGCCTAGAGACATCAGGTGGATTGGGCATGAGATGTCAATCCACAACCAAGAGTTATATTGGATATAACTAGCAAAGAGTTGCTTACCTAGATAGCTAAAATTTGGGTGATAGCCAGTGGCTCACTCAAGTTTAGTGAAGTATGGGTCTTGGATCATTATATTCATCTGAGGAAACATTGTTTGAATATAATGCGAGTTTTCTTAATTGTTAAGAATTCTCATTTCTTGAACATCATAACTAAAACCTCCCTTGTTTTTCAGCTATGTCTAGCACAAACCATCGTAACAATTTCTCCCTGCGATCCGTCCTTGAGAAGGACAAGTTAAATGGATCCAACTTTCTTGAATGGTATCGGAACTTGAGAATTGTTCTCAAACAGGAGAAAAAGGACTATGTCCTTGAGAAAGTTCTCCCCAAGAAGTACCGAGCCAATGCCTGGCAGTCAGATAAGGATGCTTGGGATAAGCATTCTAATGATGCGGTGGATGTGAGTTGTCTCATGTTGGCTACCATGAACTCGGAATTGCAGAAGCAATATGAGTACGTGGAGTCGCCAATACAGATGATCACTGGCCTGAAAAGTATGTTTCAGGAGCAGGCACGAACTCAGAGATATCAGACGGTTAGATCTCTGATTGAGTGCAAGCTACCAAAGGGCGAACCAGTTAGTCCTCATGTCATTAAGATGATGGGTTATATTGATAACCTGGGGAAACTGGATTGTCCCATTAGCCAAGAGTTGGCTACTGACATCATTCTACAGTCACTGCCGTCAAGCTATGATCAATTTGTTATGAACTATAACATGAACAACTTGACGAAGACGTTGACTGAATTGCATGGGATGCTTAAGACTGCTGAACCTAACATCAAGAAGGACACCCCGGATGTCCTTATGGTACAAAAGGGTAAGAAGTTTAAGAAACTTGGTAAGAACAAAGGTGATGGCAAGACGAGCTCGATTGTGAATCCAAGCGAGTCTGGCCATGTTCCTAATGTTAAAACCAGTCTTTCTGAAGATGTTAAGTGCCGTTATTGTAATGGTTATGGGCATTTGAAAAGAAACTGCAATAAATTCTTGGAAGATTATGAGAAGCTGAAGAAGACGTACGAGACTTCTTCTTCAGGTATTTATGTTATAGAAGTAAATGTTACTTCTTGTATTCCTACTTATTGGGTATTAGATACCAGCTGTGGTACTCATATTTTGTGAAAATGTGCAGGGCCTGAGCAAAAGTAGGATTATGGAGAAAGGACAAGTGGATCTCTGCGTGGGAAATGGAGCAAGAGTTGCTGCATTAGCCGTAGGAGTATTTCATTTGCTTTCTTTTATGGCATGTTTTGAACTTAAAACTGCTACTATGTACCTGCTATGAGCAGAAAGATTATTTCTATTCCTTGTTTGGATATGGAAGGATATCAGTTTTCAAATTAAGAATAAGTGTTATTCATTTGATTACAGTGATATATTTTATAGTAGCAATCCATTAGAGAATGGACTTTATGTTCTAAACCAGAATGTGCCTAACTATAACATTAATACCAAGAGATTCAAGTCAAATGATACGAATCAAACTTCTCTCTGGCATTGTCGTTTTGGGCCACGTAAATGAGAAATAGATTCAGAAGCTTCATAGTGATGGGCTTTTGGGCTCATCTGATTATGAATCACAATGAGTAAAGTGAATCTTGTTTATTGGGTAAAATGACGAAGGCCCCTTTCAGCAAAGGTAGCATCGATCGACACAAACGATGTGTCGGTCGATACAGGTTGCGAACGAACAAAATGAAAGGGCCAAAGGCTTATTGGGGTTTATACATACGGATGTATATGGGCCGATGAGCACTAGTGCTAGAGGAAAATTTCAGTACTTCATTACCTTTACTGATATCTTCAGAAGGTACGGTTATGCCTTATTTATAAGGCATAAGTCAGAATCTTTGAAAAGTTCAAAGAGTTCCAAAATGAAGTACATAATCAATTTGGCAAAGGTATTAAACCTCTACGATGAGATCATGGAGGTGAATACTTAGCTCAAGAATTTAGTGATCATCTGAGAGATTGTGAAAGTGTTTCACAATTCACTCCTCCTGTATCGGACTTTATTAGATATGGTTCGATCAATGATGAGTCACTTAGATCTTCCATTATCCTTCAAATAATACGCTCTAGGAACGTCTGAGTTTACTTTAAATAGAGTTCCATCAAAATCAGTTACAGAGATACCACATGAGATGTGGAATGTAAATGTTTCTGATTTATCCATCATGGAGATTTGGAGTTGCGAGACTTATATAAAACGTTTAATCTCTGATAAGCTCACACCCAAATCTGATAAGTGCTACTTCATTGGTTGTCCTAACAAAACCAAGGCATGTTACTTTTACAACCAGTTCGAGAACAAATTGTTTGTTGCTCGGAACTATGTTTTCTTGAGAAAGACTTTCTTTCCAAGAAGAACAGTGGGAGTAAAAGTACAACTCGAAGAAATTCAAAAATCACAGGAGACTGCTCAACCTGATGAGGAAGAGCAGCAATTGGATCTACAAAGAGTTGTAGAACCTGCACCTGTGGTGCCTAGAGTTTATAAAGGATCTGGTGAATGTATATTCGATATACATTTAAATGGCGAGTTTCTGAAGAAGTGTCGATCGACACAAAAGTTGCATCGATCGACACAGATCGCGAACCAAATATTGATTTTGGTTTATGACTTAATTAACTACGGTTCAAATCTTGGTTAATTAGGTCGTGGTAAAAGTATACATATGAGATATGTGTGCGCGACTTTTACAGAAAACTGAAGCTCGCAGATCCGAAAGGATCCGTCACGAACCCGAGAAATATGGATTTCTCGTAACCAATTGCCGTGATCTACTTTGAAGAAGCAATGATGGACCTTGACTCCGAAAATGGCTGAAAGCCGCTGAATCCGAAATGGGATCCATGTCACAGAACCAAGTATGACTTGGGTTGATTTACCCGATGGTGTAAAAGCCATTGTGAGTAAATGGATTTTCAAGAAGAAAAGATGACATGGATGGTTATATTCAGATGTACAAAGCTAGGTTGGTGGCAAAAGGTTTCAAGTAAATTCATGGTATTGACTGTGAAGAAACCTAATCCCAGACACCGTGCTAATGTCCATTCGGATTCTCCTAGCAACCGCCACTCATAATGGTTATGAGATCTGGCAGATGGATGTGAAAACAGTTTTCCCTAATGGAATTCTGGAAAAAGGATGTGTACATGACACAACCTGAAGTTTTTCATTGATCCTTAAGAAGCTAGGAAGATATGCAAGCTTCATCAAACCATTTATGGATTGAAGCAAGCATCTCAGAGTTGAAATCTTCGTTTTGATAAAGCAGTCAAAAGGTTTGACTTCGTCATGAATGAAGAGGAACCGTGTGTTTACAAGAGGACTAGTGGGAGCGCAATTGCATTTCTAGTATTATATGTTGATAACATACCACTTCTCGGAAATGAAGTTCCATTGTTTCAGTCTGTTAAGACTTGATTCGAAAGTTGTTTTTCGATAAAATTATGGGAGAAACCGTATACATTCTTGGAATAAGAATCTATAGAGATAGATTGGATAAGCTAATTGGATTGTGTCAAGATACTTATAGTGATAAGGCCTTGCACATGTCCAATATGCAGGATTCCAAGAAGGGCTTCGTGCAAATGACTCTTGGTATTACTCTTAGCAAGACGCAGTGTCTTTCGACACATGCTGAGCAAGGGCGAATGAGGGTCAGGCTACTGCTAAAGGCATTAGATGTCTTAAGATGTGATCTTAATTTTAGTGGGAGTCATTGTTATTAATTTTAGTTATGATATGATGTTCGTATAAACATAATTTGATTATGTTATTGAAATCTGACATCTGTATTATTTAATAATGGTTATTAAATAATAGTCCCAAAGTAATTTATGACATTTTATAGGTCATCAAGTATGTGACTTGATCATGA
Organism: Orychophragmus violaceus; assembly: GCA_030180135.1. NCBI lineage: Eukaryota > Viridiplantae > Streptophyta > Magnoliopsida > Brassicales > Brassicaceae > Orychophragmus > Orychophragmus violaceus. Next base: position 100,318,477 of record CM058237.1, on the reverse strand, counting down.
AACCCTATAGATAATAAATGACATAAATTATGTTGGTCCCTGGTCGAGGTTGTTAAAGTGGGACATTAACAACCGCGTGAGACTAGTATGTGAGGTGACTGATGACTAAGTTTCATGGAGTCATTAATAAGAGTATTAAAGTCAATCACATAGATATGTGTTGGAGAACACAGGATCGGACATGACCCACTGATGAGAACTCTACGGGATAGTTATATAAGTGTCATGAGAGTTTTCATTACGACTATAGAGTATAGTCCTTAGACCTGAGTTCATTATGTTTTCTTACATGTGAATTGGTCCGCTTTAACCTTGTCAAACGTCAGCCGTAACTGGTGACTATAAAGGCATTGATTGGGCGTATCATGAAGCGTGTGAAGAGACAGGGATGGAACAAGATGGGATTTGTCCCTCCTATATAACAGGAGATAAATATCTCAGGGCCCATCGAAGATTTGATACTGAGAAATGTGTGGCCACAATCAAACGAGGTGATTGTCAGTCGTTTGTCTTGTCAGTATAAATCGGAGTTCGATGAACATGATCTTGGCTCAATAAGGATGACACAGTTCTTGCCTTATGCTAGATCGAGATATAGTGACGAAGGGATTATCGGAATAGATGATTCCAGTACAAGTGGGAGATTGTTGGGAATGTCCTGAAATCTATTGTACTTGCTCTAAGTGATAGTTGTATTGTCGAGATGAGACAATCATATAATACTAGGTAGTCATAATGCTTTGCTAGAAGCCACTTATGATCAATGAGTTTAGAACTCATTGCTAGTGTTATATGATCCTACAGGGTAACACACCTAAGCAAACTGGACGTTAAAGACGAGGTTGATCATTAATGTAATGATCTAGTGAATGCATATTTGATACGCATTCGATATCAATGTTCTGGGACTGCATCGATCGATGCATATAGTGCAACGATCGATGCACTCGCGGATTAATCAGATTAATTCGGTTAATCGTTGGTTAATTCTGTCATGGTTTAAGTCGACATATATAAGATATATGGTCGACCTAAACTGACCTCTAACCTAATTTACAGCCACCGGAACACAGATAGAAACCTCTGAAGAGATGGGATCTCTAAAGGCACTAGCATCTCTGCTGTTCAGTTTGTGTGCGTGTGGATACCAGTAGAGGCGCAGCATATGAGGCGCTCTAGATCTCGATTATCTGCAAATCTTCCGCTGCTAATCACCAGGTAATTCTGAGATCCCAATGATTCAATTACATGAACCCTAGATCCTAGGCTTGGAATTCAGACCAGGGTTGCCTAATTGGATTAGGAACTGCTAGAAATTCCTTCATCTTTTGCACTGATCAATTGGTTTTCCTAGGATTTGTTGTAAGTTCACAGGGACTTAAGGTGGATGATGAGAAGATCAAGGCGATACGAGATTGGCCAACACCTACAACAATAGGACATGTCCGGAGCTTCCATGGTCTAGCAAGCTTCTACAGGAGGTTTGTCAAAGACTTCGGCACCATAGGAGCACCTCTTACCTCAGTGATCAAGAAGGACAAAGCCTTTGAATGGGAAGAGGCTCAGGAGCAAGCATTCACACGGCTCAAGACTAGTCTCACCAATGCACCAGTATTGGTACTTCCTAACTTTGATAAAATGTTTGAGATTGAGTGTGATGCTTCTGGTACAGGAATAGGTGCAGTACTGATACAGGGAGGCAGACCAGTAGCTTACTTTAGTGAGAAGCTGAGTGGTGCAACACTCAACTACCCAACATATGACAAAGAGTTGTATGCTCTGGTGAGGTCACTGGAAACTTGGCAACATTACTTGCTTTCTAAAGAGTTTGTGATACATACAGATCATGAGACTCTAAAGCACTTAAGAGGGCAGACTACTCTTAAGAAAAGGCATGCAAAGTGGTTGGAGTTCATAGAAACTTTTCCCTATGTGATCAAGTACAAGAAGGGGAAAGAAAACATTGTAGCAGATGCACTATCAAGGCGCCATGCTCTCATAACCACCATGGAGTCTAAGATCATGGGATTTGAGCACATCAAGGACATGTATGCTGATGATCCAGACTTCAAGGACGTGTACCAGGAGACATCTAAGGCAGCATTTGGAGTGTTCTATCAGCAAGATGGTTTTCTGTTCAAGGAGAAAAGGTTGTGCATTCCACAAGGTTCCATGAGGGAGTTGATCACTAGAGAGGCTCATGGAGGAGGTTTGATGGGACATTTTGGCAGAGACAAGACTTATAGTGTCTTGAAGGAGCATTTCTTTTGGCCACACTTGAAGAGAGATGTGGAAAGGTTCTGTGCCAAATGCATCACATGCCTAAAAGCCAAGTCCAGGTTACATCCACATGGTTTATATATGCCTTTACCAATTCCTAACACACCATGGGTGGACATTTCAATGGATTTTGTTTTAGGATTGCCCAAGATCAACAACAGGGACTCCATCTTTGTAGTTGTTGATAGGTTTTCTAAAATGGCTCATTTTATTGCTTGCAACAAGACTAACGATGCTGTGCAGATAGCTGATCTATTCTTTAAGGAAGTGGTCAAGTTGCATGGAATTCCAAGAACTATTGTTTCGGACAGGGACACAAAGTTCTTGAGCCACTTTTGGAGGGCACTTTGGAGGAAGTTGGGCACCAATCTGCTCTATTCCACCACTTGTCATCCCCAAACAGATGGACAAACTGAGGTAGTAAACCGGACTCTCTCAACACTCCTAAGAGCCACGGTTGGTAAGAATATAAACAACTGGTTATCTTGCCTGCCATTCATTGAGTTTGCTTATAATCATGCTAAGCATTCGATTACTAACCACTCTCCTTTTGAAGTTGTGTATGGGTTTAATCCTTTAACTCCTTTAGACCTTACCCCTTTGCCCCAAGCTATCTATACAAGTACAGAAGGAGAAGCAAAAGCAGACTTTGTCAAGAAGCTACACCAAATAGTTAAGGAGAATGTAGAGAAGAAAACCGAGAAGCATAGGCTGAAAGCTAACCAGGGAAGAAAGGAGGTGATATTTGAACCAGGAGATTGGGTCTGGCTACACATGAGGCAAGAAAGGTTTCCCAATCAGAGGAGGTCAAAGCTAACACCAAGAGGAGATGGACCATTCCGAGTCCTGGAGAAGATCAACGACAACGCCTACAAGCTTGAGCTGCCAGGTGAGTTAAACATTTCTCCAACATTCAATGTTTCTGATTTAGCTCCTTATGATGCAGGTCAATCAGTTCTGAGGACAGAACCTCTTCAAGGGGGAGGGTATGATGAGGCCATAGAACCAAAGGCAGAAGATCCAATGCCCATCATAAGGAAAGGTCCGTTGACAAGGTCAGCAACAAAGGCTTTGAGGAACCAAGTCAATGAAGGTGTGCAAAGCCTACTGAATCAAGCTACTAACCAAGAGTAGGAACAAGTCTTCATCAAGATGGACAGCCCAACACTATTCAGCTCAGCTCAAAAGGGACTGACAATATGTAGCATCAAGACTAGCTCAGGAAGTAGCATCGGCACTAGCTCAGGAAGTAGCATCGACACTAGCTCAAGCTTCCGAGGCCAGAATGCTACGAATGAAGAAGGCTTCTGATCAACGGCCAAAGACATACCAAACATAAGCTAAGGTATGAGTTTCATTTATACACATTATATGACCGTTGTCTCTTTGTTTTGCAGGATCAAATCTTTGTTTCCTTTAGTAGTTTCAGTCATAAAATTAGCCGTTGTAGTCTTTATTTCTTTAGGTCCAAATTGAGTCAGTACTTTCCTTTTATGTTTTATTTGCTTCAAGTCCCCTAGAAGGGCATAGCTGTTTGGACTGTTTATAAAGTCCCCTCTCACAGCCGTGTATCATTTACCCTAGATCAATAAAGTACACCGAGTGTTTTCTTCAAGCAAAGAAACCGCAACCTTGTTTTATCTTGTTTTGTGTGATTCAAACAAAGAGAAGGCTTTTGTCTTATCAAGATTCAGATTCATAGGACCTTGTGGCGGCCTCAATCCATTCCATCCACTGATTATTTCTGAGAGAGCTTTTAAGCCAGCAGGAACAATCCCATCTCTACTCACCATCCATCCAATTCGATCAAACCAAGAGAGCTATTAAGCCCGTGGTTCGATCTCCATCAACCCCACTCAAGCTTCTACTCCGGGGCTACATCATTAATGTTTGTAGTTCAACAAATTTTGGTTAATGTATGTTCATTGATACTGTGAATAGAACAAAATAAATTCTGCCTATTCTTCAATTAAGTTTTGCATGCCAATGATTTAGATATTTTAGTGGAATATACCAATAAGATCTTTATAAAAAATTATATTTCAATCGTGACCTAACCAACACGATATCTTTATAAACAAATTCGATAAGACAGAAAAGGTTAAACCGCTCTTCTTATCACATCACTAACAACAGGTGATAAGCTGAACGGCACTTCATTAATAGTTTCACAAGACCCAATAGGGCATCCCCGAAGTAGCTTAGTGTATGTACAATATTTTCTTCTTTGTATCCTTCGATTAATTGTCGACCACACAAATAATAATTAACAAAACATAAATAAAAATCTTGCTTAGTGATAATATATATAAGTACGTCCACTTAGGGCAAGATAATATTTTGATAGGGAACCCAACGATCAGATTAGGTCTCTTATAAGTTATAATTGGGGCTCACTTAGTGACCTAAAATAAAGTTAGGTTATGTCATCTTTTTCTCTAGTTGGTTTAATATATTTCTACCTCCCACGAATTGTAACATTTCGTATGCAAAGTATTAAAAGGTAGTGTAAGTCAAACGCACCACTTATATCTTTTGATATAACTTAGTGCATATGCAATAGTAAATTCAATTCCAACTTAATTGCATGAAAAAAAAAAAATAGATCAAATAGTTAAATATATTTCGCGATACGGTGAATTCAAAACGGAATATTCGAAGGGCTTTATTTGCTTACGACAATACACTTTTCAGGTGTGTTTTTTTTTCCACTAAATGTGTAATAGTGTAATAATATGCAAGTACGCACGCATTGCACACGCACACGCACACGCACACGCAGACATAGTAATTTCATTAGTTTGATATCACTTAGTACGCTAATAGTAATTTCATTTGTTTGATTTTATCTAATACTTTCGTGTATGCATGGCACTAGCTATGATATGACCAAATAATAGAAATTAGGGTTGATAATACGTAAAATCTTCTAGTGTTTTCAGATGTGCAATTAAGGTATTTGAATTGAAACTTTTTATAACTTGTGAGCAAATAATTAAAGCCCTTTTCTTCTTAAAATCTTCTGGTGTTTCCTACTTAAAATTGTATATAGAATCTAGAAACAAAGATGAACAGACGTTGCAATGAAATGGATGGATGTACAAAGGTGTCAACATCAGTACGTACTTGTGCGATGACGACTTTGTAGCACAAATTTTGATACTGATCATATAACTTTATAGTTAGGCCACTCCATCTTTGTGCATTCCCAAGTGGAAGAGTATAATATATAATAGTAGATTACATATATTATATATTAATACCCCACTAATTAAAATGATTTAAAAAAACTGGAACATATTATTACGTATAACATATAATAGTACGTACCCTTGTGATCTCTATATATGTAACACCCCACACTGCATTGCTCAGCAAACACAACCCAAACATTTCAAGACCAAAACATTCATTTGATCGAGTCTTTGGGAATAGTAATATGGCATCAAAAGAAGAAGCAGGGAAGCTAGAGTGGAGGATAAGTGTTGACAATGGGACAACCGAGAGATTGGTTCCAAAATCGGGACCTAGTAAAAGGATCTTTCTTTGGCTAAAGGATTTAGTAATGAATGTAATCATGGAGCGAATGGCAAAGTTTATTAAGAAGACTTGGAGGATTGGGGCAGATGATCCGGCAAAAGTGGTTCACTGTCTGAAAGTAGGACTTGCACTCTCACTAGTCTCAGTCTTCTACTACATGAGACCTTTGTACGATGGAGTTGGAGGAAATGCTATGTGGGCTATCATGACTGTTGTAGTCGTCTTCGAGTCCAATGTCGGTAAGTAAACCAAACCCAAAATCAAAAGTTTACAACTTTCTTGTTCTTAACGAGTGCAATTATATTGACCTATATGTGTTCCATGTACAACAGGAGCAACATTCTCCAAATGCGTGAACAGAGTGGTGGCAACTATATTAGCTGGATCACTAGGTATTGCTGTTCATTGGGTTGCAACTCAATCCGGAAAGGCTGAGATTTTTGTGACTGGATGCTCTGTTTTTCTCTTTGGTAATGGTCCAAACCCTAAAAAGTATCAGCTCTTTAAAAAGGATCGCTCTTTAAAATTTCCTTTGTGTGGGTTTGATTCTTGCAGCTTTCGCAGCTACTTACTCGCGGTTTGTCCCGTCATTCAAAGCCAGATTTGACTATGGAGCTATGATCTTTATCCTCACATTCAGCCTTGTCTCAGTAGGAGGTTACCGAGTGGATAAGCTGGCTGAGTTTGCTCAGCAAAGAGCATCAACTATTGCAATTGGAACATCTATCTGCATTATCATTACTGTCTTCTTCTGTCCCATCTGGGCAGGATCTCAACTTCACCGCCTTGTTCAACGTAATTTTGTAAAACTTGCCGATTCATTAGACGGTAAGGAGATAAGATCATCAAACTTGTTACACAAGATTCCGCATTAGCTGATTATCATTAAAACTGTAGGCTGTGTAGCAGAGTACTTCAAGAAGAAAGACGTCTCTCCGAATGAAGAAACTAACATGAAACTTCAAGGATTCAAATGTGTACTAAACTCTAAGGGAACAGAGGAATCCATGGTAACTAACTTAACACATTAGCTATAGGGATAATGAAAACTTAATTTACCTTTCTGATTTGCAGCCGCTGATTGTGTTTTTTTAATCTCTCAGGCGAATCTAGCTAGATGGGAACCTGCACATGGAAGCTTTAACTTCCGGCATCCATGGCAACAATATGTAAAGATAGGGGCTGCTATGCGCAGATGTGCTTATTGCCTTGAGAATCTTAGTATCTGCATCAACTATGAAACAGAGGTAACCCTTTTAATATGTTTCCAAGAATCAACTTCTAGAGGTTAATTGTGAAGCTAAAACTAATGTCTTCTGCTTTCAACAGGCACCAGACCAGGTCAAGAATCATTTTGGTGAAGCTTGTATGAAACTGAGCTCAGCTTGTTCAAAAATCTTAAGAGAATTAGCTGATATGATGAAGAACACTAGAAAATCTTCAAAGATGGATTTCCTGGTGTTTGATATGAACTCAGCAGTACAAGAGCTTCAAGAAACCTTAAAAACTGTTCCAATTCAAACCAACAAACCTGAAGAAGAGGTTCCATCTGAAGAGGACAACAAAGGAGACAGTAAAGACAGAACCATGCCGATGAGCCTACATGAAGTCCTTCCAGTTGCCACTTTGGTTTCGTTGTTAATCGAAAACGCAGCTAGAATTCAAACAACCGTCGAAGCAGTCGATGAACTGGCAAATCTTGCAGATTTCGAACAAGATTCAAAAAAGAAAACCGGAGACAACAACGCTAAACAATCACCACTCTAAGTTCCTAAACCACTTTCAATTACACATCGAAAATCAACAGACATGAAGATTTTAAACCGGTGTTTTCATTCATGTATATATAAAAAGCCTTTTTAGTAAATGAGTTTCCTTTGTTCCCTAACCGAAGTTTTCAAGGCCAAACAACAAGTGATAGAACTAAATCTTGATAATGTTGGAATGCACAATCAATCTAGAGAATCCTTACAGAGTCACCATAGCAAACAAGAAATGAGATCATGGTGAAGAAGAAGATAATAACTAAATTCTGAATCAAAAGCAAAGTTTTTATTTGATTATATAATCTATTTTCAATCTTTTGTTTCATCATGAAACCCAGACAAGCAATTCACTACAGATTCTCTCAAATTCCATTAAAACCTCAACCAAATAAAGTAACCTTTTACAATCTTCAATTAGTTTCAGACAAGTTTAGTTGTACCAACAACAACCAAGTCATTACAGATCCTCTCAAATTCCATCAAGACATCAAACAGAATCCCAGATTTGCCTCTTGTAACCAACATCTTGACCAAGCCCTTTAAGTGTTTACCAAATTTACCTCTCTCAACAACGCCATTGACCAAGACCTTGTTGCTCCTCTTCTTCTCTTCTCCCACAAGAAACCCCAACAATCTTCTGACATCTTCTTGAGTCCGACCAAGACAATTCTTCGATTGACAAACACTAACGAGCGCGGCAGCAAATCCCGACGCCGCTTTCTCGTGCACCGGAGGAAGAGGAGCTCTCGAGGGTTTCGGGTGCGGAAGCGGTAAGGAGATTCCTCTGGGAAAATTAGGGTTTTTGTTGTGGGAGTATGAAGGTGATGTTGGTGGTTTTGGAAGATTGGTAGACGCAGCAGAAGCAGTTGCGTTAACGGTGGGTTTGAAACGGCGGGAGAAGGATCTACGCGGTGGTGGAGGGAGAGAAGGGAGGTTGAAGGATGAAACGGACGCTGAGAGAGTATCCATGGATGGAAGACGTTAAAATGAGAGAACTTGCAAGTCTTTTCGATATTATCCACCAGTGGAGAATGGTGATGAATGCGTTAAAGCATTATCATATTTTTTTTGCCAAATCCGCATAATATGCATTTGTTGAATAAAGTAATGTGAAATATGTAAGCCTAAGATATAGATAAGCCCAAAATAATTAAATGGGCCTACTTATTTACACAAATGACCTAGTTTTGGATTTGATAAATAAAAGGTATGACGTGTGCATAAAGGGGATTCCAATACTTTTTTGGTCTAAGATTCCAAAATTTATCTTCTGTTTATGATATACTTAAGAGTCAATATGGTCTATCTCTCGTTATAGAGCTTAATGTCACGGACTGATTTCTCACAATCGGTCAGTGCAGCCTTAGTTTCTTTTGTTTCTCGTAGTAGTTAAAGTCAGCTTTGCCCTAAAATAGGATTTCGTTCTTTAGAGAAAGAAACTCACGAAATTTGTAGAGAGAGAGAGTGTTTAGAAAAAAATTGTATCGTTCAAAATGCTTGGATGCTTACAAATGAGACTCACACCTCTTTATATACAAGTTCCACCAAAGATCTAACGGTGGAGATTAATATGATCTAAGGGCTATGATTAATTCTCTAGATCCTTCCACACCCTTCCACACATCTCTACACATCTCTACAAATATCTACAAGTTTCTAAGACATTCTACAAGCTTCTAGAAATTAGGCTAATAGTCTTGGGCTTGTAGATGTCTTGGGTCTTCTCTTAGACACATCCCATTATCATCAAGTAAACTCATTGGCTTGTTGGGTGATAACAAGGATTTTGCAATCCTTTGAGGTACCAATTCCTCAAGCTTATCGTAGTAGCTTTGAGGTATCGAACCTATTCTGGGACGGATAAAACCAATAAGCAAATACTAATCCTTCAGAATCAAATCAGACAATTTTGGTTTATAATTCCTAACAATCCTAACAAAACAAATCAGATCGAAGCAAACAAAAAGCAAGTAAACAAACGATTCAATCAATTGGAAGAATAAGGCTCAAGGGTAAAGGTCAACGGATAGGTGACTCGGGATGATCAAGGAATCCTAATTCAAACTTCAAACAAGCTAATCTCCTAGCAAGGAACACACAAAGCAAATCGGTTTAATCTCTTAATACCAATTCTTCATTTAATCTTAACTCAAGAACAAATCATCATTTGTGAATCAAAATCAAACGAGCATTCAAACGAGTTCCAATTAGCAATCACTCTAGACATACATTTTCATGCGCTAGAATACGAAAGTCCTAACAAAGCTAAATACTGGAATTTCATCGAACATGTTGTGAACAAGAAATTCTAAACATCCTAATCAATGTGATCAAGATTAATTAGGCATTAAGCGCACTTTGCTAGATGAGATTTTGACAATTAACTACTAGAATTCTATTGATCACCCCTAATCAACCTAATCCTACCCAACCCACAAGCTTATGGAGAACTACTCACTAATCATGGCTAGATCAACAAAACTCATAGAAATAGAGTTGATCATGGTAAATTAGTGAAAGATTGAAAGATTTGTTGATGGAATAACAAGAGAAGTCTAGATTAATCAAAGGAATCCAATATGTTCTTACAAAAGAGTTTAGAACATCAAAAACTGCTTAAGAAACAAAATAAAATAGGTTTTTGGCTTAAATAGTCTAAAAGGTGCGAGCCGGGTCAACCCACGACAAACCGGGTGTTGACCCGGATCCAAGTGAAAATCTGGGGTCGATATCGGTCAGGTGGAGAAAGTCCCCAGCTGAGCACCATTCTCTGGGAAGTCAAAGACAGCAGCTATGTCCTCATATGTCATGCTAAACTTCTTCCTGCCCATTTGGAAATCAATCTTTCCCCGACTCACTTCCCCTGCTAAAGCTGCTCTTCTCATATTGACTGTTGCCTGCATGGTTGAGAGGAATTGACATGCCGAGCTCTGATAGGAGTCACTGGCGAGGTTGAAGAACTCCTTAAGACCCATGTTTTCTACAATCTCGTTGTAGTCATCCAGCAGCCCAAGTGCAGTAAGTGTCGGGGTGTGGGGGTATCGGGTTGACAAGAACGGTATCCCCTCCAGCTTGTCACACATCTCAGAAGCGGTGTACTTTTGTGGGTTCTCAATTACTTTCCCTGGAGCCTCGGGTGCCTCTTCCTCAACTGCTACCGCTTTTCCTCTCGATGAGGTTCCCACATCTTCAACCGGCTTTTGTGCTTTTGGTTTCGGGTTGGCGCACTTTCTCGTCATTGTCCTACAAAAGACAACTCAAAAAGTGAATCAGCACAGATCACAATCCAACCGCACAATGAATAATAGCTTGAGACATCCATGATCAACAATTGTGGGAGCTTAACAATTGTATACTTTTTCAGTTTCAATGGAGCAAACAAGCTTAAGCGTCTTAACCAAACCCAATTCTATCTCAGCATAAGCACAATGTACAGGCAAATCAATCACTTTCTTGAGCAATTCAACAATCTCATGAACCAAAGGCTCTCAATGCACATATTTGAAACTTTTGTGAAACAAAACTCATCCAAATCAAGTAGTATCACAAAGTTTAGCTTTTAACAATCCAATGCATCATTAGAAACCATCCAATTAGAAAACCCCCAAAATTTTCGGAATTCAATATCTCAAGAACCCTAATTCCTCAAAGATCAAATTCAAACAATCATAGGGTGCAATTGAGTTGGGTAATTATCTAGAAACAGTCTAGCAGAGGTTTCTATCCTTAATCATCAAGCAAAAATCCACAATTTCAAGTTCTAAAAATCTGGAAATTTTTTAGCAATCCGAAATTGAGAGAGAGTGAATTATACCTTGCTGTTCTGATGAGGGATGATGGTAGAGGATGATTGCAAATGATAGAGCTTAGAAAACCTTGAATTTAGCACTTGAAAATCCGAAATTTGGTGAAGATTTGAGAGAGAAAATGGAGTTGGGAGAGCTTGGAAAATTCCTTGTTGAAATCGCAAGAGGAGGAAGAGGAGAGAGAGAAACGCGTGTGGGGAGGAGAAAAGAGGGGAAGAAATCGATTTTTGGGTTAAAATCCGGTCAGAACCGGTTTGAAATCGGTTTAGAATCGAATGACTTACCCGGGCGAAGGGGCGTATCGGTTTGGCCAACCGATACGCCGACCGATATTAACTCTCGGATTTAATTCCTGCATACCGTATCGGTCTGGCCAACCGATACGGGGACCGATATCTGCTCACTCCGAAGACCCGTATCGGTCTGGCCAACCGATACGGGGACCAATATCAACTTTCTGGGGAATCCGTATCGGCCTGGCCAACCGATACGGGAACCGATATGGAGCCTCGGATTATTTTTACCAGAACCGTATCGGCCTGGCCAACCGATACGGAACCCGATATTGGCTCCTGCACCATTTTTCTTCATTTCCGCGGTCTTTGCTCAACTCCAACTGATCTACAACCTCGTCCTTAAGCCAAAACCTGACAAAACTCAAAGCAAAACATCAAAAATAACAAGCAAAAGACGTATGTACAAGGATAAACATGGGAATGTCTCCCAAGTGCGCTTTTATTTAAAGTCGTTAAGCTCGACTTTGCAAACCGTGATCTCAAGCTGAGGGAAGGCTAGAGAGTGGAATGGAAGTTCCCTCCTCTATTCCTTCTGAGACGGAGTAATGCTTGAGTCTTTGGACATTGACCGTGTGATGGATGTTTTGATGTTAATCCTGATTCAGTTCTTCAGATTAAACAGTCCTAAACATGCGGATCTAGGTTCTCTTGAATAGAAACAATAATGGATCTCACCTTTTACCTGTTTATGCAGCGGAAAGAGAGAACATGTCAGAGATCAGCAGAACCACCTAGGGATGGATCCTCCAAAGGCTCACACACGCACACTGCAGGAAGAGAGGCTGCTAGACCAAGCTGTGGGAGGCGCAGAGAGAGAGGAGAATCGGCGCTGGGGCTTAGGGTTAGGAGGAAAAATCAGACTAAAGTTTTAATTATAAAACTTGTCTATTTCCTTTTGGGCTTTTGGGCCCAAAATACCAATCTGATTAAATCCCTTGGATTTAATCAGACCCATTAATCTCTCTCTAAGTACGACAAATGCCTGGCACTTTTACCGTACTTCTGCTAAGCCGTTCCTACACATTTTCCTGTTAGCTTAGGCGTGTGACCCATATGGGATCATATAATAAAGGCAATAAGTCCAAGACTTATAGATCATGAGCGGACTCTAGAAAGCCATCATGACCCCCAGTATTATATGACTTATGTCTGATCATTGACATACTTTTACTTTCTAGAGAGAGTACCGAGATTACTGGACACAATTCCAACAATCTCCCACTTGTACTGGAATCTCTGTATTCATAATCCTTTTGTCTCAATATCTCGATTAGTCATAAGGCAAGATTAGTGTCATCCTTATAAAGCCTAATCTTGTTCATCGGACTCTGATTCGATACTGACAATCCAAACGACTCGGGACAGTCCGTTTGAGCATGGCCATGCATTTTCCAGTATTCAAATCTCCGATTGGCCTAGAGATATTCACTCCATTTATATTGAAGGGACAAATCCCGTCTTGTTCCATCACTGTAAACTACTCATTTCGTAATACACCCAAACAAGGTCCTTATAGCTATCGCATAACGACAGCGTTAGACAATGATCAAAGCGCATCAGTTCATGTGCAGTCACATGCATGCGAACTCAGGTCTAAGGACTATACTCTATAGTCGTAGTAAGAATCTCTTATGACACAGATATAAATATCCTGAAGAGTTCTTATAAGCGGGTCTAGTCCGGTCGTATGTACCCCACATACACCTATGTACTGACTTTGATGCCGCGCATCTATGACACACTGAGACTTTGTCATAAGTCACATACCAATCTAGTCTTACACGGTTGTTGGTGTTCCAATTTCAACAACCTTCGACTAGGGACTGGATGATATAAGCCATCTATCAAATATAGGGTCTCATGATCAAGCTAAATGACTTTGATGACTCAAGATCAAGTCACTTACTTCGATGACCTATAAAATGGTTTATATCACTTTGGAACGATCATTTCATCACAGTTAAAATAATCTTGAAATAATAATTTCATTAAACATAAAATGTTTTACAAGAACATATCAAATAACTAAATAAAGCCCTCAAACTCCTACTCAAATTTAGATTACATTTCAATGTCTCTAATGCCTACAGCTTCAGTCAGGAACTCGAGCTTAGGCCTTGGGAGTGGCTTTGTCAACGGATCAGCGACGTTATCATCTGTCTGAACTCGACTGATCTTGACTTCCTTTCTATTAATGATGTCACGTATCAAGTGAAATCTTCTTAGAACATGCTTGGATTTCTGGTGTGATCTTGGTTCCTTTGCCTGAGCTATAGCACCATTGTTATCACAAAACAGTGCCAGAGGCTCAGCCGCATCTGGTATCACACCTAGTTCAATAATGAACTTTCGTATCCAAACAGCTTCCTTCGCTGCTTCTGAGGCGGCGATATATTCAGCTTCTGTAGTGGAATCAGCAACGGTGTCTTGCTTGGAGCTTCTCCAACTGATTGCACCGCCATTCAGACAAAAGATATAACCGGACTGTGACCGGAAATCATCTTGGTCTGTCTGGAAACTTGCGTCCGTGAATCCACTGACTTTAAGCACATCACTTCCACCGTACACCAAGAACTTATCCTTAGTATGTCTTAGATACTTCAGGATATTCTTGACGGCAATCCAATGGTTTTCACCTGGATTTGACTGGTATCTACTCGTCATGCTCAATGCATAAGCAACATCAGGACGAGTACAGATCATGGCATACATGACAGATCCTATTGCAGATGCATAAGGAATATTCTTCATGCGCTCAAGCTCAGCAGCCGTCGTAGGGCTCTGCTTCTTGCTTAGCGTTGTGCCATGTACCATTGGCGTGAAGCCCTTCTTGGAATCTTTCATGCTGAATCTTTGTAGGACTTTGTCAATGTATGAATCTTGACACAAGCATATCAGCCTTCTAGATCTATCCCGGTAGATCCTGATTCCAAGAACGTATGCGGCTTCACCCATGTCTTTCATGGAAAAACAACTTCCAAGCCAGTCCTTTACCGACTTCAGCATTGGAACGTCGTTTCCAAGAAGCAGTATGTCATCGACATATAGAATAAGAAATACTATCTTGCTCCCACTAGTTTTCTTATACACGCATTGTTCTTCTTCGTTTCTGATGAAGTCAAATTGCTTGATCGCTTCATCAAAACGAAGATTCCAGCTCCTCGATGCTTGCTTCAATCCATAAATGGATTTATGAAGCTTGCATACTTTCCCAGCATTCTTTGGATCTATGTAACCGTCAGGTTGCGTCATATACACATCCTCTTCCAGAATACCATTCAGGAAGGCGGTTTTCACGTCCATCTGCCAAATTTCATAATCATGAAAAGCTGCAGTTGCTAGTAGAATCCGAATTGATTTCATCATAGCCACTGGGGAATAGGTTTCATCGTAATCCACACCGTGAACTTGTCTGAAACCTTTTGCCACCAACCTGGCTTTATAAATCTGGACATTTCCATCCACGTCAATCTTCTTCTTGAAGATCCATTTGCACTCGATGGCTTTTACGCCAGCGGGTAAGTCAACCAACGAAAAGACTTGGTTGACTGACATGGAGTCCATTTCGGAATCAGTGGCCTTGCGCCACTTCGAGGAATCTGGGCCCATCATGGCTTGATTGAAATTCGATGGTTCATCACCATCAATGATCAGAAGATCATGACAGTTAGTCACGAGGAATCCTTGATATCTCTCGGGTTCGTGACGGATCCTCCCGGATCTTCGAACTTCAGGTACTACAGGTTCAGGCTCTACAATTTCTTGTAGGTCCTCCTGCTGCTCTTCCTCATTAGGTTGAGCAGTATCCTGTTCATCTTGAATTTCTTCAAGCAGTACCTTACTCCCACTGTCTTTCTTAGAGAGAAACTCCCTCTCAAGAAAGTTACAATCCCGGGCAACAAAGATCTTGTTCTCGGAACGTAGATAGAAGTAATAAGCCTTGGTTTCCTTCGGATAACCAATGAAGTAGCATTTATCAGACTTTGGTGTAAGCTTGTCTGAGATTAATCTCTTGACATATGCTTCACAACCCCAAATTCTAAGATAAGACAACACTGGAGCCACTCCAGTCCATAATTCATATGGTGTCTTTGCTACTGCTTTCGATGGCGCTCTATTTAGAGTGAACACTGCTGTTAGCAGAGCATATCCCCAAAGGGATATTGGAAGGTCTGTGTGACTCATCATAGATCGAACCATATCCAATAAGGTCCGATTTCTCCTCTCAGACACACCATTCCATTGAGGTGTTCCGGGAGGAGTGAGTTGGGATACGATCCCACACTCTCTTAGATGATCACTGAATTCTTGGCTTAAGTATTCTCCTCCTCGGTCGGACCGAAGAGCCTTAATGCTTTTGCCAAGTTGGTTCTGTACTTCATTTTGGAATTCTCTGAACTTCTCAAAAGATTCAGACTTATGTTTCATTAAATAAACATATCCATACCTACTGAAATCATCAGTGAAGGTAATGAAGTACTGATAGTTTCCTCTTGCATTTGTGGACATTGGGCCACACACGTCAGTGTGTATCAGGCCCAATAAGTCACTGGCCCTCTCGTTAGGTTTATTAAAGGGGGCCCGTGTCATTTTGCCCATCATGCAGGATTCGCATTTCTCACATGACTCAAAGTCAAATGAGCCAAGAAGTCCATTCGAATGGAGCCTCTTGATGCGTTTCTCGTTGATGTGCCCTAAACGACAATGCCATAGAAACGTTCGGTTCTCCTCATTAGGTTTGAACCGTTTGGTATCAATGTTATAAATTGGCGCGGATTGATCAAGTATGTAAAGCCCATTCGTAAGAGGGGCACAACCATAGAACAAATTGTTGCGATTGAAGGAACATAATTAATTCTTAACTGAAAAATCATAACCTTCCAAATCCAACAAAGAAATTGAAATAATATTCCTGCTTATAGCAGGTACAAAATAACAATTATTGAGTTCTAAAACCAATCCCGAAGGTAAAGACAACAAGTATGTGCCTACAGCTAGTGCTGGAACTTTCGCTCCATTCCCAACTCGTAGCTCCACTTGTCCTTGCTTCAGCCTTCTACTGTTGCTGAGTGCCTGCATATTAGTACAAATATGAGCCCCACAACCAGTATCCATAACCCATGAGGTATTATCAGAAGTAGTTGTATTAACTTCTATAACAAAAATACCTGATGAAGAAGTCTCCAGAGTCTTCTTCTTTAATTCCTTTAGACCTTCCAGGAATTTCTTACATTCTCTCCTCCAATGCCCTGGTTCTTTAAAGAACCTGCATATGTCAGTTGGCCCAGCCTTGGACTTGGGCTTGGGCTTTGGCGTGTCCTTGTCCGCGACTTGGACAGCCTTGGCCTTTCCCTTATCCTTAGCAGAGGATTTCTTAAACCCCTTGCCCTTTTGCACCATAAGCACATTGGGGTCCTTGGCGGTTTTCCTCAAGTTGGGCTCTGCAGTCTTGAGCATTCCATGAAGCTCAGGCAATGTCTTACTCAAGCCATGCATGTTAAAGTTCAGAATGAACTGATCATAGCTTGCAGGTAATGACTGCAGAATGATGTCGCAGGCAAGTTCCTGGCTGATAGGGCAGTCGAGTTTCTGAAGATGATCGAGATAACCCATCATCTTCAAGACATGAGGACTCACTGCCGCATTTGCAGCCAACTTACAGTCTAAGAGGTTCTTAACTGTCTGAAACCTCTCAGTCCTTGCTTGCTCCTGAAAAAGTGATTTCAGGCTTGCCATTATCTCGATGGGTGACAATACACTCTCGAACTGCATTTGCAGCTCAGCAGTCATTGTCGCCAACATCAGGCAATAGACATCATTTTCGTCTGACGAATTCTTTTCCCAAGCATTATGCAGAGTCCTGGCAGCATTGTTAGGAGGCCTCTCGGGGAGGGGATCACGAAGGACATAATCCTTCTTCTCCTGCTTGAGGACCAGCCTCAAGTTCCTTGACCACGTCAGGAAGTTCGTTCCAGTCAGCTTCTCCTTCTCGAGAACAGACCGGATTGAGAATGTGTTTTGAGTGCTTGTAGTAGTCATAGCTGAAATATATAAGATAAAAAGGTTATTAGTTAAAATGTTCAATATGATTAATCTCGTATTAAATTTAATATGATTAATCACGCATTATATTCAATAACATTAGTTACCCTCAACAGAATATAATGATTCCAAGATCCACATATAACTAAGATCAAAGTGGGCCACTGGCCATCACCCAACCTTAGCTTATATCGGTAAGCCATATGTCGGCTAATTATATCCGTGATATAACTCTTGGTTGTGAATCTGGGCCCGAGGCCCAATCCACTCTGATGTCTCAAGGCCCGGGACTCCCGATGGCCTAGTCAAGAAAACCAGACTATACAGTCATGTAATCATTAATGTCTGGGACTCCCAATGACATTTATGAATCACAAACCGTCTTATCCACGCAAAAGTAGACATCCTCACACTGTAAGGCCATGAATACAATTGAATGGGCTTCGACAGCTGACATAGCCTGGACAAGACATCCAACGCTTGATATTATTTGAGGTTCGTAGGTTTATTAAAATTTCATCCCAAAATAGAAGATTACTATTTTGGGAAACTTTCCATTTTTGGAAACCTACTAATTTTGGAAACTTTCTAAAATTGGAAACTTTCTAAAACCGGAAACTTTCTAACTTTAGAAATTTCTTAAAATCCAAAACATGCAAATCTAGAAACTTCTATTTTAAATTAATCTGAAGAAAAGACTCAAATAATTGGCCCAATTGTTTTAACTTCTTGGCCCGAGGCCCAAGAATTGGTCCATGTCCAAGACATGACCCAATTGTCCAATTAAATGACATAACCGGTCTGGTTCATTAAAATTGGTCTAACCAAAATTAATTACTACGATGACCACAATTGTCAACCGGTTATTTACTAAACCGGATTTTCTCAATTTATTTGGTCCAACCAAATCAAATTAGAAAATCCTGGTTTAGGCACAAAATCCAATTTATCGACTTTGGATTTCTTATCCCGGTTTAACCAGAACTTAATAAAATTATTAATTCTGTTTATTAAACCGTGACGTTGACTTTAATCAAGTTTTTTAAACCGAACCGAACCAAAATTGGTCACAAACCGATTACGGTTGTGACCTAGCTCCACGATCACCATGCCCAGCCGCAAGCCGCACGCAAAGCGATCCGAGATCGAGACGGCAGCGGACGGGACGATCCATCGGGACGCTCGGGACAGGGACGGTCGGGACGTTGCGGGACGATCGCGGGACGATGCTATCGGGACGAGGCGCGATCCATGCGATCGGCTATCGCACGATCCATGCGATCATCGGCCCATCTCTTCCGCGATCGGACGGGACGCCTCACGGTCGATCGATCCGACCAGCCAACGAGATCCACGCCATCGATCCTTGATCGATACGTGCGATCGGCTTGGTCGATCGGATCATCACTCGGCCGACGCAATCCAAGTCATATAGCTTGGTTTTTGCGATTTCAAATATGTTTAGGTTTCAATTCCTTGTTGTTTAAGTGATTTCTCTTATCAGTAGATTGATTCAAAACACTTCTTAAACAAGAAAAACAATCCTAAACATGAATCTAAACAAGAAAAACCAGAACCAATAGCTCTGATACCACTGATGGATGTTTTGATGTTAATCCTGATTCAGTTCTTCAGATTAAACAGTCCTAAACATGCGGATCTAGGTTCTCTTGAATAGAAACAATAATGGATCTCACCTTTTACCTGTTTATGCAGCGGAAAGAGAGAACAGGTCAGAGATCAGCAGAACCACCTAGGGATGGATCCTCCAAAGGCTCACACACGCACACTGCAGGAAGAGAGGCTGCTAGACCAAGCTGTGGGAGGCGCAGAGAGAGAGGAGAATCGGCGCTGGGGCTTAGGGTTAGGAGGAAAAATCAGACTAAAGTTTTAATTATAAAACTTGTCTATTTCCTTTTGGGCTTTTGGGCCCAAAATACCAATCTGATTAAATCCCTTGGATTTAATCAGACCCATTAATCTCTCTCTAAGTACGACAAATGCCTGGCACTTTTACCGTACTTCTGCTAAGCCGTTCCTACACATTTTCCTGTTAGCTTAGGCGTGTGACCCATATGGGATCATATAATAAAGGCAATAAGTCCAAGACTTATAGATCATGAGCGGACTCTAGCAAGCCATCATGACCCCCAGTATTATATGACTTATGTCTGATCATTGACATACTCTTACTTTCTAGAGACAGTACCGAGATTACTGGACACAATTCCAACACCGTGAACTCTTCATCAGATTTTCCCAAAAGAACCACTGCTCCATATGGTCTCACCTCCTTCACTCTAAACGGTCCCGACTGTAACGCCCCTTTCCCATTCTCCGCTGACCGTCGAGCTGACCGGTCAACAATCAAACAAGAACATGACCGATCGAACCTGAGCAAGGCGAACGGGAAAAGTTCGCCACAGGACGAAGCCAAAGACAGTTCGGTTTGAGACAAAAGGCTCGCACCAACCTATCTTTGACTCCGCTATCCTCACTTCCGTAATACAAGTTGTACACCTTGTACCACTTCGGTGAGTTGTGTCTGTTCGGACTAAACCCAATATCAGGGAAACAATTTCATTCTTGAGTAATCAAACGTTAAGCACAACGTTTCATATGAGTTTTACAAACAATCGTCATCTCAAAGTACATAAATAAAACAAACACATAAAATGGCGCCAAAGCCGAACCGAAAATAAAACATCCAAAAACCCGAATCAAATCTCGTCACAAGCCATCCCGAAACCACACCGAGACCTCCCGCGTCCGTCGCTGCTAAACCTGAAAAACACAAAAAGAGTCTAATGAGCGATCTAAGATCACCCAGTGAATCGGCTCCCCACTAAAGGCTTCTAGTCTATCTAGAACTACAGATTCCCGCCCCAAAACCCAAAATAACAATCAACAGAAATCAATAGTCGATCACGCACTACCACGTCGTGTCAACCCACACACAATCAAGCAATAGCCAAAACAAGAGAATTAAGGAAATCGAAGGCACTGCGGCACATGTCCTCGATTGGACTCGATCTATCTATTGCGCAACGAAAGAAAGATAACAAAACAAACACTGGGCCCTACGAACTTGGTGACTTCCACGGGTTTCCACTGTCACCGATATGGCAACTAACCCACATGACTCCTAGCCGTCCACACAACGACTAGGACACCGTTCTCTGTCCATCGATACGCGGCGACTCCGGTTACCCCTGGCAACCCGAGCTTCCATGCAGTCCGGCCCTAGGACGCGACCCCGTATTCTCCGGACTACACCCTACAGACGTCACTCCATAGGTTCGCACCCGCCAGGCTAAGCTGACCAGGTTCTCAATTCCCGAGGATCCAATCGGGATGGAAGTACCAGCACGTAAACAAAACCTAGGCTTGCGGAAACTAACACACCCTAGAGTCCTAGTGCAGAAATATAAACACGCAGACTCGCTGGGACGCTAGCACAGATCACACAATCAATATCAATAATAAATCCCCAACCATTCCGCAAGCCTCTACACTACCACCGCTCTGACTAGGTAAGATACCTAGTCAGCACCACTAACTTACCCGGTCCCGTGACCGGAGTAAGTGTCCGCAATAACTGCTCGGCCCAACACCGAGCAGTCTAACAAGCCTGCACACAAAGCTCACAACAACAGCAATACAATCGCGCAATCACAATCAATCACACAGTCACAATCAATCACACAATCTCAATCAAACACACAAACACATCCCAAGCAGGCTTATTAGGGTTTCTAAGTCTTTTAATCCATTTCACGCCCGCTACCTTGGGTTAACCGCTTGTTAACCCGTAGACGGTTCACCAACCATCACACTTCTTATTTCTTAACCAAACCTAATCATCATTCATTAACTCCCCGATCCGTTGGTTTAGAGTTAGTAAACTTAATAACTCCCCGACGTCTCATTATTAACTTAAATTGATCCATTACCCAAACCCGCTATTAAACCTAAACCCCGATCCCGATACAATATTCTATAAGTTTGTTTAGGTTTAACTCGTATTTTAGTGTCGTCTTAATTCCCGTACATAGATTCATTAATTATCGTTCTTGTACATATATAGATGCATATACGGTCCTAAACAACGGTCTATATGAATGCATCACCCAATCATTACTAACAACCTAGCGGCACACAATTGATTAACCTTTTTAATTCGTTAAACCCTAACATGCTCATCTGATCCTAACCGGTTTATCATTAACGTCCAATTATTTATTAATTAATATTCACTTTAATTAACGGGTATGCAACCTAACACTACGGTTTAGTAATTCTCGGTCTATATGTAACTAAGGGTTTGTGAGCCGACTCACAGTGAGATAGGCGCGGAATGACGGTCTGACGCGGTATGAATCCCAAGACCTCCGAACTGAAACCCGAACTTCCCGCACGTACGAACACGAACCCCGAGGATTCCCGAACACCATGACATGAACCGCAAGCTAGGAATGGCCGGAGTCAACGCGTTGACCGGCGTTGACCACGGCGTTGACCGGCGTTGACTTTGACCGGCGTTGACCGTTGACTTTGACCGTTGACCAAGGGTTGACCGTTGACTTTGACTGAACCGGTTAACCACCCAAACCAACCCGGTTGAACCACTGAACCATCTGAACCGGTCTAATGAGAACCGGTTAGGTTAAACCGGTTTGGTCAAACATTGACCGGTTTGACCTAACCGTTGACCAAGGCTAAACCAGCCCTAAACCGACCAAAATCTTGAATCAAACCATCCCATCACACTCCTTGAAGAACCGGTTGAAGATTGGCGGCGGTTGAGCTTCTCCGGTGACCGGCTCCGGCGACTTCTCCGGCGTTGACCGACGGTGGTCCGGCGTTGACCGGCCGGTTCACCCCTTTTTCCGGTGACTCAGAAGACGATCCACCTATCAAACTGACCGCAAAGAAGAGATCTAGCCACCCATGGCTTCAAAACATTCAGATCTGGTGAAGGAAGAGAGATATCCACCAAACCCTAATCCGCGGATTCTTTCCGGCCAATTTCCGGCCAGCTCCGGCGACGGCGGTCATGACTGGCTGGATGGCGGTTGTAGAGGAGGGAGAGAGGAAGCTATAGCACTTTGCAGAAGTTGATTTGGGTTTATAATGAAAGAGTTATGGTGTTTTTGGTGGAAGAAGGTATGAAGAACACTCAAGAACACTTTGAATGTTCTTGAGTTTCTTTGAAGATTCAAAGGGTTTTCTGGGTTTTTCTGGATGAATCTAGAGAGAAGGGAGAGCATGTGGTCGTGGGTGAGGCTAGAGAGAGAGAGATACACCCAAAAATGAATTTGTTTAGGTGTTTTTGGTGTATTCAACAAAACCACATGTTTCACATAAGGTGTTGACACCTAAGGAGTGAGGCTGGCGACCTGAGGAGTTCACACCTGTCCCTGGTGTGTGTTCTGAGTCCACAAAAGCCCATCTAAACTGGCCCAATCTAATAAGAATCCTTCCTTAGCTTACTTAAACTCCTTTGCTCGGTTTACTCATTTCCTCGAGAATTGTTTTAGAAAATACCAAATGATTTCCATAAATCCCCAAATCTCCACAAACTGATTCTCCATGCCACAAGATGAATTTAGCATTTCGAATCACTGCATTCGGACTTACGTAGCTCCGGTTATGAATTTCCGAAGTTTCGTCGGTTTTGTCGGTTTCCATTCCCGACTCACCGAAAAACATGTTTCTGCTCCGATTTCTCCAACTCTGGTCTTGTGAACATTCTTTATATTGAAATATAAGAATATTCGGCCCGTCTCGGCTTCCGTCTCGACTTTTGGTAAAATTACCATTTTACCCCTGACTTAGGTAAAATGACAATTTTGCCCTCGGTTGACTTTCTACTGCCCGTTGACCGTATTTTTGATACGGGGTATCACATTCTTCCCCACTTACAGGAATTCGGTCCCCGAATTCTCCGTCACTGACAGACTTCGAATTGGTTCCGAACCCTGCAAGTTGCTTCACCATTCCTCCGACGCTTCCATACTCGGACACCGCTGGCATACTGAGTCTCGACATCACTTGCATACTGAGTCTCGTCATCACTTCGATCCTCTGTCTCATTCCATTCCACCCAACTGACTTCGACACTTCTGCGTTCCTTCCAAATCCTTTCATCTCACTAATCTTTACACTGATTCCTCACTGATCATACCGTTTCCAAGGTTCTCCGTTTCATCCATCTTGCTTCACTTCACTCTTAACTGTCTTCCATTGGCCTCGATCCTTAACCTTATCTGACACTTGGCTTCCCCACTTTGCTTCGACCTCCACATCCTTCGGATCGCGATTTTTTTCCTTTCTTTCTGGAATACTCTTCAAGAATCCCATCACTTGCTTCCATCCGACTGCTTCTATCAACCACACTGATCTTTCCTTCCCAAATCTCTCCTCGAACTCATCATACTCCACAACTTTACTCTGTCGGTTGCTTGATACTGATGCACTTCCTCACTGACGATGTCTACCACTGATTCACGGCCCGGTCTACTTGTCTCACAACATCTTGTCACTTCATCTCGCTTTCGGATTCGGGTTCGGTCTCGGATTCACATCGCGTCGCCATTCCGTCCTACATTCAATACAACAACTCACTGAAACAGTCAGTTCCATCCCGATCTATCCCCGCTATCACTTTCCCATAGAAATATGGTTACTTAATCACGTACCCGATGGTTACCCGTGATTAAATAACAATACACTATAAGTCCGCTCCCTCGTGAACTGACGGTTAAACACAACCGTCCTCAAGTCGGCTCAAAACTTGAAATAAAATTAAAATAAAATCAATATTTTACCTTCTTAACGAAACCGAGGAAAGCTACTAATCACTAATCAAGCTTTCTACCAACTAACCATCCAAAGGTCTCTAAGACCTACTACCATCAATCTACCACAACCACACACGCAAGTACTACGCAATCTATCGCAATAACGAATCAAGCAATCAATCAATCAAGCAGGAAATAAAAACAAGCAATCACCAAACACAAAATCACGCAATCTAATGATCGGTCGGATGCGTCGTCAGTCCGGGTTCAGGTCATGATGAACGGTCGTCAGTTCCGCTCAACATTTAGTTTCACACAGTAATCTGTTTGCTTTCAACCCCATCTTAGTCATGCAAACAGTTACTATGCTACTCAAAACGATCAGCTGAACACTCTGCATCCACCACGTACATAAAACGATATATCATACATCATAAGGTTTTCAATACATGGTCCCGATCAGAGTCCCTACACACATGACCGCCATCATGTCCAAAAACCCCTACGACTCCGCTATACATCCGAAAAGTCAAAGACGACACACAAAGTCGCCTATCCGCCGATCTATCTACAAGAAAAAAGAAGTTAGTGTCCCCACTTACCTGGCCTAACTACTCCTATCATAACCTAACGCCTCCAGCAAGACCGAAATTGACGTATTGTTTAGTGTTTATCTTGGTTTAATTCTGTCAGATTAAACCCTACTAAACATATTGGATCTAGGTTCTCATGCAGAATCATAAAGGGATCTCAGTAAATACCTTGTTTGTGCAGCGGATTAGAGAGGTATCGTCAGAGATCAGCAGAACCGCCAAGGGACAGCTCCTCCAGAGGTTCACACACGCACACTTCAGGAAGAATGGCTGCTAGACCAGAGAGGGAGGAGGCGCAGAGAGAGTTAAGAGAGAGAGCAGCTAGGTTAAGTTTTATTTATAAAACTTATGTCTAGTTCTCTTGGGCTTTTGGGCCCAAGTCCCAGTCTGATTAAATCCCTTAGATTTAATCAGGCCCTTTAATCTCTCTAAGTATAGTAAATTCCTGGCACTTTTACTGTACTTCTGCTGAACCATTCCCTTATAGTTTCCTGTTAGCTTAGGCGTGTGACCCATATGGGATCATATAATAAAGGCAATAAATCCAAGACTTATAGATCATGAGCGGACTCTAGCAAGCCATCATGACCCCCAGTATTATATGACTTATGTCTGATCATTGTCATACTCTTACTTTCTAGAGACAGTACAGAGATTACTAGACATAATTCCAACAATCTCCCACTTGTATTGGAATCTCTGTATTCATAATCCTTTTGTCTCAGTATCTCGATTAGTCATAAGGCAAGATGAGTTTCATCCTTATAAAGCCTCATCATGTTCATCGGACTCTGATTTGACACTGACAATCCAAACGACTCGGGACAGTCCGTTTGAGCATGGCCATGCATTTTCCAGTATTCAAATCTCCGATTGGCCTAGAGATATTCACTCCATTTATATTGGAGGGACAAATCCCGTCTTGTTCCATCACTGTAAACTACTCACTTCATAATACACCCAAACAAGGTCCTTATAACTATCGCTTAACGACAGCGTTAGACAATGATCAAAGCGCATCAGTTCATGTGCAGTCACATGCATGCGAACTCAGGTCTAAGGACTATACTCTATAGTCGTAGTGAGAATCTCTTATGACACATATATAAATATCCTGAAGAGTTCTTATAAGCGGGTCATGTCCGGTCGTATGTACCCCAACATACACCTATGTACTGACTTTGATGCCGTGCATCTATGACACTCTGAAACTTGGTCATAAGTCACATACCAATCTAGTCTCACGCGGTTGTTGGTGTTCCAATTTCAACAACCTTCGACTAGGGACAGGATGATATAAGCCATCTATCAAATATAGGGTCTCAGGATCAAGCTAAATGACTTCGATAACTCAAGATCAAGTCACTTACTTCGATGACCTATAAAATGGTTTATATCATTTTGGAACGATTATTTCATCACAGTTAAAATAATCTTGAAATAATAATTTTATTAAACATCTAAAAATGTTTTACAAGAACATATCAATAACTAAATAAAGCCCTCAAACTCCCACTCAAATTTAGATTACATTTCAATGTCTCTAATGCCTACAGCTTCAGTCAGGTACTCGAGCTTAGGCCTTGGGAGTGGCTTTGTCAATGGATCAGCGACATTATCATCTGTCGGAACTCGGCTGATCTTGACTTCCTTTCTATTAATGATATCACGTATCAAGTGAAATCTTCTTAGTATATGCTTGGATTTCTGGTGTGATCTTGGTTCCTTTGCCTGAGCTATAGCACCATTGTTATCACAAAACAGTGCCAGAGGCTCAGCTGCATTCGGTATCACACCTAGTTCAATAATGAACTTTCGTATCCAAACAGCTTCCTTCGCTGCTTCTGAGGCGGCGACATATTCAGCTTCTATAGTGGAATCAGCAACGGTGTCTTGCTTGGAGCTTCTCCAACTAACTGCACCGCCATTCAGACAAAAGATATAACCGGACTGTGACCGGAAATCATCTTGGTCTGTCTGGAAACTTGCGTCCGTGAATCCACTCACTTCAAGCACATTACTTCTGCCGTACACCAAGAACTTATCCTTAGTATGTCTCAGATACTTCAGGATATTCTTGACGGCAATCCAGTGGCTTTCACCTGGATTTGACTGGTATCTACTCGTCATGCTCAATGCATAAGCAACATCAGGACGAGTACAGATCATGGCATACATGATAGATCCTATTGCAGATGCATAAGGAATATTCTTCATGCGCTCAAGCTCAGCATCCGTCGTAGGGCTCTGCTTCTTGCTTAGCGTTGTGCCATGTACCATTGGCGTGAAGCCCTTCTTGGAACCTGCCATGCTGAATCTATGCAGGACTTTGTCAATGTATGAATCTTGACACAAGCCTATCAGCTTTTTTGATCTATCCCGGTAGATCCGGATTCCAAGAACGTATGCGGCTTCACCCATGTCTTTCATGAAAAAACAACTTCCAAGCCAGTCCTTTACCGACCGCAGCATTGGTACGTCGTTTCCGAGAAGCAGTATGTCATCGACATACAGAATAAGAAATACTATCTTGCTCCCACTAGTCTTCTTGTACACGCATTGTTCTTCTTCGTTTCTGATGAAGTCAAACTGCTTGATCGCTTCATCAAAACGAAGATTCCAGCTCCTCGATGCTTGCTTCAATCCATAAATGGATTTATGAAGCTTGCATACTTTCCCAGCATTCTTTGGATCTATGTAACCGTCAGGTTGTGTCATATACACATCCTCTTCCAGAATTCCATTCAGGAAGGCGGTTTTCACGTCCATCTGCCAAATTTCATAATCATGAAAAGCTGCAGTTGCTAGTAGAATCCGAATAGATTTCATCATAGCCACTGGAGAATAGGTTTCATCATAATCCACACCGTGAACTTGCCTGAAACCTTTTGCCACCAACCTGGCTTTATAAATCTGGACATTTCCATCCACGTCGATCTTCTTCTTAAAGATCCATTTACACTCGATGGCTTTTACACCAGCGGGTAAGTCAACCAATGAAAACACTTGGTTGACTGACATGGAGTCCATTTCGGAATCAGTGGCCTTACGCCACTTAGAGGAATCTGGGCCCATCATGGCTTGATTGAAGTTCGATGGTTCATCACCATCAATGATCAGAAGATCATGACAGTCAGTCACGAGGAATCCCTGATATCTCTCGGGTTCGTGACGGATCCTCCCGGATCTTCGAACTTCAGGTACTACAGGTTCAGGCTCTACAATTTCTTGTAGGTCCTCCTGCTGCTCTTCCTCATTAGGTTGAGCAGTGTCCTGTTCATCTTGAATTTCTTCAAGCAGTACCTTACTCCCACTGTTTTTCTTAGAGAGAAACTCCCTCTCAAGAAAATTACAATCCCGGGCAACAAAAATCTTGTTCTCAGATCGTAGGTAGAAGTAATAAGCCTTGGTCTCCTTCGGATAACCAATGAAGTAGCATTTATCAGACTTTGGTGTAAGCTTGTCAGAGATCAATCTCTTGACATAGGCTTCACAACCCCAAATTCTAAGATAAGACAGCACTGGAGTTTCTCCAGTCCACAATTCATATGGTGTCTTAGCTACTACTTTTGATGGCGCTCTATTTAGGGTGAACACTGCTGTTAGCAGAGCATATCCCCAAAGGGATATTGGAAGGTCTGTGTGACTCATCATAGACCGAACCATATCCAATAAGGTCCGATTCCTCCTCTCAGACACACCATTCCATTGAGGTGTTCCAGGAGGAGTGAGTTGGGAAACTATCCCACACTCTCTCAGATGATCACTGAACTCTTGGCTCAAGTATTCTCCTCCTCGGTCGGACCGAAGAGCTTTAATGCTTTTGCCAAGTTGGTTCTGTACTTCATTTTGGAATTCTCTGAATCTCTCAAACGATTCAGACTTATGTTTCATTAAATAAACATATCCATACCTGCTGAAATCATCAGTGAAGGTAATGAAGTACTGATAGTTTCCTCTTGCATTTGTGGACATTGGGCCACACACATCAGTGTGTATCAGGCCCAATAAGTCACTGGCCCTCTCGTTGGGTTTATTAAAGGGGGCCCGCGTCATTTTGCCCATCAGGCAGGATTCGCATTTCTCACATGACTCAAAGTCAAATGAGCCAAGAAGTCCATTCGAATGGAGCCTCTTAATGCGTTTCTCACTGATGTGCCCTAAACGACAATGCCATAGAAACGTCTGGTTCTCATTAGGTTTGAACCGTTTGGTATTAATGTTATAAATTGGCGCGGATTGATCAAGTATGTAAAGCCCATTCGTAAGAGGGGCACAACCATAGAACAAATTATTGCGATTGAAGGAACATAATTTATTCTTAACTGAAAAATCATAACCTTCCAAATCCAACAAAGAAACTGAAATAATATTTCTGCTTATCGCAGGTACAAAATAGCAGTTATTAAGTTCTAAAACCAATCCCGAAGGTAAAGACAACAAGTATGTGCCTACAGCTAGTGCAGGAACTTTCGCTCCATTCCCAACTCGTAGCTCCACTTGTCCTTGCTTCAGCCTCCTACTGTTGCTGAGTGCCTGCATATTAGTACAAATAT
This sequence comes from Orychophragmus violaceus, assembly GCA_030180135.1. Classification (NCBI taxonomy): domain Eukaryota; kingdom Viridiplantae; phylum Streptophyta; class Magnoliopsida; order Brassicales; family Brassicaceae; genus Orychophragmus; species Orychophragmus violaceus. Next base: position 100,288,795 of record CM058237.1, on the reverse strand, counting down.
GAGCCCCACAACCAGTATCCATAACCCATGAGGTATTATCAGAAGTAGTTGTATTAACTTCTATAACAAAAATACCTGATGAAGAAGTCTCTAGAGTCTTCTTCTTCAATTCCTTTAGACCTTCCAGGAATTTCTTACATTCTCCCCTCCAATGCCCCGGTACTTTGCAGAACCTGCAGATGTCAGTAGGCCCAGCCTTGAACTTGGGCTTGGGCTTGGACGTGTCCTTGTCCGAGACTTGAACAGCCTTACCCTTTCCCTTGTCCTTGGCAGAGGATTTCTTAAAGCCCTTGCCCTTTTGCACCATAAGCACGTTGGGGTCCTTAGCTTTCCTCAAGTTGGGCTCTGCAGTCTTGAGCATTCCGTGAAGCTCAGGCAATTTCTTACTCAAGCCATGCATATTGAAGTTCAGGATGAACTGATCATAGCTTGCAGGTAAAGACTGCAGAATGATGTCGCAGGCAAGTTCCTGGCTGATAGGGCAGTCGAGTTTCTGAAGATGATCGAGATAACCCATCATCTTCAAGACATGAGGACTCACTGCCGCACTTGCAGCCATCTTGCAGTCTAAGAGGTTCTTAACTGTCTGGAACCTCTCAGTTCTTGCCTGCTCCTGAAAAAGCGATTTCAGGCTTGCCATTATCTCGATGGGCGACAACACACTCTCGAACTGCATTTGCAGTTCAGGAGTCATGGTTGCCAACATCAGGCAATAGACATCATTTTCATCTGACGAATGCTTTTCCCAAGCATTCTGCAGATTCCTGGCGGCATTGTTTGGAGGCCTCTCGGGGAGGGGATCACGAAGGACATATTCCTTCTTCTCCTGCTTGAGGACCAGTCTCAAGTTCCTCGACCACGTCAGGAAGTTCGTTCCAGTCAGCTTCTCTTTGTCGAGAACTGACCGGATTGAGAATGTGTTTTGTGTGCTTGTTGTAGTCATTGCTGAAATTTAAGATAAAAAGGATTTTAGTTAATATGTTCAACATGAGTAATCTCGCATTATATTCAATAACATTAGTTACCCTCAATAGAATATAATGATTCCAAGATCCACATATAACTAAGATCAAAATGGGCCACTGGCCGTCACCCAACCTTAGCTTATATCGGTAAGCCCTATTTCGGTTAATTATATCCGTGATGTAACTCTTGGTTGTGAATCTGGGCCCGAGGCCCAATCCACTCTGATGTCTCAAGGTCCGGGACTCCCGATGGCCCAGTCAAGAAAACCAGACTATACAGTCATGTAATCACTAATGTCTGGGACTCCCAATGACATTAATGAATCACAAACTGTCTTACCCACGCAAAAATAAACACCCTCACACTGTAAGGCCATGTGTACAATTGAATGGGCTTCAACAGCTGACATAGACTGGACAAGACATCCAACGCTTGATATTATTTGAGGTTTGTAGGTTTTCTTAAAATTTCTTCCCAAAATAGAAGATTACTATTTTGGGAAACTTTCCATTTTGGGAAACCTACTGGTTTTGGAAACTTTCATAATTGGAAACTTCCTAAATATCCAAAACATGCAAATCTAGAAACTTCTATTCTAAGAAACTTTCTAATTTAATATTTTGGAAACTAATTAATTTAAAATCGATTTTTAATTTTTAAATAAATTTTTAAATTAGATCTGAAGAAAAGACTCAAATAACTGGCCCAATTGTTTTAACTTCTTGGCCCAAGGCCCAAGAATTGGTCTATGTCCAAGCCATAACCCAATTGCCCAATTAAATGACATAACCGGTCTGGTTCATTAAAATTGGTCTAACCAAGATTAATTACTACGATAACCACAATTGTTAACCGGTTATTTACTAAACCGGATTTTCTCAATTTATTTGGTCCAACCAAATCAAATTAGAAAACCATTGGTTTAGGCACTAAATCCAATTTTAAACGACATTGGATTTCTTATCACGGTTTAACCAGATTTATAAATATTTATTAAGTCTGTAAACCGTGACGATTAAATTTTTAATAATTTTTAAACCGAACCACAAACCAAACCGGACCGGCACATGCTGCGACCATCGATCCGGACAGCGCAAGCTTCACGCGATCGAGGCAGCAAGGCGGGACGAGAGCGGGACGTGCGATCGGGCAAGCGCGGGTCGAGAGAGGCGGGACACGATCGCATGATGCTGTCGATCCATGCTATCGATCCTTGTGATCGATCCATGCGATCCGCACTGCGGATCGGTCCATCTCTCGCGCCTTATCGCCGATCGGAACGACGACGCGACACGATCCAGTCAAGCGATCGGTCCGTGCGTCATGTACCGATCCGGACGTGTGATCCTTTGTTGATCCACACTCCGACGCATACCAATCCTATTGGATCGGTTCATGCGATTTTAGATTAGGGTTTTATAGGTTTTTATTTCTTTTGTTTCTTAAGTGTTTTTCTTATCAATTATTTCAAGCAATGATTGATTCATACACTTCTAAACAACCTAAACATGATTCTAACAAGAAACCCTAATAGAACCAATGGCTCTGATACCACTGACGTATTGTTTAGTGTTTATCTTGGTTTAATTCTGTCAGATTAAACCCTACTAAACATATTGGATCTAGGTTCTCATGCAGAATCATAAAGGGATCTCAGTAAATACCTTGTTTGTGCAGCGGATTAGAGAGGTATCGTCAGAGATCAGCAGAACCGCCAAGGGACAGCTCCTCCAGAGGTTCACACACGCACACTTCAGGAAGAATGGCTGCTAGACCAGAGAGGGAGGAGGCGCAGAGAGAGTTAAGAGAGAGAGCAGCTAGGTTAAGTTTTATTTATAAAACTTATGTCTAGTTCTCTTGGGCTTTTGGGCCCAAGTCCCAGTCTGATTAAATCCCTTAGATTTAATCAGGCCCTTTAATCTCTCTAAGTATAGTAAATGCCTGGCACTTTTACTGTACTTCTGCTGAACCATTCCCTTATAGTTTCCTGTTAGCTTAAGCGTGTGACCCATATGGGATCATATAATAAAGGCAATAAATCCAAGACTTATAGATCATGAGCGGACTCTAGCAAGCCATCATGACCCCCAGTATTATATGACTTATGTCTGATCATTGACATACTCTTACTTTCTAGAGACAGTACAGAGATTACTGGACATAATTCCAACAGAAATGCCCAATCACCACTGGCAAAACGGCTCGCTGAAGTATCCATTGGCAGGTGCGCCGGAAGGGTGTGGTGAGTGTGTGTCTCGAGATGGTGCTCCGACATGCTGTGGCTCGGCAATCGGCAAAGATGAGCAACGTGACCTGCGCGGCCACATAACTGACAGACTGGAGTGGACGCTGAACGTGATCCACAATAACACACGGGCGCCTGATGTCCATAACCTCCACACAACTAATAAAGAGAAGTCGGCTCTGGCGGGGGATCGATTAAACAATCGGGTGCGCGATGACCCTCACCTCTACACCACTGGCAAGTCCTCACTGGCTCGAGTCTAGATGATGGGACAACCGGTAACTGACACAACGGGCGGCCGACCGGGCTCGGAATCTCTGCGACTGGGTCCCGCTCGGTAAGCCTCTGGTACTGGTGCTCGGTACGGCTCTCATCGGTATACACGGTCCTGATCCGGAAAATCGGGCAAGTCGATACTCCGTGACCCTCGTGACCACATCATGGATAGTGGTCGGGTCCCGATACTGGATGGTACGGCTCTCGAAGACACGGGTCTACTGCTCGGAGACACCACTGTAAGTGAAACTCCTGTACTCCACATGCACTGCATGTCCTGCGCTTTGGTACTACTGGCGGCTCCTCCACAATCTCGGCTGGTGGCGAAACCGACTCGAGCTCTGACTCTGTAGATGCTGGTGATGAGATCCGACCTACTGCTCCAAAACATCCTCATGTATCGCTACCTGCTCATCCACCTGCTGCTCCCAATGTGGATACTGCTCCGGATCTGGTACATCAGTGGTATGTCTGATGCTGCAACTGTTTATGGCACATCTGTCTCTGGCCACTGCGGTGGTAACTGTAACTCAACATCTGCTCCTCCCAAGAATCCCATCATCCCTGAAACTGAACCAACTGACCCTGCTGCGAACCGAGCGATCCCTGCTGACTCATGCTGCTCAACACTAACTACTCCACGCACACACACACAGACACCTCCACTCCACCCAGGACACACTGCTGTAAGACTGCAACCAAACACTCAAAGATAAGTTAGTACAAACAATACAAAAATCCTGCTTTCCCATCCCAACCCCGGGTTTAACGGACGCGGCTCGGTTTCCTAATGGATGCTTGTGTGACACATTTGACTCGATAAAACACGGAAAACACCCAAAAATGAAATGTTTTGAAACCCATGCAGAACCATGCTCTGATACCACCTTTCTGTAACGCCCCTTTCCCATTCTCCGCTGACCGTCGAGCTGACCGGTCAACAATCAAACAAGAACATGACCGATCGAACCTGAGCAAGTCGAACGGGAAAAGTTCGCCACAGGACGAAGCCAAAGACAGTTCGGTTTGAGACAAAAGGCTCGCACCAACCTATCTTTGACTCCGCTATCCTCACTTCCGTAATACAAGTTGTACACCTTGTACCACTTCGGTGAGTTGTGTCGGTTCAGACTAAACCCAATATCAGGGAAACAATTTCATTCTTGAGTAATCAAACGTTAAGCACAACGTTTCATATGAGTTTTACAAACAATCGTCATCTCAAAGTACATAAATAAAACAAACACATAAAATGGCACCAAAGCCGAACCGAAAATAAAACATCCAAAAACCCGAATCAAATCTCGTCACAAGCCATCCCGAAACCACACCGAGACCTCCCGCGTCCGTCGCTGCTAAACCTGAAAAACACAAAAAGAGTCTAATGAGCGATCTAAGATCACCCAGTGAATCGGCTCCCCACTAAAGGCTTCTAGTCTATCTAGAACTACAGATTCCCGCCCCAAAACCCAAAATAACAATCAACAGAAATCAATAGTCGATCACGCACTACCACGTCGTGTCAACCCACACACAATCAAGCAATAGCCAAAACAAGAGAATTAAGGAAATCGAAGGCACTGCGGCACATGTCCTCGATTGGACTCGATCTATCTATCGCGCAACGAAAGAAAGATAACAAAACAAACACTGGGCCCTACGAACTTGGTGACTTCCACGGGTTTCCACTGTCACCGATATGGCAACTACCCCACATGACTCCTAGCCGTCCACACAACGACTAGGACACCGTTCTCTGTCCATCGATACGCGGCGACTCCAGTTACCCCTGGCAACCCGAGCTTCCATGCAGTCCGGCCCTAGGACGCGACCCCGTATTCTCCGGACTACACCCTACAGACGTCACTCCATAGGTTCGCACCCGCCAGGCTAAGCTGACCAGGTTCTCAATTCCCGAGGATCCAATCGGGATGGAAGTACCAGCACGTAAACAAAACCTAGGCTTGCGGAAACTAACACACCCTAGAGTCCTAGTGCAGAAATATAAACACGCAGACTCGCTGGGACGCTAGCACAGATCACACAATCAATATCAATAATAAATCCCCAACCATTCCGCAAGCCTCTACACTACCACCGCTCTGACTAGGTAAGATACCTAGTCAGCACCACTAACTTACCCGGTCCCGTGACCGGAGTAAGTGTCCGCAATAACTGCTCGGCCCAACACCGAGCAGTCTAACAAGCCTGCACACAAAGCTCACAACAACAGCAATACAATCGCGCAATCACAATCAATCACACAGTCACAATCAATCACACAATCTCAATCAAACACACAAACACATCCCAAGCAGGCTTATTAGGGTTTCTAAGTCTTTTAATCCATTTCACGCCCGCTACCTTGGGTTAACCACTTGTTAACCCGTAGACGGTTCACCAACCATCACACTTCTTATTTCTTAACCAAACCTAATCATCATTCATTAACTCCCCGATCCGTTGGTTTAGAGTTAGTAAACTTAATAACTCCCCGACGTCTCATTATTAACTTAAATTGATCCATTACCCAAACCCGCTATTAAACCTAAACCCCGATCCCGATACAATATTCTATAAGTTTGTTTAGGTTTAACTCGTATTTTAGTGTCGTCTTAATTCCCGTACATAGATTCATTAATTATCGTTCTTGTACATATATAGATGCATATACGGTCCTAAACAACGGTCTATATGAATGCATCACCCAATCATTACTAACAACCTAGCGGCACACAATTGATTAACCTTTTTAATTCGTTAAACCCTAACATGCTCATCTGATCCTAACCGGTTTATCATTAACGTCCAATTATTTATTAATTAATATTCACTTTAATTAACGGGTATGCAACCTAACACTACGGTTTAGTAATTCTCGGTCTATATGTAACTAAGGGTTTGTGAGCCGACTCACAGTGAGATAGGCGCGGAATGACGGTCTGACGCGGTATGAATCCCAAGACCTCCGAACTGAAACCCGAACTTCCCGCACGTACGAACACAAACCCCGAGGATTCCCAAACACCCTGACATGAACCGCAAGCTAGGAATGGCCGGAGTCAACGCGTTGACCGGCGTTGACCGGCGTTGACTTTGACCGGCGTTGACCGTTGACTTTGACCGTTGACCAAGGGTTGACCGTTGACTTTGACTGAACCGGCTAACCACCCAAACCAACCCGGTTGAACCACTGAACCATCTGAACCGGTCTAATGAGAACCGGTTAGGTTAAACCGGTTTGGTCAAACATTGACCGGTTTGACCTAACCGTTGACCAAGGCTAAACCAGCCCTAAACCGACCCAAATCTTGAATCAAACCATCCCATCACACTCCTTGAAGAACCGGTTGAAGATTGGCGGCGGTTGAGCTTCTCCGGTGACCGGCTCCGGCGACTTCTCCGGCGTTGACCGACGGTGGTCCGGCGTTGACCGGCCGGTTCACCCCTTTTTCCGGTGACTCAGAAGACGATCCACCTATCAAACTGACCGCAAAGAAGAGATCTAGCCACCCATGGCTTCAAAACATTCAGATCTGGTGAAGGAAGAGAGATATCCACCAAACCCTAATCCGCGGATTCTTTCCGGCCATTTTCCGGCCAGCTCCGGCGACGGCGGTCATGGCTGTCTGGATGGCGGTTGTAGAGGAGGGAGAGAGGAAGCTATAGCACTTTGCAGAAGTTGATTTGGGTTTATAATGAAAGAGTTATGGTGTTTTTGGTGGAAGAAGGTATGAAGAACATTCAAGAACACTTTGAATGTTCTTGAGTTTCTTTGAAGATTCAAAGGGTTTTCTGGGTTTTTCTGGATGAATCTAGAGAGAAGAGAGAGCATGTGGTCGTGGGTGAGGCTAGAGAGAGAGAGATACACCCAAAAATGAATTTGTTTAGGTGTTTTTGGTGTATTCAACAAAACCACATGTTTCACATAAGGTGTTGACACCTAAGGAGTGAGGCTGGCGACCTGAGGAGTTCACACCTGTCCCTGGTGTGTGTTCTGAGTCCACAAAATCCCATCTAAACTGGCCCAATCCAATAAGAATCCTTCCTTAGCTTACTTAAACTCCTTTGCTCGGTTTACTCATTTCCTCGAGAATTGTTTTAGAAAATACCAAATGATTTCCATAAATCCCCAAATCTCCACAAACTGATTCTCCATGCCACAAGATGAATTTAGCATTTCGAATCACTGCATTCGGACTTACGTAGCTCCGGTTATGAATTTCCGAAGTTTCGTCGGTTTTGTCGGTTTCCATTCCCGACTCACCGAAAAACATGTTTCTGCTCCGATTTCTCCAACTCTGGTCTTGTGAACATTCTTTATATTGAAATATAAGAATATTCGACTCGTCTCGGCTTCCGTCTCAACTTTTGGTAAAATTACCATTTTACCCCTGACTTAGGTAAAATGACAATTTTGCCCTCGGTTGACTTTCTACTGCCCGTTGACCGTATTTTTGATACGGGGTATCACACCGACCATCTAGACTTGAGCTTCCCGGGAAAGAGTTTCAGCCGGGAGTTAAAGAGCAACACAAGATCTCCTTCCTTGAACTCTTTCTTCTGGATCAGCTTATCATGGAAAAGCTTGGTCCTCTCCTTATAGATCTTCGAGCTCTCAAAAGCTTCAAGCCGTATCTCGTCAATTTCATTCAGCTGAATCAACCTCCTCTCAGTTGCGGTCTTGATGTCAAAGTTCAGCAACTTGACAGCCCACATGGCCTTATATTCCACCTCCACCGGTAAGTGACATGACTTACCATACAGCATGGTGAATGGTGTAGTGCCCAAAGGAGTCTTGAAAGCAGTCCTATACGCCCAGAGTGCGTCATCAAGTTTCTTAGCCCAATCTTTCCTTGAAGCTCCAACAGTCTTCTCTAGGATAGCCTTGATCTGCCTATTGGACACTTCAACTTGGCCACTTGTCTGAGGATGATATGGTGTTGCAACCTTATGCTTCACCCCATACTTCTTCAAAAGGCTCTCAAATAGCCTGTTGATGAAATGTGAGCCTCCATCACTGATCACAATCCTTAGGATTTCAAATCTTGGGAAGATAATGCTCTTGAACAACTTTATTACAACCTTGGCGTCATTAGTTGGACTCGCCACTGCTTCTACCCACTTGGAAACATAATCCACAGCTACTAAGATGTAGTTATTCCCGTAAGAGGATGGGAAGGGTCCCATGAAATCAATGCCCCACACATCAAACACTTCAACTTCAAGGATGGGGTTTTGAGGCATCTCATTTCTTCTACTGATATTCCCCTTTCTCTGACAAGGATCACACTTAGTGATGAACTCTTGGGCATCCTTGAACATTGTAGGCCACCAAAACCCAGCTTGTAGAGCCTTTTGAACCGTCTTGAAAGTGGCAAAGTGACCACCATAATCTGACCCATGGCAATGTAGGAGAATGCCTCCCACTTCTTCATCAGCTATGCACCTTCTATAGAGCTGATCTTTGCACAAAGTGTAGAGGTAAGGCTCATCCCAATAGTACCTGTTGACATCTCTAAAGAACTTCTTTCTTTGGTAGCTATCGAGGCTTGGTGGTTCTTTCCCAACAGCTAGGAAATTGACTATATCAGCATACCACGGTTATTTGTCTTCAATAGAGTTCACTTCATCAATCTTCATTTTTGTATCATGAGCATCCTTAACAACCTTGCAAGCCATTAGCTGCTCCTCAGGGAGAGAGTCATCTAGAGGAATTCCATCCTCAATTCTCAGTCTTGACAAATGGTCAGCCACTCCATTCTCAATGCCTTTCTTATCCTTAATCTCCAAGTCAAATTCCTGCAGAAACAGTATCCACCTCAGAAGCCTTGGTTTGGCATCTTTCTTGGCGAGTAGATACCTCAACGCAGCATGATCCGTGTACACCACAACTTTAGATCCAACCAAGTACGACCTGAACTTCTCAAAGGCAAACACCACAACAAGAAGCTCTTTCTCAGTTGTTGCATACCTCACTTGAGCATCGTCCAATGTCCTACTAGCATAGTATATGACATGGAGTTTCTTGTCTTTCCACTGCCCAAGGACTGCTCCCACTGCGTAGTCGCTTGCATCACACATGATCTCAAAAGGAAACTCCCAGTCGGGAGCTTGGACTATCGGGGCGCTAATCAAGGCCTCCTTGATCATTTGGAACGCTGTCAAACACTCATCATCAAACACAAAATATGTCTCCTTACACAGCAGACGTGTAAGTGGTCTAGCGATCTTTGAGAAATCCTTAATAAACCGCCGGTAGAACCCTGCATGACCCAAAAAGCTTCGGATCCCCTTCACTGAGTTTGGTGGCTGAAGACTTGTCATCACCTCTATCTTAGCCTTATCCACTTCAATACCGTTCTCTGAAATCTTGTGACCCAAAACAATCCCTTCTGTTACCATGAAGTGGCACTTCTCCCAATTCAGCACGAGGTTCGTCTCTTCACATCTCCTTAAGACCCTGCACAAGTTCAGCAAACAGGAGGAGAAAGAAGAACCATATACAGAAAAATCATCCATAAAAACTTCCACAATATCCTCAATAAGATCTGAGAAAATAGACATCATGCACCGCTGAAAGGTAGCCGGTGCATTGCACAAGCCAAATGGCATCCTTCGATAAGCAAAGGTACCATAAGGACAAGTGAATGTCGTTTTCTCCTGATCATTAGGATGTATCGGAATCTGAAAGAACCCACTGTATCCATCAAGAAAACAATAGAAAGGATGATTAGCAAGGCGTTCTAGCATTTGATCAATGAATGGTAATGGAAAATGATCCTTCCTAGACGCGGCATTTAGCTTTCTATAGTCAATACACATCCTATGCCCAGTGATAGTTCTAGTAGGGATCAATTCATTGCTATCATTTTTAACCACAGTAATCCCCCCTTTCTTTGGAACACAATGCACGGGAGAAACCCAGGTGCTGTCCGAGATAGGGTAGATTATCCCTGCATCAAGCAACTTTAGAATCTCTTTCTTGACTACTTCTTTAAGGTTAGGATTCAATCTCCTTTGGTGCTAAATAGAAGACATGGATTCATTTTCAAGGTGGATCCTATGAGTACACAAGCTAGGCGACAATCCTTTTATATCATCAAGTGAATATCCTATTGCCTTTCTAAACTTTTTCAATTCAGTGGTCAAAGCAATCAGTTCATCATCATTCAGCAACTCATTCACAATGACAGGATAGGTAGAGTTGGGGCCAAGAAATGCATACCGAAGCCCCCGCGGAAGGGGCTTTAACTCAACCTTTGGCGCCTTAAGCTCGCTCCAATCGTCAGCTACAAGCTGCTCCTTGCACAGCTCCAATCCTTTGGCGCCATCGGTACCCATGTCTACAGCAAACACCTCCAGCTCCTCACACACTGAATCTGATCCCAGCTCAATGAACTCAACCTCTTCTAACAAAGGCTTGTGTGAATCAAGCGCTCTCATGTAAGCCCAGCTCTCCTCTTGAAGATATCCATACTCCCCACATTCCTTGGTCAAGGTGACCTCTAGAGGATCCTCCATGTTCAACTCTTCAAGGAGTTCATCAGCTAGCTCATCCATAGTCTCAATGTAAAATATTTGACCTTGAATGGTTGGCTTCTTCATCACCTTGTTGATGTCAAATTTGAGCACTATGTCTTTCCCAAGGTTGAGGTCTATCTTCCCTTTCCTGACATCTATAATCGCACCAGATGTGGCAAGGAAAGGTCTCCCAAGGATTAAAGGATCCTTTGGTTCTTCGTCCATCTCCAATACAATAAAATCTGTTGGTACTTCAAATCCTCCCACTTTCACCGGAAGATCTTCTAGGAGACCAATTGGATATCTCACCGATCTATCTGCAAGAACCAAGGAGATCCTACATGCCTTGTAGGTAGAGAAACCCAGCCTCTTGGCTACTGAGAAGGGCATCAAACTTGCGCTCGCTCCATGATCACACAAACAACCCTCAAACCGATATGGACCAATAGCACATGGAAGAGTAAAACTGCCAGGATCTTCAAGTTTCTTTGGGACAATATCCCTTTGGATGATTGCACTACACTCATGAGACAACACAACCATCCTTTGTACTTCCTTGGTTCTTTCCTTGATTGCATCCTTGAGAAACTTGCTATACTGAGGAACTAGCAAGAAGGCATCAATCAAAGGCATGGTCAACTCAACATTCTTCATCTGCTTGTCAAAAAGAGCTTTGTACTTCTCTAGAAGCTTCTTCTAGAATCTGCCCGGAAAGGGTAGCTTGGGCTCATAGGGTGGTGGCACAAACACACTATCCTTCTTCTTGAGTGTATCATTCACTACTTCTTCAGCTACAGCCTTTCCTTTCCTCTTAGCCATGTCACTATCACTCTCTTTGTTTAGAGCAGAATTTTCAGAATTCTCCTCCCCTTCTTGAACTTCAATGTCCTCATTGAGTGAAGATGTCAGCTTAGGCTTGGGCACTTGACTTTGTTGCAACTCTTTACCACTTCTCAAGGTGATAGCGCTGATATACTCCTTTGGGTTTTGCTCAGATTTTCCGGGTAAAGTACCTTGTGTGCGGGACGTAGAGGCATTCTTGTTTTCCATGTTTGTGACCCTTGATGTCAAACTCTGAAGCTCATTCTTGAGGTCCCGTACTTCCATAGCTCCTGAGGCTTGCCCTTGAAGGAGTTGCTGCATCATACTTTTCAGCTCATTATCAGCTCCCGAGGGTGTATAAGTTTGTTGGTGTTGTTGACCAAAATCGGGTGGGTATTGCTGCTTGGGAGCATAGCCTTGTTGACCTTGAAACTGAGGCTTGTTTCCAAATCCTTGTTGGTTGTTGTAACTGACATATGTCTTTTGCTGTTGAGGTTGTTGAAAGCCTTGTTGACCTTGAAACTGAGGAAGTATACAATTGTTAAGCTCCCACAATTGTTGATCATGGATGTCTCAAGCTATTATTCATTGTGCGGTTGGATTGTGATCTGTGCTGATTCACTTTTTGAGTTGTCTTTTGTAAGACAATGACGAGAAAGCGCGCCAACCCGAAACCAAAAGCACAAAAGCCGGTTGAAGATTTGGGAACCTCATCGAGAGGAAAAGCGGTAGCAGTTGAGGAAGAGGCACCCGAGGCTCCAGGGAAAGTAATTGAGAACCCACAAAAGTACACCGCTTCTGAGATGTGTGACAAGCTGGAGGGGATACCGTTCTTGTCAACCCGATACCCCCACACCCCGACACTTACTGCACTTGGGCTGCTGGATGACTACAACGAGATTGTAGAAAATATGGGTCTTAAGGAGTTCTTCAACCTCGCCAGTGACTCCTATCAGAGATCGGCATGTCAATTCCTCTCAACCATGCAGGCAACAGTCAATATGAGAAGAGCAGCTTTAGCAGGGGAAGTGAGTCGGGGAAAGATTGATTTCCAAATGGGCAGGAAGAAGTTTAGCATGACATATGAGGACATATCTGCTGTCTTTGACTTCCCAGAGAATGGTGCTCAGCTGGGGACTTTTATCCCTATTGATAAAGACGACCTCGAGGGTGTTTGGCGGATGATAGCTGATGGGCCCTTTAAGATGGAGGGTATGAAAGCTGCAAGGATCAGACATCCGGCTATTAGATATATGCACAAGGCATTGACACACACGTTCTTTGCTAGGAAGGAGGCCAACCAAGTCCACGAATAGGAAATGAAGATGTTGTACATTGGGCTGCAGCCACTCCTGCTCACTTAACCCAACGGTCGGCCAATACCACCGGTTGAGCGCCTCCCGAGCTACACTTCCATTCTGATAGAGCAGTTTGTTGTCCACCGAGAGTGGGCTATGTCAGTGAGGGACTCTAGCCCAAAGTTCAGCATGGCTGGTCTGATCACACCGTTGCTTGTGAAAAAGAAGATAAAACTGGAAGGAAATCTGAACGAGAAGACATTTGGGGCACCTACACCTGTGGCATGGCTGGATGTCCAATACCTTACCCGAACTCACTACCTTGCATCCAAGCCGCCTCCAGAGCGCCATCTCTACCGGATGTGCTCAGGTACTTCCCATGAAGAAGGGTACCTCCTCCCAAACCCCAACGTTACAAGTTTTGCCAACAGAGCTAATATCAGTTTTTTACTGGGAGTGGAGCATGTGTTTGGACCTCACGGGTCACAGAGAGCAGCTGCAGCAGAGCATGATACTTCCGACGCACCTGCTGGGGTGTATGGGCTGCACAGGTACCTTATTGAGCCTCTAGATGATCCTATCGTGAACAGGACGATCAGAGCATTGAGGGACCAGAACCGGGACCTCCAGAGGCAGAGCAAATGGCACGGTAGGAACATTAAGAAGATGGCCTCCTGCTTGAAGAAAGTGACCAGAGTGCTTAAGATGATTGTCGGGAAGAAGGACAAGAGTAGCGCTGCAGGACAGGCCTCCACATCCCGAGAGGCTCAGGCTGGTGAAGATGAGGAGATTCAGGCAGCTACCGAGGAGGTGATAGCTGAGGCCGATGTTCTGGTTGAGCAGGCTGAATTGGAGCAGGGCAGGTACTCGGTTGCTGGACACAGGACATCAGGATCTGCACGCATGGCCCATGACTCCTATTATGAGGATCCTCACTGCCACTCTACCCGCGAGGACAGGAGGAAGAAGAGGAGAGCCATGAAGACACCTTCCTGCTCCTCCTCCAACCCGACTTACTCCATGGGGGATTCATCACCTCCGTATCTCCACTACTAGCCAGGTTACACTCCACCTTTGTACATAGTTCTCTTTCTTTCTTTGTTTGCTTTTTGTTTGTTTTCGGTCTTTGTACCTAGCTTAGATAACACAAGGGACCGTGTGATTTAAGTTTGGGGGAGAGACCATTTACTAATCTTGAGTCTCATGCATTCATCTAAGGCATAGAAAAACCAAAAAAATTGAAAAATTTCGAAACTTTTCACAAAAAGAAGCATGTAGGATCGAGTCTAGTTAGTAGTTTAGGATTCATGCATTGGGGACGATGATGATTTTGCCTTGAAGAGGTTCACCAATTAAGTTGCTTGTTGCTTTAATCAATTTTCAAAAACAAAGGAAAACCCATTGCTTGACTTTGAGATTCCGAAATTCCCTATCCTTGTGAAGCTTGCATGAATTAAACTCGATTCATTGTTATTGGACTTAATTTGATTTTCGAAATATCTTGCTTAGGGGCTTGAAATACAATCCCATGATCCTTGCCCGAGCTATGTTTTCCCTTTTACCACTCTTTTGATTAGCTCGGGCAACCATTGATCTTATGATCATGGCTTCCCTTACCCAAAGACCCTAAACTTTTCCTTGAAGCCAAAATGAATTGTGAGTGAGGCCTGTTCTTGATAGCTTTTGGCATGTGCAAAAACTTGAGAATATCGGGAACGACAATGGTCTTTTCTAATTTTAGCTAGCTCTATTTGCCAAAAGAGTCTAGCATTAGGATGGGAAACAAGTTTGGGGGAGAGATGAGAGCTATCTTGGGAATAAAATGATCGATGAAAAGAGTTGTAAAGTGTTCAATGAGAAAAAGGAAGTCACTAGGGACTTAATTAAGAAGAGAGCATTGTGCAAAAGAAAAGAAAGAAAGATCAAGTGTAAAAAGAGACTAAGTAATGAAAAAAAAGTGTTTGCTCATGATAAAAAAGGAGAGAAGAGTCAGTTAAGAGTTCCCTAGTGACAAAGAAAAGAGAGAGAAAGAGCAAAAAGGGGTGCGAGTTTTGGGTGATTGAATTGGAGGTTTTTGGTGAGTGTTTGTCTTTCATTATGGGATTGTATAGAGGAATCTTCTAGGGATTGGGTAGAACAATGAGAAAAGAACTTTGTATGCATGAATTGTTCCCTTTCTTAGATGGATTTTGTGTAATGTCATTTGCTCCTATTCTTGAGAGTTAATCACCACCAAAGACACTACTTAGCCACCTCAAATAGCCTCTCTTGAACCTAGCCAATTGGGATTGATTGATTGCCCCTTTGTGAGATTGCACTTAACTTCTAAATGAATGTAAAGAATTGAGATGATGATTGCTTGCGTTCTATAGGATCTCGGGAGTTGGAGTAGGGATTGAGGGAACGGTAATGTGGAAGTACATGGATAGTTAATGATTAGAGCAACTTGTAACTTCTTTGAAAGATCTTGTATCTTGTTGTGAATCTTGTGGTTTTGAGCCCCCGCTTTCAAACCTTTTCCCCAACCTGTTGCGATTGACTAATGCTTGCTTGTGGACAAGCAATATTCAAGTTTGGGGGAATTGATATTCATACATTTTCATGCATTTAGGCTTGTATATAGTTCTTGTTTTGATTTCTTTTCTCCATCATTCATACCATTTTGTCGAGTCATTGTCACATTTAGAGTCTAAAGTTGTTTAGGACTAGGATTAGGCATTCTAGGCTTGCATTTGGAGTGTTTCTTGTGTTTTGCAGGTGAATGGAGGCATCTAGGAGCATTGGTGAGCTTGGAAGTGGAGTCTTGAGCTCAGAAGACCAAGGAAGAGCCAACGAAGGACCATATCGGCCTGAGTATCGGCCATGCGGGCCGATACAACCCCTCGTCAAAGTTTCGGAGAACCATATCGGCCACAATATCGGTCCACCCAACCGATATGGACTCTCAGATTACTTTTCGAGGGTTCATATCGGCTCACATATCGGTCAGGTGGACCGATATGCTCCCACCCAGAAATAATCCGAGACTCAATATCGGTTCACATATCGGTCCACCTGACCGATATGTGAGCCGATATGAACCCTCGAAAAGTAATCCGAGAGTCCATATCGGTTGGGTGGACCGATATTGTGGCCGATATGGTTCTCCGAAACTTTGACGAGGGGTTGTATCGGCCCGCCTGGCCGAGTCTCAGGCCGATATGGTCCTTCGTTGGCTCTTCCTTGGTCTTCTGAGCTCAAGACTCCACTTCCAAGCTCACCAATGCTCCTAGATGCCTCCATTCACCTGCAAAACACAAGAAACACTCCAAATGCAAGCCTAGAATGCCTAATCCTAGTCCTAAACAACTCTAGACTCTAAATGTGACAATGACTCGACAAAATGGTATGAATGATGGAGAAAAGAAATCAAAACAAGAACTATATACAAGCCTAAATGCATGAAAATGTATGAATATCATTGGGCCAAGATTGGGCCGTGACATTCTCCCCCACTTATTGCGGATACGTCCTCCTCCCTTTGTACTTCTTCACCTTCTCCTGGAACTGCCACAAGTCGTCCTATGGTTCCCACGTAGCTTCTGACTCCGGCAATCCCTTCCACTTGATCAAGAATTTAGTTTGACGTGGAACGCCTCGCTTTCTAACTTCCTTCTTCCCGAGCACTTCCCCGATCTCTTTATCATAGGACTTCGTCACGACAGATGGTGCTCGGTTCAATTCTCCCCGACTTTGATCCTCTCCATCCCGGTGATAAGACTTCAACATACTCATGTGGAACACCGGGTGAATCTTAAGCGTATCTGGCAAGTCAAGCCGGTAGGACACCTTCCCGACCTTTGCAATCACTTCAAAGGGTCCTTCGTGTCTTCAGACTAAGCCTTTGTGCAAGCTCCGAATTGCCTTGAATTGTTGAGGCAGAAGCTTCACAAAGACCAAGTCTCCCACCGAGTACTCGAAAAAGCGTCTCTTCTTATCCGCCCATTTCTTCATCCGCTTTCGAGACTTTTCCAAGCAAACTCAGGCCAGATCAGCAAGCTCCTCCCATGCTTTGGTCATCTTCATCGCTATCGGACTCTTCGCTTCCAAACCGGGGTTTTCCAACATATGCGGGGTCAAAGGCTGTTGCCCCTTTGCAAGCTCAAATGGACTCCGGCCCGTCGACTCACTTCGCTGCAAGTTGTATGAGAATTGGGAAATGTCCAGCAACTTAGCCCAATCTCTCTGGTTTGCGCTCAAAAAGTGTCGGAGGTAACACTCCAGCAAGGCATTCACCCGTTATGTCTGTCCGTCCGATTGCGGGTGAAAGTTCGTTGAGAAGTTCAAGTCCGTCCCAAGCAACTTGAACAACTCCGTCCACAGCTTCCCGGTAAAGTGGGGATTGTTGGAATCCCTAGGATCCTGGGTCTAGGTGATTGAATCCAAGAACTGACCTCGTGATTACCTGAAGATTGGCAGTGGAAATTGGAGCAGGTAAACGAGATCTAGAGCACCTCAATCGCTGCGCCTCTATCGTAGTCCACACGCACACAAGCTGGAATCCGCCGGGATGCTAGTACCGGTGATCAGATCTCCTGGGATTCACTACGTGTTTCTCGAGGAAGAGGGTCTGTTTTTCTGTCAAGAAAAACTGTCTGCGACGGCCCTCTGTTTAGGTCGTGTAACCTGGCCCCTATAAATAGGTCCACGGTTTACAAACCGTAACATCAGTTACGGTATCGACCTTGTGTCGATCGTTGCACCCAATGGCAACGATCGACACACCTCTTGTATCAATCGACGCACCAATGGCATCGATCGACACACCTCTTAAAACACGAATTCAATGTGTATCCAATACACATTGATCGGACCATATGCCAATGATCAATTCCCTACAGAAGCGTATCCAACTTGCTTAGGTGTGTGACCCTTTAGGTTCACACGATACTAGAAATGAGTTACAACTCATTTGTCATAAGCGGTTTCTAGCAAAACATTATGACTCCCCAGTGTCACATGAATTGTCCGATCTCGACAATACAACTATCTTTAGAGTAAGTACAATGTGATTTCAGGACATAATCTCAACAATCTCCCACTTGTACTGGAATCATCTATTCCCATAATCCCTTTGTCGCTATATCTCGATATGGCATAAGGCAAGAAATTGTGTCATCCTTATTATAGCCAATATCATGTTCATCGAACTTCTGATCTATACTGATAAAACAAACGACTGACAATCACCTCGTTTGAGCACGGCCATGCATTTTTCTCAGTATCAAATCTTCGATGGGCCCTGAGATATTTATCTCCTTTTATATAGGAGGGACAAATCCCATCTTGTTCCATCCCTGTTTCTACACACACTTCATGATACGCCTAAGCAATGTCTTTATAGCCGCCAATTACGGAACGACATTTGACAAGGTCAAAGCGCACCAATTCACATGCTAGAAAGCATGATGAACTCAGTGTTGGGAATGTCCTGAAATCTACCCGTACTATCTCTAGAAAGTATGATAAGTGTCGAGATCAGACATAAGTCATAAATACTGGGTGATCATGATGGCTTGCTAGAGTCCGCTCTTGATCTATAAGTTTAGGACTTATTACCAGTATTGTATGATCCCGAAGGGTCACACACCATAGCTAACGGGAAAGTTAAATGGAATTAATACGGTAAGATGCAATGGCATTTACTGTATTGGATCAGAGAATTGGGCCAGACAAAATGCAGGCTTTTGTCTGATTTGTGTCTTGGGCCCAAAAGATTAATGAGCCATTAGTCTAATGACTTGGGCCCATTAATGAGAGATAAAAGAATGAGAAAACCCTAAGGAAGTCATGTGGCCTGCGATTTTTCTCTTCCTTGGCCGCGAGTTTGCCTCTCTCTCAACTCTCTCTTTCTGATCTGATCCATCTCTTTGGTCTAGCAGCCATCCCGGCTTGTAAGAGTGTGGATACCAAAGGAGGAGCCGATTCTCATCAGCTCTAAACTGATCTTGTCATTACCATCTCTAATCCGCTGCAAAAGGTAATGTCACAGGTTGGTTTTATGATTCGTTTTGCAAGAACCTAGATCTGTTTAAGATTATGTGTTAGGTTGTAATTTGGGAATTGAACCTTGAAAAACACCATAATCCTTCAGTGGTATCAGAGCCTAGGTTTTAGGTTTCTTGTAAATTGGATCATTTGAAAATTGATTTTGGTTAATTGAATTGGTGATGAGCTATGATCGCATGATCGTATTAGTTGTTCACGATTAATTAATGGTTGCGTTAGGGTATGCGTGAGGCGAGTGTTCATGTGCTGAGCCCTAATTAATTTTCGCTTGTTGTTATTGCTTCATTATGCCGATTGTTATAATAACAAGAATTGATTGTTGAATGTGGACAAAGTCATTTTGTCTTTAATTGAATGAATCAATCGCTTGATGTTTTGTCTTATATGAAAACTTTTGAATTGTGTGTTTGTTATGATCACGATTTATTAAAGAGATGGTTAGCGTGATTTTATTTTTGAATCATTAATTATTTAAATTAATGTATGGTTTAAGCCGTTAACCCAAATCGCGGTTTGTTGGAAATTAGTTAATACAAGGTATTATTTATTTTCTGGTTAAACCGGATTGAAATTCAAAAAATTGAATTTTAACCTAAACCGAAGGCTGGTCTAAGTTTGATTTGGTTGGACCAAATAATTTAGAGCTGGTCTGGTTTAGTAAATAACCGATGGTTTTGATAGTTAATTTGGTCTTGGACCAGAATTAATAAACCGACTCGGTTATGTCAAATTATTGGGCCAATTGGAATTCTGTGGTCTTGGGCCAAGAATTGGGCCTATAATTTGTGACCCATCCAAAAATATTTATAAAATATTAAATTAGAAATTTCTATTTTTAGAATATTTCTAAATTTAGAAAGTTTCTAAAATAAGTAAGTTTCCCAAAATAGTAATCTTCTATTTTTGGAAATAAAACTTAAAAATCCTCAAAAACAATATCAAGCTTGGATGTCTTTCCAATCTTGTCAGCTACTTAACGCTTATTTGATTACAGATATGGCTTACAGTGTGAGGTGTCTGTTTTCGCGTAAGTAAAGTAGTATATAGTCACTAATTTCATTGGGAGTCCCAGATTTTAGTGATTATTTGGCTGTAAGAGATTGGTTTCCTTGACTGGGCCATCGGGAGTCCCGGGCCTTGAGACATCTGGTGAGTTTGGGCCTCGGGTCCAATTCACAACCGAGAGTTATTGGTTATAACTAGCTGTGTGTATGCTTACCAAGTAAAGCTAATTCTGGGTGACGGCCAGTGGCCCACTTTGGATTTAGCTAAACATGGGTCTCGGAATCATTGTATTCTTATGAGGTTGAACAAAGAAATTTTGAATACAATATGAGTTTTCTTATAAGTTGTTAAGATTGCTCTTTTATGAACTTAATAACTAAAACTCTATTTATCTCTAAATTTCAGCTATGACAAGCACAAACAATCAAAACACTTTCTCGATCCGGTATGTCCTTGAGATGGACAAACTGAACGGATCAAATTTCTTGACTTGGTCGCGGAACCTGAGACTAGTTCTCAGGCATGAGAGAAAGGACTATGTCCTTGAGAAAGCTCTCCCCGAGAGGATCGGATCCAAGGCCAGTCATGCAGTATATAATGCTTGGAATAAGCATTATAATGATGCGGTAGATGTGCGTGGTCTGATATTGGCTACCATGGACTCAGAATTGCGGAAGCAATATGAGAACATGGAGTCGCCAATAGAGATGATCAGCAGCCTGAAATTGAGATTTCAGGAGCAGTTAAGAGTGGAGAGATACCAGTTGGTTAAATCTCTCACTAGCTGCAAGCTACCGATGGATCATCCAGTAAGTCCTCATATCAGTAAAATGATGGGTTACATTGATAACCTGAGGAAACTGGATTATCCAGTTAGCCAAGAATTGGCAACTGATATCATTCTGCAGTCACTGCCGTCAAGCTATGATAAGTTCGTAAGGGACTATATCAAGAAAGGCTTAACGAAGACGTTGACTGAACTGCATGACATGCTCAAGACAGTTGAGCCAAACGTGAAGAGTACCCTGTACAATCTCATGAAGGAGAAGGGTAGGTTTACTAAACCTAAAGCTGACAAGGGTGAAGACAAAGTTGTCCAGATTTTGAATCATGGCAAGCGTGTGTCTTCTGAGCCCGAGTCAGATACCTCTTACGTTGGTAAGTGCTGCTACTGTAAAGAGACTGGGCATTGGAAGAGAGATTGCATTAAATTCATGGAAGATTATGAGGAGTTGAAGTTGATATATGAAACTACTTCCTCAGGTATTCATGTTATTACTTCAAGTTATACCTTATAGGTATTGGATACTGGTTGTGGCACTGATATTTGTTATAATATGCAGAGCCTGAGCAACAGTAGAACGTTGAAGGAAGGGCAAGTGGAACTGCGTGTCTGGAAGGAGCTTGGGATGCTGCCTCAGCCGTAGGGTTTTCACTTGTAGATGCCTTTGAGGCTTGGTTTTGAATTAAGTAATTGCTACAATGTACCTGCTTTAAGCAGAGTTGTTTTTCATTTTCTTGTAAAGAATTTGAATGTTTTTCATTTTGATAAAGACAAGTTTTGTTCTTTTGATCTTAATGAAATGTTAATTGTAGCACCCTATTCAAGGAATGGGTTTTATATATTAAACCAAAGAGTGCCTAAATGTAACATAAATACCGAATTGGTTTAAATCTGATGAATTAAACCTGATTTTTCTTGGCATAAATGTTTTGGTCAAAGAGTAAGTCGGATTCAGAAACCCCATAGTTATTGACTTTTGGGCTCATTTGAATGGATATCTTATGAGACTTGAATTCTGCTTACTGGACCAAAAGACAAAGGGCCCATCTTAGCCGAGCTAGAGAAAGGCCCAAAGGCTTATTGGAGATTGAACATACTCATGTATGTGGTCCGATGAGCAGTAATGCCAGAGAAAATTTCCTGTACTTCATTGTCTCTACTGATTACTTCAGTGAGTGTGACTGTGTTCATTTGATGAGACACAAGTCGGAATTCTTTGACATGGTCGAAAGAGTTCCAGAATGAAGTATAGAATCTGAATGACAGAAGTATTAAGACTCTGGATTAGATCACGAGTGAGAATACTTAAGTCATTGATTGTGTGATCATCTGAATGAGTGTGAAGTCGTTTCACAGCTCACTTCTCCTGAAAACCTAGAGGTGTTTCTGAGAGAATGAATCAGATCTTATTAGAAATGATTAAAGATGAGTCACACGAATCTTCCATGATATTCTCTAAGAATAACGCTCTAGAAATATCTAAGTTTACGCTGAAATAGTTCCACCAATATCAGTTGAAAGACACCACGTAAATGTGGATTGGAATCGATCCAAATTCGTCTTTACTGAGTATTTGTAATTGTGCTACTTCGCTGGTTATCCTAGGGAAACCAAGGCTTGTTACTTTTACGTCCATTCTGTTTTCTAAGAGGGGAAGTAATTTTCCAAGAAGAACAGTGGGAGTAAAAGTATAACTCGAAGAAATTCGAGAAATACAGGAGGCTGCTCAACCTGTTGAGGGAGAGCAACAGATGGATTTACAGATTACTGTAGGATCTACACCTGTAGAGCCTGAAGTTCGCAGATATGAATGAATCAGTCACTAATCCGAGAGTGATTTCTCGTCATTAGTTGAACCTGATGATCATTGAAAGTTCGCATGATCTGATGATCATTGAAAGCGACGAATCTGCGAAATTCAAAGAAGCGAAAGTGAGCCCGGACTCCGAAAAATTACATTTTGTGTAAGTTGGCTTCATCGATCCATTCATGGATGGAAGCAAACATATCGGAGTTGGAATCTTCGTTCTGTTAAAGTAGTCAAGGTTTTGACTTGAACAGGAACGAAGCGGAACTGTGCGTTTACTAATAGATATGTGGGAGCAATATTGCATTTCTCATAGTGTATGTCGATGACATACTGATTCTCGGAAATAACGTTCCAATGCTGCAGTCGGTAAAGGACTGGCTTGGGAGTTATTGTATGATTGACATGGATAAAGCCACATAGTTCTTGGATTTTGGATCTAAAGATATAGATCCAAAATAGCTGGTAGGACAAAGTCAGGATTCTTAAATTGACAAAGTCCTACACGTAATCAGCAATCCAAGAAGGGTTTTATGCCAATGTCACATGGCATTACGTTAAGCGAGATACAGTGTCCTACGATATCTGCTGAGCTTGAATGCATGGATAGGATTCCATATGCGACGGCAATTGGATCTATCATGTATGCCATGACACGTACTTGTTTTGATGTTGCTTTAATGCTAAGCAAGACAAGTAAAGACCAGTCAAATCCAGCAAAGAATATTCTGAAGTATTTGAGGAATACTTAGGATAAGTTCTTGATTTACGGAGAAAGTGAGGTGCTACAAGTCGATAGAGTCTGAAAGGCAAGTTTCCAATAGACAAAGATAATTCCTGGTCACAGTCCGGCTATATCTTGTGTCTAACTGGCGGTGCAAGGCACTGTTGCTGACTCCATGACTTAAGCTGAACATTTCGCAGCTTGAGAAGCGGCGAAAGAGGTTGTTTGGATAGAAAAGTTCATCACTGAACTTGATGTGGCTAGCTGCACATCTGAGATCCAAACACATTGAGGGTAGGTGTTACCTATTCCGTGAGATAAATGACAGAGGTGTTAAGTAGATAAGCAAGTTTCATCGAATGAGAACGTTGCTAATCTATTAACGAAGCCACTCCTTATGCCTAAGCACGAGTCGCGGACTGTAGCTGTAGGATGAGTGAAATTAAGTTGTAGTCTTAATTTCAGTGGGAGTTAGTAAAGGGCTTTACTTAGTTGTTTTGAAAGGTTCATGTAAACATAATATTTTATGTTTATGAAATCTGATGATTTCTGGATTATTTTAACTGTGATATAAATAATCGTTCCAAAATGATTCATGTCACTATATATGGGCCATCGAAGTACATGAGTAGACTTGATCCTGAAACCCCATATTAAATGAAGTGACATAAATCATAGTGTCTATAGTCGAAGGTTGTTGAAATTGGAACACCAACAACCTGTTGAGACTAGATTGTGTTGAGACTTATGACCAAGTTTTGAGGGGTCATAGATGCGCGGCATCAAAGTCGACACATAGGTATATGTAGGGGAGCATATGACCGGACATGGCCCGCAAGATGAGAACTCTGCAAGATATTAATATCTGTGTCATAAGAAGTTCTCATATACGACTATAGAGTATAGTCCTTAGACCTGAGTTCGCATGCATGTGGCTGCACATGGAGTAATGCGCTTTGATCATTGTCTAACGCTGTTTCGTAACTGGGAGCTATACGGACCTTGGTTGGGTGTATTATGAATTGTGTAGTTCATAGTGATGGAACAAGATGGGATTTGTCCCTGCCGTTTAACGGAGGTAATATCTCTAGGCCAATCGGAGATTTGATAGCTGGTAAGAGAATGGCCATTCCCAAACGGACTTGCCCAAGTCGTTTGAATTGTCAGTATCAAATCTGGTCCGATAAACATGGTATGGCTATATAAGGATGACACGCATCTTGCCTTATGCCAGATCGAGATATTGAGACAAAAGGATTAGGGAATGTAGGATTCCAGTACAATCGGAAGATTGTTGGGAATGTCCTTTGTAGGATTCCAGTACAAGTGGGAGATTGTTGGGAATGTCCTGAAATCTACCCGTACTATCTCTAGAAAGTATGATAAGTGTCGAGATCAGACATAAGTCATAAATACTGGGTGATCATGATGGCTTGCTAGAGTCCGCTCTTGATCTATAAGTTTAGGACTTATTACCAGTATTGTATGATCCCGAAGGGTCACACACCATAGCTAACGGGAAAGTTAAATGGAATTAATACGGTAAGATGCAATGGCATTTACTGTATTGGATCAGAGAATTGGGCCAGACAAAATGCAGGCTTTTGTCTGATTTGTGTCTTGGGCCCAAAAGATTAATGAGCCATTAGTCTAATGACTTGGGCCCATTAATGAGAGATAAAAGAATGAGAAAACCCTAAGGAAGTCATGTGGCCTGCGATTTTTCTCTTCCTTGGCCGCGAGTTTGCCTCTCTCTCAACTCTCTCTTTCTGATCTGATCCATCTCTTTGGTCTAGCAGCCATCCCGGCTTGTAAGAGTGTGGATACCAAAGGAGGAGCCGATTCTCATCAGCTCTAAACTGATCTTGTCATTACCATCTCTAATCCGCTGCAAAAGGTAATGTCACAGGTTGGTTTTATGATTCGTTTTGCAAGAACCTAGATCTGTTTAAGATTATGTGTTAGGTTGTAATTTGGGAATTGAACCTTGAAAAACACCATAATCCTTCACTCAGGTCTAAGGACTATACTCTATAGTCGTAATGAGAAACTCTCATGACACAGATATAACTATCCTGTAGAGTTCTCATTAGCGGGTCATGTCCGATCATATGTTCACCAACATATATCTATGTGACTGACTGTGATACTCATATCATTGACTCCATGAAACTTAGTCAACAGTCACCTCACAAGCTAGTCTCTCGCGATTATCAGTGTCCCACTTTGACAATCTCGACTAGAGACAATCATAATTTATGTCATCTTTTACTTATAGGGTTTCATGATCAAGTCCTCAACTTGATGTCCTATAACATGAACATAAAATACTTGGGACCATTATTTAATCATCCAATGATCAAATAATGCTGATGTCAGTTTTTCATAATCATGACTACATCATGTCTATCTGAACATCATAACTAACATAACTCCCACTAGAATCTAGACCACGTCTTCAGATATCTAGTACCTACAGCAACAGCATGAAACTCATGCTTAGGTTGTGAGAGATGTTGCGGTGTTCTTGCTTGGAGCCATTCCAACAAACCACACTGATGTTCTTTAATAAGCACTATTATGTGGTCCACTGCTTGGAGACCTTTCCAACAGATAGCCCCGCTACACAGACAAAGAGACATAAACAGGTGGGAACCGTGAATCATCTTTGTTTGTCTAACTACTCTTAACAGATTCGTCATTTCCTCAGTTGTACAAGAACCTATCCTTAGTGTTTCTCAAACACTTGGGGATATTCCTTACAACTGTCCAGTGAATCTTACCGGAACATATTGGTATCTTCTCTTCATGCTATATGCGTAAACTGCATCTATACGAGCGCAAAACATGGCATTCATGATGGATTCTATTGCATAAGCAAAAAGGAATCACACTCATAGATACTAGCTCAGCCAGTGTCCAAGACACTTCATCATGCTAAGATTATTGCCATAAGACCTTTGGTATGAAGCTGTTCTTGGGATCATGCATATTGGAGCTGTCCAGTACCTTATAATCATAAGGATTCTGACACGATCCAATTAGCTCTTCTGATCCATCTCAATGGATCCATATTCCAAGAGCTTACGCGGCTTCTCCCATGTCCATCATTAAGTTTGACTTCCGACCCAAATCTTGACAAGACTTTAGCGTCGGAACGTCATTTATGAGACTAAGTATGTTCTAAACATACAGTTTTGAGAATTGCAACTACGCTCCCACTAGTTTACTTGTAAACGCACTGTTTCTATTCGTTCCTGATCGAGTCAAACCTTTGACCGTTTTGACAGAACATAGATTCCAACTCCAAGATGCTTGCTTCAATCGGTGAAGCTAACATGCATAACTAGCCAATTTTTCGGAGTTGGGGCTCACCATCACTTCTTTGAATTTCGCATGCGCATCACTTTTCAATGATCAACGGATCACGACAATCGGTCACGAGGAATCACCCTCAATTTAGTGATGGATCCTTTCGGATCTGCGAATTTCAGGCTCCACAGGTGTAGATCCTACAGCACTCTGTAGATCTAACCGCTGCTCTCCCTCAACAGGTTGAACAGCCTCCTGTGTTTCTCGAATTTCTTCGAGCTGTACTTTTACTCCCACTGTTCTTCTTGGAAAAACAGAGTTCCGAACAACAAAACTTTGTTCTCGGATTGGTTGCAAAAGTACTAAGCCTCGGTTTCCTTAGGACAACCAGCTAAGCAGCACTTATCAGATTTGGGTTCAAGTTTGTTTGTTGACAACTGCCTTACACAAACCTTGCAATCCCAATCAATCAGAAAACATATTTGGAAATCACCCAGTCCACATCCAATGTGGTGTTTTTCACTGATTCTGATAGAAAACTTATTTAGCGTAAACATGTTCATTTTAGAGCGTATTTTAAAAGAATAATGGAAGATTCATGTGACTCATCATTAATCGGAGCATATCCAATAAGATCCGATTCATTCTCTCAGAAACACCATTCAAGGTTTTCAGTAGAGATGAGCTGTGAAATGACTTCACACTCACTTAGATGATCACCCAATTCTTGACTCAAGTATTTTCCTCCGCGATCTAATCGAGGATCTCAATACTTCTGTCAAATCGGTTCTATACTTCATTCTGAAACTCCTTTGATCATTCCAAAGGATTCTGACTCATGTCTCATCAAATGAACACAGTCATTCTTACTGAAGCCATCAATAAGTCAATGAAGTATTGAATTTTTCCTTTGGCACTAATGCTCATCGGGCCGTATACATCAGTATGTGTAAGGCCCAACGAGCCTCTGGCCCGTTTCTTTAGCTCTGCTAAAGAAGCCTTAGCCATTTGGCCCAGCAAGCAGAATTCATGTCTCAATCGATTTACAATCAAATGAACCTGAAGCCCATGACTATGGAACTTCTGAATCCGCTGCGCTCTATTTGGTCAATTTGACTATGCTAAGGAAAAATCGAGTTCAAGTCATCAGACTTGAATCATTTGATATTTATGTTATGTTTAAGCGTATGTTGGTTTAAGATTCAAAACCCTTTCAAAAAGGGTGCTACTATATGATATTTCATTAAGATCAAAAGAGCAAAGCTTGTCTTTTATCAGAATGAAAAACATTCAAATTCTTACAAGAAAATGAAAGACATTTCTGCATAAAGCAGGTACATAGTAGCAATTACTTAATTCAAAAACCAAGCTTGAAAGGCTCCTACAAGTGCAGAATCTCTACGACTTATGCAGCAACCATTGCTCCATACTAGGCACGCAGTTCCACTTGTCCTTTCTTCAACGTTCTACTGTTGCTTAGGCCCTGAATATTTCCAAAATATCAGTACCACAACCAGTATCCAATACTTACGTAGATCTTGAAATAATAACACAATACCTGAAGAAGAAGTACCGTACATCTTCTTCATCTCTTGTGAATCTTCCAAGAATTTAATGCAATCTCTCTTCCAATGTCCATACTCATTACAGTAGAAGCACTTTCCAACACCAGATGGGCCAGACTTGGGCTTATAAGATGACACAGGCTTATCCTGATTCCAAATCTGGACGGCCCTGCCTCTACCCTTGCCAACACAAGATTTCTCAAATCTTTTACCCTTTATGATGTCTTGCTCTACTTTTTTTGAGCATGCCATGCAGCTCAGTCAACGTCTTCGTCAAGCCTTTCTTGATATAGTTCTTAATGAACTTATCATAGCTTGACGGCAGTGACTGCAGAATGATGTCAGTTGCCAACTCTAAGCTGACAGGACAATCCAGTTTCCCCAGGTTATCAACGTAACCCATCATTTTAATGACATGAGGACTCACTGGAACATCCTCTGGTAGTCTGCACCTAGTGGGAGACTTCACCAACTGGAATCTCTCAACTCGTGCTAGATCCTGAAACTTCAGTTTCAGGCTGGTGATCATCTCTATTGGCGACTCCATGTTGTCGTATTGAATCTTCAAGTCCGAGTTCATGGTAGCCAACATCAGACCACGCACATCTACCACATCAATATAATGCTCGTTCCAAGCATTATATACTGCATTCGAGCGATTGGCCCCAAGTCTTTCTGGAAGAGCTTTCTCAAGGACATAGTCCTTACTCTCCTGCTTGAGGATTAATCTCAAATTGCGATACCAATCCAGGAAATTTGACCCATTTAACTTGTCCTTCTCAAGGACGGGTCGTAACGAGAAGGTAGTTTTAGACATAGGCTGAAAATTTTAATCAAAGAAAATTTTAGTTAGGATTTCAGGAAATGAGGAATCTTATCCAATAAGAAAACTCGCATTATATTCAAACAACGTTTCCTCTATGAATATAATAATCCAAGATCCATTCATCACTAAAATCTGAGTGGACGACTTGTCTTCACCCAGAGTTCAGTAATCTAGGTAAGCAAACCATTGTTAATTGTACTCAGTACAACTCTTGGTCGTAGATAAGACAATCCATGTCTCATCCACTCTGACGTCTCTGGGCCCAAAACTTCTGATAGCCCAGTCAAGTAAAACCAATCTCTTCTGTCTTGTGATCACTGGCAGTCGCACTGCAAGTCTGTCAATGACCATCTGCCTTACTCATGTTGCAGTGGATACCAAGGACTCCAAGATTATCCAACAAACGACACGAGTCTTGACAGTAGACGAGATTTGGGCAAGACATCAAGATCACTTGATATTTAGTTGAGGAAATGGAACTTTAAAAGTTCAGTAATTCAATCTCTTAGGTCATGTAATAGTTGACGTCAAGCACTGCAAGACCATCAACCCTACTACCTATCTTACTCATGTAATTGTGGACATCAAGCTCTTGGCAAGACTATCCAACAACGAAACGAGTCTTGACAGTTGACCATATTGAATAACTAAGCTTCGATCTAACACACACCCAATGTGTATTAGACAGGTTTAGAACATTTTACTTCTAATTTCAATTTAGTTTTCATCGTTCTAATTTTAGTGGGTTAGGTCATTTGGTTCGGTTTTTCAATCATCTGGTTCAAAACCAAACGATTTCGGTTCGCATCGTCACCACGCGCATCGACTGACACACTTGGTCGACATTTGATATGCAAACTTTACCAACCCTATAACCGGTCTTAGACCAATTGCGATAACCGGTCTAATCTAATTGAACCGA
The DNA here is from genome assembly GCA_030180135.1 of Orychophragmus violaceus. Taxonomy (NCBI): domain Eukaryota; kingdom Viridiplantae; phylum Streptophyta; class Magnoliopsida; order Brassicales; family Brassicaceae; genus Orychophragmus; species Orychophragmus violaceus. The sequence goes on along the minus strand of CM058237.1, from coordinate 100,258,671 downwards.
CTTATCCAATCAAACTGATCTTAACCAATCAAATCGGTTTATTCCAACTGATATAACCAATTCAATCCAATTGAATCAGTTCATCCAATTTAAACCGATCTGATATACCTTAACCAAGCATGATAACCAATTCAATCCTATTGAACCGATCAACCAATCGCAAGGCCTGTGTCGACCGACACTAAACCTGTGTCGATCGATACAGCAGGGTATTAGGGAATTTTAATCGAATTAAACCGACATAACCATGCGAGATAACCGGTTCAATCCAATTGAACCGATATATCCATTCGCACAGCCTGTGTCGATCGATGCACCCAGTGTGTCGGTTGACATAGTGCGATTTTTTAAATCGAAACCCATTGATTTAATTAGGCGAATTCGCGGTGCATCGATCGACACAAACTTGTGTCGATCGACGCTATGCGAAAACACACTTGCATTTGCATTTTCGCACTGCATCGATCGATGCACCCAGTGCACCGATCGATGCTGTGCGAAAACCCTAAATCAGTTTTGCCGTTTTCGCGCTGCATCGATCGACACACCCAGTGCATCGATCGATGTTGTGCGAAAACACAGTTCTTCGTTTTCGATATTAACAAATCCGAGATTCTTATTATCAAAACGAATCCTAGCTAGCATCAATTCAATCAAAAACCATTCTAATCGAATTCCAGGCAACTGATTCAGTCTATTAAACCCTATGGCTCTGATACCACTGTTGGAATCCCTAGGATCCTGGGTCTAGGTGATTGAATCCAAGAACTGACCTCGTGATTACCTGAAGATTGGCAGCGGAAATTGGAGCAGGTAAATGAGATCTAGAGCGCCTCAATCGCTGCGCCTCTATCGTAGTCCACACGCACACAAGCTGGAATCCGCCGGGATGCTAGTACCGGTGATCGGATCTCCTGGGATTCACTACATGTTTCTCGAGGAAGAGGGTCTGTTTTTCTGTCAAGAAAAACTGTCTGCGACGGCCCTCTGTTTAGGTCGTGTAACCTGGCCCCTATAAATAAGTCCACGGTTTACAAACTGTAACATCAGTTACGGTATCGACCTTGTGTCGATTGTTGCACCCAATGGCAACGATCGACACACCTATTGTATCGATCGACGCACCAATGGCATCGATCGACACACCTCTTAAAACACGAATTCAATGTGTATCCAATACACATTGATCGGACCATATGCCAATGATCAATTCCCTACAGAAGCGTATCCAACTTGCTTAGGTGTGTGACCCTTTAGGTTCACACGATACTAGAAATGAGTTACAACTCATTTGTCATAAGCGGTTTCTAGCAAAACATTATGACTACCCAGTATCACATGAATTGTCCGATCTCGACAATACAACTATCTTTAGAGTAAGTACAATGTGATTTCAGGACATAATCCCAACAGGGATCCCTATCGCTCAAGGTTCCTTGGAAATCCCCAATACTTCACCACATTCTTGAAAAACTCCCTTGCCGCCCCTTCATCCGTGCAATCCCGATCACACGCCACAAATGTTTCATACTTAGAGAACCGATCCACGATCACCATGATGGATCCGTACCCTTCTGACTTAGGCAAGGCGCTAATGAAATCCAACGAGACCGACTCCCATGGTCTCTCCGAAATAGGAAAAGGCTCCAGCAAGCATGTCGATTGCTTGTTCTCCGTCTTGTCTTTTTGACAAATGAGACAAGTCTTCACATACAACTCCACGGTATCCCGCATCCGTGGCCAAAAGTAGGCTGCTTCCACCAACGGCAGCGTCCGTTTTTGCCCCGGATGTCCTGCCCATCGAGTATCATGACACTCCCGTATGACATAAGGAGACTTTCCCACTTCGGAACATATAGCAGACGTCCCTTAGCGTAAAGCAACCCGTTCTCAACCCAAAACTGATGGGATTTTCCTTCTACAGCCAACTTCATCAACTCTTGGGCCATTGGATCACGTCCCAACCCTTCCTTGATCCGGCCCAAGATACTTTCTTCAGCCATATTCATTGCCCCCAACTCCGTCTTCCGACTCAGCGCATCATCCACCACATTATCCTTCCCGGGTTTGTATTCCAACGTGTAGTCAAACTCTGCCAAGAAGTCTTGCCAACGAGCCTGCTTATGCGACAACTTCTTCTGACTTTGGAAGTAACTTGTGGCCACATTGTCCGTCTTGATCACGAAATGCGATCCCAACAAGTAATGCCTCCAAACTCTAAGGCAATGGACCACCGCTGTCATTTCCTTTTCATGTACCGTGTATCGCCTCTCCGTCTCGTTCAACTTCTGACTTTCGAAGGAAATAAGATGACCTTCTTGCATCAACACTCCTCCAATTGCAAAGTCTGAGGCATCCATATGTAACTCGAATGGCAGCTTAAAATCCGGTAAGGCAAGGACATGTTCTTGACTCACGCAGCCTTTAACTCCTCGAAGGCCTTATGACACTTCTTCGACCACTCCCAACTCTTCGTCTTCTTCAAAAAATCGGCCAGGAGAGCAGCCCTATTTGAGTATCCCTCAACGAATCGGATAATGATTCTTGATAGTTACCTTGTTTATCGCCCAGTAGTCCACACACATCCGCAACGATTCATCATGCTTCTTTTGGAACAAGACCGCGGCGCCATAGGGAGCTTTTGACGGTTTGAGCTTCCCCGTAGCCAACATTTCATCCAACTGCATCCTGAGCTCCTCAAGCTCACAGGGAGTCATCTGGTAAGGAGCCATTTCCAGTGGTTTGCTCCTACCTCCAACTCGATCCGATGGTCTACCTCCCTCCTAGGTGGTAGTTTATCAGGAAAATATGCGGGCATTACGTCCTTATTTTCCTCAAGGACTGCTTCGATAGCCGGCGGTAGCGGTTCACTCCTCCCGCCTTCATCTTACACCTTCATCACTACCAAGAATGTGGGTCCCCCTTTCTTCACGCACTTGGTGAGCTGCATCGCCAATAATTGCTTAGGGGCTTCACCTTTCTCTTCCACAACCGGGACCAGGCACTGTGATCCCTTCTCTAGGATGCATAACGAGCTAAGAGCAGGAATCGGTACGGCTAAGACTTGTCTCATGAAGTCCAAGCTGATCACCACCTTGAAATCGTCCATCGGCACTACCGAGAAGTTCACCGGACCGACCCAATTGGCCCAACTTCATCTCAACTCCTCGAGTTGTCCCTTGATCCGGTTGGGCCTTGGTATTTACCGTCTTCATCCAGCCCTCCCATTTATCCCATCGAATCCCAAGTCTCTTGGCTTCGTCATCAGCCACAAAGTTATGTGTGGCTCCCGTATCCACCATGACACGGGCCATATTTCCGTTGATCAGGGCTTCCACGTACATAAGCCATTTTTTCTCCGTCTTGGCAACCGGGCTAGCCCTAAGGGCGTTAAGGAGTAGTAATGACCCCATCTTCGCTGATTCCTCCCCTTGAGTCTCGGCATCCCGCTGCTCAACTATCGCGGAAAGTGATCCCATCTTCGGACAATCCTTCATCGTGTGCGGCGCCTTGCACACAAAACATCTGCTTTTCGGCATGAACGACTTCTTCTTTGCCTCATAGTCGTCTAGCCTTAGTATCTTGTCGTTCCCACTGGATCGGGACCGATAATCTCGCCTTGCTCCCCCACTTTTAGCTCCGACCTTCTCCTTATCATTCCTCTATGTGGGCCAGGCAAAATTTGGGAGCGAAACTCGGTCAATGACTCGACCACCACAAACACCTCATCAAGAGTCTGAACTCCTTTTCATTGCAGCTCTTGTTTTGCCCAATTTTGTAATCCATCGGTGAAATGGAAGACAAGATCCTCGTTGGACATGCTAGGAATCTGCAGCATAATGTTTGTGAATTCCTTAACATAGTAGCGGACCGTAACTTTCTATCGAAGTTCTCTCAACTTCCTTCGGGCTTCATACACGACATTCTCCGGATAGAACTATCGCTTGAGTTCCCTCTTGAACTCTTCCCACGTTTCCAATTGGGCAGCGCCCCTCTCGATGTCAACAAGCTTCCTTCGCCACCATAACATCGTCGTATCGGTCAAGTACGATGTGGCCGTCTTGACCTTAACCCTTTTATCCGCCAGGTTGACGTTGTCGAAGTAATGCTCCAATTGCCACAAGAAGTTATCAACTTCCTTAACATCTCGATCCCCACTGAACTTCGACGGCTTCGGGACATCAGCCTTGCCAACTCCCACCGGACCACCTTGGCCGTCGTTGGCTGCAGCCCTCCTACATAGAGTGACGTCCGCTTCCACTCCTTCCAGCCTTGCCATGATCTCATCAAGCAAGCCTGGTATTACCTCATCCCGGATAGAACAGACCAACTCCTCCAGCTGAACGAAGAGAGAATCGGTGCCAGCAACATTCTTCTTGATGTCCTCCAACTCCGACATCACAAGCTCTTCCAGCGCCTCCGAGTTATGTTCCAGCCTATCCATCCAATTGTTCCAGCCCTATATTCAACATTTCTCGAGTAACGCTCTTATCACGCCAGCCCTTCTTCCATTGGGTCGTCACGGCATCCCTTCCTCGTTCCTCGATGGTGATGTTAGTTTCTGTGTTGGAACTCTCATTCGATCCTGCCGTCGTTCTTCCTTGTTCCCTCGGTCAAACTTTGCTCTGATACCACTTGCCACAGACTGATTTCTCACAATTGGTCAGTGAGGCCTTAGCTCCTTTATGCCCCTCGCAGTAGCTATGTCAACCTTTCTCCGAAATAGGATTTCGGTCCTTAGAGAGAGAAACTCAGGAAATTTGTAGAGAGAGTTTTTAGAAATAACTTGTATTGCTCAAAATGCTTGGATGCTTACAAATGAGGCTCACACCTCTTTATATACAAGTTCCACCAAAAATCTAAAGGTGAAGATTAATCCAATCTAAGGGCTAGGATTAATTCTCTAGATCATTCCACACCCTTCCACACTTCTCTACACATCTATACAAATATCTACAAGTTTCTAAGACATTTTACAAGCTTCTAGAAATTAGGCTAAGAGTCTTGGGCTTGTAAATATCTTGGGTCTTCTCTTAGACACATCCCATTATCATCAAGTAAACTCATTGGTTTGTTGGGCCAAAATTGGGCTGTGACATTAAGCTTACTCATACACCTATTTTAACCAAACCATATACATACTATCTACATTGAACAATCAAAGTTATATACAACAAGAAAATGGGCCTCTAGTGTACCATTAAACAAAAAATACATACACCCCCGGCTCATTGAACCTTTGACTTTGGACTCTTTTCTTTTCTGTAAATTTTTCGCTTTACTACACACACGTATACGTCAGGGCATTTAGATCTTTTGATCGGAGTTTGATCGGATCCTCGCAGATTCTGAATTCAATGGGTATAAGAATATATGACCATTTAAGAACATGTATATATTCGGGTCAGATTCGGGTTAGATTCTCTCGACTCTAGATTGGTTCGAGCCCGTTAGTGGCATATCTGCAAAGATCAGGATTTTTATAGTTACCATTCAGTTTTGGGTATTTACAGTTTTTGGGTATTTTCCGGTAAACTATATGAAAACTACATGTTCTATTAGTTTTTTCTAGGTTCTATCGGATCATACGGGTCATATCAGATCATATCAAATCTTATCGGTGAAGTTATTAACATATTCCTAATAGGTTCTAACATGTTATTAATAGGTTCTAACAGGTACTAACAATTATTTAATGTGTTATTTACAAGTTTAAAGGGATACTCGAAAAATTACGGGTAAAATCTAGATCCGAATTTATACCTGCAAATTTTTGATTATTATACTCAACAAGTTTATTTACTTGGACCCAAACTCAACCAAACCTTAATTTTTGGTATCGGTTCTGAATTAGATTCTCGGATCGAGATAAAAGGGCTCAGACCTACACATAGTACATATTTAAACTTTTGTTATTATATTATGGATAAGCAATTTTAGACATTTCAGTAAATCCACTATAAATGTATGGTTTTTAATTTTGTCAAAATCTTTCTATTTTTAAAATTTATTCTTATACAAACATTATAAAATTAAATAATGTATCTTGTTATTGAATAATGTATATACCGATGTTGGTCAAACTGGTACATAAAACGAAAGTCAAATAAGAATACAAATTCCCATGATGTGCACATTTTTTAGAAGTAGAAAACTTTATTTTATTTTTTTCTATTTTTCTTTTTGATAAAATATTTCCTTTTTGTCAAATGTAGGGTATCATGCACCAGTTGTATCAATTTTTTTTTTGCACTTTAATATCTTTTGAAAACCTATTACAATTTTATATCATTTATGTGATTTATATGTTAAAAAGACTAATTTATCTATCACAGGCAAAGAAAAAGAAGGAAATGGATCGATTACTTTTTATGGATAGGTGACACACGCTATAAAACTATCTATTTTTATTCTTTTATTTTCTTCTACGCTCTCTTTCTTACTTTACATTTTTTCACCCTTCATTTTGTTGACGATGGGTAGGATGGCAGAGCTGAGGATTTTGGCCATATAGACCGCCAGAATGGAGATAAAATCGATTGATGTACAAGAATTCAAAAAAAAATCGGACTTAATATCGAAGATATATCATGGTTTTTACCAGTTTTACGCCATGATATAGTTGTGTTTTTAGTGTCTTTTGTGTTCTTTTAGAATCTTTTACAGGTTTAATCAGGTTTGGAGCGGAATTGGAGATATTGGAGCATTTTGGGACTTTTGGAGTGTTTTGGCCGAGAGTTTAAACTCACTGTCCGATTTGATGATCATGCATCGATCGACACACCTTTGGTGTCGATCGACACACTAGCGAGATGGGCCGAACGCGGCGGTTTAATGAAGTTATCAAGACTTTGCACTTTGGCCCAGAAGTTTCCAGTATTTACGAAGAAGCCCCAGCCGAGATTATGCCTATATATTTAGGATTTTGGTGTTTATTTTAGATACGCTTTCATACTTAGGGCTAAGAGATTTTTAGAGCTTTTGGGGCTGATCTAATCCTGTACTTCATCTATTTTGGAGAAGATTTCGAACCCCTTTATCTATTTAATTTCTTATATGCAATCTATAATTTCTATGATTTCTGTTTCATTAATCATGTCTGAGTAGATTCATAGTTAGGTTTAGGGTTTCTCATTAAGGATTTCATGACTTGCTAGACTTGTTAAATTCAGTTAAGGATTCACATGAATAGAATGTTCTTTGATCTAAATTGTGCTTAATGCTAGTTCTAACCTGATCAATTAGAATCTAGATCTTAGGTTGTTAAATACGACACGAGAGTGTGGTTTAGAATCTGAACTATTTAGGTTGAGCAATTAAATTATTCGCAAAGAGATTTGGCTTAGTTTAATTGTGAACATATCGAACTTGAAATTAATGCTGGTTTAATTTGTTAGTAATTGCAAATAGATTTGGATTACTGCACTTAGACTTAGAGAATTCTCGCAAAGAGATTTGGTTAATTCTAATTCCGTGATTTGAGTTCTAGAACCGTGTTTAATTAGATCATGACTGATTAACTTGTCTGCTTGTCTGATTTCCTGAGAATTCCCTAGACTTAACGCTTTTAGTTAACTGCTTTCACCACCAATCTGCTATAGATTTACTTTCTTGCTTTGCTTTTTAGTTTAATACAATCTGCTTTCTTCTTAGTATTAATCTCTACGGTTCTTATTCTATCGAGACCAGAGTCTCTGTGGATTCGATACCCTATATACTACAATCACTTAACTGTGCACTTGCAGTAGAATAGGATTAAAACTTAGACCCTATCAAGTTTTTGGCGCCGTTGCCGGGGACTCTTAGAGTCTTCGATAGGATCGAACTTAGGGTTTCTACTAGGATTTTTATTTTTGTTTCGTTTTATTTTGTTTTTATTTGAAGTTACTGATTTCTCTCTGTTTTCTCTCTGCCGCAGGTACCGATTTCGCTCTGCGTCGATCGTTGCACCTTTGTGTCGATCGTCACTAGGCGATTCTGAGATTGTATCGATCGTTGCACTGATAGCATCGATCGTTGCTTGACGATTACAGACAGTTTATGCAGACGCGTGAAACTCGAAGTAATCAGAACCTGAACTTAGTTAATCTCGGACTTGAAGAACTTGGACGTCTAGAGAGAACTAACAGAAGAGAAAGAAGAGCAAGGATGGTGGTACAGAAGCTAATCATTATGCTTGATGCTCAAGGTACCCTGAGGGATCAACAAAACAATCCTTACAATGCTGCTGGGCAGAGGATTGATGCTGAGGGACGTGTGATCCCTGAGGTTGAGGAACCTGAACCACAACCACAGCCGCAGGCGCAAGGACAGAACCAAGGTAGACAGATGGTTGTCCATGAGAGGACTTTAGCTGACTACAACAGACCGGATGAGTTTCATGCAAACCGGTCAGCTCTAGTACTTCCTGGTTTTGAGAGGAATGATTTTGAGATCAAGACCATCTACTACTCGCTGATGAGACAGAATGCCTTCCATGGTCATCCTACGGAGAAGCCTATGGATCACATTGATACGTTTGAGGACCTAATCAATGGCATGAAGTATGATGGAGTCTGCCAAGATTATCTATTCCTCAAGCTCTTTCCATACAGTCTCGCTGGAGACGCTGCTGCATGGCTGAAGCAACTGGCACCTGGTCAGTATACTACTTGGGCAGCCCTGAAGAGTGAGTTTCTGCGTCACTTCTATGATGATGCGCGTTCCGATCAGTCCTGACAGGACTTTCTGACCTTTACCCAAGGTCCTACTGAGCCACTTAAGACTGCTTGGATGAGATTTAGGAAGTACCAGCGTGACTGCCCACACCATGGATTCACTGAGGTCACATTGCTAGGTATCTTCTTCAGAGGCATAGATCTGCCATATCAGTTTGCGCTGGATAACTCCAGTAATGCAAACTTCAACACCAGAACTCCTGCACAAGCTAAGCAGTTGATTGAGAACTTAGTGAGCAGCAACAGTTGCAAGACTATGGATGATAGGAGGAAGAAATCTGGTGGAAGTGTAGAGAATTCAGAGATGGCTGAATTTAGATCTAAGCTGGACACAATTTACAATCTCTTGGCTGGTAAGAAGGCTGTCCACTTTGCACAAGATGTAGAAGTAATTCAGACTGAGGAGGACACTCAGAAAGAAGATGTGAATTACATTGGAGGATCTGGTTTCCAAGGTAACAGATTTGGTAATCAGCAGGGAAACAGATTCTTCAATGAAGGACAGAAGAGTGCCTTCACAGGCAACCAGAACTCAACTGGTTTTGGACAGACTAGCGGTTTTCAGAAGCCTTTTGGACAAGGTACTCAGAGAACCTATGGATCTTCGTCTTATCAGACTCCTCCTGCAGCCACTGCTCATGAGAGTAAGATGGAGACAATGATGGAAAAGCTGCTGGAGAGTCAGACCAAGATCTCTGTGGACTGCAATAAGAAGTTGGATGCTGTCTATGAGGATCTCAATGGAAAGATTGAGTCTATGAACACTCATATGAAGCAGTTGGATACTCAGGTGAATCAAATTTCCAGTTCCATAAAGGGAAAGGGAGTAGTAGACACTCATATTAAGGCCTGGTCTGTGTACATTGATGATGGATCTCACCTAGGTGAAGGATTTGAGCTAAGCACAGCTGAGTTGGTCGAAGAGGTTGAATTTTCGGATTTTGGAGAAAATCTCTCGGGTGGAAACTGTGAAAACAGTGTTGCATCGATCGACACTCCCCTAGTGTCGATCGATGCAGGTCGTGAACAGTCAGACTCGCCGGATGTTGATAACATTGATGCAGATTTGGAGATTGATCGCTTGTTCCCTGGAGTGTCTGAGATTACTCAGGAGGATATTTATGGACAATTAATTAGACAATATCCCTCAGTATCTGAAGTGATTAAGCAGGAAATTGAAGAGCTTAAGAAGCTAGAGGAGATTGGTGAAGAGTTGGAAGAAATTCCATCATCTGATGATCCACCTTATCACCCATGTATGCAGAGGTATTTGAACAAGATGTTGCCTTTGGATGAAGAGCTGAAAGATTGGGTGATTATAGTCCATCAACAGATAAGTGATGTGCTGTTAACCAAGGTCCCAAAGAAGCTGCCTGATCCTGGGATTTTTGTGCTAAGTTGTTCTATCTTTGAGGATAATTTTAGGCGCTCTCTTTGTGATCTGGGAGCTGCTGGAAGTCTTATGCTATATTTTGTGGCAGAGAAGCTGGGTATGCTGGATTTTACTCCTACTAGGACCTCTCTTGTCCTAGCCGATCAGTCTATACGAGTTCCGGAAGGACTCCTTGAGGACGTCCCGGTGAGAGTTGGAAACTATTTAGTTCCAACGGACTTCTTGGTGCTGAAATATGATTGTGATCCGGATGAAGCGTTGCTACTTGGAAGACCATTCTTGGCTACAGCGGGGGCAGTGATAGATGTTAGACACAGTCTAATAGACCTCCACCTGGGAGATGAGCCGCTGCATTTTAAGATGGACAAGCTGCGCAAGCCACTGATAGATGGGCAGACCTTCACTATTATGGATGCAGATGATGAGCAGCCGGATGATACCGTGATTCTAGATCCTGGAGCACATTTTACTCCTTTTCTTGGACATGAGCATTCTGCAACAGCCTACTCGCCACCTTGGATAAGGAGACTTGAACAGAGACAGAAAAAGTCTCTGTCAAGATCTCGTGGTGCCTGAAAGATCTTGTTCGTCCGGTCAAGCTAATGACATTAAACAAGCGCTGAGTGGGAGGCAACCCACTGTTAGGTTTAGTTGTTTTTCTTTCTTATTTTTGGTGTTTTTCTTAGGATTTCACGTTTTCGTTTTTGTTTTTGCTAAGTTTCAGATACAGAACTCGAGTCTGGAGATGTGCAACGATCGATGCACTTGTGCACCGGTCGTTGCAAGGAGATTTGACGAAGAGGGGTAATCGCATTGTGACGATCGTTGCTCATACGCAACGGTCGTTGCAATTGGTTCAATTGCAAAATTAAGGTATGCGCTAAACCGGAAATCGATTTCGATTTGACCAGCATCGGTCGTTGCCCCTAAGCAACGATCGTTGCACCCACGACCGAGGTAAGTTGCCTTAAACCCTTCTCTTCTCTTTTCTTCCTCATTTCCGCCGTCCGTACACCGAGAACTCCACACCCAAAAATCGCAATTCTTCATCATTTTGTTCGATTCAATCGCTAATACTTTCGATTTTACACTCTAAATCCGTTTCTATAGCTCATATCTCAAGAATCCAAGGTAATGTACCTATATTTTTCGGTTTTCGGATTCAACTTTAGGGTTTTAGGGTTTGAGATTTTTGGATTGAAATTGATGCTTGCATGCGTAATTAGACCGAATTTAGGGTGATGGTTTATGATTCTAGGCTGATATGCAATAATGTGGCACGAATTTGGAAGAATTTCGTTGATTGTTTGCGGCCAAAATCGCCTTGCAACGGTCGTTGCTTTGCGATTTTGGGGAAATGTTCGATAAAATGAAATCGCCTTGCAACGATCGATGCCTTAGATGCAACGGTCGTTGCTTCGCGATTTCACAGAGTTTTGCCGAGACTTATATTATTTGAATTTTGTTTCTTATGCAGATGGCATCTCGCAGACAACCCCGCAAGAAACAAGCAACAACATCCACAGCCACACGACAATACATTCCACCACCAGAGTGGTTTCATCGAGACTCTCAGCCACCTGAGCCATATATGAGAGTTGGTCCAGCAGTAGCACCGCCTTGGCCCCGAGCAGATGCGACACCGATCCCGACAGCCAGGCAGTAGCCACAGAACCTTCCTGATTTCCTCAAGACTGCCGATTTTACAGAGAGACCACTGCTTAATCAGTGGGATGAATATGACTCGCTGCTATACAGTGGTTGGTGCGGGATGAAGATCAAGCCAACCAAGTTTTCAGACTACTCTACCTGCAAGAGTCTGGGGATTGATGAGCAGGTACTTGCAGTGTGCAGAGGCATTGGTCTAGGGACGATGCCTATGCGTCCTTATGATCTATATCCAGAGCTGGTCAGACAGTTGCTAGCCACTTGCAGGGTGGTCTACCCGTCTCCAGACAGCAGGAGCGCTACAGGAGGTATCTTTACCTTCATGAGTTGGGGAGTCAGGTATCAGATCTCTTTACTTGATATCTGCAGGATCTACGGTTTCAGCACTGAGCCGAGGCGCATTGGCATGCCACTTTAGTGGGATCCAGAGGAGGCGCGATCATTTTGGGAGTGTATCGGCAGTGGTCTATACAACTCGAGGACTACACCGGTGGTGCAGTTAAGACATCATGTGCTGAGATATGTCTCGCGTATCTTGTGTTGGAGTTTGCTATGCAAGTATGAGGCCAACAAGATGCGCAAGTATGAGATGGAGATGTTGTTCATCGGGCTGCGGGATCAGTTTGAGGATTCTGGCGTGAGAGATCCTACTAAGGGTCTCAACTTGGGAGCTGTTTTCACTCAGCATTTATGTGATCTGCAGCTGAAGCCATTTGATGGAGTCCGTACTGAGACAGTGGGGAGCCTGCTTACTCCCATCTTCATGCACTGCAGGATTCCTCTACAGGGCACAGAGTGTGATACAGCCAAGGAGTTCCTAGATTTCAGTCACTTGCAGAGCGCCCTATGGCTTAAGGAGGGGCGCGGTTGGGTTTACCACGATCCGACTTCTGGGAAGTGTGGTATAGAGCTTCCTGCTCCTAGATGGACACAGATTGATACACTTGAGGACTTGATATTCCAGCCTCCTGAGACTGAGCAGCGTGGAGTTCCTTCTATGGCTCATCCGCTGGGAGAGCCTTCCACACGAGCTTCATCTTCTGCTGCCCCTGCCCCTACGCCTGCGCCTGCTGCTGCACCTGCTGCTGCCCCGGTTGATATTGGCCCTTATCCTGAGATCACAGTACCCTACGGTGATATGTCTGAGGCTGAGTGGAGAGAGCGTAGTGATGGGATCTGGAGGACCATTTGGGAGTGGATGCGTGGCTGCACTTGCAGGAGACAGCCACCAGTTCATCAGCCCATCCCTGCTTCACGACGCAGACAGCGTTCTCCTACGGACGTCAGTGACACTGAGCGCTATGGTGGGATTGATGATAGCGAGTGAGAGTAGCCTCCATCTATAGACATTCGGTTCTGTACTCTGATTTTCTTTCTCTTTTTCTTGCACTAATTCTTTTGATTTATTACTCTACTATGTTTGGATGGTTGTACTTGATTAGATACATTTGTTGCCTTGATTTTACTCTGTTTCTAGTGTTTTCAGCTTGCAGGTTTCGAAATTGATGAAAACCAACGGACTAACCTGCTAACTTGCTGACTGATCCGATATACGCAGTGCGTCGATCGACACACTATTGTGTCGATCGTCACAACACGATCGAAATCGCACTGCAGCGATCGTTGCGGTCCTGAGCAACGATCGATCATACACGAAAAATCGCCTAGCAACGGTCGATGCACCTAGTGCAACGATCGATGCCTGAGCGACAGAGGTAAAACCCGACAGAACTTAACCATTCCTTAAACAAATTTTTATTTCTTTTTGTCAATCCTTCGCTTGACACTACTGGGGACAGTGTGTCTTAAGTGTGGGGGAGGTTCTACTAACTTCTTTCTTTTGTTTTCTTAGAGTCAGTTAAAAATTTTAAAATTTGTTTTATTGAGTCAAAATTTGTTTAAGTAAGAAACAATAATTTTTTTTGAGAAGATTAGCAGCACTTGCAGGAACTTAAGTAACCATTGGGATGAAGCTGCAGATTATCTCTGACTATTAGAAAACCCAGACATGGATCAACCTACTGAGAACACCCACATTACTTCAGGTATCAGAGGATCCTTTACTGACTTCACCCTAATACTGACTTAGATTTTCTCACCTAAGGGCTTGGTATACTTTGTGTCGGATTCCCTTGTTAGTTCTGACACAACCTGTAAACCTAACCTATCTAGTTCCCTTCTCCCCTTCCATAAAAAAAAAGATAATAAACTGAGGATGAGTTAGTAACTCTGAAGTGGTCATGGGAATGGTAGCTAAAACTCTCATATCCTGTGCATCCATGGAATGTGTCCAAAGTACACCCCTTAACGGGAAGAGCACTGATTAAAAAAAAATGATACCCAATGGGGAAAAATCAGAATGCTAAGGAAGGGAAAAGAGAAGAAAGGGACTAGAGAAAGATAGTATGGTGGTCTAGAGCTGATAAGGTAAGAATCCATGTGCCTTTGATCGATACTCCTTAGGTGAGACCGCACTTAAATACTTGCAGAAGTCAGTAGGGAGAATCTGAATGCTTGAATGTGATTGTGGAGTTTACTTAGGACAGTTGCTAAGTGTGGGAGAAGTATATGTTGGTCTTGATGTCTGCAGGTTGATTCTTTCATGTGGTTTACTAAGGGGAATATGAGTGTTGCTGCTTCTAGGATGAAAAGAGTTTCTGAAGAGTTTTCAAACCTCTTCACTACATTCTAGTTCTCTGTTTTGCTTGAGGGCAAGCAAAGGCTAAGTGTGGGGGAGTTGATATATCATGATTTTTACCGGTTTTACGCCATGATATAGTTGTGTTTTTAGTGTCTTTGTGTTCTTTTAGAGTCTTTTACAGGTTTAATCAGGTTTGGAGCGGAATTGGAGATATTGGAGCATTTTGGGACTTTTGGAGTGTTTTGGCCGAGAGTTTAAACTCACTGTCCGATTTGATGATCATGCATCGATCGACACACTAGCGAGATGGGCCGAACGCGGCGGTTTAATGAAGTTATCAAGACTTTGCACTTTGGCCCAGAAGTTTCCAGTATTTACAAAGAAGCCCCAGCTGAGATTATGCCTATATATTTAGGATTTTGGTGTTTATTTTAGATATGCTTTCATACTTAGAGCTAAGAGATTTTTAGAGCTTTTGGGGCTGATCTAATCGTGTACTTCATTTATTTTGGAGAAGATTTTGAACCCCTTTATCTATTTAATTTCTTATATGCAATCTATAATTTCTATGATTTCTGTTTCATTAATCATGTCTGAGTAGATTCATAGTTACATTTAGGGTTTCTCATTAAGGATTTCATGACTTGCTAGACTTGTTAAATTCAGTTAAGGATTCACATGAATAGAATGTTCTTTGATCTAAATTGTGCTTAATGCTAGTTCTAACCTGATCAATTAGAATCTAGATCTTAGGTTGCTAAATACGACATGAGAGTGTGGTTTAGAATCTGAACTATTTAGGTTGAGCAATTAAATTATTCGCAAAGAGATTTGGCTTAGTTTAATTGTGAACATATCGAACTTGAAATTAATGCTGGTTTAATTTGTTAGTAATTGCAAAGAGATTTGGATTACTGCACTTAGACTTAGAGAATTCTCGCAAAGAGATTTGGTTAATTCTAATTCCGTGATTTGAGTTCTAGAACCGTGTTTAATTAGATCCTGACTGATTAACTTGTCTGCTTGTCTGATTTCCTGAGAATTCCCTAGACTTAACGCTTTTAGTTAACTGCTTTCACCACCAATCTGCTATTGATTTACTTTCTTGCTTTGCTTTTTAGTTTAATACAATCTGCTTTCTTCTTAGTATTAATCTCTACGGTTCTTATTCTATCGAGACCAGAGTCTCTGTGGATTCGATACCCTATATACTACAATCACTTAACTGTGCACTTGCAGTAGAATATGATTAAAACTTAGACCCTATCAAGTTTCGAATGGACAGTCTAGACTAGGTGTCCATAAGATCTGCTATTCGTGGACACTACCACGATCACATCACATACATGACGCTTACCATGGATAGGAAGTAGCCAATCAAAATGTTTTTGGATGGATAGTGGTCCACACGTACTTTGTGTCCACATATTCATAATCATTTGAACTCTTAACCACCTTATGTTCATCAGAAGCGTCTAGTATGTGATATAATCGTGGTAGTGTCCACGAATGGTCGATACATAGTAGAACTCTTGACCACCTTCTGTTCATCGGAAGCGTCTAACATGTGTTTTAATTACTTTTGATTGTACTCTTGATCATCTTATTTATGACTCTCTCTAGACACGCATGAGCAGTCCATATATCAGAATGAACAAGATCAAAACAATTGTCATAAATGGTTGAAGACTTAGGAAAAACAGATTTGCAATGTTTATCAAGTATACAAGCTTCACAATCATCATTTGTAAATTAAACATTAGGCAATAACATGCTTAAAGCTCTTGAATGAGGACGTCCTAGTCTAGCTGCCACACAACATTATCATCAGTAGCAAGGAATGAGTTAAGAGTACCATGACATAAACCCAGATGATGATCTAATGTTATCTAGAACATAAAAACTATCTTTACTTACTCCTTTTCCTAAGTACTTTGTATCCACGGATTTACAATCATGTGAACTCTTGATCACTTTCTGTCCACGAATAGTCGATACATAGTAAGCATAGTTTCAAATATTTTTGATTGGCTACTTCCTATCCATGGTAAGCGTCTTGTATGTGATGTGATCGTGGTAGTGTCCACGAATAGCCGATATTGTGGACACTTAGTCTAGACTGTCTATTTGAAACTTCCATATTAAGTCCAATTTTTTTTGAATTCCGGTACATCAACCAATTTTATCTCCATTCCGGCGATCTATATGACCGGAAACCTTACCTCCGACATCCTATCAACCATCAAAAAAAATGAGGGGTAAAAAAAAGTAAAGTAAGAAAGAGAAAGGAATAAAAAAATAATAATAATAAAAAATGGATAGGAGGAATGTCGTGATCATTAACTATCCACGAGATACTTTTTGTCTGTAAGGCTAAAATGATTTTTCTTATACACAAAAATACATAAAAAGATACAAAACTGCACTAGGTTTTCAGAAGATATAACTCTGCTATTAATTTATAAAAAGATACACTGCGTGCAATTAACTCGTCAAATGTAGGAGGTATTAAAAACATAGCATTTTCTTATGTTTAAATAAAAGGCTGAAGATATCGAAAATAAACAAAAAATTGTCTCTCTTCGATTTTTCCAACTTCTCACTACATCATCGTCTCCTCGTTTCTTCTGTTTTTGGCCGTCGGGGCGTTTGCCGTTCTGATGGCCGGATTACTTTTGTCTCCGACGATTCTACCGGTTTTTGTTTCCCGGTTTCATACCGGTTTGTTTTCCGGTTTTAATCCGAACTTGTCTCTTTGCTTCTAGCGACTTAGGATTGCGGTTCTAATGCCGCACAATAAGTGAGAATTCAGATCATAGTGTATCTATAACTGCTTGATATGTTTCTTCCATCTCATCTCTTTCACGAGTTTTATCCGATCTCTCTCCTCTGGTTCTTGGTCGCTGGAAAATTCAGCTTTCTCTCCTTTAGTTTTGTCGATGGTTGCTGTATGGGCGAAAGGTAATGCTCTGTGACTTCCACTGCTCACGGCAGAGGAGAAAATAGTGGGCAAAATCTCAGTCATTATATTGAGCTGCGACGGCGATGGAGGGGCTCGGTGACAACGTTTCTCAGCGGCGAATCTAAGGAGATTTGGGTTTCATCTTTGATTCCGGCTATTTTCAGGTTGCTTGGTGGAGAGGCGATCAACAAGCGGGTCCTTGCAGCCTATGGAGATTTGGACGTGGTCGTCTGACAATGGATCTCCCCGCCCCTTCGCCGGCAATTTGCATGTCAGATGCAACAATGAGTTAACATGTGGCGTGCCCTAAGCTTGAATAATGTATCTCATCATTATCTATAAATTTATGCCTAACAGCTCATCATCTCTAAGTCTATTGTAAACCCGTTGGTAACTCGAACTTTTAACTCAATTGCAATGAAATCTTGCTAGTTGACAAAAAAAGGTGAAGAAAAAAATATATACTCCCTCTGTTTCATATTAAGTGTCGTTTTAGGACTAAATTTTTGTTTCAAAATAAGTGTCGTTTTACATTTTCAATGCAGTTTTAAAATTAAATTTTCAGTTTTATCCCTATCATTTAGCTTATTAATAAGTGTGAACACATTATATAGTGTAATTAATTAAGAGTAAAACAAGAATTTGTATTATATTCTTAATATGTGTGAAAAATTTTAAACGACATTTATATTGAAACGGAGGGAGTACTATTTTAAATTGAGACATACTTATAGAACTCCAAATCTTCATCTTTAATTTTTTTGTTTGACCAAAGAAATTGAATATGCACTTAAAGAAAATTTTCTAGGTAATGTAAAATGAATTGTTCGTGGTAGTGTGATGCATATATATTTCAGCTATCATAATTTTTTTAATCCGGATAAATTATTTAATAAAAAATTATTTTTTATTTATTCTTAAAAATTTATAATAAAATATTAATATTTTAGATAAAAAAATAAAAATAAAAATAAAGGACTATATATATGTGAAGAGAATATTTACTCATAAAATAAACTACTACAAATTTACAACAAAATAATTAATTATCACACACACACACTTACAAATATTTAATGTCAGAAGCAAATATAAGTAACTAGTATCACTCGCATGTCCGAGCATAAATATTATTAAACATAATTTACTTAAAATAAAAATTATCAAATAAATTTTACAACAATAATAATATTATAAAATCTATATAAAACTAATTTAAATTAAATATAGATATAATATTATATTTAAAAAGATTTTTATAATTTATTATAAATAAAATTAATAATAATAAAATAAATTGTAATTCAATATTTAAATGTATAAAAATAAATACATAAATATCTTATTTAAAATATTTTATTATTTATATATATATAAATTCAAAACTTATATAAATATTATGAATTTACTATATAAAATCTAAGAAATATTAAATAATATTTATAATTGTTTTCATATTTATCATTTTGTTGTTGTTTTTTTATTGAAGGTTATATATCTCTCTAAAATAAAATTAGAAAATATTCATCATCTTATCTTACTTTTATTTTTTATTCAAAATTATGTATATTTCCAAAATAAAATTTTAAAAATCATCATAAATATTATATATTTATCATCTTATTTTTTATCCAAAATGTATGCATGTCTACATAATAAAATAAAATAAAAACATAATAAAATTACTAATATAAAATAAAGTTAATATAGTAATTAGCTTAATTTATTAATGATAAATTAGTGTTTAACCATTTTGAGAGTGAATGTAAGGCCAAAAACACTTCTCATTTAATATAATGATATACTAGATTTTGACCCGTGCTAAGCACGGGATATTATTTTGTTGATTGTTTTTTTATTTATTTTTTTTGTTTTTTCAATTTAAAATTATTTTATCGGTTTTATAATACTATTTATTTAAATTATTTATGTTTATTGAATATGAAGTTATTAATTTGTTTTGAATTATTAATTTTTTTATTTTCGGATTATATACCGCCGTTAGTATTTTGTTTTTAAATTTTAGTGATGTCGTTAGCCAATCAATTTGTGTAATAACCATTTAATTTGTATGATAGTGTTAAGTCAATAATTTTTTCTACTATATTTTTTCATTAATGTTTTTAGAATTGATGCTATATTTTGATCTTTTTTTGGTTTACCCTTTGTTTTTTGGTTTTTTTCTTTTACTGATTATTTTACGATTTTATATTACTTTTTTGTTTATTATCTACGTTTTCTGAATATAAACTTCTTAACTCATTGTTAGGGTATTTGTCATTTTTTTCTTTGTATCATATAGCTCAAAATACAATATAAGTTTGTTATTATTTATAAATTTTTGAGTATAGTAGATATATAATTTAATTAAATGTGTTAGGCATATATATTATTCAATTTTATTTTAAAAAGTTGATGTTATATTCCAAATCATAGATATCATGAGTAGAATAAAATAATTATATAGTTCTGAATCTTAAATTATAGTTAAAATAATACTAATAATTATATATATAACATAATGGATAAACACAAAAAAAAAAAAAAAAAAATGCTCAGCCCAATTAGGTTTACTTTGGTTTAATTTATCAAACTGATTTCCAAAGTTAATTAGTTTTTTTAAGACAAAATACCGAGCCCAATTCGGAATGTGGCCCATGTTCAATCTGTTCGGACAACTAAAAATATACACACACTCTTACACATCAAAAAACGCCGACAAGATTTACCTGTAACAAATAAAAAATTGATTTAGGCAACTTTGATCTTCATCTAGATCTACTTTCCATCTACCGAATCTGTTGTATAACAAATCTCATAAAAAAAACCCGATGAAATCGAGAATATATCGATTGTATTTCAGTATACATCTTCTGATTTTCTGTTCCTCCATGTAAGCTTCTTATCCCTGAACTTGATCCTTATTTTTCGATTATCGATTGTATTTCTGTTTCTAATGGATCCTTTCCTGCATGTTCTCACGGGATTGTCAATCACTGTTTCCGACTCTCAGCTTCTCAGATTAGTTTCGAACCTCTTTCTCTTACCTTCCGTTTAATCGATATAAACTTCATTAACGGATGTTTATGATTTTTTTGTAGCTTAATTCCTATGAAATCGGAGAAGATGAAGCATATGACTTATGCCTCTCCTTTCCAAATTTGTATGTTCTTCCCGATTTGCTTAATAAAGTTTTTAGATCTTAAATCCTTCACATAACTAAATCGATGTTGCTTCTGAATTATATCTGCAGGCAAGAGCTGCAAGTTTTATTGAGAGAAGTGGTTCGGTTTGGAAAACGATCTAAAGAAATTCAGTGGCATAATTTACAGCGCTACTTGGACAGGTAGATCTATAGATAATCTTTGCGCATGAGATTATGTTAAACTTTGTGTGTTATAGCTTTCGTTTTAGTTGTTGAATTGTTTGTCTTTGGTTCTCAGGATCAGCAAAGAACTAAGGCCTCAAAGGCAGTTGAATGAAGATGATGTGTTAGTTGTTGAGCAACTGATGGTTCTAGTGCAGTATACAGCTGTGAGTGAATACCTTCTAAGATTAGAAACTCTAAAATCATAATGAGTTGTTCTTGCCACTTACATGTGTGTTATGTGTCTTGAGCTATCTTCTTTAGTATCTGCTTGCTTTCAAGATAAGTGATGATATAAAAATTTCTGGTCATTTGTCATGATGTCACTCAGACGTCTCTGAATTATGTGTTTAATATCTCTTTTGGTTCAGAAACTATACCAAGAACTCCAAATATTGGATCGACTGGAGAAACACAATGATAAAAAGCGCCGAGAAGAAGAGAACTCAGCTAGCAACAGTGAAGGTAAGCTATCGAAGACTATTTGCCTGCTTTATTAGATTTGAAACACTGTTTTCGTGACAGTAACTTAAATCCCAGAGAAAGAAAGGTAGTGAAAAGCTTAAAGAAAAAGTCTTTGTGGTCCAAAGGTTTTGAGGAGGTGTGTACCGCTTCTCTATCATTTTAAGTCGCCAAATCCTTTGGATGTATGTTTATAGGTACTTTATAACTCCTTTTTGTTTGGGTCAAAGGGTACTTTATAACTCCAAACATTGCATTTCACAAACTAAAATGCAGCCAAAACCAACTCTCTTCTTATAAATATTTTTGTATTTTAGGTGATGGAGAAACTGGTAGACATTGTACATTTCTTGTTCCTAGATATCCATAATATCTTCAGTGGTGCTCATATGTAAGTTCCTCCTTTTTGTACTTTCCACCATGTGCTACTGACCATGTATCTAAGCTTTTGAATATTTTCACGTCACTTCAGTGAAAACTGTAGTTTCTCTTGCAAATGATCCTCCATTATTACCTATTCACACGAGACATGAATTTTCTAACATCAAGTTCTTTGCCCAGATGTTCAACCATCGAAGAAAGGAGATTCAGACTATGATGAAATATTGGGGCATGCTGGTCTTGCTGCAGATTGATACACTTGTGAGTACCCTAAAGTAGCATTTTTTTCATTTGATATACCTTTGGAACAGGTTTTGATTATGGCTTGTGCTTGTAGAAAATGTAGTTTCTGTTTTGAAACAAGATTTGCTATCGCTGGAGTGTTCGTTCGAAATGGTAGAATAGGCTATAATTTGCCTTTGTTTGTTCGATGTGGTAATTAAACAAGTTTCATAACAAAACCTGTTTTCTTTTAATGTCTGCGATGAGGGTTTCTATGATTGTAGAGAGCAAAACCGATTTTATCATCTCGGTTAGGTTTGTTAAATTGGTACGATTCAAAAATTTAATTTTATTTACTACTACATTAACCTAGTTTCGTAATTCTTTTAAAGATTTTCTAAAATTGTTTTTCATTTAACTAAGATTCAATTAACCTCTAACTTA
Organism: Orychophragmus violaceus; assembly: GCA_030180135.1. Lineage (NCBI taxonomy): Eukaryota > Viridiplantae > Streptophyta > Magnoliopsida > Brassicales > Brassicaceae > Orychophragmus > Orychophragmus violaceus. The sequence continues at coordinate 100,236,414 of CM058237.1, read as the reverse complement.
AAAAATATTTTCTTGTTCAAAATTTGAGTATCTTATACGAATGTAAATAAATCTAAATTTTTTTTTTGAAAATTATCTTGTATTCAAATTTCAAAGATGAAATCACATATTTTTTTTAAGTCTAATGTTCAGCTCATTTCGTAATAGAGTTGGAATATTGACATATTTTTCTTGTTAAAAATTTGAGTATTTAATATTGACTGTAAATAAATTTCTAAGATTAGGTTGCGTATTGTTCTTTTTTTTTGTATTCTCTTGTATTCAAAATTGTAAATGATCTAAACTTATACAACATTGTCTAACAGGAAACCTATCTTGGGCGAATGGGGATTGTTATCTCAAGTGCAGATGCAGTGGTTTCTACAAATTCCAACCAGTTCTATTCAAACTAATCAGGTTTGGTCTCAAAATCTCTGATGCATAGAAATGATTAGGTTGCTTGTTCCTTAGATAACTGAGGAAGATTAGTCAGATTTATAGGTTTAACTATTATTTAAAAGACACCGTAACATGAAAGAAATAGACTTTATTAATTATTAGAAGATTCAAACGCTGTGAAATAACCAAATAAAAACCTAATCAAATTGAAAATAAAGGCATTGTAAAATATCCGATAATAGAAAATGGGTTCTTCAAAACTTCATCTTCCTTCTTCTCCATTTTAATCTTCTTAGTGAGTTGTCTTCTCGAGATCTTTTTGATGGAGTTGTAAATATACCTTCGGGTTCTTCACTTCCAATACAAACATTGGAAACCTAAAAATCAAACTTATATTAGTCATTAAATTTTTAAAACGTTAAGACTTGATTCGTAATGGAACTTAATTTACCTCATTGCCAGAAATAATGGTTCCTAATGTTGCAGTAGGCGTATTTGGATCAGGGTTTTCATCAATTCTAAGGACATCATGTCTTGTCCATACCTTCCCAACTTTGTAGTATTCATTGCCATAATCCACATTATATATTGAAACACAAACAAAAAAATCGAAAGTCTTCCCAATTAGATTACTAATAGCCTCTGGTAGATCAGTATGATTTTCGATCCAGAAAATTATTTTTAAAACTAAGTAAATATTGTGTTATCGCTAATAATAAAAAGAAGTATTTTCAAAATTAAAAATACCTCTTCGAATGATACGCCAACTATATCAGCTGCTGACTGAGGCATAAATAGTTGACTGATTTTTCAACACTCTTAACAAAGGTTTTCTTGCTTGCCTGTAAAAAGAAAAAAATTTAATAGTGTAAGTTAAGAAACCGACGTTTGCTTAGTAAGATTAAAATAGCGAAATCATATGATTTTGTATTGAGTGATAACTTACTCTAGCATCTTCTAAAATGATTTCAAGGGTCTCTTTGGATTGAGAGGTGTATTATTTCCAAGAGTGAAGGAAACTGACACGGATTCACCCCGGTTTCGAAAAGTTTCACACTTTCAAGGTTAGTAAAACCACCATTAATTTTTTGTCATTGTCGACATTTTCTGTGAAAAGAGAGAAAAAAATGATTTCGTATTGGGATGTTTGGAATTAATGAATGAATTGTGACTTTTGGTAGTTTATTTATAGGGTAGGTAGCAAAAGTATATTCTTGGAATTTCCTAAATCTCGTTGATATTGGATTTCATAAATTTGTGTGAATTACTTGATTGTTAAGTTTAGATATTAGGAAAATAATAGGAAGAATATCCATCGACATAACTCGCTTTGCTATAATATGAATTGCTTTATTATGCAATTTAGATATTATGACGATTTTTCTATTGTTCAATAAATATATGACATTTTGTTTTAAAAAATCAGATAGAGGGGAAAACAAAATATTATATTACTATTGATTAGAATCATAGTGGAAGTGTTGAGATTGTGTATTAACTTCATATTGTGTCTAGATACAGAATCTATTATATGGTTTCCTAATTTTTAAACTTGCGGAAGTTATGGTAATTATTTTATTTTGGAATAACACTTAATGCTTTTTCCTAATATGTCGATTGAAGATTTAAGAGCAATAAAATTGTAATTTTGTTTTTAAAAATCAGTTAAGAGAGGATGTTAATATGGTATATCATAGATTTGAATTATTAGGAGAAGTCTTAAGATTGTGTATTATCTTTCATATTGTGTCTAAATACAAAATCGTTTCTAAGTTTTCCTAAATTTTAAATTTTTGTTTTATGGTAATTATTTGCTTTTGGAATGACTATTAATGTTTTTCTGCCACAACTTCAGCAAGTTTTAAGCTTACCAAATCTTGTTGAACAATAATATTTTCATTAGTTAAAGTAAATGGTTTGGTGTATCAAGTTATGAATATCCGCTGAATATCCTTTTGGTTTTCCAAAAATATGCTTTTGGTTAACTCACATTATGAATCCGGTTTGTGTTAATGCAAAGTTTTAACTATTTACATTTTGTTTGGTTTAGGAATAACAACAAAATGGACGGGAGATCTTCAAACCATTTACAAATAGGGTATAGGCCTTATCATCATCGTCACAAATCTGTCTTTAAGCTAAACCAGTTTTTTAAGGCGTACTGTTGATATTGAAACCGGAATTTCGTTAGAATGATTGTGCTAAATCGCTACTTGTAAACACCAAACCGATCTGATAAATCAAGTATAGTTTAAATATTAGACACATACCAAACCAAACCAGCTTTAATCCTGTCGCTGATGTTGGACTTTTTTTAATTTTGTTGTTGTTAGGACTATTATGCCCTTAATGAACATCACAAACTTAATAATAGAAGCAGTGGCATTCTTTGTAAATACTTGAACAGAATTAGACATTTTCTAAAATGTACTTCTGTTTTAATAGTATAGATTGTTAACAAAAAAAAAAAAAGGGTACATTAAAACTTATTAAAATTATAGAAGGAAATAGAACGGAAAAAAGCATAGAGACAAACATGCATCAAAACTTGACAGCATTCTTTATTGTATTTATTACTTCCCTAATTACAATGTCACGAAAACGAAGTCGTCGCCAGACTATCTGCATGCTTTACACATTTTTTTTGTTACATGGCTTTCATATATTAATTTTTGGATTTTTTTTTTTGAGTACATAATACATAGGTAAATATTAATAAACATAAATTCCAAATCGGCCCAAAATCTTGAAATGGGCCTAGCCATGATCCAGCCCAATCGATTAAGCAGTCCAAAAGAAGACGCAACTTTTTTACAAAAAGAAAGAAAAAGACGCAGTCTTAACTAGACTTAATGTGCAACAGGACCCCTGCCGCCGACTTGGAGAAATGCTGGAAGCTAAGACGGAGAACTTCCGGCCATAAAACGGAGCCACCACCTCCACAAACGGGACCCTAACGCCATTGAAACGCCGACCCGAGAAGAGAAGAGGAAAACCGAAGAGAGCGAGAAAGAAGATCCGACGAGTAACGAGAGGTCATGTATATGCTTAAATGTCGGAGGGAAACTCTAGACCACCACTATTGTCGATCCACCGCCTCCAAACGGCAATGCCTAAGTGAGAAGCTAGTGAACCTAAAGCCATCGCCACCATGATCGGTCCACAACCACCTCTGCAAAGACTCCACGCGACCAGCTCTAGCGGGCGGGGAGATTGAAGAGCAACCCAAAGAAATCGCTTATTTCACGACCTCAAACGCCGCCACACAACCGCCGACCACCGCAACCCCTAAAACTGACACCCGTAGACCCAGAGAGCATGCCATAAAATAGGGTCAAAGAAGCAAACCGCCGAGAAAAACCCGGAAGGACATGATGCCGGATCTTGTCCTCTCAGATTTGGACTTTTGAGCCAAGCCTCACCGAACGGAGCCGCCGCCACCGCTGAAACCGCCGCCACAACCTGAAGAAACGCCACCAACTTGGCCGAGGGAGGAGACCAAGGCACGGATGAAGACATGCACGATTTGGAAAAGACGAAAAATTAAAGAAAAGCCCTTTCTGGCGCTGGCGGTGGCCACCAGAGAAGCATCAGAAATCGCCTATTTGTCTTCAATAATATCATATTATGATATTTGATCGTCTATACTCTATAGTTTCATAATATTTTTTACTTGCATGATTTACACATATGTATTGATAAAAAAACGTTATATAATTAATAATTCATTTGTTTTATTTTCAGTGTCGTTTAAATTTTTTTCAAACATATTAAAAACAATTACTTTTTTATTCTATTTTTTGTTAGTTACATATATAATATAAGTACACTTATTATTAAACTAAAAATGAGAAATAAAACTGAAAAACTTAGTTAAAAATTACATTAGAAATATAAACTACACTTATAATAAAACAAAATTTAATCTTTAAAGCGATACTTAATGTAAAATAAAAACCATATTGTATTTAAGAAAAATGTGATGTATTATTATTTTTTGCGAAATGTTAAACTTTAAACTAATTTTTAATTTATTACAAAAATACAGAGAAATTGTTAATAAAATTTATCTTGTTAAATATTGTGATATTTTGGATATTTAAATTAAAATTATTGGGAACATCTATATGGTCCTTGGTCGTAGACCGTGGCGTGGTGTTCCAAGCGAACAAAATACCCTAATACTTCCACTAATACTTCCAATGCCCCATCATGTCCATGTCCCGCTACCTCTCCCGATCCTCCCATTCTCGATCTTCTTTGTCCCGGTTATTCCTATCTCGGTCCTCCCTACCCAGATCCCGGAATATGACTGAACATAATGAAGTCCATCATCCAAGCGTTCGTCTCAATAATCTTCTTATTGATTACTTGTTGTTCAGTGAGAATTACCACCTGGGGGTCACCTTCAAGTTGGCGATTTTCTCTTCTTTTGCCCTCAACGCTGCGGTGAAGGCGTTAGTGTCAGGATGGAAGCGAGAAAACGGTGTCAAAATTTTATCCACCACGATTCCTAAACCGAATAAACGGTCCTTACTCTTTGGCGTTTCCGGCAGAAAAATTAAAAAATACAAGTCACAAATCAAATAATCTAAAATGAATTATAAAAGTAATAATTAAATAAAAAATATACCTCGAAAAAGATTTCGTTGATTTTTTTAGGCGATACCGAAGCCCCCAAAGTCTACCTTTCCTCAGATTGTTGGGATAACACAATATTTGTACTCTGTTCTTCTAAGCCTTGACGATTCTCCGAGCGATCGGATCCTGAATATGGCATGTAGTCTTGTTGGTGTGGCCACCTTCGACCAACTCAAGATACGTCAGCTCTCGTCCCTCTCGCCGGATCTAGAAAGATACAATTATTTAAAAATAGACGATTAAAATATGGAAAAGTAACTAATAAACTTACAAAGTCAAGTTTCTGCTGCCAGATTTTATTTACTCTCGTGTTATGGGTCGCAGTTCCGGCACCGCATCTCTTGCTCCTACGGTTCTTCAAATTTGTGGAAGAAGTCACTACTGTAGTTGGCTGCGACCAGTGATGGATAAACCCGGTCCAAACGTCCAGCACTGGTCCCTTAGCTACATCTTTCGCCACCCACTTTTGCTTCCACTCGTTGATGGTATGCGAATAATGCGAAAACGCTTTCTTGTGGAACTCCTTCTCAACTAGACGAGTATACTTCGAATCCCACGTATACTTTTGCTACAAAAAAAGAAAACCGTTTGTTAGTAATAATTAATAATAAGATAAAATATGAAAGATAGTGAAAAATATGTACCGCAAACTGGCAGAACCAATTATGCCTATTCGACAATGGCATGTTTGTAACACCCCTTCCCGTTTTTCGCTGACCGACAAGCTGACCGGCCAACAATCAAAAGAATATGACCGTTTGAACCGTGCAGCCAAACATAGAGGAGATATTACGTTCGAAGCCAGAGAAAGTTCAGATAGAGTCAGAATGTCTAGCCTTGATTTGTTTTTTCCTCGCACCGACGGCCAAAGGCTTTGCAACTCGTACCGATTCAGCGAGTTGTGTTAGACCGGACTAATCTAATATCAGAATTCTCACATTGCGAATATAAAATACATAATTCTATTTACTAAATAAATATCTAATTCAATGTGTTAAGTAATACAAAAATACCATTTTACAAAGGCATTGAAATATACACTAGTGGTCCTAATGTCCAGCTTCCACCTGCTTACCTGCAAAACAAAATATTTGGTGAGCAAGCTAATCTCGCCCAATGAGTTAGCTCCCACTACAAAGGCTTAACCCAAACTCAAACAACCCAAATAACACACAGTATCCGAAGCAACATAAAAGAAACACAAACCGATTACGTGTTACCTCTCTGTGAGATAACATGTAACGGGTTAAACAAACACGCAATATAAAGATGGAAATCGAAAACACTGCGGCATATGCCTTCAATTAAACTTGATCCAAATACTAAATGCAAAGCTAAGCTTTATCAACACCATGAGCCTCTAATGCGAACTCGATAATCTTCCCCATGAACACCTAGATGCGTACAGCTATAACCTCATAGACTCCTAGACGTAAACATAAAGTCCTACTAATAGGAAACTGTTCTCTGTCTATCGATACACATTTGCTCGGGCTACCCTAGATAGCCAAAGTTTCCATGAGGTCCAACCATAGGACATGACCCCGTCACTCCGAGCCCCACACGTACCGGCGTCACCTGCGTAGGTTAACGCCCAGCCAGAACCACTACCCGAAGATACGTGAACTGACCGGGATCTCCCGAAGATCCAATTGAAAAGGAAGTACCAGAAATTCTTACTCAATACTTGTGGAAGGCACCCTAAGCAATCCTTAACAACAATAACAAACCTTATGATATGTATGAATCCTATGTGGATTCATAAAGCCACTACGACATGCAATCAGATTTATTGAGACTTTATGGCTCGACATCAGACCGATAAAGTTCACCAACACAATAACAATCCAAACGAAATACCCATAAAATATCCCACAAGTCTTAACCACATCACAACTGTCTCTTTAACAATCTCATAACACGAACCAACCTATCCGGCCCACCCGGAAAAAAGTATTCACAACACAACAATAATTTCAACAGTGCTACCATCCAAAATAATATTCTTAATTTAAACACTTACGTCCTTTTAATTAATTCTTAGTTCATTTACTTGACCTTAATTCAATTATTTAATTATATTTACTTATTTTCTTGGTTTAATTCAACTATTCTTTAGATTTGAAGTTAGGTTTAATTAAATTACTAACTTCCTAACTCATTTTAATCAATTTAATCCTTAACTATTATAATTTAATTAAAGTCTATTAATTCTCCTAGTCCAGTTATTATCTTTAAGTTTATTTACTTCTCATTTTAATTATTAATTTTTATACTTAATCTTTTGGTGTCTTTAAATAGTTTTTACTTTAATTTAGTTCTATATAATTATTTTATATTTAACTAGTTCTATAATCATTCAATCAATGCAACTATGCAATTAACATGCCATTTTCAGAATTAAACGTGCACTGCATATTTATATCCTATACGGTTTATTTAGATTTCATTATTTAATTATCATATTCGCTCTATTTTCATCTTCAATTCAAGGGTATATTCATACATAATCTAGGGTTTATATGTTTTTGGATATATGTGCAAACTCTATCGAACCTAATTCAACAAACAATAAAGCACCACCAACCCACAATGATTTTGGCTGAAAGGCGGTTGTGACCGGAACGACTCTCGACCAAACCTCGACCAGAACCTCGAATCCAATTCTCCACACTCCTTTGATGAACCCGAACTCGAACCTTGTCGTTACCGACGAACCTAACTTTGTCTATCCTTTTCTAAATAAAAAGAAATCCGGTTTATCGGGAAAGTTATTACGTCAAAAAAATCTCTTTTCGAGAATATTTTGGCGTAACATATTTCCTTTCTCGTCTTTCTTTTATTCTTCTTCTTTCTATCTCTATCTCTCCTTCTTCTTTCTCCTTCTCTTGTTTAGTTGATGATGAATTATGAAAAGGACTTGGTCTCTTTTTATAGTGTAGTTGGGTGAGTATGAAGAAGACACATGTCACTCTCCTTCATTCATACTCAGCCACGACACCATCTAAAATTATGGGAAGATTCAATGCTTCTCCTCCTCCCTTTGTGTCACGTGAATTGTAAGGCAAATGAGATTCAATGGATTCTTCTCCTCCTCTCATCTTATGCAACCTGAACAATTTAAATTTAGTGCATCAAGCTTCTTCCTCCCCTCATGCCACATACACCAAGATTCAAATAATCTTTCTTTTTTCATCTCATGTGAGTAAGCAAAAGGGAATGAATCTGTTTGTCTTATCTTCCAATGCTTCCATGTGTCTCTTTTCCTCCACCTTAACTCACGTAAAACACAAGAGAGTACAAGTGCAATCTACTTCTTTCTTCCATTCTTATTATGACACATCATTAAACATATGTTAAAAACATATATAATGAATCTTCTTTCTAGTTGACAATTGTGGCCCACCTTCTTTTTTGGATAAGATTCTGCTGGATAACATAATCTTTTAGTCCATAATGATATCATTCAATGATCCAATCCAAGAAAGATGGAAATATTTAAATAAATTATTTTTAAAAACTAATTATCCAATTAATATTTAATTATTTTAAAAATTCATATCTTAGTGATGATAATGAATTTCAAAATTTCTTTTTAATCATAACTAGAGTATATTAATATCAGGCCACAGTAAAAAATTTATTGGATTTCAGTTCCGTTTGAAATTTTTCGAGTCCCCTAATTATTTTGTATCTCCGATTTTTGAGAAAGTTCATCTTTTAAAAAACTTATTACAAAGTGTAATAATTTTTTAAAAATAAATTCTTGAATTATTTATTAAATATTTTTTCCTGTTAAAATATTATTTTATTTATATTACAGTCTCCTCCTTTTACAAGAATTTGTTCTCGAATTCTGAAGTTTTGTCGACCTTCCCGAACACCACACTTCCGCTGCAATATTGTGATGACTTTCCGACTTCGATTCGAGATAACTTTCCTTGTTCTCAACTATCTTAATTTTGCTATGCTGATCCGCGAGTTGACTACTGAAATCTATCTTGTCCTTTCGATAGATTCCTGTTTTGATTGTTGTGCTCCATTCTTTCCCTTGAAACATGACCATTTATTGCAGAACTCTTTTCTTCTTACAAGACTTGGTTTTTCCATAAACTCCCGACTTGCTGACTTGAACTCCGTATGATTTCTACGAGGGGATCCGATCATCTTTTTTTTTTAATATCGGATTCCGCCTTGTGACTTTAATGAATCACCAGTATCTTATTTCCCCCATAAATCTTCTAACTTCTCATTATCATATTTACTTCGCTTATCTCTTTGATGTCTTACTACTTCTTGGACTGCTTGCATCATCGTCTTTATTATGTTTAAAAGTAAGGAACTCCTTTCCTTAAACAATCCCTCCAATCCCGATGACTTCTTTCCATGTCTATCTTAACTTTCAATAGGCATCTCATCTTTAGCTTCCACTTCACAAACCTTTTTCTTCTGCTGAAATTTAGTCAATTCTTACTCTCTTTAGATTCAATACCTATTTAGTGTTGAATACTTTCCTTATACAACCCTCAATATTCAAACAATAATCAAACAAGAACATGCTTGGCCGATTATCAATAGCGTATAGTTTCATAAATCTTGGTAAATGAACGGGTTTGTGTTCCAAATGATAAGGAACTGAAACAAGAAATTTTGAAGAAATCTCACCATTCTAAGTTCTCGATACATCCGGGTTTTCCAAAGATGTATCGTGATCTTAAGAGATACTATCATTGGGTTGGAATGAAAAATGATGTGGCAGATTGGGTTGCTGCCTGTCCGACTTGTCAACTGGTCAAAGCTGAACATCAAGTTCCAAGATGATTGTTGCAGAGTTTACTGATTCCTGAGTGGAAATGGGATCTGATCATGATGGATTTTATTACTGGTATGCCACCGCGCAATAAGTTTGATGTGATCTGGGTAATAGTGGACATGGTGACTAAGTGTGCTCACTTCTTACTTGTGCACAAACAAGATAAGGCTGAGGCTTTAGCGGTGATTTATGTGGAGGAGATTATTAAGCTGCACGGAATGCCTGCTAGCATAGTTTCAGATCGGGATGCGAAGTTTGCATCTTTGTTCTGGAGACGCTTACAAAAGCAATTCAGGACAAAGGTCCATATGAGTACGGCTTATCACCATCCGACGGATGGTCAGGCGGAACGAACAATTTGAGGACTTGTTATGAGCTTGTGTTCTGGACTGGGGTGGTAAGTGGGTACATTACGTACCTTTGGCTGAATTCTCATACAACAACAGCTATCAGGCTAGCATTGGGATGTCTCCATTTGAAGCGTTGTATGGAGGGCCATGTCAGACTCCCCTATGTTGGACCCAAATGGGGGAGCAGAGTATCTATGGTCGGGAATTTGTTCAGGAGACGTGTGAAAAGATCCGATTGGTTAAGCAAAATATGAAAGCTGCTCAAAACCGCAGAAGAGCTATGCTGATAAACGCCAAAAGCATTTAGAATTTTTGGTCGATGATCTGGTTTACTTAAAGAAGATCGCTTACAAGGGTAAGGATCGAGCCACATTGACTGGGAAATTGGCTCCGAGTTACATGGGTCCTTACAAGATTTGGAAAGAGTTGGGCCAGTTGCCTATCGATTGGAGTTGTTGGAGTCTATGGTAACATTTCATAATGTGTTCCACATTTCAATGCTAAGGAGATGCATTAAACCTAGGGATTATGTGATCGCAGAACCAACTCATGGCCTGCAAGAAAACTTAACTATCTTGGGAAGGCCGATTCAGATAGTTGAGAGAAGAATAAAGGTTGTACGCCGGAAACAGTTCAAAATGATCCAAGTTGAGTGGGATTACAAAGGTAAAGAGGGAGTCACATGAGAAACAGAAACATTGATGAAGGAAAAAAAATTCCAAAGTGGTTTGAGAAGAAGCTGAAGCATTTTTATCAGCAATCAGCCAAGGAAAGGCAAATATTTGATGATGAATCTAAACTTAAGTGGGGGAGAACTGTAACACCCTGATTCTAAATTATTTATTTTAATAAATAATTAATTCAAAATTAATTGATTTCAGACGAACTCAATGTCTCTTGGTGCCAAATTGAAAAATGACGTTAACGCTATATAGGGGGTGGATATCCTTAACTGCTTGGAGAGCTTGGAAACTAGATTGGGATGGACCATTGGCTAGTTAAACTCACCCAGATCATGTAACAAACATGGTCTAGTCAGCTTAGATGAGATCAAGTTGGATCAAGGATATGATCAATGATGCTTGGGTTGATGGGAATCCAAATGTTCGAGGAAAACTTAGCCAATGTCAATGGAAGGACCGAAGGCTTAAGTTTTTCTCGGTTAGATCAGATGGTAAAGGTCATTTCTGAGCTAAAATCAGTCAGAACGGATTTTACGGACTAGCTGGGAAAGTATTCAATTCAGTCAGCTCTTGTCTTGTTCAGACAGTGATTGGTCGGGATTCAGACAGGACGGTTGGATGTGTTGGCTTAAGCTCAGTTTAAGGGGAAAATCGCATATTTGGTTTTGGCGGGAACAATTATCGGCCAAAAACGCAGACTTTGGCCAAGGAAATTGAGCGGGAACAAGTCAGACAAATAAGCCGTGCATATTATGAGTTAGACCGCGGGGAAACAGTTGGTTTTGAGATTGGCCCATCAGAATGAGGCGGGAATGGTTTTGGATGGTTTTGGCTGACGAAAATTGGCTAACCGCTCATTAAATCGCCTTTAGGCGAGTTCCTGTCACTTTTTCACGCACAAAAAAGAAAGAAAGTTCGGAGAGATCTCGAAAGAGAGATTAACCGCTCAGACTGAGAAGGAGGGAGAGTTGGTCGTGAGTTTCACCGGAGATTGACCGTTCAGAAGGATCGAGTGCAAGAGGTGTCAGAAACCATTCTTAACAATCGGATCGAAAGATTAAGGTGAGTGTTCTAGAACGATCTCTAAGTCTGGATCGTTTATTTGCTGCGTTTCTTTAATTAGATTGCTTGACTCTATTCAGTGTTCTGCTATTCGGCTTGATGATCGATCCATATAACCTGGATGATTAGGCTTGCCAGATTCTGTCTTGTAACCGATTAAATGAACGGATTGCTTGTTACGGATTTTTGACTTGGCTCGGTGAGCGGCTTAATACACTCACTAGGCAACTTGTTTTGCTTATACTCTCGTTGACTTAACACAAGAAAGAACATGATAAAATTGGTTAAGATCGCGGGACAAAGACATGTGGAAAAGAAAGATTGTGGTTTTAAATTATGTTGGGTTTCTGATCTAGTTTAAAAAATGTAATACTTTATTAGTAAACACTTCATCGTACTAGAATCAAATCTTTAAATAATTCAAATATTATGTTTTGTATAATTCAATCTAGAATTATGGAACCTCAAAAATGCTAAGTTAATTTCCTAAATAAATCCAAAAATGGAAACCTACCTAGCTAGGACTATTCACCATCCTCAGTTTATCCAACTACTACTCTGACGACGTTCTCTTGCCTTTTCTTTATTATATATCAATTGCTTTTAGTTAGTTCAATGAAGAATGGCCGGTTTAGGTATGATCAAGATCTCTACGTATAAGTTTGCTTATCAATTAGTCACACCAAATAAATAAGCAGCAATAGATTATTAATGGAAAACGTTTCAAATATTTTGCATGGTTCTGTAATCAAATTAAGAAATGTATCAATAGGTGATTTATGTCGCAAAAGAGGTGATTTATCTTCTGACAAACTTTAAAATATGTTATAGCTAACAAAAAATGAATAGAATAGCTTTCATAAAAGATTACTTCTAATATAGTGTTAGATGATTAATTAACTTCTGTAAACATGGAATTTGAATGATATAATACAATTGAATTTTACTTTATTGGCATCATATCCAAAATTTCCAATTAAAAGTTGTCCTCTACAACTTAAATACAGTGATATTTAGAAATAAATATATAATTGCAGTATTTCTTTAAAAAAAAAAAAATATATATATATATATATATTAAAGGCAAGCTAGGTTTTTCAATGACATTGTGTTTTAGACTTCTTAAAAAATGGTTATTATGGCTTCATCAGTTTGGTAAGCAATTTTTTTCTCTCTGACATGAGAACCGAGGAAAAGAGTTTTCGAAACAAGTCAACTAAAAGCAAAAAAAGTTTGTCTTTATCCAACAGTTATTTGAAGGAACCAAGTCAACTTTATAGCTGATTAAGGAAACTTTGATAAAATCCGGCGCTCTCTCCGGCGCTCCCCGGCCAACGGCGACCCTAACGCAGCAAGGGTCACTCGTCTCAACGCCGGTGTCACTCTGCACCACTCTGCAACACTACCTCAAACCAGCTCCAACCCCTCAGCGACACCCTCAAACTCTCATAACTCAAACAAGCGAAGGTGTTTGCATCCCTCAAAGCAGAAGGATAAATCCCAACATCAACACAACGAAGGGTCTGACTAGCTGCACCTTGGAGATTTCGAAGAAGGAAAGCACCGATATGCCCATACTCTGAACTGAAAAGCAAAACCCCGACAAGAAAACCCAACAAAATGGCCCGACGTTTCTCTTATGCGGAAAAAGGAAAAATGGCTGAAGAAAGAAGCGAAGGACCGCGAAGAGTTAGAATCCAAGCTCCGGAACTAGACACAACGACACAAATCTGGGAGAACATGCTGACCCTGATTGGGAGATTAACAAACCCAGAGGCACAAAGCTTATGGGACATGATTCCTCATCTCTCGAGGAGATGGAACCTCAGAGGCAAAGCTACAGGATCTGATTTGGGAAGGGGGTGCTTCCAATACAAATTCGAATACGAAAAAGATATGAAACATGTGCTAGAGAATCGGTCATACCAATTTGCGAGGTGGATGGTCATCATACAAAAATGGGAACCAACCTTAGCACCTACCTTCTCTTCGCTGATCGCCTTCTGGATCCATCTGAGAGGTCTACCACTCCACTACTTGCAGGAGGAGTTGGTGAAGAACATTGGCAAAGAAATTGGACAACTGAATGATTTCGAAATCACACCGACAGCAGCGAGAGTCAGAGTAACTGTAGACGGCCTGCAGCCCATGATAATGGAAACTATAGTTGAATATGCTAATGTTGGTGAATCTGTTGTTACACTGGAGTATGAGCGTTTGGGGAAATACTGTAAACGCTGCTTTAAACTCACTCACGAAGAGACTGACTGCCCGACCCAAACAGAGAAGTCTGGTCCGAAAGAGCATATCAAGGATAATCACAGAGACAGAGACCCTGAACACAGAGAACAGGGCATAAGCTTAAGTATCAGGGGAAGTGAACATGAAAGATACCAGTCTAGGAGAGACAGACATGGAATGTACTTTGGGGAACGGTTATCTAGCAGACAAATCAAAGACTGGGGAAGAAACTATGTGACAAACTTGAGACCAACTACTGTATTGGATAGCCAAAGAGAAACAAAACAGTGGCGCCCAACTGGAAACTTACTCAACAGACCAACTTACAGTATGGAAGAGGTGAATAACAGAGAAGTCCAGAACCCAGAAGAGCCCAAGCTTGCTCTAGAACAAATGATAGAGAGACGACAACAAATGATGAACCAACAACAGTTTGGGAGATCACCTCTATATGGAAGAGAGAGCACCCCACAGAACAATATCATAAATTCAGTCCCCGTTGAAAGGAACCTGGAGTTAATGGACTTTAATAAACAATCCCAACCAACGTTTGAGGAAGTCATTGAAGACTTGAATGAGGCAACATTGAAGTACATCAGATGTGATGATCCAGTAGAAAGAGCAGGTAGAATCCACAGAGTGCAATATGGGGAAGAAAGAGACATAATGAAGAATACAACTCTATCAATTATTGAAGCAGCCAAAACGAAATCAAAAGGAGAAACTCAAATGTACCAACTAAGGGATGAAGAAGAAGGATCGGGCTTTGGATAAGACATGCTGGCTGAAAACCGTGAGATCATCGAGATCCCTTAAACATCGAGAAGATCCCGAACAAGTATGAAGCACATAACACCTCAAAGAATATTAATCCCCTTTTGCCCCCTCCATGTCAAAGGAGCGAGTATGAAGAAACATAGATTCCTCCAACACAAAGGCCCCAACATTCGAAGAGCAACTCCGGGGGAAAAGAAAAGACCAGTACGTGAACTGAACGTTATCCAAGATGAAAGGCCAACTAATCAATAGGAAATCCATGATGAAGAGGAAATCCTGAACCAAGCTGCAACAAACCGAGCTAGAAGAAACAAAGATAATGTAGAAGAAAGTACTGAGGATTTTCACAAACCAAGAAAACATGTTCCTTAGCTGTGGCAGTCTGGAAATGCTGTGGTCTGGGGAGCCTGGCTACGTTCCAAAGACTGAAAGAGATTCAAGGAAAGAACTTCCCCGACATTTTGTTTCTCTGTGAAACAAAAAACCAGGATACCTTTGTAGCAAAAAAAGCTTAAGGCTTTGCTATATGAAAAGTGTACTTTAGTAACCCCTCAGGATAATGCAAAAGGAGGTTTGGCTTTGGCCTGGACTGAAGAGGTTGACCTTGTTGTTCTTGAACAGAATATCAATTTCATAGACACAAAAATCAGATTCAAAAATGATTCATTCTACGCTACCTTCGTGTATGGGGCACCGGAGAGAGAAAACAGAAAATCAGTGTGGAGACGAATATGAGAGCTGGCTATAACTCGAGATGCACCATGGTTTCTTACATGAGACTTTTATGAAATCATGAATGAAGAGGAGAAGCAGGAACGGAAAAAAAGACCAAAAAGCTCGTACTCAGACTTTAGGACATTCATGTCTGAATCAGACTTGTATGACCTCAAATTCTCTGGAATTACCTGTCATGGCGAGGCAAAAGAGGGGAGCACACGGTGCTATGCAGGCTCGATAGATCAACGGCCAACAGTGCATGGTTTGACCTCTACCCTAAAGCACGAAGCCGATATCTCCGGTTCTCGGGATCTGACCACATACCTATTCTCACCACCTTAGCCCCAAGACAAGGAAAGAAGAGGCGACTATTCAGATATGATAAAAACTTAAAGAACAAACCTGAAGTGATCGAGCTCATGAAAAAAGCATCGACAGGATAATCACATAAATTTCAGTTTAGTGATTGAGAAACTAACAGAAAAGCTAGACAAAGCAATGGCAGACCCGCTCTCCTCTGAAATCAGCCTTAAGGAAGCTAGCCTAGAACTAAACGAAGCTTATAAGGCGGAGGAAATATACTGGAAACAGAGAAGCAACCAAAGCTGGCTAGCACTTGGCGATAGAAACACTAGCTTCTTCTTTGCAACAACAAGAGGCAAAAGGGCAATTAACAGAATATCAGTCATTGAGAGCGATGATGGAACAGTCGTGTTTGAGGATGAACAGATCACAAAATTAATCTTGAACTACTTTGAGAATATGTTTAAATCAGAAAGTGGAGACCCGAGTGAAGTAGTAAACAAAGCGGTAAAGAGATTAATCTCAGAGGAGAAAAACTCTAGGCTAACTTCCATCCCTTCCCTGTTGGATATAAAGAAGGCTCTCTTCTCAATTCACAAAGACAAAGAGCTTGGACCGGACTGTTTCTCCTCTTGCTTCCACCAAAAAAATTTGAACCACATTAAGAAGGAGATGGTTGAGGAGATCCAAAAGTTCTTTAGAACAGGAAACCTCCCGGATCAGATCAACCATACCCACATATTTGATATGTTCTTGTAAAACATTTTTTATGTTTAATGAAATTATTATTTCAAGATTATTTTAACTGTGATGAAATAATCGTTCCAAAATGATATGAACCATTTTATAGGTCATCGAAGTAAGTGACTTGATCTTGAGTTATCAAAGTCATTTAGCTTGATCATGAGACCCTATATTTTGATAGATGGCTTATATCATTCAGTCCCTAGTCGAAGGTTGTTGAAATTGGAACACCAACAACCGTGAGAGACTAGATTGGTATGTGACTTATGACCAAGTTTCATGGTGTCATAGATGCACGGCATCAAAGTCAATACATAGATGTATGTTGGGAACATACGACCGGACACGACCCGCTTATGAGAACTCTTAAGGATATTTATATCTGTGTCATAAGAGATTCTCACTACGACTATAGAGTATAGTCCTTAGACCTGAGTTCGCATGCATGTGACTGCACATGGACTGATGCACTTTGATCATTGTCTAACGATGTCGTTCTGCGATAGTTATAAGGACCTTGTTTGGGTACATTATGAAATGAGTAGTTTACAGTGATGGAACAAGACGGAATTTGTCCCTTCAATATAAATGGAGTGAATATCTCTAGGCCAATCGGAGATTTGAATACTGGAAAATGCATGGCCATGCTCAAACGGACTTTCCCGAGTCGTTTGGATTGTCAGTATCAAATCAGAGTCCGATGAACAAAGATTAGGCTTTATAAGGATGACACTAATCTTGCCTTATGACTAATCGAGATATTGAGACAAAAGGATTATGAATACAGAGATTCCAGTACAAGTGGGAGATTGTTGGAATTGTGTCCAGTAATCTCGGTACTGTCTCTAGAAAGTAAGAGTATGTCAATGATCAGACATAAGTCATTAATACTGGGGGTCATGATGGCTTGCTAGAGTCCGCTCATGATCTATAAGTCTTGGACTTATTGCCTTTATTATATGATCCCATATGGGTCACACGCCTAAGCTAACAGGAAAATGTGTAGGAACGGCTCAGCAGAAGTACGGTAAAAGTGCCAGGCATTTGTCGTACTTAGAGAGAGATTAATGTGTCTGATTAAATCCAAGGGATTTAATCAGATTGGTATTTGGGCCCAAAAGCCCAAAAGGAAATAAGACAAGTTTTATAATTAAAACTTAAGTCTGATTTTTCCTCCCAACCCTAAGCCCCAGCGCCGATTCTCCTCTCTCTCTGCGCCTCCCACAGCTTGGTCTAGCAGCCTCTCTTCCTGCAGTGTGCGTGTGTGAGCCTTTGGAGGATCCATCCCTAGGTGGTTCTGCTGATCTCTGACCTGTTCTCTCTTTCCGCTGCATAAACAGGTAAAAGGTGAGATCCATTATTGTTTCTATTCAAGAGAACCTAGATCCGCATGTTTAGGACTGTTTAATCTGAAGAACTGAATCAGGATTAACACCAAAACATCCTTCACATTGGCCCACATACATCAGTATGAACAAGGCCCAATAAATCACTGGCCCTTTCATTTGGTTTGTTGAAAGGGGCTCTAGCCATTTGTCCATCAAACAAGATTCACATTTCTCACATGATTCAAAATCAAATGAGCCTAGAAGCCCATTTCGATGGAGCCTTTGGATGCGTTTCTCATTGATATGGCCCAAACGACAATGCCATAAGAAAGTCGGGTTTTCGTCATTTGACTTAAACCGCTTTGTATTTATGTTAAAGTTAGACATTTCTTGGTTTAAGACATATAACCCATTATCTAATGGGGCGCTACCATAAAATGTACCATCACGATTAAAAGAACAAACTTTATTCTTAACAGCAAAATCAAAACCTTCCAAATCCAATACGGAAACTGAAATTATGTTTCTGCTAATCGCAGGTACAAAGTAGCAATTATTTAAAATCAAAACCATGCCCGACGGTAAAGACAATTCGCAGGTGCCTACGGCCAATGCAGCAACCTTAGCTCCATTCCCGACCCGTAGCTCCACTTGTCCT
This sequence comes from Orychophragmus violaceus, assembly GCA_030180135.1. Taxonomy (NCBI): domain Eukaryota; kingdom Viridiplantae; phylum Streptophyta; class Magnoliopsida; order Brassicales; family Brassicaceae; genus Orychophragmus; species Orychophragmus violaceus. Next base: position 100,217,719 of record CM058237.1, on the reverse strand, counting down.
TTCTTCAGCGTTCTACTGTTTCTTAGTGCCTGCATATTAGTACAAATATGAGCACCGCAGCCGGTATCCAATACCCACGAAGTAGAACTAGAAGATATAACATTAAGTTCGATAACATAAATACCTGAATCAGAAGCATCATACGTCTTCTTCAGCTTCTTGTAATCTTCCATGAACTTCTTGCAGTCTCTCTTCCAATGCCCTAACTGCTTGCAGTAGTTGCACTTATCCTCAGGAGAAGGCCCGGATTTGGGCTTTGGCTTGGGCTTGTCCTGACTCTCAGTCTGGACAACTTGGGCCTTTCCCTTATCCTTCTTAGGTTTCTTAAACCTTTTACCCCCTTGTACCATCAGTACACTGGGAGTTGCCTTCTTGAGATTTGGCTCTGCTGTCTTCAGCATGCCGTGCAACTCAGTCAATGTCTTAGTCATGTTTTGCATGTTGTAGTTCATGATGAACTGATCAAAACACGACGGCAAAGACTGCAGAATCATGTCAGTGGCTAGCTCCTGGCTAATGGCACAGTCCAGTTTCCCCAGGTTATCAATGTAACCCATCATTTTAAGGACATGAGGACTTACTAGACTGTCCTTAGCCAGCTTGCAATCCATGAGAGATTTAACCATCTGGTATCTCTCTGTGCGAGCTTGCTCCTGAAAAAAGCTTTCAGGCTGTTAATCATCTCAATGGGTGACATCACGTTCTCATATTGCTTCTGCAGCTCAGAGTTCATAGTCACCAGCATTAGACAATTAACATCTTTGACATCAGCTGAATGCTTATCCCAAGCATTCTTTTCTGTCTGCGGGGCATTGGAACGTGGCCTCTCGGTGAGAACTCTTTCAATGACACATTCCTTGTTCTCCTGCCTGAGAACTATTCTCAGGTTCCGATACCATTCCAAGAAATTAGATCCATTTAACTTGTCCTTCTCAAGGACGGATCTTAGAGAGAAAGTGTTGATGTGAGTTGAGACAGACATAGCTGTAATTAAAAAAAATAGAGGTTTTAGTTATAATGCTCAAGGAATGAGAATTCTTATCTAATAAGAAAAACTCGCATTGTATTCAAAACTTTGTTTCCTCAGATGAATACAATGAGCCAAGATCCATACTTCACCAAAATCTGAGTGGGCAACTTACCATCACCCAAAATTTAGTTATTTAGGTAAGCAAATCATTGCTAATTGTACCCAGTACAACTCTTGCTCGTAGATGAGACAAACTATGTCTTATCTACTCTGATGTCTCTGGGCCCAGAACTTCTGACAGCCCAGTCAAGTAAAACCAATCTTTTCTGTCTTGTGATCACTAATAGTTGCACTGCAAATCTATCAATGATCACCTGCATTACTCATGTTGCTGTGGATACCAAGGACTCCAAGGATATCCAACAACAACACGAGTCCTGACAGTAGACAAGATCGGGCAAGACATCAAGATTACTTGATATTTGGTTGAGGAAAAGAATTATTTTATCTTGATGTATATCCAATATACATCCAAGAAGTAATAAGTTTATTTAAAACATTCAGTTTTATTATAGTTTTAGGTTCATCTAGAACTTTTAGGATTAAATTGTTCTGGTATATGCAAATTTGTGGTCCAACCAGCATATCTGCGAATGTTGTGTCGATCGACGCCAACCATTTGCATCGGTCGACGCAGCCATACTTAAACCGATCTTCGATAACCGGTCAAACCGGATCGAATTTACTTAACCGATTCAATCCAATTGAACCGGTTCGGTTTAATGGTCCATGTCGATCGTCACACAACTCTGTGTCGATCGACATCACCAAACCAGCACCAATTGGTCAATTAAAATTAACCGAGCGAGATAACCGGTTCAATCCAATTGAACCGATCTATCTTATCGCATTGCCTGTGTCGACCGACATGTTGGAATCCCTAGGATCCTGGGTCTAGGTGATTGAATCTAAGAACTGACCTCGTGTTTACCTGGAGATTGGCAGCGGAAATTGGAGCAGGTAAACGAGATCTAGAGTGCCTCAATTGCTGCGCCTCTATTGTAGTCCACACGCACACAAGCTGGAATCCGCCGGGATGCTAGTACCGGTGATCGGATCTCCTGGGATTCTCTGCGTGTTTCTCGAGGAAGAGGGTCTATTTTTCTGTCAAGAAAAAACTGTCTGCGACGGCTCTCCCAATAGGTCGTGTAACCTGGCCCCTATAAATAGGCCCATGGTTTACAAACCGTAACATCAGTTACGGTATCGACCTTGTGTCGATCGTTGCACCAAGTGCATCGATCGACACACCTCTTGAAACACGAATTCAATGTGTATCCAATACACATTGATCGGACCATATGCCAATGATCAATTCCCTACAGAAGCGTATCCAAATTGCTTAGGTGTGTGACCCTTTAGGTTCACATGATACTAGAAATGAGTTACAACTCATTTGTCATAAGCGGTTTCTAGCAAAACATTATGACTACCCAGTATCACATGAATTGTCCGATCTCGACAATACAACTATCTCTAGAGTGAGTACAATGTGATTTCAGGACATAATCCCAACAATCTCCCACTTGTACTGGAATCATCTATTCCCATAATCCCTTTGTCGTTATATCTCGATATGGCATAAGGCAAGAACTGTGTCATCCTTATTATAGCCAACATCATGTTCATCGAACTTCTGATCTATACTGATAAAACAAACGACTGACAATCACCTCGTTTGAGCACGGCCATGCATTTTCTCAGTATCAAATCTTCGATGGGCCCTGAGATATTTATCCCCTGTTATATAGGAGGGACAAATCCCTTCTTGTTCCATCCCTGTTTCTACATATACTTCATGATACACCTAAGCAATGTCTTTATAGCCGCCATTTACGGATCGACGTTTGACAAGGTCAAAGTGCACCAATTCATATACTAGAAAGCATGATGAACTCAGGTCTAAGGACTATACTCTATAGTCGTAATGAGAAACTCTCATGACACATATATAACTATCCTGCAGAGTTCTCATTAGTGGGTCATGTCCGATCATATGTTCACCAACCTATATCTATGTGACTGACTGTGATACTCATATCATTGACTCCATGAAACTTAGTCAACAGTCACCTCACAAGCTAGTCTCTCGCGATTATCAGTGTCCCACTTTGACAATCTCGACTAGGGACAATCATAATTTATGTCATCCTTTTACTTATAGGGTTTCATGATCAAGTCCTCAACTTGATATCCTATAACATGAACATAAAATACTTGGGACCATTATTTAATCATCCAATGATCAAGTAATGCTGATGTCAGTTTTTCATAATCATGACTACATCATGTCTATCTGAACATTATAACTAACATAACTCCCACTAGTATCTGATCTAGACCACGTCTTCAGATATCTAGTACCTACAACAACAGCATGAAACTCATGCTTAGGTTGTGAGAGATGCTGCGGTGTTCTTGCTTGGAGCCATTCCAACAAACCACACTGTTGTTCTTTAATAAGCACTATTCTGCGGTCCACTGCTTGGAGACCTTTCCAACAGATAGCCCCGCTACACAGACAAAGAGACATAAACAGGTGGGAACCGTGAATCATCTTTGTCTGTCTAACTACTCTTAACAGAATCGTCATTTTCTCAGTTGAACTAAACCTATCCTTAGTGTTTCTCAAACACTTGGGGATATATCTTACAACTGTCAAGTGACTTTTACCGGAACATATTGGTATCTTCTCGTCATGCTATATGCGTGAGCTGCATATATATACGAGCGCAAAACACGGCATTCATGTTGGATTCTATTGCATAAGCAAAAGAATCACACTCATAGATACTAGCTCAGCCAGTGTCCAAGACACTTCATCTTGCTAAGATCGATACTAGCTCAGCCAGTGTGAAAAACACTTCATCTTGCTAAGATTATTGCCATAAGACCTTTGGTATGAAGCCATTCTTGGAATCAAGCACATTTGAACTGTCCAATACCTTATCACCATAAGGATTCTGACACGATCCAATTGGTCTTTGCAATCCATTTCAATGGATCCTTATTCCAGGAAATTTCGCGGCTTCTCCCATGTCCATCGTTAAATTTGACTTCTGACCCAAATCTTGACAAGATTTTAGCGTCGGAACGTCGTTTATGAGATTAAGTATGTTATAAATATACGGTGTGAGAATTGCAACTACGCTCCCACTAATTTACTTGTAAACGCATTGTTTCTATTCGTTCATGATCAAGTCAATAATTGTTGACTGTTTTAACAGAACATAGATTCCAACTCCAAGTGTTTGCTTCAATCCAGAGATGGATCGGTGAAGCTAACAAACATTCCTAGTTAAATTTCGGAGTTGGGGCTCACCTTCGCTTCTTTGAATTTTGCAGGCTCGTCACTTTTAAATGATCAACAGATCATAGCAGTCGGTCATGAGGAATCACCCTCGGTTTAGTGACGGATCCATCAGGATCAGCGAACTTCAGGCTCCACAGGTGTAGATCCTACAACACTGTGTAGATCCAACCGCTGTTCTCCCTCAACAGGTTGAACAGTCTCCTGTGTTTCTCGAGTTTCTTCGAGCTGTACTTTTACTCCCACTGTTTTCTTGGAAAAACAGAGTTCCGAACAACAAAAGTACTAAGCCTTGGTTTCCCTAGGACAACCAGCGAAGCAGCACTTATCAGATTTGGGTTCAAGTTTGTTTGTTGACAACTGCCTTACACAAACCTTGCAATCCCAATTAATCAGAAAAACATATTTGGAAATTACCCATTCCACATCCAATGTGGTGTTTTTCACTGACTCTGATAGAAAACTTATTTAGCGTAAACATGTTCATTTTAGAGCGTATTTTAAAAGGATGATGGAAGATTCCTGTGACTCATCATTAACCGGAGCATATCTAATAAGGTCCGATTCGTTCTTTCAGAAACACCATTTAGGTTTTCTAGGAGAAAAGAGCTGTGATATGACTTCACACTCATTAAGATGATCACTCAATTCTTGACTCAAGTATTCTCCTCCACGATCTAATCGAGAGTTTTTAATACTTCTGTCAAATTGGTTCTACACTTCATCTTGGAACTCCTCAAGGGATTCCTGCTCGTGTCTCATCAAATGAACACAGCCATACTTATTGATGCCATCAATAAGGTAATGAAGTACAGAAGATTTCCTTTGGCACTAACGCTCATCGGGCCGCATACATCAGTATGTGTAAGGCCCAATAAGCCTCTGGCCCGTTTACTTTAGCTCTGCTAAAAGGGCCTTAGTCATTTGGTCCAGTGAACAAAATTCATATCTCAAATGATTAATAATCAAATGAGTCCAAAACTATGGAACTTCTGAATCCGCTTCACTCTATGCGGTTAAACAACTATGCCAAGGAAAAGTCGAGTTCGAGTCATCAGACTTAAACCTTTGTGTTATATTCAAACTTTCGCTGGTTTAAGATATAAAACCCATTCCAAACGGGGTGCTACCATATGATATTTCTTTAAGATCTAAAGAACAAAACTTGTCTTTTATCAAAATGAAAAACATCCAAATTCTTTACAAGAAGATGAAAGACAACTCTGCACAAGGCAGATACATAGTAGCAATTACTTAATTTCCAAAACCAAGTATGAAAGGCTCCTACAAGTGGAGAATCTCTACGGATTATGTAGCAACCATTGCTCCATACCAGACACGCAGTTCCACTTGTCCTTTCCTCAATGTTCTACTGTTGCTTAGGCCCTGCATATTTTCAAAATATCAGTACCACAACCAGTATCCAATACTCACGTAGAACTTGAAACAATAACACAATACCTGAAGAAGAAGTACCATACATCTCCTTCATCTCTTGTGAATCTTCCAAGAATTTAATGCAATCTCTCTTCCAATGCCCTGACTCGTCGCAGTAGAAGCATTTTCTAACACCAGATGGGCCTGACTTGGGCTTATAAGATGACACAGGCTTATCCTGATTCCAAATCTGGACTGCCCTGCCTCTACCCTTGCCAACACAAGATTCCTCAAATCTTTTACCCTTTATGATGTCTTGCTCTGCTGTTTTGAGCATGTCATGCAGCTCAGTCAACGTCTTCGTCAAGTTATTCTTGACATAGCTTTTGATAAACTTATCATAACTAGACGGCAGTGACTGAAGAATGATGTTTGTTGCCAACTCTAAGCTGACAGGACATTCCAGTCTCCCCAGGTTATCAATGTAACCCATCAGTTTAATGACATGAGGACTTACTGGAGCATCCTCTGGTAGCTTGCACTCAGTTAGAGACTTCACCATCTGGAATCTCTCAACTCGTGCCTAATCCTGAAACTTCCGTTTCAGGCTGGTGATCATCTCTATTGGCGACTCCATGTTCTCGTATTGACTCTTTAAGTCATATACCATGGTAGCCAACATCAGATCATGCACATCTACCACATCACTATAATGCTTATTCCAAGCATCATATACTGCATTCGAGCGATTGGTCCCAAGCCTTTCTGGAAGAGCTTTCTCAAGGACATAGTCCTTACTCTCCTGCTTGAGGATTAATCTCAAATTGCGATACCAATCCAGGAAATTTGACCCATTTAACTTGTCCTTCTCAAGGACGGGTCGTAACGAGAAGGTAGTTTTAGACTTAGGCTGAAAATTTTAATCAAAGAAAATTTTAGTTATGAAGCTCAGGAAATGAGAAATCTTATCTAATAAGAAAACTCGCATTACATTCAAACAATGTTTCCTCTATGAATATAATGATCCAAGTGAAGGATTGTTTAGTTTATCCTGATTCAATTATTCATTGATTGATCCTACTAAACATGCTTGGATCTAGGTTCTCTTGCTGAATCATAAAAGATCTCACCTAATACCTTGTTATGCAGCGGAATTGAGAGGTATGATTCAGAGATCAGCAGAACCGCCAAGGGACAGCTCCTCCAAAGGTTCACACACGCACACTTCAGGAAGTTGGCTGCTAGACCACAGGGAGGGAGGCGCAGAGAAGAGAGAGGGAGGCGCAGACTGCTTAGAAAAATTAGAGAGCTAGGTCAGGTTTTATTCATTAAAACCCCTTTTAGTTCTCATGGGCTTTTGGGCCCAAGTCTTAGTCTGATTAAATCCCTTAGATTTAATCAGGCCCTTTAACCTCTCTAAGTACAGTAAATGCCTAGCACTTTTACCGTACTTCTGCTGAACCGTTCCTTCATAGTTTCCTGTTAGCTTAGGCGTGTGACCCATATGGGATCATATAATAAAGGCAATAAGTCCAAGACTTATAGATCATGAGCGGACTCTAGCAAGCCATCATGACCCCCAGTATTATATGACTTATGTCTGATCATTGACATACTCTTACTTTCTAGAGACAGTACAGAGATTACTGGACATAATTCCAACAATCTCCCACTTGTACTGGAATCTCTGTATTCATAATCCTTTTGTCTCAATATCTCGATTAGTCATAAGGCAAGATGAGTGTCATCCTTATAAAGCCTAATCATGTTCATCGGACTCTGATTTGATACTGACAATCCAAACGACTCGGAACAGTCCGTTTGAGCATGGCCATGCATTTTCCAGTATTCAAATCTCCGATTGGCCTAGAGATATTCACTCCATTTATATTGGAGGGACAAATCCCGTCTTGTTCCATCACTGTAAACTACTCATTTCATAATACACCAAACAAAGTCCTTATAACTATCGCTTAACGACAGCGTTAGACAATGATCAAAGCGCATCAGTTGATGTGCAGTCACATGCATGCGAACTCAGGTCTAAGGACTATACTCTATAGTCGTAGTAAGAATCTCTTATGACACAGATATAAATATCCTGAAGAGTTCTTATAAGCGGGTCATGTCCGGTCGTATGTACCCCAACATACACCTATGTACTGACTTTGATGCCGTGCATCTATGACATCCTGAGACTTTGTCATAAGTCACATACCAATCTAGTCTCACGCGGTTGTTGGTGTTCCAATTTCAACAACCTTCGACTAGGGACTGGATGATATAAGCCATCTATCAAATATAGGGTCTCATGATCAAGCTAAATGACTTTGATGACTCAAGATCAAGTCACTTACTTCGATGACCTATAAAATGGTTTATATCACTTTGGAACGATTATTTCATCACAGTTAAAATAATCATAAAAAATAATTTTATTAAACATCTTAAAATGTTTTACAAGAACATATCAATAACTAAATAAAGCCCTTTACTAACTCCCACTGAAATTAAGACTACATCTTAATTTCACTTATCCTACAGCAACAGTCTGCGACTCGTGCTTAGGCCTAAGGAGTGGCTTCGTTAATAGATTAGCAACGTTCTCATTCGTTGAAACTTGCTGATCTACTTAACATCTCTGTCATTTATCTCACGGAATAGGTTATACCTACCCTCAAGGTGTTTGGACCTCTGATGTGCAGCTAGTCTCATCTATGCTGGGAATCACATCAAGTTCAGTGACGAACTCTTCTTTCCAAACAACCTCTTTCGCCGCTTCCCAAGCTGCAAAATGTTCAGCTTAAGTCATGGAGTCAGCAACAGTGCCTTGCACCGCCAGATAGACACAAGATATAACCGGACTGTGACCGGAAATCATCTTTGTCCGTTGGAAACTTGTCTTTCAGACTCTACCGACTCGTAGCACCTCACTTTCTCCGTAAATCAAGAACGTATCCTAAGTATTTTCCAAATACTTGAGAATATTCATTACGTCTATCCAGTGATTCTTTGCTGGATTTGACTGGTCTTTACTTGTCTTGCTTAACATTAAAGCAACATCAAAACAAGTACATGTCATGGCATACATGATAGATCCAATTGCCGACGCATATGAAATCTCAACCATGCATTCAAGCTCAGCAGTTATCGTGGGACTCTGTTTCTTGCTTAACGTAATGCCATGTGACATTGGCATAAAACCCTTCTTGGATTGTTGAAAACGTGTAGGACTTTGTCAATTTAAGAATCCTGACATTGTCCTACCAGCTCTTTTGGATCTCTATCTTTAGATCCAAAGTCCAAGAATGTACGTGGCTTTACCCATGTCAATCATTAAAAAACAACTCCCAAGCCTGTCCTTTACCGACTGCAGCTTTGGAACGTTATTTCCGAGAATCAGTATGTCATCGACATACACTATGAGAAATGCAATATCGCTCCCACTTATCTATTAGCAAACGCACAGTTCCACTTCGTTCCTGTTCAAGTCAAAACTTTGACTACTTCAACAGAACGAAGATTCCAACTCCGATATGTTTGCTTCTATCCATGAATGGATCGATGAAGCTAACTTACACACAGTGTAATTTTTCGGAGTCAGGGCTCACTTTCGCTTCTGCGAATTTCGGAGGTTCGTCACTTTCAATGATCATCAGATCATGGCAATTAATCACGAGAAATCACTCTCGGATTAGTGACGGATTCAAATCTGCGAAATTCAGGCTCTACAGGTGTAGATTCTACAGAAATTTGTAAATCCATCCGCTGCTCTCCCTCAACAGGTTGAGCAGCCTCCTGCATTTGTCGAATTTCTTCGAGTTATACTTTTACTCCCACTGTTTTTCTTGGAAAGCAACTTTCCTTTTAGAAAACAGAATTCCGAACAACCTAACTTCGTTTTCGGAATGGACGTAAAAAGTAACAAGCCTTGGTTTCCCTAGGACAACCAGCAAAGTAGCACAACTACAAAATACTCAGTAAAGACGAATTTGGATCATTTCCAATCCACATTTAAGTGGTGTCTTTCAACTGATATTGGTAGAACTATTTCAGCGTAAACTTAGATATTTCTAGAGCGTTATTCTTAAAAAAATATCATGGAAGATTCGTGTGACTCATCTTTAATCATTTCTGATAAGATCTGATTCTTTCTCACAGAAACACCTCCAGGTTTTCAGGAGAAATGAGCTGTGAAACGACTTCACACTCAATCAGATGATCACACCATCAATGACTTAAGTATTCTCACTCGTGATCTAATCCAGAGTCTCAATACTTCAGTCACTCAGATTCTATACCTCATTCTGGAATTCTTTCGACCATTTCAAAGAATTCTGACTCGTGTCTCATCAAATGAACACAGTCATACTCACTGAAATAATCAGTGGAGACAATGAAGTACAGGAAATTTTCTCTGGCATTACTGCTCATTGGGCCACATACATGAGTATGTTCAAGGTCCAATAAGCCTTTGGGCCTTTCTCTAGCTCGGCTAAGATAGGCCCTTTGCCTTTTGGTCCAGTAAGCAGAATTCAAGTCTCATAAGATATCGTATCAAATGAGCCCAACAGTCCATAACTATGGGATTTCTGAATCCGACTTACTCTATGTGACCAAGACTTTTATGCCAAGAAAAATCAGGTTTAATTCATCAGATTTAAACCAATTCGGTATTTATGTTACATTTAGGCACTCTTTGGTTTAAGATATAAAACCCATTCCTTGAATAGGGTGCTACAATTAATATTTCATTAAGATCAAAAGACAAAAACTTGTCTTTTATCAAAATGAAAAACATTCAAATTCTTACAAGAAAATGAAAAACAACTCTGCTTAAAGCAGGTACATTGTAGCAATTACTTAATACAAAACCAAGCCTCGAAAGCATCTACAAGTGAAAACCCTACGGCTGAGGCAGCGTCCATAGCTCCTTCCAGACATGTAGATCCACTTGTCCTTCCTTCAACATTCTACTGTTGCTTAGGCTCTGCATATTATCACAAATATCAGTGCCACAACCAGTATCCAATACCTATAAGGTAGAACTTGAAGTAATAACATGAATACCTGAGGAAGTAGTCTCATACATCAACTTCAACTCCTCATCATCTTCCATGAATTTAATGCAATCTCTCTTCCAATGCCCTGTCTCTTTACAGTAGCAGCACTTACCAACGTAAGAGGTATCTGACTTGGGCTCAGAAGACACACGCTTGCCATGATTCAAAATCTGGACAACTTTGTCTTCACCCTTGTCAGTACTAGGTTTAATAAACCTACCATTCTCTATTATGAGATTATACTGGGTACTCTTCACGTTTGGCTCAACTGTCTTGAGCATATCATGCAGTTCAGTCAGCGTCTTCGTTAAGCCTTTCTTGATATAGTTCCTTCTGAACTTATCATAGCTTGACGGCAGTGACTGCAGAATGATCTCAGTTGCCAATTCTTGGCTAACTGGATAATCCAGTTTCCTCAGGTTATCAATGTAACCCATCATTTTACTGACATGAGGACTCACTGGATGATCATTTGGTAGCTTGCAGCTAGTGAGAGACTTAACTAACTGGTATCTCTCCACTCTTACCTGCTCCTGAAATTTCAATTTCAGGCTGCTGATCATCTCTATTGGCGACTCCATGTTCTCATATTGCTTCCGCAAGTCTGAGTCCATGGTAGCCAATATCAGACCACGCACATCTACCGCATCATTATAATGCTTATTCCAAGCATCATATACTGCATGGGAGGCATTGAACCCGATCCTCACGGAGAGAGCTCTCTCAAGAACATAGTCCTTTCTCTCCTGCCTGAGGACTAGCCTCAGGTTCCGCGACCAAGTCAAGAAATTTGATCCGTTCAGCTTGTCCATCTCAAGGATAGACCGGATCGAGAAAGTGTTTTGATTGTTTGTGCTAGTCATAACTGAAATTTAAGATAAAAGAATTTTAGTTAATATGTTCAATATGATTAATCTCGCATTATATTTAATAAAATCAGTTACCCTCAATAGAATATAATGATTCCAAGATCCACATATAACTAAGATCAAAGTGGGCCACTGGCCGTCACCCAACCTTAGCTTATATCGGTAAGCCCTATCTCGGCTAATTATATCCGTGATATAATTCTTGGTTGTGAATCTGGGCCCGAGGCCCAATCCACTCTGATGTCTCAAGGCCCGGGACTCCCGATGGCCTAGTCAAGAAAACCAGACTATACAGTCATGTAATCACTAATGTCTGGGACTCCCAATGACATTTATGAATCACAAACTGTCTTACCCGCGCAAAAGATAGACACCCTCACACTGTAAGGCCGTGTGTACAATTGAATGGGTTTCAACAGCTGACATAGACTGGACAAGACATCCAACGCTTGATATTATTTGAGGTTTATAGGTTTTCTTAAAATTTCATCCCAAAATAGAAGATTACTATTTTGGGAAACTTTCCATTTAGGGAAACCTACTATTTTGGAAACTTTTATAATTGGAAACTTCCTAAAATTGGAAACTTTCTAACTATAGAAATTTCCTATAATCCAAAACATGCAAATCTAGAAACTTCTATTCTAAGAAACTTTCTAATTTCAGATTTTTGGAAACTGATTAATTTAAAATTAAATTTTAATTAAATCTGAAGAAAAGACTCAAATAACTGGCCCAATTGTTTTAACTTCTTGGCCCAAGGCCCAAGAATTGGTCTATGTCCAAGACATAACCCAATTACCCAATTAAATGACATAACCGGTTTGGTTCATTAAAATTGGTCTAACCAAGATTAATTACTACGATAACCACAATTGTTAACCGGTTATTTACTAAACCGGATTTTCTCAATTTATTTGGTCCAACCAAATCAAATTAGAAAACCACTGGTTTAGGCACTAAATCCAATTTATTTACGACATTGGATTTCTTATCACGGTTTAACCAGATCTAATAAATTTTATTAAATCTGTAATTATTAAACCGTGATGATCAAGTTTTAATAAATTTTAAACCGAACCATCACAAGCCAAACCGAACCGATTGATCACGTGAACCGATCACGACCGAGTCGTGAGCTTCACGCGATCGAGAGACGATCAGGACAGCCGCAAGCCACGCGATCGGGACAGCTCGGGCGATCGTTCGGGACGTGAGGCCGGACGGGACGGGACGAGAGCAGGACGCGATCGCGGTCGATCTCTCGCGATCGTGCGATCGATCGATCGGTCCATCGCTCGCTCGCTCCATGTCGCCGATCGGATCGACGACACAACTCGATCCATGATCGGTTCGTGCGTCATCTGATCCGGACGTGTGATCCGATACCGATCAACACTCCGACGCATACCGATTCATATAGATCGGATCATGCGATTTCTAGTTTAGGTTTTTAACTTTGTTTCTTAAGTGTTTTCTTATCATAGATTGATTCATACACTTCTAAACAACCTAAACATGATTCTAAACAAGAAATCCTAATAGAACCAATAGCTCTGATACCACTGAAGGATTGTTTAGTTTATCCTGATTCAATTATTCATTGATTGATCCTACTAAACATGCTTGGATCTAGGTTCTCTTGCTGAATCATAAAAGATCTCACCTAATACCTTGTTATGCAGCGGAATTGAGAGGTATGATTCAGAGATCAGCAGAACCGCCAAGGGACAGCTCCTCCAAAGGTTCACACACGCACACTTCAGGAAGTTGGCTGCTAGACCACAGGGAGGGAGGCGCAGAGAAGAGAGAGGGAGGCGCAGACTGCTTAGAAAAATTAGAGAGCTAGGTCAGGTTTTATTCATTAAAACCCCTTTTAGTTCTCATGGGCTTTTGGGCCCAAGTCTTAGTCTGATTAAATCCCTTAGATTTAATCAGGCCCTTTAACCTCTCTAAGTACAGTAAATGCCTAGCACTTTTACCGTACTTCTGCTGAACCGTTCCTTCATAGTTTCCTGTTAGCTTAGGCGTGTGACCCATATGGGATCATATAATAAAGGCAATAAGTCCAAGACTTATAGATCATGAGCGGACTCTAGCAAGCCATCATGACCCCCAGTATTATATGACTTATGTCTGATCATTGACATACTCTTACTTTCTAGAGACAGTACAGAGATTACTGGACATAATTCCAACACCAAGACCCATACATCACTATAATCTTAGTGGACGACTCGTCATCACCCAGAGTTTAGTCATCTAGGTAAGCAAATAATTGCTAATTGTACCCAGTACAACTCTTGGTCGCAGATAAGACAATCCATGTCTTATCTACTCTGATGTCTCTGGGCCCAGAACTTCTGATAGCCCAGTCAAGTGAACCAATCTCTTCAGTCTTGTGATCATTGACAGTCTCACTGCAAGTCTATCAATGATCACCTGCTTTACTCACGTAACTGTAGATACCAAGGACTCCAAGACTATCCAACAATGAAATGAGTCTTGACAGTAGACAAGATTGGGCAAGACATCAAGGTCACTTGATATTTAGTTGAGGAAACAGAACTCTTAAAGGTTTAGTAATTCAATCTCTTAGGTCACGCAATAGTTGATGTCAAGCACTGCAAGACCATCAACACTACTACCTGCCTTACTCATGTAATTGTTGATACCAAGCGCTTGGCAAGACTATCACAACAACGAAATGAGTCTTGACAGTTGACCATATTGAAAACTAAACTTTGATCTAACACACATCCAATGTGTATTAGACAGGTTTAGAACATTTTACTTCTAATTTTAATTAAGTTTTGATCGTTCTAATTTCAGTGGGTTAGGTCACTTGGTTCGGTATTTCAATCATCTGGTTTAAAACCAAACGATTACGGTTCGCATCGTCACCATGCGCATCGACTGACACACTTGGTCGACATTTGATATGCAACCTTTACCAACCCTATAACCGGTCTTAGACCAATTGCGATAACCGGTCCAATCTAATTGAACCGACTTATCCAATCAAACTGATCTTAACCAATCAAATCGGTTTATTCCAAATGAGATAACTAATTCAATCCAATTGAATCAATTCATCCAATTTAAACCGATCTGACCTACCTTAACCAAGCATGATAACCAATTCAATCCAATTGAACCGATTAACCAATCGCAAGGACTGTGTCGACCGACACTAAACCTGTGTCGATTGATACAGTAGGGTATCAGGGAATTTTAATCGAATTAAACCGACATAACCATGCGAGATAACCGGTTCAATCCAATTGAACCGATCTATCCTTTCGCACAGCCTGTGTCGATCGATGCACCCAGTGTGTCGATCGACACAGTGCGATTCCTAAATCGAAACCCATTGTTTTAATTAGGCGAATAAGCGGTGCCTGATTTAGGGTGTTCGCACAGCATCGATCGGTGCACTGGGTGCATCGATCGATGCAGCGCGAAAATGCAAAAGCAATTGTGTTTTCGCATAGCGTCGATCGACGCTATGCGAAAACACAATTGCTTTTGCATTTTTGCGCTGCATCGATCGATGCACCCAGTGCACCGATCGATGCTGTGCGAACACCCTAAATCAGTTTTGCCATTTTCGCGCTGCATCGATCGACACACCCAGTGCATCGATCGATGCTGTGCGAAAACACAGTTCTTCGTTTTCGATATTGACAAATCCGAGATTCTTATTAACAAAACGAATCCTAGCTAGCATCAATTCAATCAAAATGCCATTTAATCGAATTCTAGGCTACTGATTCAATCTATTAAACCCTATGGCTCTGATACCACTGTTGGAATCCCTAGGATCCTGGGTCTAGGTGATTGAATCTAAGAACTGACCTCGTGTTTACCTGGAGATTGGCAGCGGAAATTGGAGCAGGTAAACGAGATCTAGAGTGCCTCAATCGCTGCGCCTCTTTTGTAGTCCACACGCACACAAGCTGGAATCCGCCGAGATGCTAGTACCGGTGATCGGATCTCCTGGGATTCTCTGCGTGTTTCTCGAGGAAGAGGGTCTGTTTTTCTGTTAAGAAAAACTGTCTGCGACGGCTCTCCCAATAGGTCGTGTAACCTGGCCCCTATAAATAGGCCCACGGTTTACAAACCGTAACATCAGTTACGGTATCGACCTTGTGTCGATCATTGCACCAAGTGCATCGATCGACACACCTCTTGAAACACGAATTCAATGTGTATCCAATACACATTGATCGGACCATATGCCAATGATCAATTCCCTACAGAAGCGTATCCAACTTGCTTAGGTGTGTGACCCTTTAGGTTCACATGATACTAGAAATGAGTTACAACTCATTTGTCATAAGCGGTTTCTAGCAAAACATTATGACTACCCAGTATCACATGAATTGTCCGATCTCGACAATACAACTATCTCTAGAGTGAGTACAATGTGATTTCAGGACATAATCCCAACACGACACACCCAGTGTATCGATCGACACAGCAGGAATACAGGTACTCGATCTCAGATCGAAACCCTAAAATTATTTGTGAGTTTTCGCTCTGTGTCGACCGACACACGCTTTGTGTCGATCGATACTCTGCGACAAACCCTAAATATTTTACGCGTTATTTCGCGGCGTGTCGACCGACACACGCTTTGTGTCGATCGACACAGTGCGATTTCAACAGTTCATCGTTTTTCAACATGCAGATAATCCGAGATTAACATAAGAAAACACGATTTTCACAGGCAATATCCAATTCAACAACATCAAGTTTCGAATTAATTGCATCAGAATCAATATTCTAAACCCTAACATGCTCTGATACCATTGTTGGATCCCTATGGATCTAGGGTTTGATATATTGAATTAAAACCAACCTCGTTCTTACCTTTACTGGCAGCGGAATGAGAATGGTGAACGAGATCAGTGGAGCAACGCAGATGCCTTGCCTCTACCAGATACACACGCATACAAGCTGGAAACGGGATGCTAGTGCCGGATCAACGGGAATCGAATCTCTCTGGTGTTTCTACTTTTTCTGTCAAGAAAAGTGGACGGCTCACTGTTTAGGTCGAAACTATCAAGTTTTATTCGACCTAAACTTGCTTAACGGGCCAGACTTAATTAAGTCTTAATTCGGAAAGCCTTTCCGAAAAACCCGAACTGTGTCGACCGACACACAAGCTGTGTCGATCGACACAACACCATTATATCGATTATAATGTGCATCCAATACACATTAATATGATCATTGCCATAATGATCATTCCCATGTCGTAGCTTCCAGTTTGCTTAGGTGTGTGACCCTATAGGATCATATAATACTGGCAGTAAGTTTACAACTTACAGATTGCAAGAGGCTTCTAGCAAAACATTGCAACCGCCCATTATTATACGAATGTCTGATCTTGACACACAACTATCACAGGAGTGAGTACAAGTGTGATTTCAGGACACTATCCCAACAGTTGCGCCTCTACCTCAGTCCACACGCACACAAGCTGGAATCCGCCGGGATGCTAGTACCGGGGCTCGGATCTCCTGTGAACTGAGTTTCAAAGAGGTTTCTGTGTTTTCTCTCTGAGAAAACACTGTCACAGGCGGCTCTCGTTCGTCTAGGTCGAAAATCCATAAGCTCACTTATATATGTCGACCTTGACATAAACCGAAGTATCAGTTTCGGTTTCGGCCTTGTGTCGACCGACACACTTAGTGGTGTCGATCGACACACATCTTGTGTCGACCGACGCACCCAATGGTGTCGATCGACACACCTCATTAAAACTCGTATTCGATGTGTATCCAATACACATCGACTAGATCATATGCCAATGATCAATCCCATACGAAATATGTCCAACTTGCTTAGGTGTGTGACCCTGTAGGTTCACACGATACTGGAAATGAGTTACAACTCATTTGTCATAAGCGGTTTCTAGAAAAACATTATGACTACCCAGTATCACATGAATTGTCCGATCTCGACAATACAACTATCTCTAGAGTGAGTACAATGTGATTTCAGGACATAATTCCAACAATCTCCCACTTGTACTGGAATCATCTATTCCTATAATCTCTTCGTCTCTATATCTCGATATGGCATAAGGCAAGAGACTGTGTCATCCTTATTATAGCCAACATCATGTTCATCGAATTCCTGATCTATACTGATAAAACAAACGACTGACAATCACCTCGTTTGAGCACGGTCATGCATTTTCTCAGTATCAAATCTTCGATGGGCCCTGAGATATTTATCTCCCGTTATCCAGGAGGGACAAATCCCATCTTGTTCCATCCCTGTTTCTACACATACTTCATGATACGCATAAGCAATGCCGTTATAGCCGCCAGTTACGGAACGACGTTTGACAAGGTCAAAACGCACCAATTCATATGCTAGAAAGCATGATGAACTCAGGTCTAAGGACTATACTCTATAGTCGTAATGAGAACCTCCCATGACACTGATATAACTATCCTGTGGAGTTCTCATTAAGCGGGTCATGTCCGATTATATGTTCACCAACATATATCTATGTGACTGACTGTGATAATCATATCATTGACTCCATGAAACTTGGTCCAACAGTCACCTCACATACTAGTCTCGCGCGGTTATTGGTGCACCACTTCAATAACCTCGACTAGGGACAATCATAATTTATGTCATCTTTTACTTATAGGGTTTCATGATCAAGTCCTCAACTTGATGACCTATATGATGACCATAAAGTACTTTGGGACTATTACTTAATTATCCAATAATTAAACAATATTGATGTCAGTTTAACTTACATAAACACTACCATAGCATGTCTATGTAAAGATTACAACATAACTAAAATAACTCCCACTGGAATCAAGATCATCTCTTAAGATATCTTATGCCTACATCAACAGAATGAATCTGGTGCTTAGGTTGTGGGAGAGATTGCGGTGTTTTGCTTGAAACAAAGTTTCAACAGACCACACCGCCATTCAGATAAAAGCACTATTCTACGGTCCACTGCTTGGAGCCTTTCTAACAGATAGCACCGCTATTCAGAAAAAGAGACATAACCAGGTGGGAACCGAGAATCGTCTTTGTCCGTCTAACTACTTTCAATTGGTTCGTCACTTTATCAGTTCACCACGAATTCATCCTGAGTGTTTCTCAAACACTTGGGATGTTTCTGGTAACTGTTCAGTGACTATTACCGGAACATATTGGTATTTTCTCGTCATGCTTTATGCGTAATCTGCATCTAGACGAGCGCAAAACATGGCATTCATGATGGATTCTATTGCAGCAGCATTAGCAATCACACTCGTTAATAATAGCTCAGCTAGTGTCCAAAACACTTCATCTTGCTAAGATTATTGCCATAAGACCTTTGGTATGAAGCCATTCTTGGAATCAGGCACATATGAACTGTCCAATACCTTATTAATTTAAGGATTTAGACACGATCCAATTAGCCTTTCTGATCCATTCCAATGGATCCTTATTCCAAGAACTTTTACGGCCTTCTTCCATGTCTGTCGTTAAATTTGACTTCCGACCCAAATCTTGACAAGAGTTTAGCGTTGGAACGTCGTTTATGAGATTAAGTATGTTATCTACATACAATGTGAGAAATGCAATTACGCTCCCACTAGTCTTCTTGTAAAAGCATGGTTTCATTTCTTTCTGATCAAGTCAAAACTTTTGACCACATTATCAGAATGTTGATTCCAACTCCAAGATGTTTGCTTCAATCCAGAAATGGATCAGTGAAGCTAACATGCATACCCAGCCAATTTTCGGAGTTGGGGCACACTATCGCTTCTTTGAATTTCGCATGCTCGTCACTTTTCAATGATCAACAGATCACGACAATCGGCTACGAGAAATCACTCTCAGTTTGTGACGGATCCTTTCGGATCTGCGATTTTCAGGCTCCACAGGTGTAGGTCCTACAGCACTTTGTAGACCTCACCGCTGCTCCCTCGACAGGTTGAGCAGCCTCCTATGTTTATCGAATTTCTTGGATTGTACTTTTACTCCCACTGTTCCTTTTGGAAAGTACGATCTTTCTCAAAAGACACAGTTCCGGACAACAAAAGTACTAAGCCTTGGTTTCCCTAGGACAACCAGTGTAACGCCCCTTTCCCATTCTCCGCTGACCGTCGAGCTGACCGGTCAACAATCAAACAAGAACATGACCGATCGAACCCGAGCAAGTCGAACAGGAAAAGTTCGTCACAGGACGAAGTCAGAGACGGATCGGTTTGAGACAAAGGCTCGCACTAATCCATCTTTGACCTCGCTATCCTCACTTCCGTAATACAAGTTGTACACCTTGTACCACTTCGGTGAGTTGTGTCGGTTCGGACGAAACCTCATATCAGGGAAACAATTTCATTTATGAGTAACTAAACGTTAAGCACAACGTTTAAAGGTTTTTACAAATAATCGTCAAGTCAAATATACAAAAGTAAATCAAACACATAAAATGGCGCCAAAGCCGAACCGAAATAAAACAATCCAAAACCCCGAATCAAATCCAGCCACAAGCAATCCCGAAACCACACCGAGACCTCCCGCGTCCGTCGCTGCTAAACCTGAAAAACACAAAAGAGTCTAATGAGCGATCTAAGATCACCCAGTGAATCGGCTCCCCACTAAAGGCTTCTAGTCTATCTAGAACTACAGATTCCCGCCCCAAAACCCAAAATAACAATCAACAGGAATAAAGGGTCTATCACGCACTACCCTGTCGTGATAAACCCACACACACAATCAATGCCAAAGATAAAGAGAATTAAGGGAACCGAAGGCACTGCGGCACATGTCCTCGATTGGACTCGATCTATCTATCGCGCAACAAGAGAAATAACAAAACAACGCTGGGCCCTACGAACTCGGTAACTTCCACGGGTCTACATCGTTACCTACATGGTAACTAACCCATGACTCCTATACGTGCTCACAAGGACCCACGCATAGGACACCGTTCTCTGTCCATCGATACGCGGTGACTCTGACTACCCCTAGATAGCCCGAGTTTCCATGCAGTCCGGCCCTAGGACATGACCCCGTATTCTCCGGACCGCACACCTACCGGCGTCACCCGATAGGTTAACACCATAACCAGAACCACCATGGCCCGGTTAGGTCAAACTCGAGGATCCAATCGGGTCGGAAGTACCGGAACGTAAACAAAACCTAGGCTTGCGGAGTCTAACACACCCTAGCGTCCTAGTGCGGAAATGTAAACACGCAGACTCGCTGGGACTCTAGCACAGATCACGCAATCAATAATAACAAAAACAAGTCCCCAACCATTCCGCAAGCCACTACACTACCACCGCTCTGACTAGGTAAGGTACCTAGTCAGCACCACTAACTTACCCGGTCCCATGACCGGAGTAAGTGTCTGCAATAACTGCTCGGCCCAACACCGAGCAGTCTAACAAGCCTGCACACAAAGCTCACAACAACAGCAATACAATCACACAATCACATAATCAATCACACAATCACATAATCGCACAAGCAGGCTTATTAGGGTTTCTAAGTCTTTTAATTCATTCTCGTCCGCTACCTTGGGTTAGCGGATCGCTAACCCATAGACGGCTCACAACACACCCCTCTTCCTTATTAACCCATCCTAGGTATCTTTTATTAACTTCTCGATATGTCGGTTTAGAGTTAGTAAACTTACTAACTCCCCGACGTCTCATTATTAATTAACTTTATTCATTACCCAATCCCGCTATTAAACCTAAACCCCAATCTCGTTACAATATTCTATAAGTTCGTTTAGGTTTAACTCGTATTTTAGTGTCGTCTTAATTCCCGTAGATAGATTCATTAATTATCGTTCTTATACATATATATGCATATACAGTCCTAAACAAACGGTCTATATGAATGCATCACCCAATCGATACTAACAACCTAGCGGCACACAATTGATTAACCTTTTAATTCCTTGACCTAATCATGCTTATCTGTTCCTAACCGGTTTATCATTAAACGTCCAATTAATTATTAATTATCAATAAAGTTAATTAACGGGTATGCACTCCTAGCACTACGGTTTCTCAATTCACGGTCTATATGAATCTAAAGGTTTGTGAGCCGACTCACTGTGAGATAGGCACGGAATGATGGTCTGACGCGGTATGAATCCCGAGACCTCCGAACTGAAACCCGAACTTCCCGCACGCACGAACTCGAACCCCGAAGCTTCCCGAACACCCTGACATGAACCACAACCTATGAATGGCCGGAGTCAACGCGTTGACCGGCGTTGACCACGGCGTTGACCGGCGTTGACTTTGACCGGCGTTGACCGTTGACTTTGACCGTTGACCAAGGGTTGACCATTGACTTGACTGAACCGGTTGACCACCCAATTGAACCGGCTGAACCAACTGAACCGGTCTAATTAGAACTGGTTAGGTTAAACCGGTTTGGTCAAACATTGACCGGTTTGACCTAACTGTTGATCAAGGCTAAACCAGCCCTAAACCGACCCAATTCTCGAATCAAACCATCCCATCACAATCCTTGAAGAACCGTCTGAAGATTGGCGGCGGTTGAGCTTCTCCGGTGACCGGCTCCGGCGACTTCTCCGGCGTTGACCGACGGTGGTCCAGCGTTGACCGGCCGGTTCACCCCTTTTTCCGGTGAACCAGAAGACGATCCACCTATCAAACTGACCGCAAAGAGAAGATCTATCAATCCATGGCTTCAAAACATTCATATCTGATGAAGGAAGAGAGATATCCACCAAACCCTAATCCGCGGATTCTTTCCGGCCAGTTTCCGGCCAGCTCCGGCGACGGCGGTCAGGACTGGCTGGATGGCGGTTGTAGAGGAGGGAGATAGGAAGCTATAGCACTTTGCAGAAGTTGATTTGGGTTTATAATGAAAGAGTTATGGTGTTTTTGGTGGAAGAAGGTATGAAGAACACTCAAGAACACTTTGAATGTTCTTAAGTTTCTTTGAAGATTCAAAGGTTTTTCTGGGTTTTCTGGGCAAGTGGGAAGAATCTGATGAATATAGAGAGAGAGAGGCGTGGGTAAGGCTAGAGAGAGGTTTAGAGAGAGTGAATGAACCTTTCTCACATGCATGTACCCATTTTTGTGCATGTAAACCCATTCTTTGCACCAAAAGAGTGTGCTGGCGCCTCTGGGGTGATGACAAATGTCTCTGGTGAAGCCTTTAAGTCCAAAAACCATTGCTAAACCGGCCCAAACCAATCTCAAACCCATCTTGATCCGATGCTTCGGTTTCTCTCGATTTCACGAATATTGTTTTAGAAAATACCAACTGATTCCCATAAATCCCCAAACCTCCAAAATCAGATTCTCCATGCTATTAGATGAATTTAACATTTTGAATCACCTCAATTGGAGTTTCCTAGCTCCCGTTATGATTTTCCGAAGTTTTCTCGGTTTTATCGGTTTCCATTCCCGACTCACCGAAAAACATGTTTCTGCTCCGATTTCTCCAATTCTGATCTTGTGAACATTCTTTATAGTGAAATATAAGAATATTCGGCCCATATCGGCTTCCGTCTCGACTTTTGGTAAAATTACCATTTTACCCCTGACTTAGGTAAAATGACAATTTTACCCCTGGTTGACTTTCTGCTGCCCGTTGACCGTATTTTTGATACGGGGTATCACATTCTTCCCCACTTACAGGAATTCGGTCCCCGAATTCTCCGTCACTGACAGACTTCGAATTGGTTCAGAACCCTGTAAGTAGCTTCATCGCTTCACTCCGACGCTTCTATACTCGATCACTGATGCATTCTGCTGACACCCATCATTACTGCGATCATTCTGTCTCGTTCCTTTCTACCCAACTGATCCTCACAACTATCCCGCCCTGGTTCTCCTTCTTGTCTTCCTTGCTTCACTCAACCCTTAACTGACTCCATCGGTCTCGATCTTTAACTGAACTCCGGTTACTCTCTCTACTCTGATTCTCACTTCGGCTTCCCCACTTCGCTTCGACCTCCATATCCTTCAGGTTATAACTTATTCCTTCCCTTCTGCGACACTCTTCAAGAATCTGATCATCTGCTTCTTTCTGACAGCTTCCCACAACAACACTGGTTCTTCATTCCAACTTTCCTTGCTAACTCATCATACTTCTCGACTTTACTTTGTCGGTTGCTTGATACTGATGCACTTCCTCACTGATGCCTTTACCAACTGCCTCGCTTTCTGTCGGTCACTTGCTAAGCTGACTCATTTCCCACTGACAATGTCTACCACTGCTTCACGGTCCGGTCTACTTATCTCACGACGTCTTGACACTACATCTCGCTTTCGGGTTCGGGTTCGGTCTCGGATTCACATCGCGTCGCCATTCCATCCTACAATCAATACAACAACTCACTGGAACAATCAGTTTCATCCCGATCCATCCCCGATATCACTTTCCCATAGAAATATGGTTACTTAATCACGTACCCGACGGTTACTCGTGATTAAATAACAATACACTATAAGTCTGATCCCTCGTGAATCGACGGTTAAACACAACCGTCCTCAAGTCGGCTCAAAACTTGAAATAAAATCAATATTTTACCTTCTTAATAAAACCGGGGAAAGCTACTAATCACTAATCAAGCTTTCTACCAACTAACCATCCGAAGGTCTCTAAGACCTACAACCATCAATCTACCACAACCACACACGCAAATACAACGCATTCTATCGCAATAACGAATCAAATAATCAATCAATCAAACAGGAAATAAAAACAAGCAATCACCAAACACAAAATCACGCAATCTAATGTTCGGTCGGATGCGTCGTCGGTCCGGGTTCAGGTCATGATGAACGGTCGTCAGTTCCGCTCAACATTTAGTTTCACACAGTAATCTGTTTGCTTTCAGAACCATCTTAGTCATGCAAACAATTACTATGCTACTCAAAACGATCAGCTGAACACTCTGCATCCACCACGTACATAAAACGATATATCATACATCATAAGGTTTTTAGTACATGGTCCCGATCAGAGTCCCTACACACATGACCGCCATCATATCCAAAAACCCCTACGACTCCGCTATACATCCGGAAAGTCAAAGACGACACACAAAGTCGCCTATCCGCCGATCTATCTACAAGACAAAAAGAAGTTAGTGCCCCCACTTACTTGGCCTAACTACTCCTATCATAACCTAACGCCTTCAGCAAGACTGAAATGCCCAACACCACTGGCAAAACGGCTCACTGAAGTATCTGCTGACAGGTGCGCCGGGAGAGTGTGGCAGGTGTGTGTCTCAAAACGGTGCTCCAACATGCTGTGGATCGGCTATCGGGCGAAGGTGAGCATCATGACCTGCGCGGCCACCCAACTGACTGACTGGAGTGGACGCTGAACGTGGTCCACGATAACGCACGGGCGCCTGATGACCATAGCTACTACACAACTGACAAAGATAAGTCGGCTCTGGCGGGGGATCGATGAAACAATCGGGTGCGCGATGACCCTCACCTCTACACAACTGGCAAGTCCTCACTGGCTCGAGTCTAGATGATGGGACAACTGGTAACTGAACAACGAGTGGCTGACTGGGCTCGGGATATCTGCGGCTGGGTCCCACTCGATAATCCTTGGTACTGGTACTCGGTACGGCTCTCCATAGGGTATACACGCTCCTGATCCAATGGTGGGACAAGTCGATGCTCCATGGCCCTCGTGACCACATAAAGTACAGTGATCGGGTCCCAGTACTGGATGATACGGCTCTCGAAGACACAGGTCTACTGCTCGGGGACACCAATGTAAATAAAACTCACGCACTCCACACCCACTGCATGCTCGGCTCTCTAGTACTGCTGGTGGTGCCTCTATCGCCTCAGCTGGTGGCGAAACTGACTCGAACTGTGACTCCGAAAATGCTGGTGACGTGACCATGTCGAACGGTGTACGAGGTGATCGATGTCGTAGGTCCGGCTGGTGATAAGGTCCGACCTGCTGCTCCAAAACATCTTCAAGCATATCTACCTGCTCATCTACCTGCTGCTCCCAAGAATCCCATCATTCCTGAAACTAAACCAACTAACCCTGCTGCGAACCGACTGATCCCTGCTGAATCAAGCCCCTCATCAGTAACTTCTCCGCGCACACACACACACACACACACACACACACACACACCTCCACTCCACCCAGGACACGCTGCTGCACGACTGCAATCAAAAACTGAGGACAATTTAGTGCAAATAATACTAAAATTCTACATTACCATCCCAACCCCGGGTGTAACGGACGCGGCTCGATTTCCTAATGGATGCTTGTGTGACACATTTGACTCGATAAAACACGGAAAAAACTCAAAAATGAAATGTTTCGAAACCCATGCAGAACCATGCTCTGATACCACCTATCTGTAACGCCCCTTTCCCATTCTCCGCTGACCGTCGAGCTGACCGGTCAACAATCAAACAAGAACATGACCGATCGAACCCGAGCAAGTCGAACAGGAAAAGTTCGTCACAGGACGAAGTCAGAGACGGATCGGTTTGAGACAAAGGCTCGCACTAATCCATCTTTGACCTCGCTATCCTCACTTCCGTAATACAAGTTGTACACCTTGTACCACTTCGGTGAGTTGTGTCGGTTCGGACGAAACCTCATATCAGGGAAACAATTTCATTTATGAGTAACTAAACGTTAAGCACAACGTTTAAAGGTTTTTACAAATAATCGTCAAGTCAAATATACAAAAGTAAATCAAACACATAAAATGGCGCCAAAGCCGAACCGAAATAAAACAATCCAAAACCCCGAATCAAATCCAGCCACAAGCAATCCCGAAACCACACCGAGACCTCCCGCGTCCGTCGCTGCTAAACCTGAAAAACACAAAAGAGTCTAATGAGCGATCTAAGATCACCCAGTGAATCGGCTCCCCACTAAAGGCTTCTAGTCTATCTAGAACTACAGATTCCCGCCCCAAAACCCAAAATAACAATCAACAGGAATAAAGGGTCTATCACGCACTACCCTGTCGTGATAAACCCACACACACAATCAATGCCAAAGATAAAGAGAATTAAGGGAACCGAAGGCACTGCGGCACATGTCCTCGATTGGACTCGATCTATCTATCGCGCAACAAGAGAAATAACAAAACAACGCTGGGCCCTACGAACTCGGTAACTTCCACGGGTCTACATCGTTACCTACATGGTAACTAACCCATGACTCCTATACGTGCTCACAAGGACCCACGCATAGGACACCGTTCTCTGTCCATCGATACGCGGTGACTCTGACTACCCCTAGATAGCCCGAGTTTCCATGCAGTCCGGCCCTAGGACATGACCCCGTATTCTCCGGACCGCACACCTACCGGCGTCACCCGATAGGTTAACACCATAACCAGAACCACCATGGCCCGGTTAGGTCAAACTCGAGGATCCAATCGGGTCGGAAGTACCGGAACGTAAACAAAACCTAGGCTTGCGGAGTCTAACACACCCTAGCGTCCTAGTGCGGAAATGTAAACACGCAGACTCGCTGGGACTCTAGCACAGATCACGCAATCAATAATAACAAAAACAAGTCCCCAACCATTCCGCAAGCCACTACACTACCACCGCTCTGACTAGGTAAGGTACCTAGTCAGCACCACTAACTTACCCGGTCCCATGACCGGAGTAAGTGTCTGCAATAACTGCTCGGCCCAACACCGAGCAGTCTAACAAGCCTGCACACAAAGCTCACAACAACAGCAATACAATCACATAATCAATCACACAATCACATAATCGCACAAGCAGGCTTATTAGGGTTTCTAAGTCTTTTAATTCATTCTCGTCCGCTACCTTGGGTTAGCGGATCGCTAACCCATAGACGGCTCACAACACACCCCTCTTCCTTATTAACCCATCCTAGGTATCTTTTATTAACTTCTCGATATGTCGGTTTAGAGTTAGTAAACTTACTAACTCCCCGACGTCTCATTATTAATTAACTTTATTCATTACCCAATCCCGCTATTAAACCTAAACCCCAATCTCGTTACAATATTCTATAAGTTCGTTTAAGTTTAACTCGTATTTTAGTGTCGTCTTAATTCCCGTAGATAGATTCATTAATTATCGTTCTTATACATATATATGCATATACAGTCCTAAACAAACGGTCTATATGAATGCATCACCCAATCGATACTAACAACCTAGCGGCACACAATTGATTAACCTTTTAATTCTTTGACCTAATCATGCTTATCTGTTCCTAACCGGTTTATCATTAAACGTCCAATTAATTATTAATTATCAATAAAGTTAATTAACGGGTATGCACTCCTAGCACTACGGTTTCTCAATTCACGGTCTATATGAATCTAAAGGTTTGTGAGCCGACTCACTGTGAGATAGGCACGGAATGATGGTCTGACGCGGTATGAATCCCGAGACCTCCGAACTGAAACCCGAACTTCCCGCACGCACGAACTCGAACCCCGAAGCTTCCCGAACACCCTGACATGAACCACAACCTATGAATGGCCGGAGTCAACGCGTTGACCGGCGTTGACCACGGCGTTGACCGGCGTTGACTTTGACCGGCGTTGACCGTTGACTTTGACCGTTGACCAAGGGTTGACCATTGACTTGACTGAACCGGTTGACCACCCAATTGAACCGGCTGAACCAACTGAACCGGTCTAATTAGAACCGGTTAGGTTAAACCGGTTTGGTCAAACATTGACCGGTTTGACCTAACCGTTGATCAAGGCTAAACCAGCCCTAAACCGACCCAATTCTCGAATCAAACCATCCCATCACACTCCTTGAAGAACCGTCTGAAGATTGGCGGCGGTTGAGCTTCTCCGGTGACCGGCTCCGGCGACTTCTCCGGCGTTGACCGACGGTGGTCCAGCGTTGACCGGCCGGTTCACCCCTTTTCCGGTGAACCAGAAGACGATCCACCTATCAAACTGACCGCAAAGAGAAGATCTATCAATCCATGGCTTCAAAACATTCATATCTGATGAAGGAAGAGAGATATCCACCAAACCCTAATCCGCGGATTCTTTCCGGCCAGTTTCCGGCCAGCTCCGGCGACGGCGGTCAGGACTGGCTGGATGGCGGTTGTAGAGGAGGGAGATAGGAAGCTATAGCACTTTGCATAAGTTGATTTGGGTTTATAATGAAAGAGTTATGGTGTTTTTGGTGGAAGAAGGTATGAAGAACACTCAAGAACACTTTGAATGTTCTTGAGTTTCTTTGAAGATTCAAAGGTTTTTCTGGGTTTTCTGGGCAAGTGGGATGAATCTGATGAATATATAGAGAGAGAGGCGTGGGTAAGGCTAGAGAGAGGTTTAGAGAGAGTGAATGAACCTTTCTCACATGCATGTACCCATTTTTGTGCATGTAAACCCATTCTTTGCACCAAAAGAGTGTGCTGGCGCCTCTGGGGTGATGACACATGTCTCTGGTGAAGCCTTTAAGTCCAAAAACCATTGCTAAACCGGCCCAAACCAATCTCAAACCCATCTTGATCCGATGCTTCGGTTTCTCTCGATTTCACGAATATTGTTTTAGAAAATACCAACTGATTCCCATAAATCCCCAAACCTCCAAAATCAGATTCTCCATGCTATTAGATGAATTTAGCATTTTGAATCACCTCAATTGGAGTTTCCTAGCTCCCGTTATGATTTTCCGAAGTTTTCTCGGTTTTATCGGTTTCCATTCCCGACTCACCGAAAAACATGTTTCTGCTCCGATTTCTCCAATTCTGATCTTGTGAACATTCTTTATAGTGAAATATAAGAATATTCGGCCCATCTCGGCTTCCGTCTCGACTTTTGGTAAAATTACCATTTTACCCCTGACTTAGGTAAAATGACAATTTTACCCCTGGTTGACTTTCTGCTGTCCGTTGACCGTATTTTTGATACGGGGTATCACAACCAGCGAGGTAGAACTTATCAGATTTGGGTTCAAGTTTGTTAGTTGACTACTGTCTTACACAAACCTTGCAATCCCAATTAATCAGAAAAACAAATTTGGAAATCACCCAGTCCACATCCAATGTGGTGTTTTTCACTGATTCTGATAGAAACTTATTTAGCGTAAACATAGACATTTTAGAACGTATTCTTAAATGATTATGGAAGATTCCTGTGACTCATCATTAATCGGAGCATATCTAATAAGATCCGATTCATTCTGTCAGATGATCACCCAATTCTTGACTCAAGTATTTTCCTCCGCGATTCAATCGAGGATCTCAATACTTCTGTCAAATTGGTTCTACACTTCATCTTGGAACTCCTCAAGGGATTCCTGCTCGTGTCTCATCAAATGAACACAGCCATACTTATTGATGCCATCAATAAGGTAATGAAGTACAGAAGATTTCCTTTGGTACTAATGCTCATCGGGCCGCATAGATCAGTATGTGTAAGGCCCAATAAGCCTCTGGCCCGTTTCTTTTAGCTCTGCTAAAAGGGCCTTGGTCATTTGGTCCAGTGAACAGAATTCATATCTCAAATGATTAATAATCAAATGAGTCCAATACTATGGAACTTCTGAATCCGCTTCACTTTATGTGGTTAAACGACTATGCCAAGGAAAAGTCGAGTTCGAGTCATCAAACTTAAACCTTTAGTATTTGTGTTATATTCAAACTCACGCTGGTTTAAGATATAAAACCCATTCCAAACGGGGTGCTACCATATGATATTTCATTAAGATATAAAGAACAAAACTTGTCTTTTATCAAAATGAAAAACATCCAAATTCTTTACAAGAAAATGAAAGACATCTCTGCACAAGGCAGATACATAGTAGCAATTACTAATTTCTGAAACCAAGTACGAAAGGCTCCTACAAGTGGAGAATCTCTACGGCTCATGCAGCAACCATTGCTTCATACCAGACACGCAGTTCCACTTGTCCTTTCTTCAACGTTCTACTGTTGTTTAGGCCCTGCATATTTCAAAAATATCAGTACCACAACTGGTATCCAATACATACGTAGAACTTGAATTAATAACACAATACCTGAAGAAGAAGTACCATACATCTCCCTTATCTCTTGTGAATCTTCCAAGAATTTAATGCAATCTCTCTTCCAATGCCCTGACTCTTCGCAGTAGAAGCATTTTCTAACACCAGATGGGCCTGACCTGGGCTTATAAGATGACACATGCTTATCCTGATTCCAAATCTGGACGGCCCTGCCTCTACCCTTGCCAACACAAGATTTCTCAAATCTTTTACCCTTTATGATGTTTTGCTCTGCTGTTTTGAGCATGCCATGCAGCTCAGTCAACGTCTTCGTCAAGCCTTTCTTGATATAGTTCTTAATGAACTTATCATAGCTTGACGGTAGTGACTGCAGAATGATGTCTGTGGCCAACTCTAAGCTGACAGGACATTCCAGTTTCCCCAGGTTATCAATGTAACCCATCCTTTTAATGACATGAGGACTTACTGGAGCATCCTCTGGTAGCTTGCACCCAGTGAGAGACTTCACCATCTGGAATCTCTCAACTCGTGCCAGATCCTGAAACTTCAGTTTCAGGCTGGTGATCATCTCTATTGGCGACTCCATGTTCTCGTATTGACTCTTCAAGTCCGAGTTCATGGTAGCCAACATCAGACCACGCACATCTACCACATCAATATAATGCTTATTCCAAGCATTATATGCTGCATGCGAGCGATTTGTCCCAAGCCTCTCTGGAAGAGCTTTCTCAAGGACATAGTCCTTGCTCTCCTGCTTGAGAATTAATCTCAAATTCTGATACCAATCCAGGAAGTTGGATCCATTTAACTTGTCCTTCTCAAGGACGGATCGCAACGAGAAAGTAGTCATAGACATAAGCTGAAATCCAAGAATGACAAAGATTTAGGTATGCATATCATGAGAAATCTTATCTAATAAGAAAACTCGCATTATATTCAAACAATGTTCCCTCTATGAATATAATGATCCAAGATCCATACTTCACTAAATTCTGAGTGGACGACTCGTCATCACCCAAAATTTAGTTATCTAGGTAAGCAAATCATTTCTAATTGTACCCAGTACAACTCTTGGTCGCAGATAAGACAATCCATGTCTCATCTACTCTGACGTCTCTGGGCCCAGAACTTCTGATAGCCCAGTCAAGTAAACCAATCTCTTCTGTCTTGTGATCATTGACAGTCGCACTGCGAGTATATCAATAATCATCTGCCTTGATCAGATCACTGTGGATACCAAGGACTCCAAGACTATCCAACAATGAACCGAGTCTTGACAGTAGACGAGATTGGGCAAGATATCAGGGTCACTTGATGTTTAGTTGAGGAAACTAAACTCTGAAAGGTTAGCAAATCAATATATTAGGTCATGTAATTGTTGATGTCAAGCACCGCAAGTCCATCAACATAATTACCTGCCTTACTCACCTAATTGTGGACACCAAGCTCTTGGCTAGACCATCACACAATGAAATGAGTCTTGACAGTTGACCATATTGAAGTTAAGCTTTGATCAAGGTTTAAGTCTGGTTTGGTTTCTGCAAATTCAAGGTTCAATGACCAGAATTTCGAGCTCTGTGTCGATCGACGCAGACTATGTCTGTCGATCGACAAGAACAAACTTAACCGGACTTCAATAGCCGATTAATCCAATTAACCCGGTTTATTGAACCGGTCATGTCGATCGACACAACCCATGTGTGACGGTCGACATGGACCTAAACCGAAGACAGTTTTTGATAACCGGTCCAATCCAATTGAACCGACTTATCAGATCAAACTGATCTTGACCATTCAAATCAGTTTATACTAATTGCGATAACTGGTTCAATCCAATTGAATCAATTCATCCAATTTAAACCGTTTTAGCCAGTTTCAACTGATTGATATAACCGGTCCATCAATTGAACCGTTTTATCCAATCAAACTGATTTAACCCATCAGTTCTTATTAATTGAGATAATCAGTTCAATCCAATTGAACCAATTCATCCAATTTAAACCGATCTATTCGGACTTAACCAAACATGATAACCGGTCCAATCCAATTGAACCGATTAACCATTCGCTAGGTCTGTGTCGACCGACACTCAACTGTGTCGATCGACACTTTGCCGAATCTGCTCTGTGTCGACCGACACACAACCTGTGTCGATCGACACAGTAGGCTTTCGGTTTTCCTTCGTGAAAAACCCTAGCCGCCAAATCTGTCGATTTCGCTGTTCTGTGTCGACCGACACACCTAGTGTGTCGATCGACACTGTGCGAAAACACAGACTGGATCTTGATCGAAATCGATCTGACCTGTTCTAACCAAACAACCTAGTTTGCGAATCTAAATCATCAAATTCAATAAACAGGTCTGATTCAATGATAAAACCCTAAGGCTCTGATACCACTGTTGGAACTTCGAGCCAATTCTACCGGATTCAGAATTGCTGTCAGGTTCCAGATAGCCTAGGATCTAGGGTCTAGTTAATTGAATCAAGGATATGATCTCGTGTTTACCTGGAGATTGGCAGCGGAAGATTCAAGTAATACGAGATCTCTGGAACGCCTCAGATGTTGCGCCTCTACCTCAGTCCACACGCACACAAGATGGAATCCGCCGGGATGCTAGTACCGGGGCTCGGATCTCCTGGGAACTGAGTTTCAAAGATTTTTCTGTGTTTTCTCTCTGAGAAAACACTGTCACAGGCGGCTCTCGTTCGTCTAGGTCGAAAATCCATAAGCTCACTTATATATGTCGACCTTGACATAAACCGAAGCATCAGTTTCGGTTTCGGCCTTGTGTCGACCGACACACTTAGTGGTGTCGATAGACACACATCTTGTGTCGACCGACGCACCCAATGGTGTCGATCGACACACCTCATTAAAACTCGTATTCGATGTGTATCCAATACACATCGACTAGATCATATGCCAATGATCAATCCCATACGAACTATGTCCAACTTGCTTAGGTGTGTGACCCTGTAGGTTCACACAATACTGGAAATGAGTTACAACTCATTTGGCATAAGCGGTTTCTAGCAAAACATTAAGACTACCCAGTATCACATGAATTGTCTGATCTCGACAATACAACTATCTCTAGAGTGCGTACAATGTGATTTCAGGACATAATCCCAACAAGATTGGACAAGCTAATTGGATTGTGTCAAAATGCTTATATTGATAAGGTCTTGCACAGGTCCAATATGCATGATTCCAAGAAAGGCTTTATGCCAATGACTCTTGGTATTACTCTTAGCAAGACGCAGTGTCCTTAGGCACATGCTGAGCGAGAACGTATGAGGGTCAGACTTCTGCTACAGGCATTAGAGGTCTTAAGATATGATCTTAATTTTAGTGGGAGTTGTTGTTGTTTAGTTATGATATGATGTTCATGTAAGCATAATTTGATTATGTTAATAAAATCTGACATCAGTATTATTTAATTATGCTATTAAATAATAGTCCCAAAGTTATTTATGATATTTTATAGGTCATCAAGTATGTGACTTGATCATGAAACCCTATAAGCGATAAATGATATAAATTATGATGGTCCCTGGTCAAGGTTGTTAAAGTGGGACATTAACAACCGCGTGAGACTAGTATGTGAGGTGACTAATGACTAAGTTTCATGGAGTCATTAATAAGAGTATTAAAGTCAATCACATAGATATGTATTAGAAAACACATGATCGGACATGACCCACTAAGTGTCATGAGAGTTTTCATTACGACTATAGAGTATAGTCCTTAGACCTTAGTTCATCATGTTTTCTTACATGTGAATTGGTCCGCTTTGACTTTGTCAAACGTCAGCCGTAACTGGTGATTATAAAGACATTGATTGGGCGTATCATGAAGCGTGTGAAGGAACAGGGATGGAACAAGATGGGATTTGTCCCTCCTATATAACAGGAGATAAATATCTCAGGGCCCATCGAAGATTTGAATACTGAGAAATGTGTGGCCACACTCAAAAGAGGTGATTGTCAGTCGTTTGTCTTGTCAGTATAAATCAGAGTTCGATGAACATGATTTGGCTTAATAAGGATGACACGGATCTTGCCTTATGCCAGATCGAGATATAGAGACGAAGGGATTATGGGAATAGATGATTCCAGTACAAGTGGGAGATTGTTGGGAATGTCCTGAAATCACACTTGTAAGCACTCTAGAGATAGTTGTATTGTCGAGATTGTACATTCATACAATACTAGATGGTCATAATGTTTTGCTAGAAACCACTTGTGATATGTGAGTTGTGAACTCATTACTAGTATTATATGAACCTACAGGGTCACACACCTAAGCGAACTGGATGTACTTCATGTGGGAATAATCATTAAAGTAATGATCAAGTTAATGTGTATTTGATGCACATTAATATACGAGTTTTGAGAGTGTGTCGATCGACACAAGTGTTGTGTCGATCGATGCAAGGCGCTGATCGAAACATTGGTTTGGACTTAATGACTTAATTAATCTCGGTTCGGTCCGGTGATTAATTAGGTTTTCACAGGTCTATATATACATGATATAAGCACGACCTGGAGCACAGTGTTAAGCCTAATTGCAGCCACCTCTCAGAAACAGACGTATCCCAGAGAGATCCGATCTCCCAGCACTAGCATCCCGGTGGATTCCAGTTTGTGTGCGTGTGGATACCAGTAGAGGCGCTTGAGAATCTCCAATACTTGATAATCTTCCGCTGATAAACTCCAGGTAATTCGAGATCTGATGTAGATTCAATATACCTAGACCCTGGATCCGAGGCTTGGAATTATACCTAGGGTTGCTAATTGGATTAGAACTGCTAGAAATTCCTTCAAAGAGCATGCAATGAATCAGGGGAGATGTCAGTGGGAGGCAGTTCTTGTGGCGTTTCACTGACGCATCTGGCGTTGAGCGCCTTTTTTCTCTCCCTGAGACCAAGCTTACATGCATCACGAATGAGCCTCTTTCACTCTCCTTCCAGCCCAATGTAGAGCTTTGCCGAGCTGTTCTACGTCGCTATACCGTGCTTAGAGGAGCTACTTATGGAGCTGCTGCTTCTACTGCTGAGCATGAGACAGTTCCTGCTGACGATCTTGATGAGACCTATGGGTTTCCCGAGCTTCCAGTACCAGCAGAAGACATGCCACCAGCACAATTTCAAAAGTGGGCATCATGTGTACTTAAGGGGATCTGGAAGGCGGTTCATCGCATGTCATGTCAGCGCACACAGCACGTCCACCACTCGCAGCCACGACGTCGCGCACCAGCGCCAGCACCTGTCCATGTGAGTTCAGAGGATGAGGAGATAGAGGAGGCAGCTGACTCCGAGGAGATGGATGATGAGGACTCTCCATTCTTCTAGACACTTGCTGCTGCTGATTTTGTGTTTGTTTTTTTTTCTTTTCTTTCTTTTGAGTCATTTTGATGTTTCTTTTGAGTCAGTCTGTCAGTCCCGTCTGTTTGGAACCTTGACTATTTGAGTTTATGCATCACCCATGTTGTTTCTGATGTGATTTTGAGTGATCAAACGCAGCTAACAGGTGAGTAATTGAGTGCTAACCCATGAACTCAACCACGGCAGACCCTACATCCTGCGTATGATCACACGACCCTGATGTCGGGCGACACTGCCCTTCGTGTCGGTCGACACTGGTCGTGTTCATGTTTGACTTTTTAACTCTATAACTTTATGGTTCCAGATTGATTTCTCCCGAACCCAAGATGCGATTGCACTGGGGACAGTGCAGTCTAAGTGTGGGGGAGGTGGTTACTGACATTGTGTTTTGTTTTCTTAGAGTCAGTCCCTTGTTTTCTTTTGTTTTCAAATTGGTTTTATTGAGTCAAAATGTGTATGAAACTTTGATTTTCCGAGGAGATTTTTCGTTCGAACAGGAACTAAGTGACCATTGGACAGACTTGCAGTAGCTCTTTGACTATTAAACCCCACACAGATCAACTTACCAAGGACACCCATATCTAACCAGGCATCTAAAGGATCCATCACTATCTTCACCTCTAATCCTGACTTATTTTCTCACTTAGGGGCTTGGTATCTTTGGATCGGATTCCTCTGATTTGTTTGACACAGCCTATGATCCTGTCTAAGTATGGTTTCTGATTTTCCCCTCCCTTGAAAAAAAAAGAGAGAGAGATTAAAACTGCGGATAAGCTAGTAGCTTCGAAGTGGTC
The DNA here is from genome assembly GCA_030180135.1 of Orychophragmus violaceus. Taxonomy (NCBI): domain Eukaryota; kingdom Viridiplantae; phylum Streptophyta; class Magnoliopsida; order Brassicales; family Brassicaceae; genus Orychophragmus; species Orychophragmus violaceus. Next base: position 100,180,905 of record CM058237.1, on the reverse strand, counting down.
ACGGGAGTGGTAGAGACCCCTATTACCTCCTGTGCATCCATGGAAACATGTAAAAAGTTACACCCCGAATAAAAAGGGAAGAGCACTGATAGAAAAAATAAAATGATACCCAGTGGGGAAAAATCAGTGCTAAGGGAGAAGGGAAAAGAAAGGAACCAGAAACCGACAGTTTGGTGGTCAGATACTGACTGAGTTGAGTACATGTGTCCTCTGATCGATACTCCCTCTGTGAGACCGCACTTAATTGTATACAGAGGTTAGTGTGTTGAACTTGAATGCTCTGTCTAAATTGTGGAGTTTACTTGGGATAGTTGCTAAGTGTGGGGGAAGTACATTGTGGTCTTGATCTCTATAGGAATGTTTTCAATGGTTTACTAAGTGATTTTGAATGCGAAAGTTCCTAGGACGAAATGAGTTTCTGTGTGTTTCAAACCTCTTTCTTATGCTTTGGTTCTTTACTTGCTTGAGGGCAAGCAAGATCTAAGTGTGGAGGAGTTGATATATCAAGGTTTTTCTAGGTTTTCAACCATGATATAGTTGTATATATTGAGCCTTTAACCTGGTTTTTCGAGTTTATTGAGTCTTCTACAGGTAGGCTTGCGTTTGGAGCAAAGAGTGGGATTATGGGACGTTTCTGGTGATTTGTGCAAGAAGCTGAAGTGAGAGTCTCGACCACGACTGGATGTCGACCGACACTAACCTTGGTGTCGGTCGACACCGAGGGTGACAGAGTCTTATGCGCCGGTTGAAGACATATTTTAAAGAATTGCAAAGTTGTCCCAGAAGTTTCTCTAATTCTAATCTAGCCCCAAAACGTGTTTAGCAGTTTAATTAGGTTTTTGAGACTTAGTATCATTATCTTGTTCTTTACTTTTGTTCTTGCTTTTGCTCTGGAGATTGAGAGATATTGTTTGGGGCTGTTCTTGCTACTTGTAACCTTTGAGAGAAGGATTTTGAACCCCTGTTTTTATCTATTCAATCTTTTCTATTCATTCATGTATTATTCATTTGATATCATATCTGAGTAGTAACTTTAGTTAGATTTAGGGATTCTCAATAGGATTTCATGCCTTGTTAGATCACCGATTGATTAGGATTCTAAATCTATCTGTTCATCACCTAAGTTGAGATTAATACTGAATTATGGACTGATCACCTAGGGTTTAGATCTTATATTGATAATTTGGCACGAAAGTGTGAGTTATAATCTGAAATAACTTAGTGTGAGCAATTTGATTAGATGCAAAGGGATTTGGTTTAGGAAAATTGTGAACTTATGAACTTGCTAAAAATGCTTGTCTAGAACTCTAAGATTGCAAAAAGATTTGAATCATTAGGTTGCTAGACATAGATAACAGTTGCAGCGAGAGTTGAATTGTTTTACATAGTGATTTTAGTTCTTGAACCTGGGCTTAGCCTGAATTCTGATAACTACGTGTCTGGCATTGTATGATTTTCTGAGAATACCCTGAGTCTAGCGTCTTTCTCCCATCGAAAACAACCTTTACATTTCTGCTTTGTTTACTGTTTTCTCATTTGATTGATTTAGCTAAGTTTGAAAGCATATAGTCTATCGCGTGAATCTTGAGTCCTTGCGGATACGATACCCTGAATACTACATTCGCATAACTGTGGACTTGCAATAGAATAGGGAATAAACTTTGACCTACCAGAAAACAAAGCGAGGAAGAGTTTAAAGAAATGGAAAGCGATGAAGTGTTGTGTAATACCAATGTGGCCTGGAGGAAAGACAATCGAAATGCAGGACTGGGCTGTCTATTCACAAAGAAAGAAAATATGCAAAACATGGGATACTGATCAAATCGTTTGTGACATCGGCATTGGTGCCGGAAGCTCAAGCAGTGAATGAAGCGATGAAGGAAGCAGCTAGACCAAAGATAACAAAGCTAAGAATTGGATCAAACTCGAAGATGCTAATTGAAGTCATAAAGAGTTCAAACCCCCCACCGAAAATCTATGGACTCGTAAGCAACATTTCAAACATGTCTAAAACTTTTATTCTGTGCAAATTTCACTTACCATGGTTAGAGAACAAGAAAGCGATGAGCTATCAAAAATAGCTCTTAGGCAATCTAAAATATCCCCTCTTGTATTGTCTTGACTCTGGTTTTATGAATGGAACTTTCTTTCTGCCAAAAAAACGACTTCTTAAAAGCCCATCTCTACCTCATCATTCTCTCGTCATACATTCATCACTATTCTCTCTCTCTCTCTCTCTCTCTCTCTCTCTCTCTCTCTCTCTCTCTCTCTCTCTCTCTCTCTCTCTCTCTCTCTCTCTCTCTCTCTCTCTCTCTATATATATATATATATATATTATACCATCCTCTATCACTTTCTCTACATATAGATACACAAATTTTCTAAGAATTCATTGTTATTTCCTTTTCGTCTGTATATATATATTAACGTCTCTTTACTCTTTTTTTCTTGTTGCCTCCCTATGCAGATATATTACAAATACGATGATTATGTATATATATATATATACGTGTCTTTTATTGTGTTTATATTGCTTTTGAATTAAAAATGTCTACTCCACAAAATGTCCAACTACAAAAGGTAATTTGTTTTCACAATGTTGACTCTACAATGTATTTTTTGGCCATAAGGGTTTTCTATTTAAATAAAGTAAGAAGAAAAAATGATACATCCAGCAGCCCATGCAGTATTTTCGTAAGAGCCCATAAAGCCCAATATTACAAATCACAACATAAACCAAATATTAAACTTGAGTAAATAAAGTTTGTTATTCTCATTAATTAATCTATGTTCAGTATATCATCCTTATATACAAGTTCCTAACTACACTAGTCAACTATACAAGTGAGTATTTACATCTAATACACCCCCCTCAAGTCGATGTTCTGGAGCGGATGATAGAAGAAAAGGCTTGAAGCTGACATACGGCGAAGAATGGAGTGGAAAGGACCAGGATGAAGGGCCTTAGTGAGAATGTCAGCATGTTGATTGGCGCTAGAAACATGCATGACCTTGAGAAAACCATTCTTCACTTGATCACGAACTATGTGACAATCGATTTCCACGTGCTTCGTCCTCTCATGGAAGACAAGATTGGTGGCAATGTGCATAGCGGATTTGTTGTCACAGAACAGTTTAACAGAAGTTGTTGGCGTGACCCTCAGATTCGTTAGTAATTGTGTCAACCAAAGGAGCTCACAAGTGGCATGTGACATGCTTCGATACTCAGCCTCAGTGCTACTCCTGCTCACGACATCTTGTTTCTTGGACTTCCAAGTGATGAGAGAAGACCCTAGATATACACAATAACCAGTAATATACCGTCTTGTGTCAGGATAAGTCTCCCAATCAGCATCTGCAAAAGCATTAAGGCATATATCTGAGGTCGCAGAATAGAAAAGACCTTCACCCGGGTTTGTCTTGATGTACTTCAGTATCTTATGAGCTGCTTGTAAATGAATATCAATGGGAGCAGACATAAACTGACTCAAAGAATGCATAGCATAGGTAATGTCGGGCCGAGTAATGGTCAGATAGAGGAGACGACCGACGAGAGCACGATACGGTGTTGCATCAGGAAGAGGTGTACCAGAGGAGGTTCTCCACTTGATTGTAGGATCCATTGGAACCGTACTTGGCTTACACCCCAGCAACCCTGTATCAGCGAGAAGGTTAAGCCAAGTACCCTCTTGATGTGTAAATCCTTTGGCTACAAGATGAGCCTTATACCATTCAATACTGCCATCAACATGGTATTTAATGGTATAAACCCATTTACATCCAACGACGTTCTTTCCAGGAGGCAATGATTCAACAGTCCATGTTTTATTGATTTCCATAGCATGTAGTTCCTCAGTCATGGCTTTAGAGAAGTGAGGGGATGATATGGATTGTTTAAAAGAAGTGGGTTCAGTTTCAAGGGAATAAGAGAAAATATATGACTGGTATTGTGGAGAAAAATGGGAATAGTTGATAACAAAGGAAAGAGAATAAGGAGTGGTAACCTTTGGTAATGGTGTTTGAGTAAGGTTACAGTGGTAATAAGATAAGTAACCTGGTGGTTTAACAAGTGGTTTAGGTCTTGAATTGATCGGCTGAGCTTGTCATGTACACCTGGTTACAGTCTCTTGAATAGATGGGACATTAGAGAGGGGAGAAGAGGGACCTGATGATGAGGATGATGATGCACGTGGGATAGAATCAGATGAATGATGTGAAGATGCAGATGAATTATGCGGTATAGTATCAGATGAATGAGATGGAGATGCAGATGATAATGAAGATGCGTCAGCTAGCTTGATGACATTATCTAAATAAAAAGGAATGGAGGATGATATAATGAACCGTGAGAAGATATCATCAGGCAGTTTACTCGTCTTAAAGGGAAATACATCCTCATGAAATACAACACTGCGAGAAACCGAGATGATATTAGTGTCAAGAATGCAAGACCTTATAACCTTTGTAACCAAATGAATACCCTAAGAAGACACACGAATCAGCACGAGGAGTGAATTTATGCATATCCTTAGCAAGAGTAGAAACATAGCAAAGACAACCAAATGAGCGAAGGAAATTATAATCAGGTTGTCTCTGAGTTAACTTTTCATAAGGTGATTGCTTGCGTAGAAGTAAAGATGGTGTTCTATTGATGAGAAATACAGTTGTATGAACACAATCACTCCAATAGAGAAGAGGAACGTTGGATTGAAACAATAATGCACGAGCGACATTCAGGAAATGTTGATGCTTACATTCCACCACATAGTTTTGCTGTGGAGTGTATGCACAAGAAAATTGATGAATCATACCATGTTCTTCAACAAGCTTAGCAAAGTTCAGTTCAGGAGCATTATCAGTTATAATGGCCTTAATAGTTGATGAATACCGTGTTCTAACATATTGAATGAAAACAGGAAAGACTGTGGAAACATCACTTTTATTATGTAACATGTAAATCTAAGTTACACGAGAGCAGTCATCAACTATAGTAAGAAAGTATTTGTATCCTTCTATAGACTCAACAGAAAAGGGACCCCAAACATCCAAATGAACAAGATCAAATGGTGTTTTAGACAAGTGATTATGAGATACAAAAGGAGGTTTTCTCTACTTAGCTAACGGACAGACATAACAATGATCAAGAGATGACAAACTAGACTTATTTATAGCTAAAAAATTAGAAAGATAAGCAAGCTTGAGAGATGAGGGATGATCAAGCCGATGGTGCCAGAGATGTCCACTAGTATGTAACGAGCCACATAAGTTGATGCGTGAAACAATGCTATCATGATCTAAGACGTAGAGATTATGCATGAGAGTACCTCTACCAAACATCGAGCTCAGAGTAGACTCCTTGACCAAACAATAGGTAGGGTAAAAAATGAGCAGAACTGTTATTGTCTCTAAGCATAGTACTGACACTAATAAGATTGAATTGAAAGGATGGAACATGCAGGACATTATGCAAAGCAAGAGATGATGAGATATGAATTGTGCCAGTATGGGTGATGGGTTCTCTAATGCCATTTGGTAAAGAGACTGTAACACCTGTTACAAGAGAAGTGTGACTAAACAAAGCAAGATCAGAACAGACATGTGTAGTAGTACCAGTGTCAATTATCCAAGAACCACTAGGAATAGCATGAGATAAAGATGAGAGGCATTGATGTTGAGAAGTAAGGCAATGGTTCTCAAAACGGATATTAGAAGTAAGAAACGGGATGTTACCAGAAGTGGAATTAGAAGCCATATGACCACCATCAGTGATAGAAGCCAATGCCAAAGGAACTGCATATTCTGGAGCTTGAGTATGAACTTGAAGCTGTTGAATGAGAGACTGAACTTGTCTGGAATCCATTTGGGAGAAATCCAGATTCAGAACATTGCTTGCGGGAGGTGGCATATATAGCTGCGAATCATTCATCACATTAGCCACAGTATTATTCTTCTGGAAATGTTGTGCTTGTTGAGATCGAGGCTGAGATTGAAAAGAGCCACGAGGAACAAACTAACTCTGGCCACGATAGGGGTTAAACTGATTATGTGGAGTATAACCAGTAGCCACAGGTGATTGTCCAGAAGATGAACTAGTATTGTGAAACCTATGTCCAGGAAGATATCCATGGAGCTTAAAGCATTTCGAAATGACATGACCAAGAAGTCCACAATGAGTACATAATGGTCTTGGTTTAGAGAGATATCCTTGATTTTGAACAGCAAAAGCAGTGTTCTCAAAGTGTTCTCGATACTATGTAGGTTCAAAAGGTCCAGAACTTTGGAAGACCACATTCTCAGCTTTGGGAGGAGATTTCAACGTCTTATGTCGCTCGTCTTGTGTTATCGTGTGAAAAATTTCTTCAAGATGAGGAATTGGTTTCATCATGAGAATCTGACGACAGCTAGGTTCGTAGGAATCATTCAATCCCATTAAGAACTTGATTACACGACTACGTTGTTGTAAGGTTTCCCACTTAGCAGCTGCGTTGCACTCACATTTACCACAAGAACATGTTGGAAGATCAACATATTTCTTGTACTCTTCCCACAAAGTGACTAGTTCAGTATAATAAGCACCTATATCCAGCGATCCTTGCTGAAGATTATTCAGTTTCTGTTCAATCTCATAAATCCTAGGCGCATCATTCTGCTTAAACCTAGAGCATAAGTTTTTCCAAATATGTTCAGCAATGGAAAGAAACAGGAGACTAGCACTAATCTTCTTGAAAACAGAATTCATTAGCCATGTAGAGACCATATCATTGCATCGCGACCAAGAACCAGCATCACGATGGGAATCAGAAGGTTTATGAATCGTACCATATATGAATCCGAGTTTGTTACGGACATTAAGTCCCATACGAATGGAGCGGCACCAAGAGTGAAATTCAGCGCCACTCGAGAGACGATCATAAACCAAAACAAGGCCGGCATGATCGGAGTGATGCAAGAAATAAGGATTTGGATATTGATCCAGATACTGAGCCGAGTTCAAAGATTCCGATGATTGAGTCAATCTATCAGCCATGGTAAAGTGCAATTAGATGAATCGAGAACAGAGATTACGACGATTGTGTTGGAAATGTCCTGAAATCACACTTGTAAGCACTCTAGAGATAGTTGTATTGTCGAGATTGGACATTCATACAATACTAGATGGTCATAATGTTTTGCTAGAAACCACTTGTGATATGTGAGTTGTGAACTCATTACTAGTATTATATGAACCTACAGGGTCACACACCTAAGCGAACTAGATGTACTTCATGTGGGAATAATCATTAAAGTAATGATCAAGTTAATGTGTATTTGATGCACATTAATATACGAGTTTTGAGAGTGTGTCGATCGACACAAGTGTTGTGTCGATCGATGCAAGGCACAGATCGAAACATTGGTTTCGACTTAATGACTTAATTAATCTCGGTTCGGTCCGGTGATTAATTAGGTTTTCCCAAGTCTATATATACATGATATAAGCACGACCTGGAGCACAGTGTTAAGCCTAATTGCAGCCACCTCTCAGAAACAGACGTATCCCAGAGAGATCCGATCTCCCGGCACTAGCATCCCGGCGGATTCCAGTTTGTGTGCGTGTGGATACCAGTAGAGGCGCAGCACTTGAGGCGCTTGAGAATCTCGAATACTTGATAATCTTCCGCTGCTAAACTCCAGGTAATTCGAGATCTGATGTAGATTCAATATACCTAGACCCTGGATCCGAGGCTTGGAATTATACCTAGGGTTGCTAATTGGATTAGAACTGCTAGAAATTCCTTCAGTGGTATCAGAGCCTTAGGGTTTATTCTATTGAATCATGTAGCATGTTGATTATATTAGTTGAATCTGGATCACTGTATATTTGATATGCATGCTAAAATTGAGTTTTTGATCAAATAATCTCGGCTAGGTTTTTTGTTCGAAAATGTTTTAGGGTTTTTCGCATGGTGTCGATCGATGCCAATCCGGCGTCGATCGACACAGGGCGAAAACCCGAATAAAACTTAGGTTTCGCCTAGTGACGATCGATACAAGAGTCGTGTCGGTCGACACAAACCTCGCGAAATTGATGAATCGGTTCAATTGGATTGGACCGGTTATCGAGCTTGGTTGATAATGGTTAAACGCTAAAATGGCTTATTGCGATTGAGTTGATAAGGTTAGCATCGACCGACACTAATGTAGTGTCGATCGACACAGACCGGTTATCATAAAACCGGATCAATTGGATTGATCGGTCATCGCAAATTGGTTTTGGTTAATCTGCATCGATCGACACTAAAGTAGTGTCGGTCGACACAAGATCCGATGGTTTAGGTTATTGAACCTGAAATCACAGAACCAAACCAAGATAAATCAATTTTAATTAGAAGAATTAAAACATAATAAAACTGAACGTTTTATAGGTTCCGTTCCTCAACCAAATATCAAGTAATCCTTGATGTCTTCCCGATCTTGTCAACTGTCAAGACTTGTTTCATTGTGCGATAGACTTGCAGTGCAAGATGTCCACAATTACATAAGTAAGACAGGAGGTAATTGTGTTGATGGACTTGCAGTGCAAGACATCAACAATTACATGACTTAAGAGATTGGTTTACTTGACTGGGCCATCAAAATCGTTTTGGGCTCAGAGACATCAGGTGGATTGGATATGAGATGTCAATCCACAACCAAGAGTTATATTGGATATAACTAGCAAAGTTGTTGCTTACCTAGATAGCTAAAATTTGGGTGATAGCCAGTGGCTCACTCAAGTTTAGTGAAGTATGGGTCTTGGATCATTATATTCATTTGAGGAAACATTGTTTTGAATATAATGCGAGTCTTCTTAATAGTTAAGATTTCTCATTTCTTGAATATCATAACTTAACCTCTTTTGTTTTCAGCTATGTCTAGCATAAACCATCATAACAATTTCTCCCTGCGATCCGTCCTTGAGAATGACAAGTTAAATGGATCCAACTTTCTTGAATGGTATCGGAACTTGAGAATTGTTCTCAAGCAGGAGAAGAAGGACTATGTCCTTGAGAAAGTTCTCCCCAAGAAGTACCGAGCCAATGCCTGGCAGTCAGATAAGGATGCTTGGGATAAGCATTCTAATGATGTGGTCAATGTGTGTTGTCTCATGTTGGCTACCATGAACTCGGACTTGCAGAAGCAATATGAGTACGTGGAGTCGCCAATAGAGATGATCACTGGCCTGAAAAGTATGTTTCAGGAGCAGGCACGAACTCAGAGATACCAGACGGTTAAGTCTCTGATTGAGTGCACGCTACCAAAGGACGAACCAGTTAGTCCTCATGTCATTAAGATGATGGGTTATATTGATAACCTGGGGAAACTGGATTGTCCTATTAGCCAAGAGTTGGCTACTGACATCATTATGCAGTCACTGCCGTCAAGCTATGATCAGTTTGTTATGAACTATAACATGAACAACTTGACAAAGACGTTGATTGAATTGCATGGGATGCTGAAAGCTGCTGAACCTAACATCAAGAAGGACACCCCAAATGTCCTTATGGTACAAAAGGGTAAAAAGTTTAAGAAACTTGGTAAGACCAAAGGAGATGGCAAGACGAGCTCGATTGTGAATTCAAGCGAGTCTAACCATGCTCCTAAGGTTAAGCATGGTCCTTCTAAAGATGATAAGTGCCATTATTGTAATGGTCATGGGCATTTGAAAAGAAATTGCAAGAAATTCCTGGAAGATTATGAGAAGCTGAAGAAAACGTACGAGACTTCTTCTTCAGGTATTTATGGTATAGAAGTAAATGTTACTTCTAATGGTTCTACTTATTGGGTATTGGATACCGCCTATGGTACTCATATTTTGTGAAAATATGCAGGGCCTGAGCAACAGTAGGACTATGGAGAAAGGACAAGTGGACCTGCGCGTGGAAATGGAGCAAGAGTTGTTGTATTGACCGTAGGAACATTTGTTTGTCTTTATCTTCTGGCATAGTTTAGAACTTAATAATTGCTACTATGTACCTGCTGTGAGCAGAAATATTATTTCTATTCCTTGTTTGGATATGGAAGGATATCAGTTTTCAAATTAAGAATAAGTGTTATTCATTTGATCATGATATGTTTTATAGTAGCAGTCCATTAGAGAATGGACCTTATGTTCTAAACCAAAACGTGCCTAACAATAACATTAGTACCAAGAGATTCAAATCGAATGATACGAATCAAGCTTTTCTCTAGCATTGTCGTTTGGGTCACGTAAATGAGAACGGATTCAGAAGCTCCATAGTGATGGACTTTTGGGCTCATTTGATTATGAATCATGTGAGAAATGCGAACCTTGTTCATTGGGTAAAACGAAAAGGGCCCCTTTCAACAAAGGTAGTGTCGATCGATGCATGTATGCAACGATCGACACAAGTTGCGAACGAACGAATAAAATGAAAGGGCCATAGGCTTATTGGGCTTTATACATACGGATGTGTATGGCCCGATGAGCGCTAGTGCTAAGGGAAATTTTCAGTACTTCATTACCTTTACTGATATTCCAGTAGGTACGGTTATGTCTTATTAATGAGACATAAGTCATAATCTTTTGAAAAGTTCAAAGAGTTCCAGAATGAAGTACATAATCAATTTGGCAAAAGTATTAAAGCTCTACGATGAGATCATGGAGGTAATACTTAAGTCAAGAATTTAGTGATCATCTGAGAGATTGTGAGATTGTTTCACAATTCACTCCTCCTGAATCGGACTTTATTAGATATGGTTCGATCAATGATGAGTCACTTAGATCTTCCATTATCCTTCTAATAATACACTCTAGAAACGTCTGCGTTTACACTAAATAGGGTTCCATAAAATTAATTGCAAAGACACCACATGAGATGTGGACTGGAAATGTTCCTAATTTGTCTTTCATGAAGATTTGGGGTTGTGAGGCTTATGAAAAACGTTTTTAATCTCTGATAAGCTCTCACCCAAATCCGAGAAGTGCTACTTCATTGGTCATCTTAGGAGACCAAGGCATGTTACTTTTACAACCAGTCCGAGAACAAAATGTTTGTTGCACGGAATTGTGGTTTTCTTGAGAAAGATTTCTTTCCAAGAAGAACAGTGGGAGTAAAAGTACAACTCGAAGAAATTCGAAAATCACAGGAGGCTGCTCAACCTGATGAGGAAGAACAGCAGTTAGATCTACAAAGAGTTGTAGAACCTGCACCTGTGGTGCCTGAAGTTTGCAAAGGATCTAGTGAATGTATATTTGATATACATTCAAATGGCGAGTTTCTGAGGAAGTGTCGATCGAAACAAAGGTGTATCGATCGACACAGATCGCGAACCAAAATATTGATTTTGGTTTATGACTTAATTAACTACGGTTTAAATCTTGGTTAATTAGGTCGTGGTAAAAGTATATATGAGATATATGCGCGAATTTTACACAAACCTGAAGCTCACAGATCCGAAAGGATCCGTCACGAACCCGAGAAATGTGGATTTCTCGTAACCAATTGCCATGATCTGTTGATCATTGAAAGTGACGGGCCGGCGAATTTTGAAGAAGCAATGATGAGCCCTGACTCCGAAAATGGAATTATGAAAAGGATGTGTACATGACATAACCTAAAGATTTCATTAATCCTAATACTGCTAGGAAGATATGTAAGCTTCATCGATCCATTTATGGATTGAAGCAAGCATCTCGGAGTTGGAGTCTTTGTTTTGATGAAGCAGTCAAAAGGTTTGACTTCATCAGGAACGAAGAGGAACCGTGTGTTTACAAGAAGACTAGTGGGAGCGCAGTTGCATTTCTAGTATTGTATGTTGATAACATACTGCTTCTCGGAAATGAAATTCCATTGTTACAGTCTGTTAAGACTTGACTCGAAAGTTGTTTTTCGATACAAAATGTGGGAGAAACCGTAAACATTCTTGGAATAAGAATCTATATAGATAGATTGGACAAGCTAATTGGATTGTGTCAAAATGCTTATATTGATAAGGTCTTGCACAGGTCCAATATGCATGATTCCAAGAATGGCTTTATGCCAATGACTCTTGGCATTACTCTTAGCAAGACGCAGTGTCCTTAGGCACATGCTGAGCGAGAACGTATGAGGGTCAGACTTCTGCTACAGGCATTAGAGGTCTTAAGATATGATCTTAATTTTAGTGGGAGTTGTTGTTGTTTAGTTATGATATGATGTTCATGTAAGCATAATTTGATTATGTTAATGAAATCTGACATCGGTATTATTTAATTATGTTATTAAATAATAGTCCCAAAGTAATTTATGACATTTTATAGGTCATCAAGTATGTGACTTGATCATGAAACCCTATAAGCGATAAATGATATAAATTATGATGGTCCCTGGTCAAGGTTGTTAAAGTGGGACATTAACAACCGCGTGAGACTAGTATGTGAGGTGATTGATGACTAAGTTTCATGGAGTCATTAATAAGAGTATTAAAGTCAATCACATAGATATGTATTAGAGAACACATGATCGGACATGACCCACTAATGAGAACTCTACGGGATAGTTATATATAAGTGTCATGAGAGTTTTCATTACGACTATAGAGTATAGTCCTTAGACCTGAGTTCATCATGTTTTCTTACATGTGAATTGGTCCGCTTTGACTTTGTCAAACGTCAGCCGTAACTGGTGATTATAAAGACATTGATTGGGCGTATCATGAAGCGTGTGAAGGAACAGGGATGGAACAAGATGGGACTTGTCCCTCCTATATAACAGGAGATAAATATCTCAGGGCCCATCGAAGATTTGAATACTGAGAAATGTGTGGCCACACTCAAACGAGGTGATTGTCAGTCGTTTGTCTTGTCAGTATAAATCGGAGTTCGATGAACATGATTTTGGCTTAATAAGGATGACACGGATCTTGCCTTATGTCAGATCGAGATATAGAGACGAAGGGATTATGGGAATAGATGATTCCAGTACAAGTGGGAGATTGTTGGGAATGTCCTGAAATCACACTTGTAAGCACTCTAGAGATAGTTGTATTGTCGAGATTGGACATTCATACAATACTAGATGGTCATAATGTTTTGCTAGAAACCACTTGTGATATGTGAGTTGTGAACTCATTACTAGTATTATATGAACCTACAGGGTCACACACCTAAGCGAACTGGATGTACTTCATGTGGGAATAATCATTAAAGTAATGATCAAGTTAATGTGTATTTGATGCACATTAATATACGAGTTTTGAGAGTGTGTCGATCGACACAAGTGTTGTGTCGATCGATGCAAGGCGCAGATCGAAACATTGGTTTCGACTTAATGACTTAATTAATCTCGGTTCGGTCCGGTGATTAATTAGATTTTCCCAGGTCTATATATACATGATATAAGCACGACCTGGAGCACAGTGTTAAGCCTAATTGCAGCCACCTCTCAGAAACAGACGTATCCCAGAGAGATCCGATCTCCCGGCACTAGCATCCCGGCGGATTCCAGTTTGTGTGTGTGTGGATACCAGTAGAGGCGCATCACTTGAGGCGCTTGAGAATCTCGAATACTTGATAATCTTCCGCTGCTAAACTCCAGGTAATTCGAGATCTGATGTAGATTCAATATACCTAGACCCTGGATCCGAGGCTTGGAATTATACCTAGGGTTGCTAATTGGATTAGAACCGCTAGAAATTCCTTCAGATTGTTGGAACAAAGAAGAGAACGACGATAATCGAGGTCAAAGAGAGAAAACAAGCAAAATCAGAAGCGGAAAGATGGTGAACAATATGTCAATCACCAAGAAAAGGAATCGTAGAAGAAAATCAAGACAAATTTGATGAAGAGATGCACTCATTGAAGCTCAATCGAAGATCTATGAAGCTCGATGATGAAGATTTAAGAATTGCCATGAAAGGCGTAAGAAATGTCGAAGCGGTAGAGAGAGAATGTTATTTGCTCTGATACCATATTAAACCAGAGTAAATAAAGTTTTTTATTCTCATTAATTAATCTTTGTTCAGTATGTCATCCTTATATACAAATTCCTAACTACACTAGTCAACTATACAAGTGAGTATTTACATCTAATACTAAATTTCAAAAGTAAATACAAATGGAGACAACAGAGACAGTCGATCAATTCAGATTTCACAGAGAATGAGAAACAGAGAGGAGGTATACCGCATGTGGATGAGAACCGTAAATCACAGAATCATGAAGAAGAGATTACTCATAGTTCAGAATTATCCCATCGAGAGCCATCGTTGCAGCATCAAGGAGGAGAGAGATGGATTTTTTTCACGGTAAGTGGCAATACGGTTCTTGATAGTAGAGAATTGAATCCACTGATCTAAATTGTTTTTATGCAGTCGGTGATTTCTTTCTATCCACATAGTGTAAATTGCTCCTTGCCAAGAGAGGAGAGTAAGTCGCTTTACGTGAGGTGGACCCCTCAACGACTGAAGTTCCGAGAGGAGTTGATTCCAGTTCGTATTCGATGGTGACTGTGAGCGATGCGCGATAGACCTCCAAACCGCACCTGAGTAATGGCAATCAAAAAACAGGTGATCACGACTTTCACTACTACCCGAATTACACAGTAAGCAGTTTGACTCTACTGTGTAATCTCATATACATTAGCATTGCGCATCTATAAGGCAATGTGCATCTATAAGAGTTCATTAGGTGAATGACCAATTTCTTAGAACATATTTTTGGTCCAACTCATAATGCATGAATAACGTATTAGCCGTTGAAACAATAGGTTTCACTGAGGAATTTATGTGGGTTTATAGAAAATTACATGTTATTGTGAGAAAATAATTTTAGTTTCTGGCAAAAACCAAACATTAAGAGAATATTATAGTCGTTGTGTAAATCTAAAACCTACAGTTTAAAAAAAATACCAAACATTATTTTACTTTTTTGTTGCGCTGTATTATTAAAGGATGATAGATCTCGAGTCGGCATGCTATTTATGAATAAATAAAAACACAATTTTATGTCAAAATAATGCGAGATTTGAACATATATATATATATATATATATATATATATATATATATATATATATATATGTGTGTATCTTGAAACCCGACCATGAACTGTTATGTTAGTTTATAATTTTACAGCGCAATGTTTAATAAAACTCCAAGAGTAAGGAATATTTTGATCAGTGCTTCTTAGAATCAAATCATTTTCAATTACAATTATGTCACTAAAATAATTATAGATGTGCCCAACTAACCTAAATGTAATGTGATTACATATGAACTACAATGTATCAGTTCATAACAATTAAAAGGTAGAGGGTTTAATGTAGTTCACTTCTTCAAAGATTCTCAAACATTAGTCAATGTGATTAAGGCAAGAGGAGAAAGAGTTGAGATTAACATATCTAGCAGATATTTATGTCATTGCCAGTGAGTTTGAACTGACTATTTTTCATTCTGTTTCAAAATTTTCAAGAGCTTGATGTTTTGTTTCCGTTTTTAAAATAAAAAAGATGTTGACAAAAGGTTCTTAACAATTAAATATGTTCCATTGGAAATTGAAGGCTTTGAAGCTTTGGACTATGGGTAAAAAAGTAGTAGCGGCCAAGATGGATTAGTTCGTTAATGACTTAGACCGTTTTTATTTATCATTTGTATTTTTAGTTTGCACTGTTTTAAAAAAAAAATGTAATTCGTTGCGGGGAAAATACATACCATTTTTATAAACAAATAAATATAAATATGATTTGCAATGAATTGTTGTGTGCCTCCAAAATAATATAATTTAGTCTAAACATAATTAAATTCAAACGAAAATGGTATTGTAAAAGAGAGCGAAATGTCTTTTGTTTTGTCAAAGTGTTTTATCTTAAGGTCACACCTTTTCCTATTGCCCAGATGGGTACCCAAAACCCAAAAAAAAATTCAAACCCAAAACCCTACTATTATAACAGAAAAAGAAAAGGGTTTAAAATGGGCAGGTAGGTACCCATTGTTTATGGGTTCACAATGGGTTTACTTAATTGGGTTTTGGGTACCCATGGATTTTTAAATTACATCAATGATCATAATTTTTATAATTAATCATTTATTAAATTACATCAATGATCTTATTTTCCTTAAAAAAAACTTAAAATTCTATTTTCCCGCCAAAATATAAATTTTTATTTTCACGCAAAAACGTAAAATTTTGTTTTCCCGTCAAAAACGTAAAATTTTATTTTCCCGCAAAAAACATAAAATCCCGTTTTCCCGCCAAAAACGTAAAATTATGTTTTTCCGCCAAAAACGCAAAATCTCGTTTTCCCGCCAAAAACGTAAAATCATCTTTTTCCGCCAAAAACATAAAATTTTGTTTTCTTGCCAAAAACGTAAAATCCCGTTTTCCCGCCAAAAACGTAAAATCCCGTTTTCCGCCAAAAACGTAAAATCACGTTTTCCCGCCAAAAACGCAAAACTTTGTTTTCTCGCCAAAAAGTAAAATCTCGTTTTCCCGCCAAAAACGTAAAATCATGTTTTCCCGCCAAAAACGTAAAATCATTTTTTCCGCCAAAAACATAAAATTTTGTTTTCTCGCCCAAAACGTAAAATTCCGTTTTCCGCCAAAAACGTAAAATCCCGTTTTTCCGCCAAAAACGTAAAATCATGTTTTCCCGCCAAAAACGTAAAATCTCGTTTTCCCGCCAAAAACGTAAAATCCTATTTTCTGCAAAAACCCGTTTATATTTAGACCCGTTTAGACCTGTCTGGTTAGGCCCGTCTGGTTAGGCCAATTTAGGCCCGTTTAGACCCGTTTAGGTCCGTTTATATTTAAGCCCATTTAGGCCCATTTAGGCCCGTTTAGGCCCGTCCGGTTAAACCCGTTTATATTTAGACCCGTTTGGGCCCATTTAGGTTTGTTTATATTTAGACCCGTTTAGGCCCGTCTGGTTAGGCCCGTTTAGGTCCGTTTATATTTAGACTCGTTTAGGCCTGTTTATGTCCATTTAAGCCCGTCCGATTAAACCCGTTTATATTTAAACCCGTTTAGGCCCATTAGGCCCATTTAGGCCCATTTAGACCCGTTTAGGCCTGTTTATGTCCGTTTAAAACCGTCCGGTTAAACTCGTTTATATTTAAACCTGTTTAGGCCCGTCTGGTTAGGCTCGTCTGGTTAGGCCCATTTAGGCCCGTTTAGGCCCGTCCGGTTAAACCTGTTTATATTTAGACCCGTTTAGGCCCGTCTGGTTAGGCCCATTTAGGCCCGTCTGGTTAGGCTCATTTAAGCATGTTTATATTTAAACCCGTTTAGGCCCGTCCGTTAACCCGTTTATATTTAGGTCCGTTTAGGTCCATTTATATTTAGACCTATTTAGGCCCGTCTGTTTAGTCCCGTTTAAAAATACGAAACCCATGGGTATACCCAAAACTCAATAAGCTATACATGGGTATTACCCATTGACAAAAAAAAGTATTTGGATTCATTATGATTGAGTTTTTATTAGTTGGGTTTTTGTGGGTTGAGTTTGGGTTGGATTATTTTACCCATTTTAACATTCCTAGATGTGACATGTCGTCCTTCTCTCAATAATATATCGCGACCTCCTGCATGACATAAATGCACATGCGTTAATATTGGATGTTGATCTGAACCACAAAATTTGTGTTGCTCATCGGGTAATGTAAAAGTCAGTTTTTAGGTTTGGATTAGTTTGGTTCAATCGAAAAGTTATGCATTGACTAACAAAGAAGAGAAAGATGTTAACCTTTGATTTTGATCACAATGAGTGCTTGTGACAAAAATAAATAAAAAGAGACTGCTTCCGCATTTTATATTTACTTGGGTTGAAAGTAATGTGACTGTTAAAGTTTATAACCTTACACTAATAAACAAACATTTTGTTTTCCTTTTGGTAATTTAAAAAAGGAAACGAATTTGTTCCCATTTCCAAAAGAAAATTTTATTAACGCCTAGTCCCCGACTAGACTCCGCCTATGCCGATTTTTAAAACACTGATTTTTTTTCTTCTTTATCGTGGGATAAAAGTTCAATATAGCCTACAGCCCACTAAAAACCAGTTTATTACGTTTGAACTTAGAAGAATTAGGCCCATGTTTTACGGCCCGTTTTACTTTTCATTGGACAGGTGAACAAAATGTCAGATATCACCACCTACTTTTTTCTCTCATGCGACAAAATAAAGCATTAATTTTGCTTAATAATATATATTTTTGTCCAAATTTTTATATAATATATATATAATTTCATATGGGAATTTGGGAGAAAAATCAAGTGGGAATTTTCCTTTATAATTAAAATCGAACAATATTCTCCGCAAGATATTCCAACAATCTATGAGGTTGTGGCTTCTTTGTACAAAGATTCGTACTTCCATTAACAATTAAAAAGTATCTGTTTAAAAAAATTCCTTTTTAAATTGAAAATATATCAAGTTTGCAAAGCACACTACCAACTCCTTTGAAAATTTCGCTTCACATTATGTGTTATTTTATTATTGGATCTCTTTAAGATTTGTTAGTTGAAATTGATACCCCAAAAGTAAAAGAAAAAATAAAATCGTGTGGAAAATACTGGTAAAGGCAATATGTGTAAGATTCCAAAATATGTAAATCAAACGCTAGCTTTTGACTTTTATTTATACGAAAAGTTTTAAAAATTAATATTTTTAAAAATTAAAAAGTAAATTTAGACCATGTCCATCCATGGATTTAAAGAGTTTTTGGCTTAGTATCCTAGTCATAATACAATAAAAAAATTAATAAGTTTAAGAACCTCCCCCACCAAAGGTTCTTATTTAAGCAACTTAAGATACTGAGTTCTACACTGTAACGCCATGTGGCGTGATGCGATTAGTTTTTTTTTTGATTTTTTTTCCAGCTATTAAAAAAAACATTAAAAAAATATTTAAAAACTCCCAAAGAAAGGTTCACCAATGTATATGCTCTTAGAGACCAGTTGACCCACCAGTCCATTTTTCGAGGGTTTGCACGAATACAAGTTTTCCTACCACTAAACCACCACTTTATATATTTTTATTTGGTTCCCTGTCTTAATGCTTCTATTGACATATCTTTGGAATAAATAAAAGTGTATTTGGTTGTTAATTTTTCCTTCCACAAATAAAATATATTATAGTAAAACAATATTTTAAATGGATAATTTAACATATAATGCCATGTCTTTCCCAAATAACATTATATTAAAGTACATTAATTTACTTATACCATGTACGAACACAATTTTTTTAATATTAATATTAATTTTTTATTTAAGTTACATATTAATTTTTTATATTTTTTCAAAATTTAGTAATAATAATAATTATAATATAAAATTGGTTTAACTATAACAAACATATAAGTAAAATTTTAAAATAAATACCAAATATATTATAAAAGTATTTGATAATTTTTATAAGAAAATTATTATCAAATTATGTATTTCTACTAAATATAAAAAAATTATTTAGATCAATATAACGAATAGCCATATATTAAATTATTAACAATTTATCTTATATTTTTCAAAGTTAATATTAATAATAATATAAAATTATAATATACAATTATTTTATATATAACAAAAATATCTAGTAATATTTTAAAATAAATATCAAATATTTTATAAAAATTATCTGATATTTTAAAAAATTTATTACCTAAATTATGTATATCTAGTAAATATAATAAAAAGATTATTTATATCATATAAAATAATTTATAAAATTTAATATAAAATTAACATAGTAAAAACCTAATTTCATAAAAGGAAATTTAATAATCAACCAATTTAGTGGTGAATAAAAGTTCAAAAGTATTTACTAATTAATATAAATATATAAATAAGGTGCATTTGATTTTGAATTTAGTTTGAATTTATAAATTGTTTTAGTTATGTATATGTTAAACTAATAATAATAATCCGTTAAAAATAAAAAGCTATTCATTGACTAGACTACTAAAAATGATATATTGGATTAGTGATTTGGGATGATTTCATTTTTCCAAATTCAAGATTATTGGATTATTCATTTATGAAAAATCCTTAAAATCTCAATTTACTGTAAAATTGGAATTTCATTAATAAAATATATCAGAAAAATTCAAAGTATTTTTATAGATAATTTATATTTAAAAATGATTTTTTTTTTAATTTCTTTCACAATTTGAAAATTTAAGACAGAAAATTTAAACTCTCAATATAACATATTTTACATCACTTAGAAGTTAGAACTAGATCCACCATGATATAATATATTTTCATTTGAACATTGTTTTTTATACAATTCTTATATTTGAATTTTTTGCATTAATTTAAATTTTTTGGGTTTTTAGTTTTGTTCAGTTTAATCGACACTAACCAACAATCTCAAAATTGGACTGGTTAAAAATCAAATCAAAATTACAAAATAATTAAACCTGATACAAAACCAAGAACCGGCCTGAACCGGAATCTATGTAACCTTAATCGTACGACAGCGCCGCCGACTCGAATCTCACGCCCGCAAGAAGAAATCCGCCTTAGTTTAAACAGATCCGAAGCGGCACAGAAAACCACCGCAAAGGCGGCACATGACCACCGCCGGGAAGCACAGAAGACTGCTTCCCTACCTAGACAACAACAAATCAAAGAAAGATCTGAGACGGAGAAGAAACGTCGGACCTAAGAAGAGCACTTGTAAACACCACAAGGGAGAACACAATGGAAGAGGAAGATTAGGACGATCGGTGAAGGTCACTGCCGGGAAAACACCAGAGCTCATCCAATCTACTGTCCCCTAGTAAATCGGGTTCGCAAGGAGACATCCGACGGAACTCTCATCAAGGTCCACTCACCGCAACGCCATAAAGAAGCTTCCGCTCACCACAACCCCACGAAACTCGCGCCCAAAACCGGTAGATCTCGAAGCTGACAGATGCATGAAAATAGAGAAGAGAGAAGCAAACACCGGACGAGTCCTCGAAGCCACGGATGGAAGAAATCTCCTCACCGTAAATCCCACGACGCCATGTGTTGGATTATGTGTGTTCATTGGTGTAATTATCAGGTTACAACCTAGCACATAATCAACTAGGATCTAGGTGATTTGCAGTTGAATCATAAACAGATCAGATTCATTACCTTGTGATTGCAGCGGATTGATCAAAGGAATGAAGAGATCTGCAAGAGCTGATAGAAACCGGCTCCTCCTAGGTATCCACACTCTTACAAGCTATTGGATCAGGCTGCTAGACCAAGTTGGAACAACAGAGAGAGAGAGGACGGCTCAGGCTGAAAATCGCAGGGGATGATGTAAAAAAAGCCCTAGGCGCCATTCCTCTTCCTTATATGGGCCCAAGTTATTAAACTAATGGCCTATTAGGATTTTGGGCCCAAGACACAAATCAGACAAAAGCCTGTATTTTGTCTGGCCCAATTCTCTGTACAAATACAGTAAATGTCTTGCATCTTACCGTATTAATTCCTTGTTAACTTTCCCGTTAGCTATGGTGTGTGACCCTTAGGGATCATACAATACTGGTAATAAGTCCTAAACTTATAGATCATGAGCGGGCTCTAGCAAGTCATCATGATCACCCAGTATTTATGACTTATGTCTGATCTCGACACTTATCATACTTTCTAGAGATAGTACGGTAGATTTCAGGACATTCCCAACAATCTCCCACTTGTACTGGAATCCTACATTCCCTAATCCTTTTGTCTCAATATCTCGATCTGGCATAAGGCAAGATGCGTGTCATCCTTATATAGCCGGACCATGTTCATCGGACCAGATTTGATACTGACAATGCAAACGACTTGGGCAAGTCCGTTTGGGAGTGGCCACTCTCTTACCAGCTATCAAGTTTCCGATTGGCCTAGAGATATTACCTCCGTTAAACGGCAGGGACAAATCCCATCTTGTTCCATCACTATGAACTACACACTTTATAATACACCCAACCAAGGTCCTTATAGCTCCCAGTTAAGAAACAGCGTTAGACAATGATCAAAGCGCATTACTCCATGTGCAGCCACATGCATGCGAACTCAGGTCTAAGGACTATACTCTATAGTCGTATATGAGAACCTCTTATGACACAGATATTAATATCTTGTAGAGTTCTCATCAGCGGGCCATGTCCGGTCATATGCTCCCCTACATATACCTATGTGTCGACTTTGATGCCGCGCATCTATGACCCCTCGAAACTTGGTCATAAGTCTCAACACAATCTAGTCTCAAGTGGTTGTTGGTGTTTCAATTTCAACAACCTTCGACTATGGACACTATGATTTATGTCATTTCGTTAAATACGGGGTTTCAGGATCAAGTCTACTCATGTACTTCGATGGCCCATATATAATGACATGAATAATTTTTGGAACGATTATTTATATCACAGTTAAAATAATCCAGAAATCATAGATTTCATAAACATAAAACATTATGTTTACATGAACCTTTCAAAACGACTAAATAAAGCCCTTTACAAACTCCCACTGAAATTAAGACTACATCTTAATTTCACTTATCCTACAGCTACAGTCCGCGACTCGTGCTTAGGCCTAAGGAGTGGCTTCGTTAATAGATTAGCAACGTTCTCATTCGTTGAAACTTGCTGATCTACTTAACACCTCTGTCATTTATCTCACGGAATAGGTTATACCTACCCTCAAGGTGTTTGGACCTCTGATGTGCAGCTAGTCTCATCTATGCTGGGAATCACATCAAGTTCAGTGATGAACTTTTCTTTCCAAACAACCTCTTTCGCCGCTACCCAAGCTGCGAAATGTTCAGCTTAAGTCATGGAGTCAGCAACAGTGCCTTGCACCGCCAGACAGACACAAGATATAACCGGACTGTGACCGGAAATCATCTTTGTCTGTTGGAAACTTGCCTTTCAGACTCTACCGACTTGTAGCACCTCACTTTCTCCGTAAATCAAGAACTTATCCTAAGTATTTTCCAAATACTTAAGGATATTCATTACGTCTATCCAGTGATTCTTTGCTGGATTTGACTGGTCTTTACTTGTCTTGCTTAACATTAAAGCAATATCAAAACAAGTACGTGTCATGGCATACATGATAGATCCAATTGCCGACGCATATGGAATCTCATCCATGCATTCAAGCTCAGCAGTTATCGTAGGACACTGTTTCTTGCTTAACGTAATGCCATGTGACATTGGCATAAAACCCTTCTTGGAATGCTGAAAACGTGTAGGACTTTGTCAATATAAGAATCCTGACTTTGTCCTATCAGCTCTTTTGGATCTCTATCTTTAGATCCAAAATCCAAGAACATACGTGGCTTTACCCATGTCAATCATAAAAACAACTCCCAAGCCAGTCCTTTACCGACTGCATCATTGGAACGTTATTTCCGAGAATCAGTATGTCATCGACATACACTATGAGAAATGCAACATCGCTCCCACTTATCTAATAGTAAACGCACAGTTCCACTTCGTTCCTGTTAAAGTCAAAACCTTGACTACTTCAACAGAACGAAGATTCCAACTCCGATATGTTTGCTTCCATCCATGAATGGATCGATGAAGCTAACTTACATACAGTATAATTTTTCGGAGTCCTGGCTCACTTTCGCTTCTGTGAATTTCGCAGGTTCGTCACTTTCAATGATCATCAGATCATGGCAATTATTCACGAGAAATCACTCTCGGATTAGTGACGGATTCAAATCTGCGAACTTCAGGCTCTACAGGTGTAGATTCTACAGAAATCTGTAAATCCATCCGCTGCTCTCCCTCAACAGGTTGAGCAGCCTCCTGTATTTCTCGAATTTCTTCGAGTTATACTTTTACTCCCACTGTTCTTCTTGGAAAGCAACTTCCCTCTTAGAAAACAGAATTCCGAACAAACTAACTTCGTTTTCGGAATGGACGTAAAAGTAACAAGTCTTGGTTTCCCTAGGACAACCAGCGAAGTAGCACAACTACAAATACTCAGTAAAGACGAATTTGGATCATTTCCAGTCCACATTAATGTGGTGTCTTTCAACTGATATTGGTGGAACTATTTCAGCGTAAACTTAGATATTTCTAGAGCGTTATTCTTAAAGAATATCATGGAAGATTCGTGTGACTCATCTTTAATCATTTCTAATAAGATCTGATTCTTTCTCACAGAAACACCTCCAGGTTTTCAGGAGAAATGAGCTGTGAAACGACTTCACACTCATTCAGATTTCACACTCATTCAGATGATCACACCATCAATGACTTAAGTATTCTCACTCGTGATCTAA
The DNA here is from genome assembly GCA_030180135.1 of Orychophragmus violaceus. Taxonomy (NCBI): domain Eukaryota; kingdom Viridiplantae; phylum Streptophyta; class Magnoliopsida; order Brassicales; family Brassicaceae; genus Orychophragmus; species Orychophragmus violaceus. The sequence goes on along the minus strand of CM058237.1, from coordinate 100,156,690 downwards.
TCCAGAGTCTCAATACTTCTGTCACTCAGATTCTATACCTCATTCTGGAACTCTTTCGACCATTTCAAAGAATTCCGACTTGTGTCTCATCAAATGAACACAGTCATACTCACTGAAGTAATCAGTAGAGACAATGAAGTACAGGAAATTTTCTCTGGCATTAATGCTCATCGGGCCACATACATGAGTATGTTCAAGGTCCAATAAGCCTTTGGGCCTTTCTCTAGCTCGGCTAAGATGGGCCCTTTGTCTTTTGGTCCAGTAAGCAGAATTCAAGTCTCATAAGATATCCAATCAAATGAGCCCAAAAGTCCATAACTATGGGATTTCTGAATCCGACTCACTCTATGTGACCAAAACATTTATGCCAAGAAAATCAGGTTTAATTCATCAGATTTAAACCAATTCGGTATTTATGTTACATTTAGGCACTCTTTGGTTTAAGATATAAAACCCATTCCTTGAATAGGGTGCTACAATCAATATTTCATTGAGATCAAAAGAACAAAACTTGTCTTTTATCAAAATGAAAAACATTCAAATCCTTACAAGAAAATGAAAGACAACTCTGCTTAAAGCAGGTACATTGTAGAAATTACTTAATACAAAACCAAGCCTCAAAGGCATCTACAAGTGAAAACCCTACGACTGAGGCAGCATCTATAGCTCCTTCCAGATACGCAGTTCCACTTGTCCTTCCTTCAACGTTCTACTGTTGCTAAGGCTCTGCATATTATAACAAATATCAGTGCCACAACCAGTATCCAATACCTATAAGGTAGAACTTGAAGTAATAACATGAATACCTGAGGAAGTAGTCTCATACATCAACTTCAACTCCTCATAATCTTCCATGAATTTAATGCAATCTCTCTTCCAATGCCCAGTCTCTTTACAGTAGCAGCACTTACCAACGTAAGAGGTATCTGACTCGGGCTCAGAAGACACACGCTTGCCATGATTCAAAATCTGGACAACTTTGTCTTCACCCTTGTCAGTACTAGGTTTAGTAAACCTACCCTTCTCCATTATGAGATTATACAGGGTACTCTTCACGTTTGGCTCAACTGTCTTGAGCATATCATGCAGTTCAGTCAGCGTCTTCGTTAAGCCTTTCTTGATATAGTTCCTTCTGAACTTATCATAGCTTGACGGCAGTGACTGCAGAATGATCTCAGTTGCCAATTCTTGGCTAACTGGATAATCCAGTTTCCTCAGGTTATCAATGTAACCCATCATTTTACTGACATGAGGACTTACTGGATGATCATTTGGTAGCTTGCAGCTAGTGAGATACTTAACCAACTGGTATCTCTCCACTCTTACCTGCTCCTGAAATTTCAATTTCAGGCTGCTGATCATCTCTATTGGCGACTCCATGTTCTCATATTGCTTCAGCAAATCTGAGTCCATGGTAGCCAATATCAGACCACGCACATCTACCGCATCATTATAATGCTTATTCCAAGCATCATATACTGCATGAGAGGCATTGGACCCGATCCTCACGGGGAGAGCTCTCTCAAGGACATAGTCCTTTCTCTCCTGCCTGAGGACTAGCCTCAGGTTCCGCGACCAAGTCAAGAAATTTGATCCGTTCAGTTTGTCCATCTCAAGGACAGACCGGATCGAGAAAGTGTTTTGATTGTTTGTGCTAGTCATAACTGAAATTTAGAGATAAATAGAGTTTTAGTTATTTAGTTCATAAAAGAGTAATCTTAAAAACTTGTAAGAAAACTCGCATTGCATTCAAAATTTCTTTGTTTAACCTCATAAGAATGCAATGATTCCGAGACCCATGTTCAGCTAAATCCAAAGTGGGCCACTGGCCGTCACCCGGAATTAGCTTTACTTGGTAAGCATACACACAGCTAGTTATGTCCATATAACTCTCGGTTGTGGATTGGGCCCAAGGCCCAATTCACCAGATGTCTCAAGGCCCGGGACTCCCGATGGCCCAGTCAAGGAAACCAATCTCTTACAGCCAAATAATCACTAAAGTCTGGGACTCCCAATGAAATTAGTGACTATATACTACTTTACTTACGCAAAAACAGACACCTCACACTGTAAGCCATATCTGTAATTGAATAAGCGTTAAGTAGCTGACAAGATTGGGCAAGACATCCAAGCTTGATATTGTTTTTGAGGATTTTAGGTTTTCTTTCCAAAAATAGAAGATTACTATTTTGGGAAACTTACTTATTTTAGAAACTTTCTAAATTTAGAAACATGCTAAAAATAGAAATTTCTAATTTAATATTTTAATAAAGTTTTCGGTTGGGTCACAAATTATAGGCCCAATTCTTGGCCCAAGACCACAGAATTCCAATTGGCCCAATAATTTGACATAACCGAGTCGGTTCATTAATTCTGGTCCAAGACCAAATTAACTACTAAATCCAACTGGTTATTTACTAAACCAGACCAGCTCTAAATTATTTGGTCCAACCAAATCAAACTTAGACCAGCCTTCGGTTTAGGTTAAAATTCAATTTTGAATTTTAAATCCGGTTTAACTAGAAATTAAATAATACCAATTGTATTAAATAATTTCCAGCAAACCGCGATCTGGGTTAACCGCTTAAAGATTATGACATTAACAACCAATCATCGATTCTCTCTTTTGATTGCAAAACAAAACAAAGTCAAAACGATTTAGCATATGATCATGCGATTGATAACATTCACTTAAAACAAAAACAATTTTGTCCTTTTCCTTGATGAACAATCGATTCATTATTTCATAAAAATCAACATGCGATCGATTGATAATGACAAAAGCGATTCTTCACCTTAATTCAATAATGGTTTCAAGCGATCAAGACACTCACTTAAAGACAAAATGCGAGCGTGACATTTTCCAAATCGATTATACAATACAAACAATTGTTTCGATAACGATGTCACTATCGATTATTATAAAGCAATTCGATTCAGCGATTCAAAAGTCAACTACAAAACGATTCTTTATCATTAAAAAAACGATATCATACAGAATCGATCATGTTCAAACCTTATGACAATAATTCGATCGTGATTATCAAACAATTATAAAGCAAAGTCATCATCGATTCATACCAAGAAATGATACAAGCGATTTCATATTAGGGTTTTACAAGTTCTAATCAAATTTCTTAAGCCAAATTTGATTCTTAACATTAAAACAACCTAAATATGATCCAAACAGCAAAAACCTAACAACCTGGCTCTGATACCACTGTAGGATTATGTGTGTTCATTGGTGTAATTATCAGGTTACAACCTAGCACATAATCAACTAGGATCTAGGTGATTTGCAGTTGAATCATAAACAGATCAGATTCATTACCTTGTGATTGCAGCGGATTGATCAAAGGAATGAAGAGATCTGCAAGAGCTGATAGAAACCGGCTCCTCCTAGGTATTCACACTCTTACAAGCTATTGGATCAGGCTGCTAGACCAAGTTGGAACAACAGAGAGAGAGAGGACGGCTCAGGCTGAAAATCGCAGGGGATGATGTAAAAAAAGCCCTAGGCGCCATTCCTCTTCCTTATATGGGCCCAAGTTATTAAACTAATGGCCTATTAGGATTTTGGGCCCAAGACACAAATCAGACAAAAGCCTGTATTTTGTCTGGCCCAATTCTCTGTACAAATACAGTAAATGCCTTGCATCTTACCGTATTAATTCCTTGTTAACTTTCCCGTTAGCTATGGTGTGTGACCCTTAGGGATCATACAATACTGGTAATAAGTCCTAAACTTATAGATCATGAGCGGGCTCTAGCAAGTCATCATGATCACCCAGTATTTATGACTTATGTCTGATCTCGACACTTATCATACTGTCTAGAGATAGTACGGTAGATTTCAGGACATTCCCAACACCATGCACCTCCGATCTGAGCAAAGGTATAATTATTTTGAATCTCGGCAGATATGTCACCAACATGAAGATCCGTTAGCCAGCAAAATGGATGGAGCGGAGTCTCTCACAACACCCGAGAGACGAAGTCAGAAAGCACGATTGGCGGCACTAGGGCAAACTCTTCGTGCGTAGAAAAAAGGAAAAGAAACTCTCCTAAACTTCTCTCTCTTAAACATTTTGTGTATTTTTTTCCTTTTTAATACGATTCTTAACGTTGAGAAAACATCATATGTTTCTGTCATTTAACATTTGTTACGTCTTTTTCTAAAATGAAGGTCAAGTTTACTTTATTCAGAAATTATTGTCAAAAACAAATTAAATCAAGAAACATATTAACTAAAATATTATTCTCCCTCGTTTTGTACGTTTTCTATATTTTTTATATTTTATCTTTATATTATATGATAAATAATTTGAGCTTTCATTGACTATTAAACTAGTTGGTTACTTATTTATTTTAATGAAATTATGTTTTTATTATGTTAAACTAGTGTCTGACCCGCGTTTAAGGCGGATTTATTTTTCTTTTTATTTAAATTTTTAGAATTAGTGGGACAATAATGTTAGAATATTAATCATTTTTTATTATATTACAATTTCTGTTGGCTGGATTTAATTTTATTTTTTTATTGTCATGTTATGAATTAGTTTTTGTTTTGGTTTTTATGGTTTTTAACACTTTATATCGTTTTATCAGTTTTTAATGTTGTATTTTAGTTATTGAATTTATATCTGCATGCTAGTACAATATTATATACTACTTTCTTATTTTAATAATAATTTATTAATTTTAATGATTATATAATTTATAAAATAATTATGTATTAAATTATATGCACCAATTGATTTAGTAACTTAATTATGCTTGATTTTATTTTTGAAGTTAAATTTTAGTTAAGAATAATTTATAATATTTATTTAAATATTAATTTTGAAATTAATTATTATTTTATTAAATTTTTGAAAAAGATTTTCGTTAGATATGATTAGGATAGAAAAAGAAAAACAAAAGATATTATAAGATATTATGAATAAATTAAATATAAATTGTTTTACAGTTTTACCCTTAATGAAGAATATAATTCCAAATAAAATCAAGAACAAATTTCGGAAACAACATTTATGTACCATGGTCAATATCCTGTTTTAATAGTATATATTTTAATGATTATATAATTTATAAAATAATTATGTATTAAATTATATAATTATATGTACCAATTGATTTAGTAACTTAATTATGCTTGATTTTATTTTTTTAAGTTAAATTTTAGTTAAGAATAATTTATAATATTTATTTAAATATTAATTTCGAAATTAATTATTATTTTATTAAATTTTTGAAAAAGATTTTCGTTAGATATGATTAGGATAGAAAAAGGAAAACAAAAGATATTATAAGATATTATGAATAAATCAAATATAAATTGTTTTACAGTTTTACCCTTAATGAAGAATACAATTCCAAATAAAATCAAGGACATATTTCGGAAACAATATTTATGTACCATGGTCAATATCCTGTTTTAATAGTATAGATTTATTTAAGACTATAAATTTACTATTTATTATACTAATTTAAATAATTATTTTATTATATTGTGGAGATATGTACATAATCTTTAAAATGATTAGTTAATTTTAATATACTATTTACTATTTGACTTTTAGATATTAATGTATTTTTCATAAATAATACGATTTTTAAAAATAAAGTGTATTATTTTTGTTAGTATTTCTGAAAATATGTATAACATAAATTGTGTTTTTATATACAAAGTTTATATAAGAAGTTTAAATATATTAATGTTCTAAATTTTATGACACACATGGTGCATTATACTAGTTTTTATTATATTTGTTTCTAAGATTACAAATGTAAAAAAATATAGATTTATGTTGAAATGGGTGATATGTATCATTTTAGTGAATTAAAAAAAATAAGATTTTTTTATATATCCTGAAATTCTTTCTAATCAGCCTAAAAATTTGACAATAATTTTGTAATTTTTTTCCCAAATCTCAAATCCCTCTAAAAATCCCTGAAATTTAATATCTATTCAAATAAATGCAAATCATTAATCCAATATGCCCGCCGAGTGTTTTCTACCTTTAGCTCTTAATATTTAAAACAACATTTATTTTTATATTTAACCGTATTTTTATATTTAAGAGTATTTTATTGTAGCAAATCTATTATATAATTAGAGATTTTTTTCCATATCAGCAAAAAACAATTAAAACAAATATTTTGTTTTAATCAATTTACGAAATATATAATTATTTTATGGTTCAAAAAATATATAATTATTTTCATTACAACAATAAAAATGTTAATAATTTATTAAATGGTACAAAAATGATTTTCTAAAATTAAAAAATAACACAAGAAATTTTAAAAATAAATCCAACTTTGATAAATGGAAAATTAAATAATTATAATCTCATATATAGTTAGTTGAACATAAATATTCTTAAAAAATGAATATAAAACTATATAATATTTTTTATATAAGTTCACTATTTGGAAAGACATACTTAAAATTTAAAACTCTTTCGTGAGTGTTAATAAAAAATAACACACTTTACCAAAATATTATAATATTAAAAATTATTAAAATTAATAAATATTATGTATACTATTTCTTTCAAGAAAATATGAAATTTAAACAAAAGTATATTCATAAAGGAAAAAACTAAAATTTATTCGTATTAAAAATTTAAATTAAATATTATTTGTTAATTAATATTTAGAATTGTAATTTACTATAAATATTCCAAATAGGAGATCATATTATAAGTGAAGAGATAATTTTTATAAGATATTTGAGGCTTAAGACAGCAAACAAAAATTACATATCTGTTCACACAAAAAAAATCGAAAAAATGAATCTAAGATGAGAAAGTAATTATGTATTATGTGAGAAAAGAAAAAGTGAAAAAGAAATGTGACAAGATGAATGAATATAGACTAAAAAACCTAAAGCTTGCAAAAATCTATATAAAAATTAAAATAAAATCTTTCATATATTTTTTTATTGTAAAGTAAATATTTTTTTATTATAAAAAATACTAAAATGTTTGAATATATAATAGCGTAACTAAGAGAGAGAGAAAATATTCAGGATATGTGCAAAATATTAATAGCATTCGTATCAATATTTATCTATTATTTCCATTTCTATATTTTATATAGAATATTTTTTATTTTATTTAAAAAAATTATAAGAAAGAAATAGAATAAGTTTTACGAGTGTTTCGATGTTAAGTGTGTTTACCAAATCCGTTACAATAATATGTTAGTATATTTGTGTTTAATATAATATTAAGATTCAACATATTTTTATTTAGCGTTGAGAGTGTACTTATTCTCACATCAATATTTAATTATTTGTATTATTAGATTCATAGCTAATATCAAAGCTTTTAGAATATATCTTTACAAACTTTTAATATGGTTTCTCTCTCCAAAATAAGGATCATTTGATACTCTAAGACATTTTCTTTATTTTGCAATGTTTTCAACTCTTTTTGTCAAGTGACATCTATCAATATATTGATTTTCTGTTAAAAAAATTATTGACAATATCATTGTTGTATATCAATCACTGGATAAAATATTTTTTTGTATATTAACAATTATGTTGAATTTCATTTAAAGTTTATATCGTGATATTTATATTCAATAACTCATACTATTAATATTTTAAAATAGATTCAAAGTTTTAAATTGTTAATAAATTAAATTAAAGCCCGTGCATTGTTATAAATCTAGTTAGTAGAATAAGTAAGAACTCACAGAGAATGCCGAAAACGTGATTAATTTTAACCTAGTAGAACATTGTTTTTTTTTTCTTTTTTTTTTTTGAGAAAGTAGTAGAACATTGTTCCTTTTTTATTTTTTGGTCATGGAGAACATTGTTCCTACTTTGTCTTTTGGTACTACTCAATACACGCAGGGGCGGACGCATGTGAGCGATGGGTGTGGCCTGTGCCACATACTCTTTTTTTTCCCCTTAGTTTAAGTAAATTAAAATTTTCTTTATTGTAAACTGAAAAGAGAAAACAAAAAATGCTACAGCCAAACTGAGAAATAATAAAAGTGCCACAACCCAACTAAATTATTCAAATTAAATGTTGTCCTATTAATTTTTAAGTGCCCAAAACTTTATTAATCAAAGTCTTCTAAATTAATTTTGACATGTTTTATTCTCCACTAAATCGATAATATGTAGCTTTTAAACATTTTTATTTTACTAAAGTAAACATTGAACTGCTTATCCTGCGTTTTTAAACTCTATTGATTGGTTCCATCAATTTGATCATTCAAAACGCGAAATTGTTTGAGTTTTATTACTTAAATAGTGATTGATATCTATATCATAATATTCCTAAAATATTAGGTTTACAAATTTGGAAAATCTTAGAGATTTGGATGTGTGATAATAAAAAATTACTTTCACATGTATGTTTTTGATATTTTAACTTTATCAGTTGCCACTACTACATTGGAGAGATGATTCTTTGCGACAACAATTTTGAAGACTATTTTATAAAACTAATATATGGATGACTATTTCTAAATAATTGTATGGTTTATTATGTTAGAAAGTATTTGATAATTAGCAAATAAAATAGTGATACAAAGTTTCAATATATAAAAAATTGTAAAAAACTATATAATATTTTAAAATATGTTTTGACACATGATATTTTTTGGTTGAGGAATTTTTATGTATTAGTAATATTACATTTTAATAAAAATATTTTATTAATTATAATTAATATGATTGTATGCCCCATACTAAATAAATTTCTGGATCCGCCCCTGAATACACGTATATACACAACCGATGTAGATGCGCATATTACGTACAATTGTACACGATTATGTTTCGTGTGTCATCATCTCCGTTAGTCCAGGATTTATCTTGGATTGTCTTTTAAGTTTTAATGATGGCAAAAAGTGAAAGGGAAAAATAAAGTACCTATTAATATACACACACATGTAGAAGATAAGATTAAAGTTTTCTTGAGTGCGTATTTTGTTTTTTCTTTTTCTTTAACTCTGAAAGGATTATACTCCACGAAAGACAGGTATCGACTTGAGTGCTTAAATTTCAAGTAAATTATATTCGATATCTCTTTTTTAATATAGGGATTCAAATTCGGTACAAATAATAGAGAAAAGGTAGATTATGCGAACCAACTTTGCTATATATACAAGAAACATCTTCTCTTTTAAAACAATTAAAGAGTCTATTCTTGAAAACAAATGACAAGCATACAACATTTTCTTCATCGCCCATCTCCTACAACCTTCCAAGAACCATTTTCCTTCACTTTCTAGAGAAAACAAAATCCATTTTCTGGGGGAAACAAATCAACATGGGAGAGACAGAAACCATGGAGACAAACTAAACCATATTATATATTATCTGTACTAATATTCATCCAATGGGTAACGGAGACAAACTCAGTCACTGGAGCTTCCATATCCCACGTCTCCATCAACATCATCATCATAATCATCATGAGACTGATCACGAAAAGGTACCGAAAGGGTGTTTGGCAGTGAGGGTAGGACAAGGAGAAGAAGAGCAAGAGAGATTTGTGATTCCTGTTTTGTATTTTAATCATCCTTTGTTTGGACAACTCTTGAAAGAAGCTGAAGAAGAGTTTGGGTTCGCCCAAAAAGGGACAATCACGATCCCTTGTCACGTCGAAGAATTTAGGCACGTTCGTGGATTGATCGATCGAGAAAACTCTAAGTCTCTAGGTAATTATACTAATATTGGTCATCACCACCAACATCATCATCACCACAACCATCTCATCCGGTGTTTTAAGGTTTGAGGATTTTCTATTATGATAACCAACATGTTCTGGATAGATATATAATTTCTCTGACGGGAGACCAGAACATATATATTTGAACTAGTTTCTTCAGTTCCGGTCTTCGTATTCGAACTGAGGATCTTCAAAACTTTCCCATTTGGATGGCGAACTAGTATACTAATTTAGTTACGGACGCCAGATGGTTTGATGATTTTGTAATATATATATGTCTCGTGTTGTTGTTGATTGTACATAAATATGGGTCTTCAGTTCATATTATCTTATATATTGTGGGTCTTGTTGTTAAAATTTATGTTTTCTGATGATTAACATGTAAGCTTGGCGCGCATGGTAATAAAACCATAATTTTGTGATGAGAAATCATTTTTTTGTTAACGCTGGAATTCTTCATTCAAATCATCCCCAAACGGAAGAGAGAAAGTAATAACATTTCCTCAGACGAGGTTCTAAGAAGTTAAAGACTAGAAACAAAACTGAAACAGAGATGCCAGTAGGCTTTTGAGAGAGTAAATGGGGAGAGACGAGGAAGAAGAAGAATGAGAGAGTAGTCAACTTCAGTCTCGCTTTCCACAGCCCCCAAGAGATGTATACGAGGAGAGCTACACCTGAGAGATGGACGCTCGTTCCTTCAGAAGTAGTGATCGCAACCAGTACGGACCACCCCGAGCGACATAAGATTGGAGTTTTTAGCAGCTATTGACACTTCCAGCTATAGCCATTGCGACTTGGTTCCTGGCCTCAATCACATGTTCACAGCTAAAGCTATCAAAAACAGCAAGCGATGTTAAAATCTTAGAGATCAGCTGTTGATGTTCCGGAAACGTCCGTTGGTTCGTCATAATGTTTCTAGCCAGAGCGAGGTTTGATTCAAAGATTATGTTACGAAACCGGAGGTGATTTAAGCTTTCGGTGGCCCAGGATAATACTTGCAGTTCATTTTCCTCCGCAGACAGAACCGGAAAGAAAGACCTGCGACTATGGTGAAGAACATCTCCACTCGAATCTCGTACTATCCATGCTACACCTCCATTACCATTATTAGGGGACCAAGAAGCTCCTATATTGCATTTGACAACTCGAGAGGTGGAGGTCTCCATGTACCTGTTGTAGAAGATGATGCAGTCTCAGCTGTTTCAGAGGAGGTGCTGTGATTCACCTCAAACGATATATCCACATCTTCATAGGCTTTTTCCAGGATAGCTGTAGAACTTAGTTTCATCTGCTCGAAAACAAGGTTATTTCTTGCCTTCCAAATATGCCATAAGATCCACGGGTAAGCTCTCCGACTACGTTCAGCCCCTGTTTTTTCTGACATACACTTCACTAGGTGATGAATGTTTAGAAAGACAGAGTTTGAGAAGTCACCATCAGGAGGGAAGGATATGTTCGATAGTTCCCATACTTCTTTAGCAATATCACATTTGAAAAGCGTGCGACTGATTGATTCCGGAGCCAGACCGCATTGTGGACAGGAAGTATCCACTTGTATTCCCCGTGATCTCATTCTTTAACCGCAACTGCACCAGATAACGATTTCCAGAAGAAATGTTTGATCTTCGGGAGCATTTTGAGTTTCCATATCTTCTTCCAAAGTTGCTTCTCAATGGGGGGAAAGGTATTGGAAGTAGGCGATTGAGCCTCACACAGAGAATCAAGCAATCTATATCCACTTTGTGTCGAGTACATACCAGATTTAGAGAATCCCAAACGTCTGTGTCTTTTTTGAACCTGTTCGGTTTGGAAGATAAGATAATGTGAGCATCTCTTTCTGTGAAAGTGTTCCGCACTAAGCTGGTGTCCCAAATATTTGTGTGAGGTATCATGAGATCAGCAACCCGCAGAGAGAGATTCACTGGACTCTCTTCTTTGTAGCAGGGATATCTAGGTACCGAATCGATGACCCACTTATGTGCCCACACATTGGTGTCCCTGCCATCTCCGATTGATCTGACCAAACCATTAAGCAGAAGCTCACGCCCATGTAGTATGCTGTGCCATGCGAAGGAAGGTCGGAAGCCAGCGCCTCATTCCAAGAAATTACCGTTTCTGAAGTATCGAGCACGCAACACTCTAACCAGAGAGTTCGGTTGCGACCAGATGCGCCAGGCTCTCTCTCTCTCTCTCTCTCTCTCTCTCTCTCTCTCTCTCTCTCTCTCTCTCTCTCTCTCTCTCTCTCTCTCTCTCTCTCTCTCTCTCTCTCTCTCTCTCTCTCTCTCTCCCTCTCCTCCGGCTCCTCCTTCTTCTCTCCTTCCTCTGGCTTCTTCTTCTTCCATCTCCTTCTTCTTATTCTTCCCGCCTCCTTCTCCTTCTTCTTCCTCTCTTCCACTACAAGAAATTCGCGTATTAATAGCAGTTGCATTCCGATATTTTAGATAGTGTTTACAAAAATAAAAACACTATGTTTACTCGGTTTGATATTCGCGTATTAATAGCAGTTGCATTCCGATATTTTTGTTCCCTCCCTTTTTTTCTAGTTTCCCCCTCTTTATTTTGTTTCCTCTAACTTTTTTTTCCATTAATAAAATAGGATTTCTCTTTTTCCCTTCAATATTAACAATAAAAATATAATATTTTTATATAAATTAATGAGTGTTTAATTATATAAAAATTTCAAATTTTGAATTAATTTTATTTTCTAAATATTAAACTCTAGATCATAAAAAAACTTTAAAGACTTCAACCCTAAACTCTAAAACATTAATTCTATACCCTAAACACAAACCCTAAACCCTAAACTTTTAATCTTTAATCTAAACTCTAAATTTTTAAAATCTAAAACCTTAACTCTGTACCCTAAATACAAACCCTAAACTTTTAATCTTTAATCATAAACACTATATTTTAAACTCTAAAACTTTAACTCAATACCCTAAACACAAACCACAAACCCTAAATTTTTAATCTTTAATCATAAACACTACATTTTAAAAATCTAAAACCTTAATTTTATACCTTAAACACAAACCCTAACCCCTAAACTTCCAAACATTTAATCATACACTAAATTTTAAACATTAAATAAATATCTAAAATAACTTTATACCTTATACATAAACCCTATATCCTAAACTTCTAATCCGTAATCATAAACACTAAAATTGTAAACATCGAATAATATAGACAAAAAATTAATACTTATAATAAAATTTAAAACATAATAATTTATAAATCTTATAATCTAAAACTAAACATAATATATAATAAAATATAATCATTTTGTACAAAAAATTAATTATAACTGAAATATAATATAAAAAGCGTGAAATTTTTTTGATTGGCTAAACCACATATACAAGGATTGATATTTGCTTAATCATCCACCATTGATATATTAGATCCAACGGATCAGATTTCTCCTCTTGTTTTTCTTCTTCTCATCTTTTTCTCATTTGCTCAAACAATAATTAATTAACAAAAAATAGATTTCAACCCTAGATCTAAACGTTCTTCGTCTTCTGAAACCGTCTATCTCTCTATTCATCTTGTTGCAGCATCTATTCTTCTTTCCAAATCGTCAAACCCTAGATTGTTGCAGCATCTCGTCTTCTTGTTCTGTTGGAGAATCAGACACAAAGAGTTGTTCTCTCGATTCTTTCATCTCCTTCTTCCAAATGGATGGGATATGGCTAAACCGATTTCATGGCCGAGTTGACTCAGGACGATGTTGTTTACTCGCCTCGGTCGCTTCAAGTGTGGAGGACTTTGATGAACTGGCTCGCGTTTGTCTATCAGATCCTTAGGGCCATTGGTTATCATCCTCTTCTCTCTTCCTCTGCTAAAGCCGCCGCCAATGGTTTTTAAACCCTTACCGGCCATCGAATTGCTGGATAGGGCGGCTGAACATCCCACCTCAGTGGAAACCGCCTCCTCCACGACCTCTTCCATCAAAGACGAAAGGTAATGCTTTGAATTAGTTTGATTTTGTAATTCATGCTTGAATAAATTTGTTCTGTAGAACTCAGTGAACTCTTAGTTCTAGGTTTACCGAAAGCCAATTAGGAAAGTCTGGTAAGCTTGCTTAGTAGCTATTGATGGTGTTAAAGACTAAGTCTTAGAACTGAACATGTGTTTGCAGGTAGTTCTCGACTTGGATGAGACGTTAGTGTGTGCATACAAGACGTCTAGTCTACCTGCTGCTTCACGCAATCAAGCCATTGATGGCGGATTAAACTGGTTCGAGCTGGAGTGTTTGTCATCATAAAACTTAATAAATTACGGAGTTGGTAAGCTATGACGGAGTTGAATTCTCAGCGGAAGAAAAACCGTGCAACTTATTGAGCGGATGTGCTTCCTTGAAGCTCAAAATATCTCAGGTAGTGATTGTAAGTCTAGGCCATTGGATTGACATTTGGCATTTTCTAATTTTTTTGTTTTTTGATTGTGTTGTTTTGTTAAGCACTATTCCAAGTGTGACAAGAGATTGTTCTGCATC